>OX246741.1:51847246-51993674 GCA_945910005.1 Isoperla grammatica
TTACGGCGTCCGAAATGTGTGGTCACAAGACGGCGTCGTAATGATAGTCGATGGTGACGTGCGCCACCGAATCACCCGACTCAGCAGTCTTCGCCAAATCGAACACTAGTTTGCACTAAATCAGTTGAACCCCCTATAGTAAGAACTCAGTACTTGCCAGGACGAAGACCTACCTGCAGTGTCTGCTCTTATTAGCTTGTTTTTGGTTTTATTAACCTACTTATTTGTACTAATCTTAAAATCCATACATACTGGTATACTTTTAGTTTTAAGTTTTGTTTTTAGTTTAAGTAATTCATTTAGTTTTAATATTTTAGTCTTATTGGATATTCATAATGGATATTGATGCCTCTACTCATGGAGTTTTATGTGGTATTGCTAAACAATACTCATCTAGTCTTAAAATCGCGCATATTAATGCTCAATCGTTAGTTGATGCGGACCACTTCGCGGAATTTCATAGCATGTTTGGAGACTCAAAATTTGACATCATAGCAATAAGTGAAACTTTTCTAAAATCAACTATACCTGATTCATGTATTGAACTGCCCGGGTATTCTGTATACAGAAAAGATCGCAAAGTAAAAACGTGGGGGTGGAGTAGCCGTGTATGTACGGGAAAGTTTTAAGACTAAAATATTACCTTGCGCTCCCAGGAAAGCAGATCTTATGTACGACTACACTCCCGAATATTTAATATTGGAAATCTCTTTCCTAAGTACTCAATTGCTCTTCTCATGTATATACAGAGCTCCAAAAATAGGTTTTATGGATCTATTCGTGAATGACATGTACAGTCACATATTCCATTATAAAAACTTAATAGTTGCTGGCGATATGAACGCACGCTTTGGTTCCAGTGCATTTGAAACTGAAAACATTATTGACGTTCTTAATATGTGCAATCTTACTCGCATACCATTCAGTAATACATTTCATACTTCCACAACAGATAGTAATCTCGACGTTATAGCCTCAAACTGCCCCAATCTAGTTCAAACGTTTGGCCAGTGCCCTGCTTCCGGATTTTCAAACCACGACCTAATTTACGCTGTTTTTTCTCTGACTATACCCAAATACACACCTAAGCTAATAACATATAGAGATTTCTCCAAGGTTGTCTATGACGAATTTTCCGCTGATGCATTTAACATTGAGTGGCATGTTATCACTGAAACCAACGACATTGACGAAAAAGTTGACATTTTCTCTTCATTACTCACTGGACTGTATGACAAACACGCTCCACTCAAGACAGTACGGATCAAGCACCCGCCAGCCCCATGGATGACACTAGACATTAAACGACTGATAAAAGACCGCGACTGTGCTAGAAGACATCATATCAAAACTAAAAATAGCGACGACTATGAAACGTATCGAACACTTCGTAACAAAACAAAGCAAGCCATCCGAAACGCAAAAATTAAATTTACTCATAACTAGGGCTAGGATGTTCAGGACCTTTCAAAGTAAGAAAAAGGCAGGCAAATAGTACCTTTAAAACAGCAAAAAAGGACCTAAATAGGACCTATTGAATTTATTCGAATTCTATTGGTTTCGTTACTTTCAGTATTGTTTTATTAAATAAATTCAGTTACACTTATATATTTTCGTGGAGTGGGGGGGGGGGGGAAGTTTTATCGATGTATCAAACACCAGAAGAAAAATTAAAAACATAATTTTATCTTTCTAATTTCATTTCACATATTTTTGCGTCGCTGCAGACATCGGCTGGCTCATCTCATCTCTGACTCATCGTTACAGTATTCGACAACAAACAAATCATTGCGTATGCTTGGCCCGATGATGTGGCAAGCTCGACACTGCACTCACACGTTTTGCATCCGTTTTAGCAAATTACATCAAAATAGGCAAATAGTCCCTTAAAAATGCCAAAAAAGGACCTTTTCTCATGAAATGATGTAAATAGGCATTTTAAGGCAAAATAAAATGCATATTTTTGGCATCCCTAACACTTGAAACACACTTAAAACTATTTTCCAGGAGAGTATTTACCAATAGAAAAAAAAGGAGATGTCCTGAACATCTTAGCCCTACTCATAACCTATTCAATACATCAAAATCTCCCTCTACCCTATGGAGTACAATCAGATCACTAGGCATTGGTAAACAAAGTACATTGACTCCCGACGTGTCAGTATCTGCTGAATCGCTAAACACCTACTTTACGTCCATTGCTAGAGTTACTGATCCAGCTAGACTTCGGAACGTAATTGATCGATACAAGGGAATTCCGCAACCTGACCGTGAAACCTTTCACTTTTCACACGTCTGCCCGAACGATGTCATTAAAGCTGCCCAAAGCATTAAATCTAAAGCAAATGGACCAGATAATATTTGAATTACACTCATTCTAAAATGCATATCTATCATTTTACCGTCACTCATGCATATTTTCAATGTTTCACTTCAGACCGGTGTTTTTCCAAACAAGTGGAAGATGGCACATGTTAAACCTATTCCAAAAATATCCAAACCTGCCACTTGCAGTGACTTCAGACCCATTAGCCTCCTATGTGTACTAGGTAAAATTCTTGAAAAACTAGTACATGGCCAACTTCAAGCTTACCTATCTACACATAATGTTCTCAGCCCTCTTCAATCTGGCTTCCGGAAGGGACATAACACAACTACAGCACTCATTAAAGTAACTGATGATATCCGCTTTGCAATGGATAGAAAAGAAGTGACACTGTTAACCTTGTTTGACTTAAGCAAAGCCTTTGATTGTGTGCAACACGAGTTGCTCCTTACTAAGCTCTCTAATATTGGTGTATCGGATTTGGCAATTCACTGGTTCTCTTCTTATTTGTCTAATCGCGGTCAACAAGAAGTCTATGATAACAATGCTTCTTCTTGGATCACAATATCTATCGGAGTTCCTCAAGGATCAGTTTTAGGTCCTTTGATGTTTTCAATATATATAAACGAGATATCTGCCTGTTTCAAACATTCTGAGCACCATATGTATGCTGATGACCTACAAATGTACATTCATTTTCTGTCTAAGGATATAGTACACGCTATTAACTGCACGAACAGCGACATATGTAACTTGCTCACTTATGCAAATGACCACAACTTGACACTTAATGTAGCAAAAACTCAACTGGTATTACTTGGATATAAAAAATTGCTGAGTAACATAGACAAGTTGCTTCTCCCACCAATCACAATAAACAACATTGCCATACCGTACCAGCAATCAGTGAACAACCTAGGCCTTTTAGTTGATGAAACACTCTCATGGACTCCTCATATAAATAATCTAACAAAGAAAGTTATCTCAAGTATGCACCAACTCAAACGAAATTGCCCATTCCTTCCTCTCTCAGTTCGCAAAGTTGTAATTCAGGCTCTCATATTTCCCATCATTGACTACGCATCTGTAGTCTACAATGATTTGACAGATACGCTCAACATTAAGCTGCAGAGAGTACAAAACGCATGCATTAGATTTATTTCCGACGTCAGACGTGACGAACATATTACGCCATATTATGTCAAGCTAAAATGGCTTAAACTCGTTGATAGGCGCACTCTGTCGATTGTAGTATTAGTATCCAAAATAATGAAGTCCCAATGCCCTCCGTACCTCTTTCAATCTTTTATTCGCATGGGAACTGTCCGTAATCGCACA
Organism: Isoperla grammatica; assembly: GCA_945910005.1. Lineage (NCBI taxonomy): Eukaryota > Metazoa > Arthropoda > Insecta > Plecoptera > Perlodidae > Isoperla > Isoperla grammatica. The sequence continues at coordinate 51,850,911 of OX246741.1, forward strand.
AATAGACACACATCAAATACAGTTCAAATACCAAAACACCGTACAGTAAAATGCAACAAATCATTCACAATTACAGCTAGCCGCCTTTGGAACAGATATCTTCTGCAAACATATTTTAAAACGTCGCTCTCCACGCTCAGAAGTAGCATCCACAACCGTCTCCTTTCCACATATAATTAAAATATGATCAGTTTCAAAAGATGATCTAAAACTGTTTAGATTTGTATATTAATTTATTAAATATATCTGAATTCGCGCAAGTAGGTACTAAGCATTGACATATTACAATTTATAATTCCAGTCATAAATATTTGCATTATAACTACATAGTTTCATATACACCTGAGTAATGGCATAGTATACATTAGGTTACTAATTAGAGTTAGTATAACATTTGGACTAGAATAATACTATTATTAGCATAAATATTAGAATAAGCATAGTATTAAAAGTACAATTTGCAATAGAATTTTAGCTTGTGAACTCGTTTTTTTTCTCTTCTTCTTTCTTTTGTTCAATAGAATTAGTGATGCCTTCTGCATAACATCTGTAAGATAAAATATGTATACAAAGTGTATTTTATACTAGTTTATAATGGTATTATTGCCAATTCAATATGTATTATCTCACATTCATATATTTCATGTTCATATGTTTATGGTGTCTGTAAAATATCTGTAATGAAGAGGTTGGCTACACTCAAAGGGGCTTAATAGCCCTACGTAGCACGCCTTTAAGCCAATAAATATCAATATAAATATCAAATATCAATATCTCTTTCTCTCTTTCAGAGGAGCCGGTTACCTTTACAATGTATGGGTCACATGAATAAAGATGAATATGATTATGAATACTAACCAAACTGTTCTCCCGTATCAGTAAATGTGGCACCACCGCCGTGATGAATATGCATACTAACCGAATTATTCTCCCGTATCAGTAAATGTGGCACCACCGCGGTGTAGACTCGCAGTTTGCGACCGTTCTCAAAGAACTTGTTGTGAAGATATGAGTAGCACAGCACACACGTGTGCAGGGTGAAGTCTTGCTTGTCCAACATGACCCCATCACGTGATCTGCACGTGTCAGGGTTGCCACCTGTTGCCAGGGCAACCCAGGATAACACTACAAGAAGCCAGAGCATGTTGGTGGACCTGCAACAATGGAGCTGGTGGTAAAGTAACGAAGTTTTGTTTTGTTAACATGCTATTTTCGTCTTTGCCTTACTCGGAAAATAAAAGCGTTGGGCGCTTACGGTATTGATACAGATTACAGAATTTGGTTGTTCATGGAGGGAAAGCGCCCAACGCTTTTATTTTCCGAGTAAGGCAAAGACTTGTCGGGACAAAATTTATTTTTTACTTTTTAATACATTTTAATATAAGCGTTGTTTTAAAAAAGTATTTTTTTCATGTAATATTTCCCATAAGAAAAACAAACTCCATAGCAACCATAAACAACTCCTAGCTCGACTGTGCATCTGACTCTTAGACATACCGGTGTAAGGATACGTCGTTGCTAAGGAACGGTAATGTCGTTTCTAAGCAAAAGAGTCTAGATTTCCTCCATTGCATACAAATGAGACAAAACTCAATATCAATGGAAGAAAGTAGAGTTACGATTTAATCAATGAAGGCGGTAGTGTTTAATGGATGTTAGATAAACACTTACCACCTACAGAAGTGAGGATTTAAATTTGTCTGCCAGATAGTAAATACTTGTAGATGAATAGTTTAGCAGAAGTAACCGGCTTAATAATTTACCGTGAGAATTCTGAATTGAAATGGAGTTTTACGGAAATTTTTTGGTGGCAGTGGAAAATTAAAGAATTTAATTTTGAAATTTAAATAATCTGGTTATGCAGCATTGTTCATCAGGAGAAATTATAAATATACAATGTAAAGAACGTAGATTTACCACTTACTATAAGTTTTAACGGAAATATTTTGGCGCCATATAGTAAACTGTACGATTGGATACTTATAAACGCTGTACGTTCAGATATGAAGCAAAATACAATATAATGACATTCATAATGTAAATAAACGCTTATTTAATATTATTTCTGTTTTTCGCATTGTAATTTTTTTTACTTCATGTTTTAGCTTTGTAAATACTAAATATCAAGTAAATGTTTTGAAGGTTAAAACACAATAAATAAACATTCTGAAAGATGTGTGATGAGTTGGTCGTAAAAGGAATATATTTAGACTTAAAGCGCAGTTAACAGTAGATTCATGATCACATCTTAGAACGATCTATTTTTAAGTAGCCTACGAGCAATAAAACAACTTTTCGTTCTTGAAGAAAACCATCGTTAAAGTAGGTTTAGTGTAGTAGACACATTAACAGCTCAAACATCTTCTCGCTAAAATAATAATCAAATGTAGTTTGAGTCATGTTTAAGTTGAATCTGCCAAGTTAAGTTTATGGGGATTTGATGAGTTTCATCTAATTGCGTATTCTGATCAATCAACGATCTATGATCTCTGTCGATTCGTTGCTGGTTCGATACATCGAGGTTGCTGTTCGATACATCGAGGTTGCTGGTTCGATAGATCCAGGTTGCTGTTCGATACATCGAGATTGCTGTTCGATACATCGAGGATGAAGGTTCGATACACTGAGGTTGCCGGTTCGATACATCGAGGTTGCTGGTTCCATAGATCGAGGTTGCTGTTCGATACATCGAGGTTGCTGGTTCGATACATCGAGGTTGCTGGTTCGATACATCGAGGTTGCTGTACGATACATCGAGGTTGCTGTACGATACATCGAGGTTGCTGTTCGATACATCGAGGTTGCTGTACGATACATCGAGGTTGCTGGTTCGATACATCGAGGTTGCTGTTCGATACATCGAGATTGCTATTGTTCAAAATGTGTTTATATTGTGTTCAGCACAGTCATGAACTTTTTAACATTGAATCACTGCGCTCAATCTTGGCTTTGTTGTTTACACATATAACAATTTAATCTTAGTGATTGACTTGGTCTACAATGATGCGTTTTGTCAGCTGTTGGCTCTCTGGAATTTACCCTGCTGTGATGATTTGTAGTAAGCGACCCATGACGAGTAGAGACCCGTAAAATTCGCGATGTTCGACAAATCATACAATTTTTGTGAAAATTTTTTAATTTGATAAAATGTCGGCTTTTAATAATAAGAGAAGTCCAACAATATGAACATTAAAACGCGAATTTCGCGAAACTGGCATTATAACATCGCAAATAGCGAAATCTCCCGTTTTACACGAAATCTCGCAAAACTGCCGTCTTAGTTCCAGTGAAAATTTTCCCGAAATTGCGAAAAAGTCGTGTTCCCTTAGAATTATTAAATTTTGTTTGTAATTAAATAAACTTTGGACCATTTTTCTATAGCGGGGATAAGAATATTTATTTCGCTAACACGTTTTACTTTGCGCGAACCTGAACTGAACCTAGTGTATTGTGAGCTGCAATTCTAACACTTCACGCTACCATTATTATATTTAAGAAGAATTATTCTGGGTTCTGCACAAGATGGAGAGTTGCTGACCGCAAATGACCTACAAATCCCTGACTGCTCTTGCGAAATAAGCGGGTCTCTCCCCTCTAAATGACCAACCCTCCCGTAAACAATTGTCACATCGCCGTTATTCATCAAAACATACTTTTTTCACTCGTCGTACCCCTTTGTAAATTTTAAAGAAATTTGAAAGACCAGCGATATGCCTATAAAACCATCGACTTGGCAACAGTTCTTGGTAACATTTTTCGACATGAGTATAGGCTACGTGCCGGTACCAGGCTTCCCCTCCTCCCTTCTTCATCATCATGCATCGTCACTGTTAAAATGGCATAAAATGCTGTATGGGGCCAATACATAAATACTTGAATAAATAAATAAACATCGAAAAATGCCATCTGTCAGGGAAATAATATCTTTTAAGTGGTTGGAAGAGATTAATGTTGTCGCCTGTTTGCGGTCAGCAACTATACACGTGTTTTCTTATGGACCAGAACACAATAGTGTCTTCTCATACGCGAATCAGCATTCTATTAATTTGATTGTATACATTTGCTATTCCTTACCTTGATGCAGAACTAAAAGATGTTCAGATGTCGAAGGTTTCACTTCTACTGAATTAAATACAAAATACTCTTCGAAAATTTCAACTTCTTGACCTAGTTTCATCAATCGTGAAACAACTTTTTAATTTCCACTCAAGCCTTAAGTCTACACGCATTTACTTTTTAACAAGATTCTAATTAATATTTGTTTTCAATTAAGTGTTGTCCGCACAGATATGAGTGAACCTGCATCAGTCAGCGTTCAGAGTGAACTGAGGGCGTGATGAGAGAGCGGGTTGGGGGGTGGCGTCGGCGGGGGGTGGGGCGGGGGGGGGGGAGGGGGGGGGGGAGTAAGATGAATAGAGCCCGGCGTGAAAAGCGACAGCCGGTACATCGGAAACCGCAGAGGGGTGGCTGTGGGATATTTGCGTTATGTGTATAAACATTTACAATTCGCAGCGTCAAAGCTTTGAGCTCGGGTGACTTAAGACAGACAATGAGGCGCTACTGTGTTAAAACCTCTAAATGCTATAGAAGTTTTCGCAATGTGACATTCTTAAAGCGGTTGAATGATTGAGTGATATGGAGTTTTGTAGAGCTCACGTGCAGTTTACCTGATCCGCCCCTATTTTCGCTGTGTATATTTGAGAAAGTTTGGGAGATATGTCTGAGGAACGCTAAAAGGACTCAATCCCGGCATTCGCCAGGAAAACCTCGAAAAAATATCAGTCAAAATTGCCGGTAGACAGAATCGTATCGGCGACCTTCCTAACTAGTCTCGCGTGTTATCCCTGAGCTACACTTATTGGTTGCTAAGTGCGGCATTCTCTGTTATTATTGAAGACACATTTCTAGAGGCGACCCTAGCGGTGAGGCTCTAATCTCAGTCCTCTCTAGCCTTAAATAAATAGAATAAATATTAAATACATTCACATTAAAAGTCTACCCACTCAGTAACAAGACTGATTTTCAGTGGGGTACTTTAATTTAAAGTGACTAAACCAACCCTGCAGGCTCCAAACACCATCGACAAAATATGAGCGATAAGTAACCAATCAAAGATCGATATGTCAAATATGAAACAGAGATTGGACAGTGCGAACACCTGCGGAAAAATGCCAGAATCAACAAGGCCGATTCAGAACAGCTTTGAATTTATTGAGTGCTTCGTTGCTAGGACGGCTCCAAAGTCACCGTTTACTTATTCCTAAGCCAAGAAGTGATGGAATTGAATCCATATTAGAAGTTAAACAAATCCTGCCTGTAGCGGGATTTGAACCCGGGACCTTCTGCATTGGAAGCAGGGATGCTAACCACTGGACCAACGAGCAACATAATGCTTCAGTTTTCCGACTTGCCGAGAGTCCAATGCATGATGAAATGATGAGATCCTTGACATGACGTGACATTGTGAAACAACTACCCAGCCACCTGTAGATTCATATCCAACAGGCTGTGAATCAAGTTTAACTAGAGCCTCGCCGCTTGGCAGCGCTGTTTTCATGGCGCCGCATTGTGGCATTGCGACGTTGCCATTTTTATGTGCAGCAATACACTAATATAAATCTGCAACGTTGCCATCTTTATGTGCGGTAACACACTAATATAAAACTGTGTTGAGCCAGCTGTTGTGTGTTTGTGATTGATATGGTTCTTTTTCTTGCGTATATAGTAAATAATTATTCGTAGGAATCCCTATTATAGGGTGCACACTAGCTTTACCTGATGTGCCCCTCTTCAGGTAACTATGTATACTAGTCCCAACAAAAGTATTCGCATACCGATCTCAGGTAATTGTCTACTGCCACTTTCAACAGCGCCAATTGAAAGAAAATCAGCAGATAGCAAACAACAGATACCAGCAAACATTCGTAAACGCATGGTTTGGCTTAGTCGAGTGCACAGGCTGTATGGCAACACCAACCGTTACAGGTAACCAAAGGAAGGTTTTAAATTATCCCCAATGGACCTGTTTAGATTTGATGGTAGGAATTAGCGAAGTAGAAAATTAAGTTTTCACCTTGGACTCGGCTGTGTCGTAAGCATCAGAATACTTTCGTTGGGGCAACTATATATTTGGGTGTTTTGGATAGTTGGGAAGGAATGTCCGAGGGCTGATGGAAGGACTCAATCCCAGCATTCGCCTTCACGACTAAGGAAAACCTCGGAAAACCCTTCAGTCAGGACTGCCGGTTGCCGGAAATGAACCGGTGACCTCCCGGATTAGAGTCTCGCTTCTTACCGCTGAGCCATCCTCTATCAGTTTCATGCGCATCCTTCTCCATCAATCAATACGATTGGCAGCAAAACGTTTTATCGATTCAGGAGATCCGACATTATACAATTTGATTCGACAGAGTTCATTAATGGGATTAATTGAAGATCCTGATTGGCGGTTGCCGTGGGGTAACCACCAACATGAGCAATAGCTGAGGCGAATATAATATTGAGAGGATGGTTCTCGCCATATTATCGGTATAAGAAAGCAAGAAGAGGTCATATTGTGTGTTAAAGGGAAATGGTAGTCTCACATTTAAAACCGAACATTTTATTTTTTTAATTATATCTCAAAAAAGCTACATGAAATGCAAAATCGAAGTCATATCACATTATCACATTTAATCTAACAAATTATGAATACATTTTTGTTTCGTTGTCTGTAGACCCTGATAATATGCATTTTCGAACAAATTTGATTTTAAAAGTTGTTTGAAAGATAAGAACAATAAACTTTATTTCTCACGCTGTCTTGCCGTATCACCAAGTCTGGTCTGAATAGCACAGAGGCAAATGAGTTGTCACACCGCAGCTATCTTAGGAACGCAGCAGGTTTGGGTGCGTTCCGTAACTTGTTGAAAATGCTTTGCCCCTGGCATTCTCCAGCACGTTCAAGCATCTATAAGCACGATATACTTACGGAACACTTCAAGCATAGGCATGGCTGTTTAGGCGCCAGGTCGTTTTGACACGCCCACTTCATTAGTTGTCAAATAGTGTAGTAAAATTGAAAAGGTTGAATAGTGGCGTAAGTCAAATCAATTAAATACTTTAGGCTCTAATACATGTGCAAACATATGATTTTGGCGCAATTTTACACTTAGGTTAGGCCCAAGGTTAGATCCGTCTATAGAGCGTTTTTAAAATGCCGCCAAAACCGCCACTAGTTGGAAATGCTCAAGTGAAAACCTCGGTCTTATTCAACGTGTTGCATATGCTCAGGAATCACGTTACGGAACGCTGGGTGAAGCACATTCAATAATCAATAGGTTTCGGTACGGGCCAAGCACGCTTTTAGCATATTCAACAACTTTCAGAACGTACCCTTAGAGAGAAGACCAGGATGTCTGAAGTTTGTGATTGGACAGTCTCGAGTGTCGATGTACTGAAATGGGGGTGGTAACCAACGTATCGACCATGTCTTGTCAGGGCGAGGGCTGTTCTGTATCCGCTTAATCTCCTGTCAAGATTAGACAGTTATCTGATAAGACGGGTTCGTTATGTCAGTGGATTAGGTATAAAAATGTTACTCGCACATCGCCATAGTGCGAGAAAGCGTTCGAGGGTTTGATCACACTGATTGATTTGTAAAGAGATTTGTCGACACAATAAAAGCTGCTGTAACGATTAAGAGACATAAAAGAATGAAAGTTTAATCAAAATCACATTTTCATTAGGAGTGTAAGCTAGTATTTTCGAGGAAAAAATGTATTTTAGTAGCATCTAATATGAGTTACTGCCGTTTGGTTAGAAATGTAAATTAAAGTGAACGATTAAACCTTATTGATACTTAAATGCAGTAGTTTATTACATATATATTGTTGTTTTGAAGTTACATTTTTGACCATGTAAAGGAAATAGTCTCGTGATTTTTCACGATATATTTGATAAATCAATGCATGTATTTAACGTACAACGTTTCAGGAAATAATATGTTACATAATTTTAATACAAATATTAATAACACGTTTAGTTTTGACATTGTTATAAAAAATTAATACTTTATATGTAGACCTACATAATTCTTTGAGGAAATATGTATATATGAAATATATGCAATATAGATGGGCATAAGTTTTTCTCTCCCTTTCTGCTTGTATATATATTTTTGTAGCATATTTATTATTTATATATTTTTTGACACTGGACCTGAGTAATCTAATAAATCAATGTACCAATTAAATAGCCACGGAAGAAGGCGGTGGGCAGCCATTTTAGCACTTATGTTTCCGGTTTTTGACATTGTTCACGTTGTAGTGACTGTTGATGTGTAATTGCTTAGCGATAGGGGCTAAAATTGCCGACAACATCAAAAACCGGAAATGAGAATCGCAGCTGCGTTTTCCAAACAAGTTACACATCTAGATATAGTTGTAACTCCATATAACATTGAATAGAATAGAATATAACTTTTTTTTCTTCTTTGTGCAATGAGTGAAATACAGCTGTAAAACAAAGTGAAAACATAACGAAATGTAGTAAATACAGAACATTTTAAAGTATATGCACTAAATTTTCAAAAAGGATGAAAACCCACCTAGGATCGGGAACCAAAGTGTGGGAGTATTCTAACATTGTATTTACAGGAAAACAAACACAATTCTAGTAACCAAAAACAACATCGATAATGATTACGATGCGCATGTGTGCTTTAACGCTGGTAATACGGCGGTAATACCACCGGACTAGGACCGCGAGGATCATGGTGGGCTGTGTGGTAATTGCGGCCATCACTCAACTCAAGCCGCTGTTTCCGGGGTTCACTCATTTGCATTGGCACCTTCTCGGGTGTCCAATGAGTCAATGACCAATCACTCGACTGCTGATGTTAAATATCAAACCAAGCGTCCTAGCAACAAAGCAATCAATAAATTCAAAGTTGTTATGAATCGGCCTTGTTGATTCTGGCATTTGTCCGCAGGTGTTAGCACTGTCCAATCACTGATACATATGTTTCGTATTTGAAATATAGATGTTTGATTGGTAATCGCTCCCTCGTCGATGGTGTTCGGAGCCTACAGGGTTGGTTTAGTCGCTTTAAATTAAAGTCCCCCACTGAAAATCAGTTTCGTTACTGAGTGGGTGGACTCTAAATGTGAATGTATTTATTTATTTAACAGTATTTTATTGATATGAAGTATAGATATTTACGCGGAAATTGCTTTTATATCAGATAATAAATTTTAGAACTTTCAATTATTGTAATTGTTACGATTTGTCTTTTTGTAATTTATTCAAACACAGACTTTTAATTAATATGACAATCGTTACCATTGTTATATATGAGTTTTTGAATTCACGTTTGATCTCATAAATCAATGCTTGTGTATGAATAACTATTTCAATGGCTTGAAGCGTTCCCATGTTACATTCTGTCAACAGTTATAGCAAATAAATATATAACTACAAGTACAACACCTCGCATTTTTATTGCAATTATGCAAGAACATATAACAGCTGTTCTAAACACGTACCAGGGTAACTCTGCTAGTGGTAGAGGCGACAAAAGGACACCCTGTCCGTTATTAATATCAAAATAACTACGCTAATGGATATAATATTTTATTCAGTCTGTAGGGCTTACCAAAACACAGTGCGCTGTTGATTTAGATTTTTGATTTCTTGTTGCAATCTTGAGATATCATTAAATAATGAAAATTGTCTGCGGTTTTTGACGTAGAGACTACCCTTCGCTCTTCAGATTCTTCCTCCCACTTGGTCTTGCCCTCCCTTGCTGGACTCCCTTTACGACGACCCCCGCGATCGGCGCGATGTATTCTGATTCGGAAGACGTCACATGACCTATAGCCGTCGAGTACGTCGTTAAACAACAAGTAATCAAAATCAAAGCTTCAAACCGTCTTTTATTGTCAAATATACGACAGCGCCATCGTTCAACGCCGCAGTTCTATTATACCTTGTATCAACAGTCACGTGACCTTCCTCTCCCGCCCTTGATCAACGCTGATGTGTCAACGCGGCCAGACCTGTTGACCAATGAGAGCAGCCCAGACGCCAGGAAACTACGTCGTTAATTGTCGTCCAATCGATAGCGACAAGAACATAGTTTATAGTGTGTATTTATCAGCGGCGATAACTCCTTGGTTAGGCAAGGTGTATGAAGATCTCATCCAGCGTCGCGACGCTAACCAGCACCAGGACGTCGTGACGTCACCAGGCGTCGCGACGCTAACCAGCACCAGGACGTCGTGACGTCACCAGGCGTCGCGACGCTAGATGTTATACACTGATAAGACTGATTGGTACAGCATGTAAGAACGCAATCTGTCTCTAGTCAGCGGACAGACGGGGATGTGTTGAGTGGTAGTAAATTGTTAAATCGGGATCCAATGTAAGTACCTACGTTATACTTGTTAAATACAGAAATTAAGAAAACAACCCCGACTGGGAATCGAACCAGGTCTCTCACTTGCCTTGACCCCTAGACCACCGTTTATGGATTCCACAACTATTTTACCCACGAGTGTTCAGAATTGATCTAGAGGGCCGTATTGCTTCTATCTAAGTGTCCTTGATAGATTAATGACAACAATGCTCAACAATAACAACTAGTTTCCAAATGTTATGTTAAGGTGCATTTTTCACTGTTGTGCATTATTGTCAGTGAAGATCTAGAAGGCCGTGTTTATGTAAGGGTCCTAGATCAATAGATCATTTTTAAAATTGATCAAGGATCCTTAGATAGAGTTATTCACGGCCCTCTAGATCTTCAATGACAACAATGCACAACAGTCAAAAATGCACCTTAACATAACTATTAAGGACCCTTGGATAAAGCTTATCGCGGTCCTTTAGATGAATTCTGGAAATCATCTATTTTGAAAAAGGTCTATTGAATTAAGATACAAACGTAGGTACATATAATTAAGATTGATTTTCTAGTTGCAGTCTTGTCATATCTGTTAGATGTTGATGGTTCTCGCAGTCCGTAGTTGCTCGTTGTGCCTCCAAGGGAAGTGGGGTCGAATACCGCGTAAGGCATAGGTATTTTGTAAGTGCTATGCCCTGATCTTGACTTGTCACCCCTTATCGCCTCGAATAGTATAATTGCAATAACTGAGGCTTAAAGGATCAAAAATCATCACCGCTATTATTATTAGCTTTAAGCGTTTAGTTGTACATGTGTCCCTCTTGTTTGTTTATATAAACATATTATTATGTTCATATGGTTACTATAAACACAAAAAAGAAAGAATCCGTTATCTATGCTATAAACTTTCAAATGAAGTTGTACATGTGTCCCTCTTGTTTGTTTATATAAACATATTATTATGTTCATATGGTTACTATAAACACAAAAAAGAAAGAATCCGTTATCTATGCTATAAACTTTCAAATGATGTTTAAACGTTTTCTGTTAGGAATATACGCAAGCATATTTTTCAAAAGGAGGACACTTGGTTTAAAAATACAATAGATGATTTTCTAAATTGATCTTGGACCGTTAGACGGAGTTAATAGCACAAGACTCAATTGATGGGGTTGTGACATCAGAGGCGGACAAACAATGTGTTGCTAGGGAACTGCATTGTTGTATCTTTCTTTGATTGGTGCATATTCAATATTTGTCCGAAACAAAACACGGCTACACGGCTATTTTGGGAATTGAGTCTTGTGCTATTACAATAATCTAGATCGTCAAAAACTAGTTATTATTGTTGTACATTGTTGTCATTGCCGATTTAACCGTAATTAACTCCGTCTACGTGTCCTAGATCAATAATCTGAAATTCATCTATTCAAATAGGTTGCTTCAAGTTTTAAAGTGTTGCGAAGTAATCATTTAATCAACATAAATAACACACTATAAAACTTACCAAATGTAATAATTTCATCAGCTACAGCTTTGCCTGCTTCGGAAACCGATCGACCGCCGTTCATTTGCTGAAACCTTTTCTTAAAATGTAATGAAACTAAATCTAAATAAACATAACCAATTATGTTGATTATGTTGATATGCTTTCTGGTCCAGGAACGTAAATGGGTCATTCAGGATTGAATCTAGGTAAGATAAAAATATTAAAACAAAAAACGTTTTAACAAATATAACTCTTTGGACATATTTAAATATATTCCTTAAATTATTATAAAACGTAATTCATAAATTTAAATGAAACATTTTACAACAGTTATTAATACACTAGGCATATAATAAAACAACACAAATACAATACTTCATATCTATATTGTATTAGAAGACTGAGGAACAATTCTTACGTCACCTAATTTCAACGCCACAGACACTTAACGTAATGGTAGGACAGAATATAGAGAGAAAACTGATTCAATACTTAGATAATTACTTTTGTGGGCACAATTGATTCGTACAGACTCCGTTAAATACTGTCACAATGAAGATTGAATATGAAAGTGTAATTTATTTGGCCTTTTGCAAAACAAGCAGAAGACTCATAACACCCTGCGAAGAACAGTATTCATATCAAATCGATTTATTATGTTAGATATTTATTCGATTACATATAAAATTACTTATCTGCATTTTTGGAGTTACAGAAATAATAAAAGGAACCGCATGGGTAGGTCACATAATGTTCACAACGTTCACAATGCAATGTTTTAAAGTTAAGAATATCTTAAATTAATTTGAGATATTACGAATAGTCACTGTGGAAATTTGTTTCGTTTGTTTCAATAAATTTATTCAAATAGTTCTTGTTTGAAGAAAAACTATAGTGTATGTAATACGTGTTTCAATTAAATAGTTATTGAAACCGTTTTTAAATAATTTGCACTAAAATTGAATTCTTAGACAAATCTTGATACATCGTCCGAACAATAGCAATTCTCCTTAAAGAAGAAATGATTTAAATGTTGCCTATTCTGTTATTGTATAAATAGATAATATTTACATGCAGATGTTCAGGGTAATATTCATGGTGCATTGCTGAAATGTTGCATAATCGGCATTCGTAAAGTTTTTACAGAGTCGTGAGAAAAAAATTTAGAGAAAGTGTAACTTTACATCAAGTACCTTACACACTAGTTCTTAGCACAATTCGGGAAGTAATGACATTTTGTGAGCAATCGGTTTCATAATCATTGAAAATATATTAACATAAGCACTCACAAGAGTTTTAAAATATTCTGTAGCAGCATATTCCGCTGGACTTTCTCTGGTCATAAACTTTATATTTTACCTAATGATCGCAAAAACTATAACTATGTGTTGAAAACTCTGACAATGTATAAATTAGTCTATGTATATGTATGACTATATGAAGAAAATTGAACTATAATTACGTATTAATAACAAAGGGCCTAAAGACCAGGATAGTAGAGGATTTTAACGCATCAAATCGTTTTTATAATCAACAGACAACTACCGAAAACATACTAGAGCACTACTATGACCAAGCAAACATGATTTTTCTTGTATGGTTTTTATCAAACTGAACTTGCAGGTAAGAATGGTTGCTGTCATGGATGCGTCTATGCACGGTGAAAGTTTGGTTCATTTCCATAGTCTATCTTATAAGTTGATTGTGGGAAGCCTATACATGAAAGGAAAATGAACGCTGGTTAAGGTTATTCAATATGACTCAAACAAAATTGAAATGTTTGTTTCTTTAATTAATCAAAACTTCTAAGGAATATTGGTTGTTTTTAAAATTGTGAAATTACACTATTATTCAACTTCAATAATATTGTAAAGCTAACACAATTCATGTCTGGCAACTTTCTATCAGTGTAGATTATTCTCGGAGTTCTACGGATATGTGACCTTCTCATCGATGAAGAGGGAACGAAACAACACAAACAAAGTGTTTCAGGAACAAAAATTGACGTGAATTGATGGATTATTTAATTCATCGCCAACTCGACGACAAGAGTTCAGACAACCACAGTTTGCGACATCACTGTTTTCAGGCAACACCTCCAGCGGTCTCGCTTCCATCGCTAATACTGTCTGTGCACTGCGCATGCGCCGTCGTCCGGTCGCTACTCGTCCGCGCCACACGTGGGCAGGTTCACCATGAAGAACACGTTTAGCTCAATCAGGCTGGCGAGGATCAAAAACACTGCGTACATGATGAGGCAGGCATGGCCGACCTGCAACATGAAGAACACGTTTAGCTCGATCAGGCTGGCGAGGATCAGAAACACTGCGTACATGATGAGACAGGCATGGCCGACCTGCAACATGAAGAACACATTTAGCTCGATCAGGCTGGCAAGGATCAGAAACACTGCGTACATGATGAGGCAGGCATGGCCGACCTGCAACATGAAGGACACGTTTAGCTCGATCAGGCTGGCGAGGATCAGAAACACTGCGTACATGATGAGGCAGGCATGGCCGACCTGCAACATGAAGAACACGTTTAGCTCGATCAGGATCAGAAACACTGCATACATGATCAGGCAGGCATGGCCGACCTGCAACATGAAGAACACGTTTAGCTCGATCAGGATCAGAAACACTGCGTACATGATGAGGCAGGCATGGCCGACCTGCAACATGAAGAACACGTTAAGCTCGATCAGGCTGGCAAGGATCAGAAACACTGCGTACATGATGAGGCAGGCATGGCCGACCTGCAACATGAAGAACACGTTTAGCTCGATCAGGCTGGCAAGGATCAGAAACACTGCGTACATGATGAGGCCGGCATGGCCGACCTGCAACATGAAGAACACGTTTAGCTCGATCAGGCTGGCGAGGATCAGAAACACTGCGTACATGATGAGGCAGGCATGGCCGACCTGCAACATGAAGAACACGTTTAGCTCGATCAGGCTGGCAAGGATCAGAAACACTGCGTACATGATGAGGCAGGCATGGCCGACCTGCAACATGAAGAACACGTTTAGCTCGATCAGGCTGGCGAGGATCAGAAACACTGCGTACATGATGAGGCAGGCATGGCCGACCTGCAACATGAAGAACACGTTTAGCTCGATCAGGATCAGAAACACTGCGTACATGATGAGGCAGGCATGGCCGACCTGCAACATGAAGAACACGTTTAGCTCGATCAGGCTGGCAAGGATCAGAAACACTGCGTACATGATGAGGCAGGCATGGCCGACCTGCAACATGAAGAACACGTTTAGCTCGATCAGGCTGGCGAGGATCAGAAACACTGCGTACATGATGAGGCAGGCATGGCCGACCTGCAACATGAAGAACACGTTTAGCTCGATCAGGCTGGCGAGGATCAGAAACACTGCGTACATGATGAGGCAGGCATGGCCGACCTGCAACATGTAGAACACGTTTAGCTCGATCAGGCTGGCGAGGATCAGAAACACTGCGTACATGATCAGGCAGGCGTGGCCAACCTGCAACATGAAGAACACGTTTAGCTCGAACAGGATCAGAAACACTGCGTACATGATGAGGCAGGCATGGCCGACCGGAAATGAAGAACACGTACAGCTCGATCAGGATCAGAAACACTGCGTACATGATGAGGCAGGCATGGCCGACCTGCAACATGAAGAACACGTTTAGCTCGATCAGGCTGGCGAGGATCAGAAACACTGCGTACATGAAGAGGCAGGCATGGCCGACCTGCAACATGAAGAACACGTTTAGCTCGATCAGGATCAGAAACACTGCGTACATGAAGAGGCAGGCATGGCCGACCTGCAACATGAGGAACACGTTTAGCTCGATCAGGATCAGAAACACTGCGTACATGATGAGGCAGGCATGGCCGACCTGCAACATGAAGAACACGTTTAGCTCGATCAGGATCAGAAACACTGCGTACATGATGAGGCAGGCATGGCCGACCGGAAATGAAGAACACGTACAGCTCGATCAGGATCAGAAACACTGCGTACATGATGAGGCAGGCATGGCCGACCTGCAACATGAAGAACACGTTTAGCTCGATCAGGCTGGCGAGGATCAGAAACACTGCGTACATGATGAGGCAGGCATGGCCGACCTGCAACATGAAGAACACGTTTAGCTCGATCAGGATCAGAAACACTGCGTACATGATGAGGCAGGCATGGCCGACCTGAAATGAAGAACACGTACAGCTCGATCAGGATCAGAAACACTGCGTACATGATGAGGCAGGCATGGCCGACCTGCAACATGAAGAACACGTTTAGCTCGATCAGGATCAGAAACACTGCGTACATGATGAGGCAGGCATGGCCGACCTGCAACATGAAGAACACGTTTAGCTCGATCAGGATCAGAAACACTGCGTACATGATGAGGCAGGCATGGCCGACCTGCAACATGAAGAACACGTTTAGCTCGATCAGGATCAGAAACACTGCGTACATGATCAGGCAGGCATGGCCGACCTGCAACATGAAGAACACGTTTAGCTCGATCAAGATCAGAAACACTGCGTACATGATCAGGCAGGCATGGCCGACCTGCAACATGAAGAACACGTTTAGCTCGATCAGGCTGGCGAGGATCAGAAACACTGCGTACATGATGAGGCAGGCATGGCCGACCTGCAACAAGAAGAACACGTTAGAGGTTACCGATAGAGGTGGCTCAGCTCTGAATTAACTCACCAAACCATGTTAGTCTCCGATTTATTAACCTCTATAATGGTTTCAACACACTGCTTTATAACCAGTTGTTCAGTTTGTTTGGAGCATATTTCCGATTAACGGCTGATCTTGTGACTAAAATGTTTGGTGAAACCGCGCCTCAGTGATGGTTAGACGGGATACTCTAATTCGGGAGGTCGCCGATTCGATACCGGCCACCGCCAGTCCTGACGGAAGATTTTATCAGAAGTTTCCTCAGTCACAAGAAGAATGCTGGGATTGAGTCATACTAACAACCCTCGGAGATTCCTATTCCCAACTAATCCAAATACGACAGTACCTTAGTCAGTCACCTGAAGAGGGACACGGGCATTATTATTATCGTGAGAAGGTGGTTCCATCTCCATTATAGATGGTAACATTTGCGTTTCGTAAACTTGAAGTGAATTTACCCTCCAACCCATCAACTGTTCAGCCACTTACATGCACACACAGACAATCAATTTCAGCCACTCTTCAAAGTCTATGCCAATGCCGTGAGCACTTCAGTTCAGTATGAGGAAAATGATTATAGTAGAGTAGATAACCTTTTTACCCCTCAATCTTTCGTATACCCGTCTCTATAGGTCCGTCTAGTGGCGGTTGTAGCCTGAAGCCTCAACCTTGCATCTTCGTGCTTTTTCCGGAGTCCTAAATGGTCGAAGAGATTCTAGTAAAAGTAGCAGACTAACATCTTAGCCATATTATGCTGTATGAACTAGTTAACTGAGGCTCACGCTCACACTTCTCCACAGTCTGAGACAAACAAGTACATTTTACAGGAGCTGGTCTATTCCTAATAGTTGCCTCACGGTGGCAATACTCACTTTAAGTGATATCTAAGTGGATATCACCTGCTATTGGTTGATTGCTGTGGCAAACTGCGTGGAAAACAGTCAGTCAGCCAATAGCAAATGATATCACTTAAAGTGAGTATTGCCATCATGAGGCAACTTGCAGGAATAGTCCTCCAGCTCCAGTAAAGTGTATTGTCTGTGTTGTAATTCTTACTTTAAGTAACGATTTTTGATAACCATTGTTACAAATAGGTTCCACACCAACCTTGTGGACGTTTACGTCACGGATGAGTGAGGCTCGGCCGACCAAATGTCAGTATTCGAAAAATTCACACGCTGATTGGCTCCGACTCACTCATGTATGACGTGGCCATTCACAAAAGGTTGCTGTGGTGTCACTGTATAACTGTTGGCCTGTACACTAACACTGTCTTGTAATCGTTCATCTTAATCCTAATTTTAGTCTAAGGGTCAAGTGCGTAGTCGTTCCTCGTGTGCTCCTCCACTCAGCCTTTCCTCAGACTCGCCCAACCACCAATCACAGAGCAGTCCACATGGCAATGCTGCTCTGTGATTGGTGGTTGGGCGAGTCTGAGGAAAGGCTGAGTTGAGAAGCACATGAGGAACGACTATGCATTTGACCCTTAGGTTGGAATTCATAGTCGGCCCCTACACCTAGGGGCGCCCATTGTTACCAAGGTAACAATTGTTTGCATGTTATTTCCCATCAACAAAACAAATCCATAGCAACAATGGGTGCCCCTAGGTGTAGGGGCCGACTATGAATTCCAACCTTAGTGTTGAGTATAATTAAATTAATACCATGGACAAAGGCTGTTTTAATAATACTGTCAAATTGTCATACTTTGGCATTCCTACATTGTTATACAGCATGACATGTCCACTAATATGGAAATATCCCCACCTTTGTGTCCAGTTTGAACTTGTTGAAGAAGAACGTCGCGTAGAGCAGCAGTAGAGTCGAGAGGAGTGAGATTGCGCTGTACTCGAGGCCGCGGGAGTTGATGGAGATGTAATGTCTCCCTGGTATGGTCGGTAAGAAGGATGCCTTTATTAACCACGGTAAGCCCAGACACAGGAGGATGTCGAATGTGTTGCTGCCCAGAGAGTTGGAGATTCCCATCGAGCCGTGACCTTGAAACATGATTGGTGCGTTAGCGAAGGACATGTCTCATTAGGTGAGATCAACTGAAATGGCAAAAAGAAGTTGGAATGACTATTAAACATAGGGGGTTATACGTTTGGATGAAATCCAGTCTTACCGATAATGTTACATTGACGGTATGTCCATTTAAACTTACTTGGAGATTAAAAGATCCATATGAAGATGAAAGTATTATGTTCAAATATGCAAAAATTAACAAACCGAATGGCCAACTGGGTAGATTTTCTTTGATTCCTGCATGGTGTTTGGAAAGTGTTAAAATTCTTCTAAATGCAAACAATTTGAGCTTGCATTATCTTGATGGTATTACAAGTGAGGTAGAATAGGTGGCATCCTTCAAAAGAATCAAGTGAAGAAGTTAATACTACCAAGCTATAGTACAGTACTTGATCTCACCATGCTTTGCAACGATAACGCTGGATACGGCCTCTGGTACGCTGGTCCCTGCGGCCAGGAATGTGATCCCCATCACAGAGTCTGGTATCTTCATTGAGTGCCCTGCACACAAACAACATACCACAGTCATATCGTCATCATATCATCCCATCACAGAGTCTGGTATCTTCATTGAGTGCCCTGCACACAAACAACATATCATCGACTCACTTCGACTGTTGCTCAGGAGATGTTGATGACGCAACATAACATTTGGATAAGATGCCAAGGCCAGTAGCTCAACACCCGTATACACTGACGTCCCATTCATTATTTAGGAAGTACTTGTTGATGTGCTGCTTTAAAATTGTGTGTGATACAAATAAGTACTTAACAATTCATAGTTCCCACGTGACGTCAAAGCGGCCATGATTGCGACCAAATTGAGGAGGACCAATCATAGATCATTGGCAAATGCTTTTCAAATTTAATAAATAAGCCTAATTTAGAATTTAAAAAGTAAACATAAGTAATACAAAAATAACAAATTATCACACATCATTTTTTTTTTCAAAAACAGGCTGGATTTTAAAGAATTAAGAATTTATGTATTCTACCACAACAGTCTTCAATTGTTTCTCCATGGCAACGTCAAAGTTTGATCACATATGTGGCCACCACGCGCATAGATGTGACGTAGTGCAACTTATGAAGTGTTTACGCAAAGCTCATACAGATAACTCAGTGTGCAACCTGGCCTTGTTGCGACGGTGGCCAGGTTGCAAACTGTAGTGCTCTGGTTCAGGCTTGCGTTAACACTCCTACAAACTTTTGGGTTTGTGTACATTGTGAAGGAATACTTTATTCACTTACATTTAGTTAAAAAATTGAATGGAGTATTTCACATGTACAACGGGGACCTGGATGAACTATGTTTTTCGCATTTAGCTATCTCTGAATAACCTGTCAAAAATGCTTTCATCTTACTTACTACATTATAACAGTTCAGCTTTGAACTTTTCTGAAACTCTCTTCGAGGCTAGGCCCTCTAGAGCAGATGAAGGAATACAATATTAAGAACGCGTAAGCTCGAGGACTGGGGTGATAACAATTAACTGTTTGTAAGGATGAATGGGGGTAAAACCTGCTAGAGTGGATGTCTGATAACAAGTGTGAAAACGCGAGGTAGAATCTGAATGAGTTCTCAATTAGATCGAGGAGTACCGTCTCAGTCTATGGGGAGGCGTAACAAGTGCACATAGAGCGTTGCGAGCGATCCGGCCAATGGTCACTGAATATTGGATACACACAATTTTTAACAATAAGAATTCTTATATCATTGCAAAACTATTTGACTTCTTTGGAATCTTTGGATATTTTTACACTGCCTCCTCGATGGGGTTTCGGTGAATTCAAGAAGGCGGAGATCAGTGGCCGGAACGCTCGCAGCGCTGCAGTGCAGTCGTTCGTTGTACGCCTCCCCATATTTGACGCGTCATCTTGCCAAAAGGCAGTTGTACAAACTACCTGTTGCATCTATGACGTCTCGTCTTACCTATGACGGTGATCATCCACGCGACGACGTAAGACAGCGAACCAATCCAGATGATGCACATGAGAAAAGTGAGCGGGAACCACCGCTTGAACCGTGGTTTGGAACAATCTGGTATCGTCACCGAGTACACGAGATGGATCGGCCAGACTCCGATCCAAGCCACCTGTCTCCACCAGACCAGCTTGCACGGCCAGCGGAACAGGTTAGACACCGACAGAACTAGACACAATTAGACATATCAACCACAACACATATTTTTTATCTTTCATCACTCTTGTTTTCATGCAATTATTGTAGAGTTTCACTCGGAAAACGCTGGAGGTTTGGATTTTTTCATTAGTTTTTTGTGAACATGGTTTCTATTTTTAACATCATAAATCATGAAGAAATTTTCAGAATTCACACAAACACAAATGAATTGTAAATGGTTGTATTTGAAAATATTTAATCACTCACTTCCTTCGTCATCTTCGGCTGGCTGTGGCGAAGCGAGGGAGACTGGAAG
This sequence comes from Isoperla grammatica, assembly GCA_945910005.1. NCBI lineage: Eukaryota > Metazoa > Arthropoda > Insecta > Plecoptera > Perlodidae > Isoperla > Isoperla grammatica. The sequence goes on from OX246741.1 coordinate 51,871,931, forward strand.
CGGCGGTGCCTCGCTGCCCTTGGCAATACCGTTTATCTGTTGCTGTGTAGCGACCTGATCGGTGCTCTGCGTTGTCAGCCGCACCTCACCCGCCTCTGACAAGCAACACACATTAGGACACGCCTTCTTACAAGCAACACACATTAGGACACGCCCCTTTCGTTGTCAGCCGCACCTCACCCACCTCTGACAAGCAACACACATTAGAACACGCCCTTTTACAAGCAACACACATAAAGGACACGCCCTCTTACAAGCAACACTCATAAAGGACACGCCCTCTTACAAGCAACACACATAAAGGACACGCCCTCTTACAAGCAACACACATAAAGGACACGCCCTCTTACAAGCAACACACATTATGACACGCCCTCTTACAAGCAACACACATAAAGGGCACGCCCTCTTACAAGCAACACACATTAGGACACACCCCTCGTGAAGCAACACACCTTAGGACACGCCCCTCGTGAAGCAACACGCATTAGGACACGCCCCTCGTGTGACGTCAGCCGCACCTCACCCACCTCTGACAAGCAATACTCATAAGGACACGCCCCTCGCGTTGTCAGCCGCACCTCACCCGCCTCTGACAAGCAACACACATAAGGACACGCCCTCGTGTGACGTAAGTCGCACCTCACCCACCTTTGACAAGCAATACACATTAGGACACGCCCCTCGCGTTGTCAGCCGCACCTCACCCTCCTTTGACAAGCAACACTAATTAGGACACGCCCTCTTACAAATAATACACATTAGGACACGCCCCTCGATTTGTCAGCCGCACCTCACCTGCCTCTGACAAGCAACACACATTAGGACACGCCTTTGATAAGACACACACATTAGGACACGCCCCTCGTGAAGCAACTTACATTAGAACACGCCCCTCGTAAAGCAACACACATTAAAACACGCCCTCTTACAAGCAACACACATTTGGACACGCCTCTGACAAGTAACACACATTAGGGGACGCCCCTCGACAAGCAACACACATTAAGACACGCCCTCTTACAAGCAACCCACATTAGAACACGCCCTCTTACAAGCAGCACACATTAGGACACGCTTCTGACAAGTAACACACATTAAGAGACGCTCATCGACAAGAAACACACATTAAGACACGCCCCGTGTCTAGCAACGCATATAAGGACACACGCACTGACACGCAACACACATTGGCACACGCCCCTCGTGAAGCAACAAACATAAGGACACGCCCTCTTACAAGCAACAAACATTAGGACACGCCCTCTTACAAACAACAAACATTAGGACACGCCCTCTTACAAGCAACAAACATTAGGACACGCCCTCCTACAAGCAACAAACATTAGGACACGCCCTCTTACAAACAACAAACATTAGGACACGCCCTCTTACAAGCAACAAACATTAGGACACGCCCTCCTACAAGCAACAAACATTAGGACACGCCCTCTTACAAACAACAAACATTAGGACACGCCCTCTTACAAGCAACAAACATTAGGACACGCCCTCCTACAAGCAACAAACATTAGGACACGCTCTTCGTGAGAACACACATTAACAACGGACTGTAATGGATTTTGTCATTTCCTTGTAGCATATCAATTAAATATAATGGTATTCATTCTAGTATAAGTTCGGCGATTTCTGACTTGTAATGCATTTCACTATTCTTTTAACTTGCTTTAATGTAACGAGTGTAGCTTTATTCTTACCACCAATGGCTGGTTCCGATGGTTTGCGGTCCCTCCATCGCTTCCCTCTGGTGCAGTCTTGTATTGATTTGTCCCAATACATTACTGGAAAACACAAGAGGGTCATGTGAACTCATTGCCAGAGTTTGATGTTTATTGACGGTAAATATGTAACTGTTTTGAAAAGATGATCATTTCTTGTCGAAATACATTAATGATGAAAGTGAATGAAGTGAATGAAACGGGAATAACTGAGGAGACGTTTAAGTGTAAGGTTCTACTCTTCTCAGGCAAATGCTTTTTGATAGGTTTTGGCTTTAAATAATAAATATTACATTTTTGTGTAAACTCCATAATTTAGTCTCGACTAGGAAATGAATGTGTATTATTCAAATATCCTTCCATCATCCGCATTAAATCTAGATTAACACAAAGAAAACGTAAATTTTGGAGAAAATCACTTTGAGTTTACTTAAAGTACATGGAAAAGGAAGCTTTACTAGATCTAAGAATAATGTCAGAGAAGAGGGTATCAAAAATCAGAATAGAATTTGTACATGTTGCATTTGTCGATGTGCAGAATTTATTTGATAATGAAGATTTCGGTAACATATTTCATATGTTGTTGCAGAATGAAATGGGTAACAAATAAGAAGAGAAATGTGTTTATTTAATGTAAAAAAAGTAGACATGCAACCATAGTAAAGTATGAAAGTCAAGAGGAACGAAAGAAAGGTGTGCTACAAGGATGCCCATTGTCTCCAATACTGTTCAACTTATATTGTATCAAGTGGAGACAGTGAAGGAAGTTACCTAAAAATAGGACTGGCAAATGGTGATAAATATTAATTTGATGTAGGTAAGTGATGATATATGACTAATATGGATGAGTTTCTAAGGAAGTACAAAATGAAAATCAAGAAATACACAACAGAGACTATGGCGAATGGTATGTTTGTCAGATGGTAGAGGGGGGAATATGGGGAATGACGCGGTAGAGAAGTAAAATGCATGAAGCATGAAGAACACATACATTAATTGTGACTTACCTGCAATGTACACAATGTAGAGCAGCACTAGAACCAGTGCTTCGTACCACTCTACTCTCTCGTCATGGATGATGCAGATCATGATGGACACAGTGATGCCGTAGGCCACACAGTCCCTGGTCAGAGGCCACCAGTCCAAGGGAACCACCTGCAGGAATACATTCATCCTCATAATCACCCACTCATCGTCGCGACTAGCCTCGTTGCAGAAGTATGGGACGTAAAAACCCCAAATATCATCATAGAGGAGGCGGTATTCATCGAATGGCCACTACGGCCATTTAGTTGACAATTCTACATCACGATATCTGTAAGAGTTTGATTCATGATTGTAAATTTATTATCGCTTAATATATAAAAAAAAAAAAAAAATCTAAATTTTTTTAAGACATTTTTTCATAAAATAATCGATCGATAATGCAGTCATGTGTTCGATTATCGCAACGATTATTTGATCGATGTGTGTACTCACGCATCCCGCGCCGATGCCGCAGCAGGCTGCCACGGCCAGTATGTTGAACACGGCCGAGCCGACGATGGTTCCGACGCCGATGTCTCCCTCGGTGATGAAGGTTCCGATACCGTTCACGAACAACTCGGGCGCCGAAGTCGCGGCGGCCATGAAGGTAGCGCCGGCCACGTCTTTCGACATCTCCAGCACTGAAACAAAAACAATATGGGAAATGACAGCAGCGCTGTGAGCGTTTCCACCCACACAAATTTCAGTATGCCCCTCACTTGACGCACACAATTATGATGTCGTGGAAATGCATATGGCTAAGGGACGGTACGGTTAAAATAAACCTGCGTGTGAGGAGTGTAGTAGACTGTGTTATTCCATCAACCATTGTACCAAGGTCCATCGATCCCCTGGCGGAGGTTCGGTAAACCCCAAAAGTAAGGTCTCCTCATGGGCACGAAAATCGCCATTCTCGTGCCCACTACAAAATCTGATTTATTGCTTGAATCTACTTATTTACTTTGTAAAGTTTGACATTAGAATACTTCACTTAAAAATGTAGATAGAGTATGAGTATGATTTAATTATTTCAATCAGATGTAATGCGGTTTCGAGCCAGAATTTGTTTTGACAGATCAATTTATTTGTTTTACTGGATGATTCCCCCATTTGAACGAGCCCCCACCAGGGGATTTACGGACCTTGCCATTGAACTAGGTTTCACTTGTTTTTTGGATTCTTCAGCAGATTTTTATTTTTTAGTACTTAACACTCATTAATAATTACGTTTAAGTGCTATGTCAATAATAAAAATTACTGTAAATAATGTTAGGCATATAACATTTAGAGCACTTAACTGAAGCTGAGCTAGATATAATAGGTAAACTGAACGTCATTGCTCACAGCGCACTCTACCTGTCATACGGTCTCCCATAATGTAAGCCAACTAGTAAAAACAAAATATATATGCATATTAAAACGAAACAGTACAGAACTCAAACTAAACTAGATGCATTCTGGTGGAAAGAAAATAAACTTCTATTAGGAGCATGGTTTAGATATCAATTTTCGTTGTTGTTTAATTGTTATTATACATCAATGGCGCATAAAAGAGGTTGCTTAGCAGCGCTATCTATGTTACTTTTTAGACTATACACTGTTTCTTGTCACAGTTAATTAAAATGCTTATTTCGAATACTGATCAGCACTCTTCGACGCTTAGCACCAACTAGCATAGATTTTAAGTATTTGAATTATTCAAATCTTGCTTAGTTGGTGATAGCCCGTCAAAGAGTTCTTATCAGCATTTAAAATATTGCGTTTTAATTTCAATTGTGACAAACAACAGGTGGTCATAATAAATAAGCATAATTCATCATTCTATTATCTAGTAAGTAAGGGAGTATCTCTTTATTTATGTTGTTACAATACACATAGGCATGGATATAGATACAACAAAAAATTGGGAGGTTTAATCAGCCTACAATTTTTCTTCCACCCAACCGTGGTAATACCAAAAATAAAGATAATATAAAACAGGTAAACAGTAATTAAAAACTAATTATAGCTAGATAGTAGAATATGTAGCATTATTATATTATCTCTTTTTTTAAGAAGTACTCACAAGAGCCTGGTTTCTATGCATTACTGTATACATAACTGTATTCAGGTCAGAGGTAAATTTTGTATTAAAAGAGATTTAAGTAGGATTTAAAAAATACATTTTCTTATATCACATTGTCGTATTTGTTTGACACATTTGGACAAAAATATGTTTATATAATTTTTTTAAATATTTGCTCAACATTCGGTCACCCTCAGATACCAACCCCATTGGAAGTCAATGTTCCTTGAATTCAAGGACAAAAAAGCATCACATAAAGTAGAGTATTGTTGAGATTTGTATATTTTTTTGCTTTTTTGTCCTTGAATTCAAGGAACATTGGACGGAACATTGAATTTGATTGAATCGTCTAGATGGGGCATAAGCATATAAGAAAAAGTGTCATGCATTTTTTGACAAAATATCTTGGAGTTCAGAATAGTTTGCAAATTTGCGTTTGACCTTGTCCGGGTCGAATGGTCACTGTTTGTTACTGACCTTGACATATCCTCTCGACGGCCGGGACGAAGAACTTGTCACAGACGACAGCGAGGGCAACAAACAAGTAGAGAGACACGAACACGTGGACAAGGACAGCTCCGTTGTCCCTCTGTCTCTCGGTGAACAAGTCTTTGGGGAAGTCTTCTATTGCGGGGGGTGTACAGTTCAGAGTGAAGTTGAGGCCTGCAAGTACAAGACACACTTAAAAATAATAAATTTTAATAAATGTTAATACATTTTAAATGTTGGTATTTTTTTTTTAAATTTTAATAAATTAATTCCAACTAATTGCCCGTTCTCACCACATATTACATCAAGCATGACCAATTATCCACTGTGTAACAATCATTTGAATGACAACAATCACGATTCTATCAGATGACGCATTAGTATAACACAATCCATTGACCATTCTGGCCACGCCGGAAGAAGCAAGGTGTCCCCTAAAATTCTGAGAAGAGACGGTCGCTCCACCCCATGATCTAATAATATCTCTGGTAACTGAAATATTGTTAGATCATGGCTCCACACGGTCTATTTCAACGGTATTAAACTCGATACTGCCCGATAGCTGCATTGTTATTGTCCACTGTATTGACTGCACCGACCGTGAATGGAATGTGACCCCACTACGTCTGACAACATGCGGGCGATATTATCACTACAATACCTGAGGCAAGAGAACGGGATGGAACTAGATTTAGGTTGGTAGTTGTCACACGCGTCACTTCACTATTACATAATCCGTGACGACAACACCTTCCAAGTTAACGCGACGCGACTATAGTTGTCACACGCGTCACTATCCTATTACATAATCCGTGACGACAACACCTTCCAAGTTAACGCGACGCGACTATAGTTGTCACACGCGTCACTATCCTATTACATAATCCGTGACGACAACACCTTGCAAGTTAAAGCGACGCGACTATAGTTGTCACATGCGTCACTACCCTATTACATAATCCGTGACGACAACACCTATAGCAAGTTAACGCGACGCGACTATTGATGTGTTTTGACTGAGACAACGAAGCTCGGCATTATTCGGGCTACCCCAGGGCAGGGCTGCTACCTTATCGTGGTGGGCAGGTCTGCGTGCTTTTGTAACCCCGAGAGCTGTGCCAGCGGAAGCGTATGCTTCTAGGCAGGCAGGTCGAGGTGGAGAACCCAGACAATGCCAGTACACGTCCTCCTTACATGCCCCATTCTTCAAAACACCTTCCCCTCCCCATCGCCATATGATCCTAGGTGTTTCAATTAGATGTAGAAAATATAAAGAAGTCGAACATTAGGTAAGTACTCTTGGCCTCGGCTATTTCGTAAACATAAGAGTATTTACAACTGGGCAACCATAGCCACAGCGACCGAATTCCGCATCATCACATTGAAAGAGCCGTTTACCTCTCGTTAGAGGCGAAGAAATGAGCTCCTCCCCTTCCCTTTGAATATAAGTCATGCTACAGTGGGACCGTAGCTTAGTTGAGAACAAGAAAATCAGTCGATCTTTCGTCGATTTTGGCATTTCACAAAATATGATGTACACCCCCACTACCTGGCTAGCACAAACATGGGGCGAAATCCCCGAATTCATTACCGGAAGCCATAACAGAAGTTCAAACATGCGAAAATTTACATCTAGTCAAATAATAGGCGTCCAAACAACAAACAAACGATTATATTTCATTACTTTTTGACAGTTCGGACCCGACAAATTCAAGGAATCTGCGGGCGCCCTCGGGCTGTACAAACAACTTATTAAAAATGCAGTGAAACAAATGCCCTGCGGCGCTCTCAGCTTTGCCTCGGACAAAGTTTATGTGTCCCTTTCCTTCAATCACCCCTGCAGTGGCGGCTCGTGGGGTTTGAAATGGGTAGGGAACAAATCAGCTAACATTTAAAAAGGGTAGTTAGTGAGAAGAATGCATTAACTACAGGACATCCGCAAATCCATTCATATTTTTCGTATGTTGATTTATTAAAAGTTCTATTAGGAGCTCTATTTTTAATTAGGCATACCTGAGTTATACACAAGTCAGGCCTTAGTCGGCCTAATGTCTTTGTTACCAGTCCCTCTTCATAATTCAAATGTTTATGTTTTATGTGCGTCACCTCGTTCATTTTGTTTGTCTATAACTACAAAGTCAAAAGCGACACATCACACAGTGACACAACACAACACGCACGCGCACTACACTATAGAACAAAGACAACCACCTGTCTACACACAACTGACAACACCACGCCCACACTTACTTACATAAACGGCGCCTCTCTCCGTACTGGGGCTCACGACAAACCGTGCTCATTCGTCATAAAAAAATCTGACGTCTCCACTCACTTATTCGCGAAAAAACGTAACTGCGCATGCGCGGTATGAGTGTTATTGGCTGGGGCTCACCGATTCAAGACGCGATAAACCCAAAGACGCGGCGGCCAGCGATAATGGTAGCTAAAACGTAATCGTAATGAACTCTGTCGGAGACTTCGGGTACCGCCGTCTGCCTGGATAAGTCAGCGCACCGTGTCTTTATTTGAATGTGCACATTACAATTACAAACTTTTCGATTTTATGTAAACATACCACAAGTCCACAGCTTGTAATTTAATGTGAGTGATTGTTGGCGGTTGGCGGGAGGGGAAGGGGGCACATGCCCGTGTGCCCTTATGGGCGAGCCGCCACTGCACCCCTGACGTCACATGACCTAGTTGTCGAGTACGTCGTTTACTCAGCCTGTTTCACTCATCAACTATATCGAGTTACAGGTTGCAAATGTTTTGTCGGAACTGTACTTGGTGAATTCCTCTTTAGAAATTGTGTCGTCACGATGGCTGTTTGCCAGAGAGCCAATCAGCGTCTTAAGAGCGATCATTACAATGAACGATCAGCCGCTGTGGTGCCCGAAGACGGTGATTGAGAATACTGAATACCGCTGGCTGCTTCCTTGGTTCGCAAGCCGGACAAGAGATGACAACCAGACAGTAGGAGTCTTACAGATGTATTGGCCGTCAACTAATTACTCTTAAACTAATAGTAGGATTATTTAGGTGGCTCATTATTGGTCCAGTGGTTAGCATCCCTGCTTCCAATGCAGAAAATCCCGGGTTCAAATTCTGGTTCAGGCAAAAGTTTTTTAACTTCTTTTAAGGATTCAGTTTCATTACTTCTTGGCTTAGGAATAAGTAAACGGTGACTTTGGAGCAGTCCAAACAACGAAGCACTCAATAAATTCAAAGTTGTTCTGAATCGGCCTTGTTGATTCTGACATTTGTCCGCAGGTGTTCGCACTGTCCAATTCATATGTTTCGTATTTGAAATATCGATCTTTGATTGGTCACTCGTTGATGGTGTTTTGAGCCTACAGGGTTGATTTAATCACTTTAAATTAAAATCCCCACTGAAAATCAGTTTCGTTACTGAGTGGGTGGACTCACAATGTGAATTTATTTTATTTTATTATTATAAGCATTTACCTACTTGTAGAGGGATGTCATATCTACGCATGGTATTAAGTATACAGTTTGTCACCAACCTTTTTAGAAATAATGTACCCATTTTTTAACAGATTCTCCGTATTATTTCGCTGAACATTTTCGACGAAAGTAATTTATTTGCATAATTCAAACACGAGTATATTATTTTTGAGCAGGCTTGTTTCAAATTTACCTAATACCGTGCGTAGATATGACATCCATCTGCAAGTAGGTAAAGTTTCATAATAATCCTATTATTTGTTTAAGAGAAATGAGTTGACTAAAAAAATCAAAACTACTTCCGAACGCTCTTAAGTCCATCCTATAGTTCGACTCAAACCAACATCCACGCCGGTAAAGTGGACTCCTCAAAGGGAGGCTTATTTCCCGTTCACTGTGCAAGGTTGTAAACGTCAAGCTTGTCACCGAAAAGGATGCACAACTTTAAAAAAAGTTGCCAACGGATGTCCAAGGGTCCAAGCCACCCGAAGAGGTTCGTTACCTGGGACTATATCCCTATTTGTCCTCGGAAGCGTTGAAGGTCTATGTGGTTCAGAGCTGTGTTTACAAGATGTGATTTGCAAAATAAAGGGGATGCTTGGTCTCCAACAATACGAATCAATTCCTTTTAGTTCGCATTTTGAGGGCGTGTATGTTGGTTTGAGGCGAACTTTAGAGAAGGTGGCAGTGCCTGGAAATTCGGGGCTGACACTTGTTGCACGCACATCCCCATTGTAAACGCTCAACTTGGAGCAATTGGGCAATAACACCATAAAACAACATTTCGTTACAGGGTGTCTAAGGAACCACAGATCGGCATTTTACAAACGCACCGCATTACACCCCAATATAGACCCCTCTCCCCCCCCCCCCCCCCCCCTATACTTTTGGTAGAATCACAGGTTTCAACCTTGAAGCGACCTAATCCCAAAACAACGGCAGTTCCGAGCAAGAACGGCTTACTTGAAGAAGCAGCCCCTGTCCAAGGTCCGTAAATCCCCTGGCGGGGGCTCGTCGAAACCGAACCTCTTCCAGGGGATCGACGGACCTTGCTCCTGTCATCTGTCATCTGTTCTCAGGACAGAGATTAGTTTAGAACCGGCCCGTTTGGTTTGTATGTCTTGAAAATAAAATAAACATTAGTTAGTAGGCCATTAGTTTTCTTTACACTATGAACTGCTCTCTCATGTTTATACTAATTATTAATGTTGTATTTACTAGTATCTACTCTTGTCTTTTATTATTATTATCTCATAGTGTATAAGTTCCTAGTTTATATGTATCATTTTGTTCTATAAATAGCCACACCTCAGGAGATTGTTTCCTACTGTGGCCAAAATAAGCAATGTATGTAATGTATCTTAATTATTCAATACACTTTCTATTCTTCACCGGGACAGTTGCGTCATTTGTATCTCCCCCGAATAAGGTTGCAACCAACATTTTTCAAATTGTTCAGGAGAGTGATAAATGTAGTTTGAACTTTGAACTATTAAAAACCATCAAATGAGATTAAACTTATTTTGTATGGACTTATGTTCACTTGCCATTTCATAATTTTATTTTTAGCATCCTCGTTATTCCAACATACATTTAGTTCCAGTGCATCAACTCTCTGAAATTCTTGCGTCCTGTGTGGGCCATCCCATTCTCTTTAATGTCTTTCTTTTACTATCTTTATATTTAGAGTAATGTACTTGCGCGTTTTGCTTTTATTTGCACGATTTATTGAAGCCAGGGAGACCTGAACTGAACGGATGGTCGTCCGCCATTTTTCTCTGCATGTGCAACGTTCTTCACGGAGCTCAAATTTTAGGTCGCTGCTAGTGGTAAAAGTTCGATTTCTTTCCCAACAGGTTGTAGCACTATGGTCTACTACTGCATCAGCATAAGCAAAGTTTTCCATCTAAAAGTCAATTTATTGAAAAATTTTGTATCAACATTATTCGGGGGAGGCATTCATTTTACGCGTATGTCCCGAAAACCCCGGGACATTCCGAGCCACACTCCAATGAGGTTTAGAACAATATCATATGGCTGTTTTAACTGTCATACATATTTTGTCAGCATATTTTGATTTATGTGTGGGCAATTTAAACACATCTAAAGCATTATTAACAGAAAAACATCGGGAGTTGCGTAGGCTAGGTTGACGTTGGAACTTCCATGTGGCAAAAACTGACGTTCATAGGTCGGGTAAAGAGGCTCAGTTAGCTCAAAGGATATAACTTGACCCCAGACAGTGAAGTCTCCAAAGCACTCAACACACCAAAGCACTCACACATCAACCCATCCAACAAGAAAGATGGAACTCTCACATTTCCATTTCAAGTGGGCGGGCGATAAGTCGATCGAGATTGATATCGATACGTCGAGAATATCGCACTCGAGTGTGGCTCGCGTCTCTGTTTGGTCACGTGACCCCGTTGAAGAGTGATGGTTCCCAACCCAAACAATGTGCTGTTCATAGTTCCCACGTGACGTCACAGCGGCCATGATTGCGACACAATTGATGAGGACCAATCTTAGATCATTGCGAAATACTATTCAAACTTAAAAAATAAGCCTTAATTAGAGTTTTAAATGTAAAGTTAAGTAATTAAAAATATAAAAAATTACCACACGTACCAATTTTATTTTTAAAAAAACAGGCTGAAATTTGAAGGTTCAAAACATATGTGTTCTATCACAACAGCTTTCAATTGTTTCTCCATGGCAATGGCGAAATTTGATCACAAATGTGGCCGCCACGCGCAAAGATGTGACGTATGTGCAACCTATGCATATCACCCTGGGTGAGAAGACGAGGCTACACATATTTCAACACCAGGGCTTGGAATGAGCCGGAACGCACCGGAACGCTGTTCCGGTTCGTGATCTTATCGTTCCGCTTCGTCAGATGAAACTGAGCCGGTATTTTTTTGCAGTTACAGAAAATTTGCACATTTTTTTTTTAATTCAAATTAGAGGAGCCAGCACATACTTGCTTGGAATGTGCCCTGACTACGCCTGGTAACAGGTGCGCTAAATATCCCCAAAGTAAACATTTGAATACCGACCGCAGATCGACCCCAAATCATGGGTGCTAATTCAACGAAAGTCAACAGATTGCTCACGTTTATTTTATTTATTGTTAAGGGTTAAGGGTATATTTAGCATATCTTTTTTTATAGAAACAGTACATAAGTACATGTGCAATGTTTGATGCCCTTAGTAAAAAACTCTTTCGTGGATGTGAAATCAAAGCGCCCAAGATTGTGTTTCGCCAATAAATATTATCCAATACAACCAATACAATATGGAATAAAATTCAATTAATATTCATCCATTCCACCTTCAAAATATTCCATTGTTTTCAAAGTGCATAGGCTAGATCCGTATTCATATAACAGTTGCAACACTTTATAGCCACAATAAGTTGTAAATAACGCCAAATCGTGAATGTTGGGTATTTGTGTTGTACAAGATTGTATAACAATGGCTCAGTGTTGCAACACACCACAAACACAAGTGTTGCGAGATGTTCCCGTGTTTAATTACTTATGACTCTCGTTCTTGTGTGTTAGGTCTTCACAGATGAATATTACGATGACACTGAGAATAAGTGACCTAGGATGCAATCTCACAGTCGGTTATACGTTTAAGTGTTTTAGGTTCTCTCTATTTTTGTTATTATTATCATTATTATTATTATTGTTATTATTATTATTGTTATTATTATTTTTATTATTATTATTATTATTATTATTATTATTATTATTATTATTATTATTATTATTATTATTATTATTATTATTATTATTATTATTATTATTATTATTATTATTATTATTATTATTATTATTATTATTATTATTATTATTATTATTATTATTATTATTATTATTAATTATTATTATAATTATTCGTAGGAATCCCTGTTATAGGGTGTACACCAGCTTTACCTGATGTGCCCCTCTTCGGGTGACTAACTAGGTTATAAGGGTGTTTAGCTGGAAAGGAATGTCCGAGGGCTGCTGGTAGGACTCATTTCCAGCATTCGCCTTTAAGACTGAGGAAAACCTCGGAAAAAGCTTCAGTCAGGGATGCCGGTGGCCGGAATCGAACCGGCGACCTCCCGAATTAGAGTCTTGCGTCTTACCGCTGAGCTACCTCTATCGGTTTTCCCTCTATGTGACATTGCTATCCTACAGTAATAGAACTTTTCAGAATTGATATAGGATCCTTAGATAGAAGTAATCAAGGCCCTTCAGATCAATATTCTGAAAATCGTCTATTCAAATTAAGCGTTATGAAATGTTTACTATATAAATGGATGTTTTTTCTTTTAAATGCCTGGTTTAGGCCGCACATTATTCAGTAGGGTAAAGTTAAAATGGAGGCTAAAAATGAAAATTATAAACACAATAGAAACCATACCATACCACATACATAGCCCGCAATCTTATATTACTTTTTAGGTCTTGAGTAGAAAACAGTCCTGCCCTGTTTAAAAACCAATTCAGTATTTACTTCTACAATGACTTATAAATCTAGAATCCACCATACATGACAGCTTTCCAGCTAACTAGTGGTATAGGAATATGTTAGGGAACTTACATATTTGGAAAATGTAAATATTCAAAGACTGCTTAAAACAACTCTGCATGTCCTTAGCGCGCCTATAGAATGAAACTGTATTTATTAGTGTATTCAATATTCTATCCTATTCAGTTATAAAACTGATTTCCAAAAAAGTATAATAATAAAACTATACAATAATTTACAATGAAACAATAAAAACAACAAGGAGAATAAAAATTATAGATTCATAAATAAACAACACTGAATGTGTGATTTATGCAAATGTATTATTAACAATAAATGTCACTGTTGAAAATATGACTGTATGCTACATATTATTTTTATCAATAAATAAAAAAACGACTTGAAAACACCGTTTATTGGGGGGGGGGGGGGGGGGGAGTTAATATTTTCATGTTCATTCATAACACGACATTTATTATTAGTAGCTCACTTTTTAATTCATATTCACGTAAAGTCATGGTCTTTGTTGGCGGCCATACTCCCGTACATCATGCATTGCAGTCCCTTCACATAGCGGACATCTTTCCGTACAAACAAATGAAGATATTGTATACCAGGGTCCAGATTTACAAATGTGCCTAAGTGCTAAGACGTCCTAGTTTAGGCAAATCTTAATCATGCATATGTCGTTCTGCAATGTCATAAAAATAAAATATAGTAAAATATCAACAATTTAATTAATAATATTATATTTGTGAATGTGTAAAGCAGTACCCTGAGATGATTTATGCTAGAATTTGAATAACTTAGGACAACTTAAGAGTTGGGCATTTTTGTGATTCTAGGCCCAGAAATACTGACGTGTGTAGGCTACTCATATTGAAAATTTGCAATAACATTTATTTCGTGTATCTCTTCGACGCAACCAATAGCACGTTCCCTCTCCAACATCAGGCGGTTAAAAAAAATATCGTACTAGACATTTACATTGTGGTTTTAGATAGATATATGCACTTCTACTGAGCACCAATTCAGTTATCTTCTCGTTTAACACTGACTCCATTGTAGCAGGTTCTACCCCCATTCATCCCGACACTCATTTTATTATCACCCCAGCCCTCGGGCTTATGCGTTTTTACCTCTGTATTCCTTCATCTGCTTTAGAGGGCCCAGCCCGGGAGAGCGTTCCAGCAAAGTTCAATGTTCGACTATTGCATCTAGTACCTAAGTAAGTAAGTAAGTAAGTAAGTATGTGTTTTTTATGACGCTCCCATAGAATGAAAACTATAGACAATAATTTTACTTTTGTCCGCCAGTGAGCAATCAATGTTGACAACCTTTTCGAAGAGGTATTCATAAATAAAATATCTAATGACAAATTTTCTATTTCACGCAAGATCAGTATAGTTTTCGCGACCCAAATATGATGTTGAAATGCTTCCTCTATCTCAGTTGTCTTCGCCTGACTGGATGCACGTCTTAGGTTATTTATTGCACTTCCTATTACACATAAATACTCTTTCTATAGAGCGCAGTAATGGGGGCTTAACTTGACGCGGTAGATTAACGTGAATTGTTGCCAATTGAGTAACGATCAAAGCCTTTCATTTGACTAGGTTGCCACTTTCTGTGCGTGGCCATCTGTTAGGTTAGCGGACAACGACCAAGCCGACGGTTTGGCTAAACACTTTGTATATGTCACTTATACACGCCACAATTAACTAATGTAAATTAACAGCCTACACAACAACAAACCGTGTAGTTCATTTAACATATAACTGAATTTTGATTAGGTTCAGTTTGCATCACATCTACCCGTCCGGTTCACGGGTAGATCAGTTAATTGTCCTATGTAGAAACACATATGTACTCACATTGAAAGCACTTTAGCTTGTTGATCCAAATCGCATTTTATTTATTTTACACACTTTTAAATAAATAGTCCTTACGACAATCCTATATTATTTCCACTACCTTTGATACAGTTTCTGAACAAATTTTTTGTAAGAACGCAAAAGTCTATTGTTTCAAACTTCTTTATAGGCAGTTTAAAAAAAAAACACACAATCACGAATAAGTAGATTTACAAAACCGTGTAAAGGCAGCCGGCAACAATGTCGGCCCAACAATGTCATGATAATGAACGGTCCTACCTGTTAGGTCCTCGTAGTCTGAGTCCATGATGCACGATGGACTGTCCTGTATGGAGTGACGTTGGGCCCCACACTAGCAACAAGTATGATTGGATAATAGGTCTCAATCCGAGCCACAGGCCTGCACAATAGCTGGCTGATATCACATTCGCAACCGCGGCTAACTTCGGCAATCTAACACGCGACATCTAGTACGAAACATGTTGGTGTTTTTCTTTCTAACTTCTTAGACGTTCTATCTTAAAACACAAAATGTTCTATCCATGCTCGTTACATATATCGTCGGATACTTGTAAAACACAACGCTATAATTTGTATTTAAGTCTGTATGTTCAGCTACCAATTGTTGAACACCCAATAACGGTCTGTTCAAATATCTTTTAATGGGTTTAAATTGTCCCAAAAGAAAATCTAAATATGTCATCCTGAATGTAGTAATGTTCTTTCTTATGAATGGGTTTTATTCCAATAAATATTTACGTTTTAATAATGTTCTTCATTAGGTGTGAAAGGGGTCCAGTAACATCACTTTACAAAAAGTAATTAAGAACATCTTTAAAACGGAAATATTGATTGGAACAAAGAAACGTTCATAAGAAGAGCATTACTACATTCAGGATGACATATTTTGATTTACTTTGGGACAATTTAAACACATTTTAAAGAAATTTTAACAGACCGAAATCGGGAGTTCCGCCGACGAGGTGAATATACATTCTTAACGTGATACCCTATTAGTTGACACGTTTAAAGCTGAATAACGATTATAAGCAAAGTAAATGTTCCTCTAGAAGAACAAGTCTTTTTAACTAGGACTTTATTCTTACACTCAATGTTAGTTACGTTGTCTTTTACTTTACTTATCATGATGATGTCCTTACGCAACTTCACTGGTAAGAAGCTTAAAGCTGTCGAGAAAATGTCTCATGAGCTTATTTATGGCACTCAATTAATTATGAGATACACATATTGTTACTTAGGAGGTCAGGTTTTGGAATTTATTGGAGGTGATGAAAAGTTGTGTAATGGTAACGAAATAGCTTAGTGAGCCGCTTTTTGTAGACACCATTTTGGATGATTTTACTCGAAATGTAACCAGTAATCAGAAAAATATCTGGTCCAAATTAGTGTACTCCTTTTATAGCCAAGCTATTTATTTTAAGGTTCATCAACAAAAGTTTTAACATCATTTCATTTTTTTGAGTTATTGAAACATAGAATGTAGAAAGAAATTACAAGCTAGGTGTTAATTTAAGGGCAGAATGGGCTATATGCGCTTGACTTAAAATGGACGAAATTTTGATAGGGATTAAGCTTGTAAAGTGGAATCATTTTAGAAGGATCAAATTGAATGTCCCATCGCTAATCTCCAATCAAAACGCACAGCACTAGTACATTAGTGTTGCGTGATGATTTAAACTCACTGGCGTAACCGAATGCCCTCTCGGCTCCATATTGTGTATCGCGGCCCTTTAGTCCAAATCTGAATCCCCCCCCCCCGCCCCCCCCCTCCAAGTCAAGTCCCAAAGACCACATCAAACAAAGTAAATCATTCTAATGTTCAGAAAAAAAATAATAATCTAAAATCGTAAACAGAAATGTAGGACCTATCCTACATAATATCTATTGTTGTAACCACTTTGAACTGCACTGACCCGACGCAGTGGTCAGCTGTTTTATATGTCAGAACCTCAACATTGAGTTGGATCTAGAGTCGGCAAGGTGCATCCCGATGCTAACACCTACATTTGTATTGTTTGTATACACAGTTGCATTTATATACTACTACACAGACAATGACAAACCTTCTATTACTACAAAAAATAACAAAAATGTTTACTAGGGAATGTAATACAATACAATAACCAGATATGACAAAAATGTATCAATTAAGAAATGTATAGAACTAAATTTCGGAGTAAAAATAATAAAGGGTAGACAGTAGAAAGAGTTGAAATATAGAAGAAGGGGTAAAATATTTTAGTGTATTTATTTAGTTTCTCTCTATTGTCACGTCTAGCCATGGACTTACAAATATTTGGATGTGCAACATGGTTGGAATACGCGTCTGCGATTCTCATTTCTGGTTTTTGACATTCTCGGACATTTTAGCCCCTATCGCTAAGCAATTACACATCAACAGTCACAACAACCTTCTCCCGTGGCTATTTAATTGGTACCTTGATTTGTTAGCTGATTCAGGTCCAGTAACGAAGGTACTATTATAAGTCCATGGTCTAGCTGTCCGTACTTGTCGGTGTTGATAGTTCAAAGGCGATGAGCGGCCAAGCTTCATTGTCCCTACTCGCTGGGTTATTTGCATCCAGGCGTTGCCCACAGGAGCAGGAAATTGGTTCACTAGGTCTATTTCGTTTATGCTCTCCTTTAGAATCAAAACTCTTTATAGGCAGATTGTTCGTCAGTTAGTTAGTTAGTTAGTTAGTTTTAAGTAAGTTAAATAGTTAGCTAGTTAGTTAGTTAGTTAGTTAGTTCGTTATTTAGTTAGTTAGTTCGTTAGTTAGTTAGTTAACTAGTAAGTTAAATAGTAAGTTAGATAGTAGGTTAGTTAGTTAGTTAGTTAGTTAGTTCGTTAGCTAGTTAGTAAGTAAGTTAAATAGTTAGTTAGTTAGTAAGTTAGTTAGTTAGTTAGTTAGTTAGTTAGTTAGTTAGTTAGTAAGTTAAATAGTAAGTTAGATAGTAGGTTAGTTAGATAGTAGGATAGTTAGTTAGTTAGTTAGTTAGTTCGTTAGTTAGTTAGTAAGTTAGTTCGTTAGCTAGTTAGTAAGTAAGTTAAATAGTTAGTTAGTTAGTAAGTTAGTTAGTTAGTTAGTTAGTTAGTTCGTTAGCTAGTTAGTAAGTAAGTTAAATAGTTAGTTAGTTAGTAAGTTAGTTAGTTAGTTAGTTAGTTAGTTGCTGGATCAATTGCTTAATAATTAGTAATTACCTTTAATTATAACCGTCGTGGTAATTAAGAGATATACAATTTTTCTCGCTTTGTTATGTTTTCATAACATCTTAGTTTTATAAATTAATACAACGTTCAAAACTTATTTTTGAGAATTAAATGAATTATGGATATAGTAACTTTCTCTTGCAATCAGTTTAATTCAAATTCAGGTTATAGTTATTTTCCAAACACTTCATTTTATAATTGCTTTGTATATATTATTTCTAGTTTGTAATCTTTGTTATAACTTAGATAGACTTGAGATTTTCTCAGCTTGACACTCCCCTGCTTCTCTCCTTCATCGCTGTGACCACCCTTTTATCCCCCTCACAACCCGGCAATCATATTAGTTAGATGTGTTAGTTATTCATTTCATATGCTATTATTTGTGATTGGTCATATTTTGTTATGCTGGGCGGTGGTCACATAACTAGGGGGTGGATCATTTAAATTATATCAAACTCTAAATATCTGCACGCTATGAAATAACAGTTTGCACAACTAAATGAAGACTGAATCGTATGTTGCATTAATTTTAATTACATCTAAACTAAACACCTTAGTGAGTATGAGAGGTACATTGATAATTTAGTTGTTATTCGTACAGTTGTGAGACGAGACACTAGACAGACGTATTGGATTGTGACATTTTAACTAACAAACACCATCAGTAGTTTAGTCTATCACCGATTCAATGTGTGATGTTTTATTTATACTAGATGTACCTTAACCTCCAGCTAGTAAATATTATCAAACTGACACACGTTAGTAACGTGCGTAGCGATGACACTGGCCAGGCAACGTAACAACTTAACAGCGAAACCAAATGATTAAACAGCCGCAGTCGCTTAGCCGGTTCCCATACGAACACCGAAATTAAGCAACCTCCTCGGGCTAGGTCAGGAGGTGGATGGGTGACCACTCACCTCTGAAACACTAGTTTCCGTTTGTTAGATCATATTGGATGGTTCGAAAGCTTGTGTAACAGCTTCGTTCTTCTCGTCAACTGCTCGGCAGTCCAGTTAGTGGAGGAACTTATATGACTGGTCAAAGTTACTTCGTCCTTTTGGATGGACGTAAAGCCGATGGTCCCCTTGGTACTTTTTGACAGGAGTAGGCTACGTGCCGGTACCAGGCTTCCCCTCCTCCCTTCCTCATTATCATTCATCAATCATCACTCATCAGGCTTAAGAGGGCGTTGTGCCCTACACTGGCCTTAATTACAATAAAATAAATAAATAAATGATCGCATGTAAGAGACTGAACTGTATTCCCATCTGTAAACTACCACAGCAACCTTGGGGATGCTGACGCCATAGATGAGTGAGGCTGGGCCAATCAAATGTCTGCATTTGATAAAGCCGCCCGCTGATTGGCTCCGACTCACTCAGACATGACGTCAGCATTCACAAGGCTGCTGTGGAACCACTTGAACTGTAATTCCGTTATAGTTCGACTATCTTTAATATGTACATCTAATTTGATTAGAACTGAACTACAAAAATTATAGCTTTTATTATAAAACTTTAGTTATAACATTAAAATGAAGAAATTACAGAAACAAATGAAATTTTAAATGAGTACTTCAACGTATTATTTTATAAGTTGTTGTATGATTGTTGGTTTTTTTGCTAAAGAAAAAGTTTAAATACTTAATTTACCGGTGTTTTGCGATTTAATAATGTGACAAATTGAAATTTACTACAAATGCGATTTGTTTTCAAAAATTAGTATGTACATTCAAACGATGTATCATCAACTCTACTATATATGATTTTCGAAATTGATCTAGGACCCTTAGACGGAGTAAATTACGGTCTTCTACTATGACAACAATGCACAATAATTACAAATGTACCTTGACAAACATTCGAAAACTAGGTGTTATTGTTGTGCATTGTTATCATTGACGATTTAGAATCTTAATTAACTCCAAATACCTTACAATTGTAGTAAAGTATTTGTTAACTCCATTGAGGGCCTAGATCAATTCTGAAAACCATCTATTGCAGTGTAAAGATGATTCATTTTGCACTTGCTCGCCAGTGTATGAGCGTGTGCTATGATGCTATGACTATGGCCTTGCACACCAACAAGCACCACCTCTCAAACATAGAAGCAATAAGTCGCTAGCAAACTAACGTGCAACGCGAATGAACTGTGCACACGAGCCCACTGATAGCAGCCGTTACCACTGCAAACACGCTTCCATATTTCAACTAACGTAACATTGTATGTCTCATCTTTATTGTCTCCGTTAAACAAAGTATTTATAATAAGTTTTCGTGGGAAACCTGTCCACGGACAATTATGCCCCTCTTCAGATACTTAACCCAATAAATAATAAATACTTATATACCTTAATACCCTATATACTATAATACCTAAATCAATCACTCAATGAAGCACTCAATAAATTTGAAGTTGTTCTGAATCGGCCTTGTTGATTCTGACATTCATCCACGGGTGTTCGCACTGTCCGGTCACTGATTCATATGTTTCATATTTGAAATATCGATCTTTGATTGGTTATCGCTCACTCGTCGATAGTGTTCGGAGCCTACAGGGTTGGTTTAGTCACTTTAAATTAAAGTCCCCCACTGAAAATCAGTTTCATTACTGAGTGGGTAGACTTGAAGGTCCAGTCTTACAATGTCCCAATAACTACTTATTCGTCAAATAGCTTACTGTCTCCATGGCAACGACCAATCAAAACTCTTGAAATCCTCAAAATAGCTTAATTGCTACAAATAATTTTCGGTCTTACAATCTCCTAATAAGAAAGTTATTTGTAGCAATTAAGCTATTTAGAGGATTTCAATGGTTTTGATTGGTCGTTGCCATGGAGACAACAAGCTATTCGACGAAAAAGTAGTTATTGGGACATTGTAAGACTGGACCTTATTAGGAGATTGTAAGACCGGCCCTAAATGTGAATTTATTTATTTTAATTATTTAATCAATATTCGTCCCTGTACCATAGTCGAGTAGGGGGTGGAAGGTTCCCACCATCACTTGGGCCTCGGGTCTATAAGCCGGCTCCATGCTTGACGCTTCACCCCTAAATAATAATAGATAAATACCTAATTGCGGTATTTGGAATAGTTGGGAAGGAATGTCCATTGGCTTTTAACCGATAGAGGTGGCTCAGTAGTAAGACGCGAGACTCTAATTCGGGAGGTCGCCGGTTCGATTCCGGCCACCGGCAGTCCTGCCTGACGGTTTTTTTGAGAGGTTTTCCTCAGTCGTGAAGGCGAATGCTGGGATTAGGTCCTACTAATAGCCCTATGACATTCCTTCCCAGCTATTCAAACACCATAATAACTAAGGTTGCCCATCGACATCGATAAATCGATTAATAATCGATGGCAATACAAATTTCCGACATCGATTTTTTTTTTCTTAAATCCAATAGTTTTTTACACAAAATAATAGGCCTAATAATCAGATCCTAATCATCAGGTAAACCTGGTGTGCATCCTATAACGGGTATTCCTACGAAAAATTATTAATTATTATTGGCTTTTAGTATGACTCAATCCCAGCATTCTACTCGCGACTGAGGAAACCCTAGGGAAAACCTTCAGATAGGATTGCCGGTACCGGGTATCAAACACGCGGCCTCCCGAATAGTCTCGTGGTCTTCTCACTGAGACATCTATCGGTAAAATAAGTAACTAACTAATTAGTTATAGGTGTGGCCACTTTTGTGGAGCTCCAACGTTTTCTTTCTACCCATCTTGAAACTGTATTTAGAAATCTTTCATGCAGTCCTGAAGTGAAATAACGCTCTGATTGCCCCGTCGAGAATAAAGAATGCTGTTGACAAAGCAGCTGTTCCACTACCTACAATGAAAACATTAGGTGGCTCGTTGGTCCAGTGGTTAGCATCCCTGCTTCCAATGCAGATGGTCCTGAGTTCAAATCAGAAGTTCAAACCAGGCAGAAGTTTTTTAACTTCTAATATGGATTCAATTGACGAGTGGTGATTTACCCGACCCTGACCCGACCCTGACGTCACGAAGGAACGTGGCGCCCATAGTTGGGACAAATCCGCGAACTGTTGCGCTTTCACGCGCTTAATGTACGACACTTATCTCGTTCTAGTTGTTATAATATTCACTTTTCAGGTATAACCTATGGAAAGCGTAGTTAGTTCACATCCCAGTGGTCAATATAAAGGTTACTTCAAAATTATAGACCCAGTAGTTAACTTGTTATAACAATTCGCGCATCAAAAGGATAAAATGAGCAACGCGTGATTTGTTTTTTCAACTTCAATTGGCGAAAAACTAATGATCGGATTTCGACGAGAGTTTCTTTAGCATGTGTTCCAATAATGTGAGACAATAAACAAATACACTTTCTAGATAGAAATTGCTCAGAACGAAAATTCATATTTCATAGCATGCAATAATATGCAGGGTGTAGCGGTTGGGCCTCAAAAGTAGCGGTTTTGACCGTGAAACTAAGCACCTTGCATATTAGTGCTAGCTATGAATTTTCGTTCTGGGCATTTTCTATCTAGAAAGTTTATTTGCTTATTGTCTCACATTATTGGTACGTATTCTTAAGAAACTCTCGTCCAAATCCGATCATTAGTTTTTCGCCAGTTAAAGTTGAAAAAACAAAACCCACCTTGCTCATTTTATCCTCTTCAGTGCGTGAATTGTTATAACAAGTTAACTACTTCGTCTATAATTTTGAAATAACCTATATATTGACCACTGGTATGTGAACTAATTACGTTTTCCCGGTTATATCTTAAAAATGAATATTATACCAGCTAGAACGAGATAAGTGTGGATGTGTTTTGCGTGGATCCGTCCGGACAGTAGGGACTTTTCCCAACTGCTAGGTACGTGACACAGTACTCGGCGCAAGCTCCGCCCATCACCACTCGTCAATTCCATTACTTCTTGGCTTAGGAATAAGCAGTGGCGGTTCTAGCGTAAGGGCACAAGGGCACGTGCCCCCCTCCTGGGACTCACGGAAATATCTTTAATTATAAGTTATTATTTGGTACATCAAATACGTTGTTGTGGCAACTTTCAAATTTAAGTTTCGCTGAAGATATATTCATTTTTTGGTGCACTTTGTTTATATTTGGGAGAATATTGGTCGTAGAAGTAATTTCATTGCTTGCGCCAGCTACGATTCTGCAGTGTCCACTGTCCAGGCTAAACAGCGTTGTGCCCTCGTATTTCAACAGTTCAGACCCCCAGGCACTGTTTGGAGCTAGACCCTTATGGACTAAATACATTGGCAGGGGGCACATCTAACGCGTAGCCACCACCGACACCGAAGATGAGAGAGAAAAGAAACCCAACCCTGCAGGCAGATGACCTTTTCTGAGTAAACACCAAGAACGATAATATAGACCTCGGCACGGACTTAATAGGGAGTCAAATGATAGAAAATGTTACTTAAAATCAAAGGCTCCTTTTTTTAGTTTACAAGTGTACCTGGTTAGAAAGACATGGCACTCAGCTATCATTCAATAAGCGGATACACAACAAGGAGTGGTAACTAGAAAATGGTCATTAATGATGTTTTAAAAACTAAATTACTGGCGAAGTGTGTTGTTGTCACAGTATTGTCATGTCAGTAGGTATTCGGCTATCGTGCGAGTGAGTTGTGTTACTGCCGTGTTCGCATTTGTACATTATCTGTTTGTAATATTGTTGTGTTTTTGTAAATATGAAAACTGTGGCGCATATTCTAAGTTGTGAACATCAAATTAGTTACGATACAAAACTAGATATTAAAAAACTGGGACGTCCAGTACCTCATCTCAGTTTGAAAAAACTTATAAGTACGATTCCCGACTTCAACAACGTCGTAATCAGAGGTTTGCTCGAGACAAAAACAGAAGAATGGATTTTATCTACCGATAGGTGAGTAACGTGTCGTTCTTACATTTCCTTTGCGTAAAATTCTACTTTTTGAGTTTTGGGTGGGGGGGGGGGGGGAAATTACGTTGTGCCCCCTGCAGTTTGGATGTTACGAGCCGCCACTGGGAATAAGTAAACGGTGACTTTGGAGCCGTCCTAGCAACGAAGCACTCAATAAATTCAAAGTTGTTCTGAATCGGCCTTGTTGATTCTGGCATTTGTCCGCAGGTGTTCGCACTGTCCAATCACTGATTCATATGTTTCGTATTTGAAATATCGATCTTTGATTGTTTATCGCTGACTCGTCGATGGTGTTCGCGGTCTACAGGGTTGGTTTAGTCGCTTTAAATTAAAGTCCCCCACTGCAAATCAGTTTAATCAGTTACTGAGTGGGTAGACTCTAAATGTGAATTTATTTATTTAATTAATTTAATGTTTTTCTCAAGGTTTTACTGAGCCGTCAAGGCAAATTCTCGGATTCCGTACTATTAATAGCCCTGGGAATTCCTTCCCAACTATCCAAACATCCAAATATACCCTGTTATTTGCCACAAGAGGGACACACCAGGTAAAGCTGTGTGCATGCTAAAGTTGCCCCAACGAAAGTATTCTGATGCTTACGACACAGCCGAGTCCAAGATAAAAGCTTAATTTTCTACTTCGCTAATTCCTACCATCTAGTCTTAACAGGTCCGCTGGGGATAATTTAAGACCTTCCGTTGGTTACCTGTAATGGGGGGTGTGGCCAAACCGCCTGTGCACTCGACTTAGCCGAACCACACTATATATCTCTATGGCCGAACCATGCATTTACGAATGTGTGAAAGAACGCCAGGTATCTGTTGATTTTATTTCAAGTGAGTAAAGTAAAGTAAAGTAAAGTAAAGTTTTATTCCCATAATAATTAAAATTATTTACCCTTTCGGGTGTACAGGAAATTTGTCAGTCAGTCATGGTTAATACAGAGCCAAATAACAAATTAAACATTAGAAAATTTACAAAGAGGTATATCTAAAATAAACAAAAGTTACAGAATATTACAAAATATCACAAAAATACAAAATTACAAAATACAGACAAAAACAAAAAGGCAAAATACAAACAAATTATAAAATAGAAAATACAAAGTACAACACAAACTATCCAAGCATATTCAATTTTTGTTTTTCATATTGCAAATACCCTTTCTAGATACTTAGGCCTAAATGCACAGCAAAATTAAAAACAAATGTCAAGGAAATTTTCACAAAATTACAGATATTACAGAAAATACAAAACAAATGAACTTTATTGTTCTATTAATATTTTTAAAATGAATATATGTTTTAAAATGGCATTGTGATACCCTCTCAGGAGTACTCAAAGGTATAAAATGATCTAATTTACTTTGGGCAGAGTTGCTGATTTAGATATTCCTCTATGCTGTAGAAAGCTTTGCTAATTAGAATTCGTTTAACTTTTGTCTTGAAGAGACCAATTGAAGAGCAATCTTTTATTTCGTTTGGTAGATGGTTAAATAAGGATACTGGTATATGGTGCGAATTTAATTGGGATAGTTTCAAGTTCATTTTTGTGTTGTGGATTTGATTTTGACGTGGTTGAAAGGGTTAATAGACAATGAATTGCCTGCGATCGGTATGCGAATACTTTCGTTGCGACTAGTATACAATAGGGACTCACAAATAATATTATTATCTGAATAAAAAAAGTTATCCACCGACAATAGTTGCCCTACCTGTATTGTCCCGGTTGGGCCGAGGTTGAAGGTCAGCTGACCACCCTTAGCTCACAAGTTCAGCTAACGAGCGTCTGCCACTTACCACTACAATGAAATAACAATAATTGGTCCAACATTCGAGTTGCGCAGTTAAATTCGATAACGACGACAAAAATAAAGTACACGCGTTAGTTTTAGAAATTATTTCCACAAAAGTATAAAAAATTTACAAAGATCATAAATATATTCCATGGTATCGCTTCATTGTTAGGCTAACGCTTAAATGAAAACCCGATTCACACATTAACTACGATAGATTTATTAGCAATAACTACATAACTGCAATCAGTAAAATAGCAAATAATTGCATAAGCTTTGAAGTGCAATTAAAGAGACAACAAGGTAGCATTGAAATACTTCTATGTGGTGGTTGAGTTGAGAGTAAACTACACCTTAGCCTTGAAATTTGGCACAATCCCATCTTACGCCTAGACATAGATTGCCAATATGTGCCAAGTGCAAACATTCGGAGATAGTGATAGATTTCTTGCACGCTTGCGATTACTTTACTGTCATTCTTCACTGGGACAAAGCATATTCGTGTATTGTTGCGTGGGTACACATTGTCTTGGCTGAGCCACGTGTGGGCGAGTTCCTCTCTGTAGCATAACGCTTAAAGCAAATCGATTTTATTTTATTATTTTGAAATGTGTTATGATTTAACGATCAGAAGGAATATTTGCTTTTTCAAAAACATTTTTTTCTTTCTCTATTTGTTTTCTTTTTTTAATTATATTTTATGTTTGATTGATTGATTGATTGATTGAATGGAAATGTTAGACCAGTGCGATGTAGAAAAGTGTGGGACTGAAAAATTCTTCAAATCAGTTTTTTTTTATTCAAATTATTGCCTGACAATATTAGGATTTATATTTGTAATTGTGCATGTATTGGATCTAATATAAGCATAGCGTAAAATCTAAAATTTGCAATTCATTGATTTAATAATGCTGAGTTGAGGTCTCACTGTTGGCAATTTTAATGAAATTGGGACTCATATTGAAAGCAATTTTATTCAGTTATAGAGCAAACAAAATAAACCAGAATAACTACAGAAATAACTTTCTTTTCCATAGCTAAAGGCATTATAAAGCTGTTATACATGGAAGGATGCAGATGCATTCCAACTTAAATAAGTTGCTTATCAGCACAATAGTTTCATATCCCCCTCAAACTAGAATGGAATTACAATATTTGCTTCCTTCACAGAATAAAAACGCATTTCGCGTCACCCACACAAAGACACAAGCAAACCTTATCAATTGAGCGTGTATTACTAGACAAAAACAGCAGCATTGCACTAAGAAAAGTTCCATCCTCGATTCAATATTGACAGTTCTGTGCAAATAGAAAACAGCACAAAGTAAGATGCTCAGAAACAGACAAGAGTCGAAGTTCAACGGAAGAACCCGAACAGTTTTGCCCAACTATAGAAGACTACTTGTTATCAAAATTAATACAAACACATAGATAAACTTGCGTGGTATAATAAGCAGTAGTTTTCCAGACAAGCTCCCATATTCCCAGTGGTGTTAAGACTGAAGGCATGTGTTATCCAATAGTGCACAGTTTTCGGACTAGAAAGTTACTCTGATACGAGTATTTTGTTCCTCATTCTCAACTGTGTTATAATAATTCAAACAAAGATTTCTTAAAATTCAGTATTTTGATTAGTTATATATTTTACGTGTTTTCTCATCAAGCTTATAATAATTTGTGATTTTATAATATACAAAATAAAAATAAGGCTATTTAGTTAATAAAAGTGAAGTGAAGATATTTAATTAACAGGAGACTCATTTCGAGTTGCAAGTCTACGTTTATACGGGGGTCGTCCGAACGTGTGGTAGATAAATGGTAGATCTTGAAGCGAGCGTGTCCAAGTCTGACACAGACCAGCTAAGCCGGCGTCTACTAAATGGGCTAAAGTTTAAGTTGGTATTCCTTGTGGGCGTCCCGACGTTCTACTGTCTGTTGGCAGGCGTCGCGAGAAGCTTCGAGCGTCTTCGCCTTGATCCGACGCCGGTGCACGCAGGTAACAAGCGCTCAACTCAAACTACGCGCAACTATTTCGACAATTATACTGAGGGCCGGTCTTACAATCTCCTAATAGGATAGTTATTTGTAGCAATTAAGCTATTTGGAGAATTTCAAGAGTTTTGATTGGTTGTTGCCATGGAGAAAACAAGCTATTCGACGAATTAGTAGTTATTGGGACATTGTAAGGCTGGACTTATAATAATAATAATAATAATAATAATAATAATAATAATAATAATAATAATAATAATAATAATGAATCTTTATTTAGCTTTCGCTATTTTTCCAAGATAAGTAATACACATGCATACGTGGAACTACAATCAAGGAACTGAATACAATACAATCATGATATAAATACATTCTTTCACAAAGCATCTTACAAAATCGACCATCTTGCTTTTAATTGTTTCTTTATCACTCTTCCTTTTCACAGCCTCAATAAAATTATCATACAGGTTGAAACCACTGTACAAAAATTGATTTCTGGTTTCTGAGGTTCTCCGCGTATAACCGTGTCAAAAGGTGGATATAATCCAACTTTCCGCCCATATTGCAATGCGCTTCTTCAGGGACCTTTAGACGACTTTACGGTAGCGTAAATTATTCTGATAGCAACACTGTCCGGAGTTCCCTGAAGAAGCCCATTACAATCTGGGTGAAACATTGGATTATTTTCACCTTTTGAAACGGTTAAAGTTGACTCTGGCCGTGAAAGCCTCCGAGATAAATTTTGATAACTGTGTAGATAGGTTTACACATTTATTTTAGATTTAAAATTCAAGGGTTAACAAAACCAAATCAAGCCAAAAGCATTATGGCGTTTACACACTTTTCTCAGATTTAGGATTGAAGGAAACCATAGCAACGTTAGCTAAAATTCTTAGCCCAGCCAATGAGAGGTGACGTTTTATAAATCCGGCCAATGGCAGCGATCCTAAGTGAAACAGTTAGGAAAATAAAATCTTAAATCTTAAATCTTAGGAAAGTATGTAAACCGACCTTAATGTTGAAAGGATACATGGAAGCAGCATTCAACTGTCACACATTTAAATCTTACTGCATTAACCATCGTTGTTTCCAATTATATGTATTTATTATTTTATGACTATCCTATTCAGTTATAAAAACTGATTTACAAAGAAGGATAATATAAATTATATATTTTTGTTACACTTTGGTTGTCCTTCACTTCAATAGCATAAGACTCAATTCCCAAACTAGCCGCGTTGCCGTGTTTTGTTTCGGACAAACATTGAATATGCACCAATCAAAGAAAGATACAACAATGCAATTGGCTAGCAACACATTGTTTGTCCGCATGTGATGTCACAACATCTTTTATTTATTTATTTATTTTGCCTTGTTTCTTTAGCAAAATTACATTGTTTGAAACACATCTTTTTTTATTAAGACTAAGGCTTACGTTATATAGGTTAACACATAAAAAAAAAAAAAAAAAACATGAGATATTACATAGGCCTAATATAAATAGGAATCGACAGTACAGACAAGATGCAATAACATGTAATGCATATAACATTGCCTATCCACACACACATTATATATAGACCTATACTCATGCTGTCACAACCAGATATGGTGAGTCTAATAATACTAATGTCAAGAAGCTAGAAGTAAATAAAATAAAATATAATATATAAAATATAGTGATGCCATGAAGACTTATTTCTTTAGGCTCAAAAACACATTGATATCAACTCTAAAACGATTCCACTTAACCAATTAACCAAGCTTGTCTTCCATAAAATCCTCTATATAATAATATTCTTTTTCTACAAGAAGAGATCTAAGTTTGATTTTAGGTTCATCTATTGGTTTTTCTTTAATGGTGACAGGAAGTTTATTATAAAGAATTGAGCCTGCATATGTGGGGCTTCAATTGAGTCTTGGGATATTCTATCGTTTTCGTTGTTGTAGTCGGGTGTTCGAATGACGTTTACAATTACATAATCAGTAACTTTATGAGTTGCACACTGCTACCAAAGCGAACTCAGTTCACTTGTTTGTTTGCTCTAAGATTATTCGCACGTGTGCAGCAAAGTGTAATGTTTTTTACGAAATTGTTATTTATAATACACAATTTCGTAATACGACTAAGTACGAGGATACAATATCGTTTTGCAAAAGCCTGCATTGCAAAACGAATTCATATTAGCTTAGATGAGTCATATCTGGCGCTCTCCAAAACAGTTCCTCGTGGTACATTTCCTACTCCCAAAGCTGAGACATGCACAGCGGAGATCAGAGTACAGAATAACCACTCATACAAACAATTGATGTAGAAATTAATTTTTTTAGTTAGTAATTAGACATTTTGAAACCGGAATCCAAAATTTCAGAAATGTTAAGCGAAAAAATCCCATCAACAATATTTAAATGGCACATCGAGGTTTAGGGTTTTTTCTCCGACAATTTATATTTTATTAATAACGTGTTTTTACAAAAATTTACAGGGTTGAGAAGAAATACATGGGGCAAAATATCCCCCAAAATTCAACACTAAGTAGAAAATATTTGAATAATAGTTACATTTTCCTTCTGGATTGTCTTTAGCAGGAAAAATTTATAAAAAAGAAATACATGGGGCAAAATATTCCCAAAAATTCAACACAAAATAGAAAATAATTAAATAATAATGACATTTTCCCGCTGGATTGTCTTTAGCAGGAAAAGTGTATAAAAAACCTGCTACTCAACAAGGTTTCGTATTAGAGCACATATCTCGTGCCTCATGCACAGTCAACGGCCCTGAACTAGACCCTAGGACCGCGCGACAAATGCAGGAGCCTTATCACTCAGTATTGATACACTAAAGGTTCGGTGGCCGATAGCTGCCTAAAGACCTAGTTTACTTAGTGAAAAAACCTCTTAATCCAACAGTCACAGGTGATCCACAGCTCTTATCTTGCATCCAAAGCGCTTAGGATTTGGAACTAGGGTAAACAGCACGAGTTGATTTAAGAATGGAAATTTTTGTAGATTGTACCGATGCAATACAGCTAAAGTTAAAAATAAAAAATGAGTTGATACATTGATCTGGAAGCCATATAATAAAAGTAGCAACTTTAGTAACGTCGCATTAACAACTAGGTCATAAAGTGCCGTCCGATGCAGATCTATCAGAGATATCATAAGAGGAATCCAGTTTAGGGAGAGGGGGGGGGGGGAGTTGGGGATGTTCAGGACGTAAAGAGAGCCGCCAAGCATGTAACAGTTGTAAGAGGAAGGACAATGCCATTATGGAATGTCTATACGTTCACAACACACATCAAGAAAGTAATGATTTCATAATAGTTTTTGTCGTAGAAATTCCTGCTGTAGGGTGAAACCCAGTTTTACTTTGTCTCCAACATCTTTTATTTATTTTAGTTTATTTATTTATGTTTTAATTCACTTATTTAAGTTTACCCGCTGCGGTGGGAAAGATGACTGACCTCAGGGTAGTTAAACAGTAGGACATGAATGTATGAGGTTAAAGTAAGACTCAATCTCAGCATTCGCCTTACAAGTGAAGAAATCTATGAAATCCCATTCAGTCTTGATATAGACTTATAGTGGCCGGAATCGAACTGGCGACCTCCCGAGTTTGCGTATTGCGTGGTATGATTTAATAACGTTTCCTAAGAAACAGGGACAATCCATGTCCCTCGTCAGAGACATAACTATATAGGATATTACGGTATTTGGAATAGTATGGGAAGGAACGTCCGAGGGCTGTTATAGTTGCCACAACAAAAGTATTCTGATGCTTACGACAAAGCCGGGTCCAAGGTGACAACTTAATTCTCTACTTCGCTAATTCCTACCATCTTATCTAAACAGGTCCGTTGGAGATAATTTAAAACCTTCCGTTGGTTACCTGTAACGGTGGGTGTGGCCAAACACCTGTGCACCCGAACCATGCATTTACGAATCTGTGTAAAGAACGCCAGGTATCTGTTGATTTTCTTTCAATTGGCGCGGTTGAAAGGGGCAGTATACACTATGACCTGAGATCAGTTTGCGAATACTTTCGTTGGGACTAGAATAGTATGACTTAACCCCAGCATTCACCTTGTGACTGAGTAAAACCTCGGGGAAAACCTTCAGTCAGGGCTCGTATCGAACCCGTATTAACACCATCACGAGCCACTGCACACGACCGGTACTAAACCTTCCGACTGGTCCAGCTATGTGAGACCGTATCACAGGTAGAGTGCGCTGTGAGCGATGACGTTCAGTTTGCCTATTATATGCAGCCCAGATCTTATGCCTATTCATAGGTTGCACGTAGTCACATTTTTGCGCGTGGCGGCCACATTTGTGATCAAACTTTGACGTTGCCATGGAGAAACAATTGAAGGCCGTTGTGGTTTAGAACATATATTTTTAGTTCTTTATAATCCAGCTTGTTTTTTTAAATAAAATTGGTATGTGCGGTAATTTTTTATTTTTGTGTTACTTATGTTTAATCTGTAAATTCTAAATTAGGCTTATTAAGCGAGCGAAGCGAGCGTTTCCACTTGACTCTTATGGCACTTCGTTCTGTTTTTTTTGTTTGTTTGTTTGTTTGTTTGTTTGTTTGTTTGTTTTTTTGTTTTTATGTCCGTCGATAGCGGTCGAACGGAAAGTCCGATCAACTTGAAATTTGGACCATCCACAAGCCTCGATGTGGATTGAAGGTGTATAGTTTTTAGGCAAAATCGTTTGAAAAGTTACAAAGTAACACCATAGTTACTGCAAAATATTTTTCTGAAACAGAATGGCGGCAAAATGTGAGATAGCCAGATTTTTCTACAGATTTTTCCGATCACGAATAGTTTAATGTAATGGCGATCTGATAAATATTGGCAAAGTACCCCGAAAGTTACTCGAAAATATTTTTCTAAAACGCAGTAACGGCAAAATGTGAGGTGGCTATCTTATAGTAAATTTTTGTCCGGTCACGAATATACTAATGTAAACGCGATCCAATACGTATTAGAGGCAGAAATTACATTTCTATTGCTGTCAATAAGTGTTAGTAACGGTGGCGGACCGTATTGAAAACATGACCACGAAAATTCTTAGCAACGCACATTGCACTGCATACAACAATGTCGGAAAGTATAATAGCCATGGAAATAAGAACAATTTTTGCAATGCGCATTCTTGAATTGTTGTTAATTGTTGTTCGTATTAGCATTGAAAACTTTTCGCTAGAAAGTTCGTAGATATTGACGCGCTCGCTTATCAACGCGTCAAACAGAGCGTTTTCCTAGTTTATTGAATTTGAATAGTATCCGCAATGATCTAGGATTGGTCCTTCTCAGTTGTGTCGCAATCATGGCCGCTGTGACGTCACGTGGGAACTATGAATAGTATAACACAGGTATATAATTTACAGTGATTTTTATTATTGACATACGTAAGCACTTAAAACTTAATTATTAATGAGTGTTATGTAATTAAAATAAAAATCAGCTGAAGAATACATAAAACAAGTGAAACCTAGTACAATGTATGATGGAATAACACAAGTCTACCACACTCTTCGGGCGCAGGTATTTACACGACATCATAATTGTATGCGTCAATATCCCAAGACTCAATTGAGGAGGTTGTGACATCACATGCGGACAAACAATGTGTTGCTAGGCAATTGCATTGTTGTATCTTTCTTTGATTGGTGCATATTCAATGTTTGTCCGAAATAAAACACGGCCACACGGCTATTTTGGGAATTGAGTATTGTGCTATTGAGGGGAATACTGAAATTTATGTGAACAGGAACGCTCAAAGCGCTGCTGTCATACGGTTTCCCATACCGAAGCAAGATATTCTCGAAGTGTAACGACTGAGTTGTCCGTGATTGGTCCGATACAAGCGCGGCCTTCAACTGGTGTTTGTGTCCTCTCAATTAGGGCGACAGCTACGCAATGTCTTACGCACGCACGCACGCCCATCTTGGCGATGCCATTGTGCGTTACAAACTGTTTCAATGGAGTCGGCGACTGTCTTGAATGCGTAATGAAGTGGCAATTAAGGAGGCTTCAGAAGAGAAGCTTCACACTCAGGTCGAGAACCAGAGCATGAAGACGCTCACGGGGCGCGTTGGGGCGACGCGGCAGACCAGTGGTTCCCAACCTTTTTTGACTCAAGGCACCCCAAGCCAAGAGGACTCAAATTTAACATAGATAGCGCTGCTAAGCAACCTCCTTTCAGCGCCATTGATGAATAATAACAATGAAACAACAATGAAAATTGACAGCTAGACCACTCCTAATAGAAGTTTATTTTTTTGCCACCAGAATGCGTCTAGTCTATTTTGAGTGCTCTATATTCAGTAGACACGCGCCCCCCCCCCCCCCCCTTCCTTCACTAACGTTCACTTAAATTTTTTTTTTTTAGTAATATTGAAGAATTGTTTTAAATCAACGATAAACCCAAATTCGGACACGTTAATTAAATGATTTAATTACTGTAAAACTAGTAAACCATTTATTGTAGTTGGATATAATATTCATTATTTGTAAGTGGAAAATTTAGCTTCGACGTTTTTTGCGTCTTTGATTTGTGGCCGGATAGTGGACAAACATACTCTCAAATCCTCTTCAACTGATGGAATTCTTTCTATTTTCCTTGATTTGCTGTTCGTTAATGCTGAAACCCCTAATTTACACCGATATTACGTTGAAAACTGTGGTAGAAGTTTGATACTGTTTTGTTAATTGTTTCTGAACTGTTCTGAACTGTTATTCAGGGTTGAGGGGGCTGGAGGACGTGTGTGTTAATCTGCAGTACAGAACGTTGCATCCTCGATGAAATATGTTTCAGTAAAATTTCAATAGTGGTTATATAGACATTAAAATATGATTTCGTGTGTACCCTTAAAATACTAATAATTATTATTTTGTTTTATTAGCAAAATGTTCCGAAACAAGATTTTTTCAATTTGAACGAAATTTTGTGGCACCCCTAGGAGAGGTTCGCGGCACTCCGGTTGGGAACCTCTGCGTTAGACGCTTCAGACGCGTCGACCAATCACTAATCAGATATAGCGAGTTTGCCGCTTC
This sequence comes from Isoperla grammatica, assembly GCA_945910005.1. Lineage (NCBI taxonomy): Eukaryota > Metazoa > Arthropoda > Insecta > Plecoptera > Perlodidae > Isoperla > Isoperla grammatica. Next base: position 51,907,114 of record OX246741.1, read on the forward strand.
AGCCGCTAAGCCGCGGTGCTCGCGAAACGAACTTATGCAACGATGCAATGTTTCATCAAACTTTAATCGGGCGATTTTCTGTTAATCGGAAATCAAAAATGGCGCCCGGTAGAAGCCACAGTGCATTTTGTATGTAATGTTTTCTGAAACCATGGTAACCAATCCGAGATTAATAAATCGACCGATTAAAAAGTGTGAGGAATTCGGACCTTATATCCCGTGTTTTGATTGTCGACGGAATCTAACCTACAAATTAAATTTCCTTATGCCACATTTCGAGTAAACAAGAGCTGCAATTTGTCTCGGCCATGTAACGAAATTGTATTTGTACGCCTGGAATCTGTTGATCGTCTCTGAATTAGCGCGCAAGAAAGGAAGGATCTGCAGTCGGTATTAGAATAACGTTGGTTTATTATAAACCGTAGGTAATTTAAATCGTCTGTTCAGCTGCCATGTTTAATGTTTATTGAGGATTAATATTGTGGATTCATCTTCTGAAATCCAGTAATAAAATCTAGTACAAATAGTAGCATATGTCAATATGTACTTCACGTTATCAATCTGTTTTAACGATAAATAGCCTTCATGATTAAGATGATATACTGAGGAGTTTTCATTTTACAAACCTTCAAATTTGCTTTTGCGGTTTAAATCTCAGAGGTGCGTAGATGTGTTATAGTGCGTGTCCCCTGTTTTAGACTCAAACTAATTTTCACACGGCAAAATGTTTTTCGATAAAATGTTGAGTGAGTTACAGTGTTATAATTATTGGATAATTTGGTATAGGTTTTACACAATACAACTACAACATCACAACGGGTTTGTTTTCAACGAGGCTTATCAACCATCAAATATTTAAATTCTTCAAATAGTTGACACCGGGCCACAGCATGAGAAAACTAAATATAGTCACTAGACGATAACATGACAGCGGTTCCTGTTGATAAGAGAAGCTACAAGTGCTGTTATGTCTGCCTTGGATCCGTTTAAACTTGTGTGGGTGATACTCTAATAATATAATACAAGATAGTAATGAGTAGTTATAATTAGTCATATGCAGGCTTATGTGTTACATACATTGGGATAGATATTATATAGTCCACACCTATTAAAAATACGGCCTTTTGCAACTGAGAATTTGTAGACAATAAATTTTTCTTTCATTTTATTTCAAGTCATGTCATTTAATTTCATTTCATTTCAACTCATTTCATTTCATCTCGTTTCGTTTCGTTTCGTTTCGTTTCGTTTCGTTTCGTTTCGTTTCGTTTCGTTCCGTTTCGTTCCGTTCCGTTCCGTTCTGCTCCGTTCCGTTCCGTTCCGTTCCGTTCCGTTCCGTTCCGTTCCGTTCCGTTCCGTTCCGTTCCGTTCCGTTCCGTTCCGTTCCGTTCCGTTCCGTTCCGTTCCGTTCCGTTCCGTTCCGTTGCGTTCCGTTGCGTTCCGTTCCGTTCCGTTCCGTTCCGTTCCGTTCCGTTCCGTTCCGTTCCGTTCCGTTCCGTTCCGGTCCGTTCCGTTCCGTTCCGTTCCGTTCCGTTCCGTTCCGTTCCGTTCCGTTCCGTTCCGTTCCGTTCCGTTCCGTTCCGTTCCGTTCCGTTCCGTTCCGTTCCGTTCCGTTCCGTTCCGTTTCGTTCCGTTCCGTTCCGTTCCGTTCCGTTCCGTTCCGTTCCGTTCCGTTCCGTTCCGTTCCGTTCCGTTCCGTTCCGTTCCGTTCCGTTCCGTTCCGTTCCGTTCCGTTCCGTTCCGTTCCGTTCCGTTCCGTTCCGTTCCGTTCCGTTCCGTTCCGTTCCGTTCCGTTCCGTTCCGTTCCGTTCCGTTCCGTTCCGTTCCGTTCCGTTCCGTTCCGTTCCGTTCCGTTCCGTTCCGTCCCGTCCCGTCCCGTCCCGTTCGGTTCCGTTCCGTTCCGTTCCGTTCCGTTCCGTTCCGTTCCGTTCCGTTCCGTTCCGTTCCGTTCCGTTCCGTTCCGTTCCGTTCCGTTCCGTTCCGTTCCGTTCCGTTCCGTTCCGTTCCGTTCCGTTCCGTTCCGTTTCGTTTAATTTCGTTTCGTTTCGTTTTGTTATTTCATTTAATTGATAAAAGCGAACTGTTATCTTCTATATCGGCGTACGTAAATCATCTAAAATGAAGCCGAAGTGTCAGTATAGCTGTATCGTGTTATCGCGTGCACCGATGTCTTCGCCTCTGACTATTGGAGGTTAAGGTGTCACCTTTCCCATGCCACGACAATCAGAGCAACACCCTATGACCCCGGCACTGTGACGTCATAGCTAGTACAGTCTGGCGCAGAAACCACACAGTGTGAGAGCAAGGTAGTTAAGACACTGCACAGACGGACGGGTACTTCGATGTAGTGGGTAGGTATAAGGGATGTGACGTTTTAACGTTCAAACTTGGGAGTGGCTTTATTTTATTTTATTTCTCAATTATTATTTTACTTGCTCTTGATATTTTTATAGTACAGTAGTTTGTTTTGTTTTTGTTGTTATTGTTAGTTATGATTTTATTATTGATAATTACTGTTTGCTAGCGTCGACGCCGTTTCTTGTCAAACTTTTAATTTTTTTTGTGATGACAAGAATAGACAATTAATAATAATAATTGTTTGCACAGCCTAGTTTTATTTAAGGCGTAAATCCTTTGTAAATCAGTTTTTATAACTGAATAGCATAGACATTAAATAAATAAATAAATAGATGTTTTACTATGGAGCGTGCTACTAGTCTATTGTTATAGTTTTTTCTAACCACGAATTTTATTTATAGCCTGGGTTTTCGGATCTTTGCGGTAATTTACTGCATCGGTCATTTTTTCATCTCACGGTAGGGGATGGAGTGACAAAAACGTTTAAACGCGAATTTTAAAAACGGTTAAACGTTCAGGCTATTAAACGTATTTGCCTATCCCTAGTAGGTACCCACCAAGTAACCCTCGAGATAAGTATCCGACACGTGCATTCTTATGGCGCCGGCCGCACTGCACACCCTAACCTAGCCAACCAGTAGATCGGGTACCCAGGCTATGAATCATTCGTGTTGGATAATTCCATCTACCAACTATAGGTTCACAAGTCACAACCATGGAGGAGCAATGTTTAGTGTACGCCTGACTCACAGTTTCTAGGTGGGTACATAGGTTGTTCCAGCCTGCAGTGCGGCTACGCTTTCTACAGTCCCCCTATACTATAGTCGCGTCACGTTAACTTGCAAGGTGTTGTCGTCACGGATTATAGTAGTGAAGTGACGCGTGTGACAACTACCAACCTAAATCTAGTTGCATCCCGTTCTCCGGTCTCAGGTATTGTAGTGATAATACCGCTCACATGTTGTCAGACGTGGTGGGGTCGCATTCCATTCACGGTTGGTGTAGTCAATACAGTGGACAATAACAATGCAGCTATCGGGAAATCTCGAGTTGAATACCGTTGAAATAAACCGTGTGGAGCGAACGTCTCTTCTCAGAATTTAAGGGGACACCTTGCTTCTTACGGCGTCGCCAGTATACAAGCCCAACGGAACGGAATCACTACTGATGTTGCCAACACTGTTTTTTCTTCTCTTTATGTTTTTAGTCAGCTTATCTTCTTAGTATTATCAATCTATTTTATATGCCTTCTGCGTATTATTAATATTATTATTATTGTTATTGTTTTTTATTTGTGGTTATAGTAGCCCTGTATTATTTTAGCCAGATGTATTTTAATGTATCACCTTGTTATACTACAGTTAGTTAATATGCATTAGATTAGTACTAGAATAATTAAGAAACCAAGTGAATTTAAAATGTAACATGTAAATTTAGGTTATAAAGAGTGAAAACTCAAACCTTAAATAAAGAAAACATTACATTACAGTATACGCATTTGTCTTTTACCCCTTTCAACCGCGCCAATTGAAAGAAAATCAACAAATACCTGGCGTTCTTTCACACATTCGTAAATATACGGTTCGGCTTAGTGGCCACACCCACCGTTACAGGCAACCAATGGAAGGTCTTAAATTATCCCCAATGTACCTGTTTAGATTAGATGGTAGGAATTAGGGAAGTAGAAAATTAAGTTGTCACCTTGGACTCAGCTGTGTCGTAAGAATCAGAATACTTTCGTTGTGGCAACAGCTATAACATCCACCCTCTATCCACTACCCTCCAAGCACAGATAACAAATTCTCCAAGTAACCCTCCGTATGTGGGGTAGCGATAGAGATGACTCAGCGATACGTTCAATTTCATTTGATTTGACTTCGTTGATTATTAATTGTTGTTAACGACGTAGGCGTACTCGAAAGCTTAGGTCATATGATGTCTTCCAAATCAGATCTATTATACAACGCGGGGGTCGTCATAAGGGGAGTCCAACAAGGGTGGGTGGGACAGTGGGAGGGGAAAGGGACAGGGTCTCCTTTTGTCGGTCTTACGACTGGCAGAGTCATCCTGGGCCCAGACGCGTACTCTCCGCGTTCAACTTCCAACGCTTGACTCAAGGTTGAAGGAACCGTGTCTACAATCAGTATTGTGCATTACAACTTTGCATCCGTGAAAGCAAAGATAGCAGGACTGAAATGATAGTTGCCTACTCAAACAAAGTATGTGTGTTACTTCTTCAAATTGTTTTGGTGATAAGAAACGTAAAGTCTGGATGTAAAATTAACATTACCATTATGGCGGCTTAAATACACAAACAGTTGTAACAGAATTTACTGGATTTATGCAAATGTTATGCAAAAAAAGGTACCTATTTTTTCAGCCTCTGCAGGAAATATTTCAGCATTGGTCGTATGTAGTTAACAAGGTATAATCTTTGGTAGAATCATAGTAAAATGTGATTTGTTTTACATGTTATCAGCGACGTATTTGTAAATGGTCACTTTGGACCGTCATCTAGTAACAAAACACATTTTATAATTATATGGTGCCATTTCCCCAGTTAAAATCACTTATTGTATCTAAGAGGTTAGCTAAAAAATAAAAACATGTATTTATGTATCTGTGTTTTTATTTATCTATTCCATCATTCATTCATTATTGTATATTTATCCAGTGCGCGGAGCTGGCCATAATGAGGGCCAAAACATTAATTTAATGTGATCAATTCACTGTTCAACTGTTCTCCAAAAATTCAACGTACCGCCTGCTGACGTCACGTGAATACTCCCTGCTAGCACTGCCTGCTGTAGCCATCACCCGCTGTGTTCTACAGTGGAGTTCCGCGGGAGTTTACACCAAACTTTTAGGTAGTTTTCTTGGTACACCCCTAGTGCAAAGTCCAGTCGAGCAATTAACTCCATTAAACTCCAGCAAAGGACGAGGAATTCAGATGAATGAATACACACATTACATTCTTCAATGCGATGAGGTCCGATCGTTCCAGGAAAACAAGAAATCCCGGAGTAGTTTATCTTTCAACGTATCTATGGGTGTACAAAACGGGAGGAAAATGGTGTGGTCATGGTGTAAGCTCCCGCGGAACTCTACTGTAGATCGCCGCCTGCTGTAGCCATCACCCGCTGTGTTCTAGACCACCGCCTGCTGTGTTCTAGGTCGCCGCCTGCTGGGCAGCCCGAACTGTACACCGCCTGCTGTAGTCACCACCCGCTGTGTTCTAGGTCGCCGCCTGCTGGGCAGCCCGAACTGTACACCGCCTGCTGTGGACGAGTTCCCTGCTGATCTCTTCACCTACGATCAAAAGGCGTCTGGTGCGATCGTTCTTCACCTGTTGCTAGCCTTCTACTTGTTCTCCCTGCTTGGCGTGATCTGCGAGGAGTACTTCGTGCCGTCCATCAAGAAGATCTGCGAGAGTGAGTATCCTTCACCTGTTGCTAGCGTTCTACTTGTTCTCACTGCTTGGCGTGATCTGCGAGGAGTACTTCGTGCCCTCCATCAAGAAGATCTGCGAGAGTGAGTATCCTTCACCTGTTGCTAGCCTTCTACTTGTTCTCTCTGCTTGGCGTGATCTGCGAGGAGTACTTCGTGCCCTCCATCAAGAAGATCTGCGAGAGTGAGTATCCTTCACCTGTTGCTAGCCTTCTACTTGTTCTCACTGCTTGGCGTGATCTGCGAGGAGTACTTCGTGCCTCCATCAAGAAGATCTGCGAGAGTGAGTATCCTTCACCTGTTGCTAGCCTTCTACTTGTTCTCACTGCTTGGCGTGATCTGCGAGGAGTACTTCGTGCCTCTATCAAGAAGATCTGCGAGAGTGAGTATCCTTCACCTGTTGCTAGCCTTCTACTTGTTCTCACTGCTTGGCGTGATCTGCGAGGAGTACTTCGTGCCCTCCATCAAGAAGATCTGCGAGAGTGAGTATCCTTCACCTGTTGCTAGCCTTCTACTTGTTCTCACTGCTTGGCGTGATCTGCGAGGAGTACTTCGTGCCTCCATCAAGAAGATCTGCGAGAGTGAGTATCCTTCACCTGTTGCTAGCCTTCTACTTGTTCTCACTGCTTGGCGTGATCTGCGAGGAGTACTTCGTGCCTCTATCAAGAAGATCTGCGAGAGTGAGTATCCTTCACCTGTTGCTAGCCTTCTACTTGTTCTCACTGCTTGGCGTGATCTGCGAGGAGTACTTCGTGCCCTCCATCAAGAAGATCTGCGAGAGTGAGTATCCTTCACCTGTTGCTAGCCTTCTACTTGTTCTCGCTGCTTGGCGTGATCTGCGAGGAGTACTTCGTGCCCTCCATCAAGGCGAGAGTGAGTATCCTTCACCTGTTGCTAGCCTTCTACTTGTTCTCTCTGCTTGGCGTGATCTGCGAGGAGTACTTCGTGCCCTCCATCAAGAAGATCTGCGAGAGTGAGTATCCTTCACCTGTTGCTAGCCTTCTACTTGTTCTCTCTGCTTGGCGTGATCTGCGAGGAGTACTTCGTGCCCTCCATCAAGAAGATCTGCGAGAGTGAGTATCCTTCACCTGTTGCTAGCCTTCTACTTGTTCTCACTGCTTGGCGTGATCTGCTAGGAGTACTTCGTGCCCTCCATCAAGAAGATCTGCGAGAGTGAGTATCCTTCACCTGTTGCTAGCCTTCTACTTGTTCTCACTGCTTGGCGTGATCTGCGAAAAGTACTTCGTGCGCTCCATCAAGAAGATCTGCGAGAGTGAGTATCCTTCACCTGTTGCTAGCCTTCTACTTGTTCTCACTGCTTGGCGTGATCTGCGAGGAGTACTTCGTGCCCTCCATCAAGAAGATCTGCGAGAGTTAGTTGCCTTAATCCCACCCCTAACCAATGACCTCTTACAAAAGCTTATATGTAATATTTGGTAGCGTTTATGAAGTTTTTGGATTAGCCAGAAGATATTTGAAATGCCATTTATTACTTTACTTTACTTTATTGTAATTAAGGCCAGTGCTAGGGCACAATGCCCTCTTTTGCCTGATGAGTGATGATTGGTGAATGATAATGAAGAAGGAAGGAGGGGACGAAGCCTGGTACCGGCACGAAGCCTACTCCTGTCGAAAAGTGCCAAAGGGACCATCGGCTTTACGTCCCATCCGAAAGGACGTTGTAACTTTGACCACTCATATAGATTCCTCCACTAACCAGGACTGCCGAGAAGTTGACGGGAAGAACGAAGCTCTGACATTTATTGAAAATTACAAAATAAATATAGATGTCATTATAGCCTTGTTGCTATATTTATCTCTATTATTACAATCTTGCTATTCAAGACGCTGAGGGGTGATAGATAAAGATGAAGGCCTATAACAAAAACCCGTTGCCTTATGCGGGATTTCGCCCCTAGGTGGCGTAAACGTAAAATCATTTACAATGAGCATTATGGATGTTTAAAATTAAAACGCCGTTCGATTGGTTCGCGCCATGATATACCAATCTAAAACATTCGTTTCCGAATCGCTTTTGTAACGATATACGGACTAAGAGTTTTTCTGAAAACCGTGAACTAGCTTAGGGTATAATCGACGTGAGTTTTCAACCCGTAAGGTATCTACTATTTAACAAACTTTAGCTTGCGCTTATGAATATATTATATGTTTATGTCTGCAGGACTTGGAGTACCCGAAGATGTGGCCGGAGCGACCTTCATGGCAGCTGCCACCTCCAGTCCAGAACTGTTTATCAATGGCGTCGGTACCTTCATTACCGAGGGGGACATTGGCGTGGGTACGATCGTGGGCTCTGCAGTGTTCAACATACTGGCAGTGCCCGCTTGCTGCGGCCTGTTTGCCAACCAGGTAATAGACGCTAGACCAATGACATGTATAGATAACACACGGGTTCGTAGCTGTTGCGGTAGTCTCCACTGCATGGATGTATAACGGCCATGTCCCATCCACCAATCAAAATGAGATATAGGCGAGGTGGACAGATGTCGTCGGTTGAAATATAGTTTTACGTTTACATGCTCAACCAATCCTTGTTACATCTATTTATCAACTGTTTTGAAAATGTAAACACTTATATATTTTAATGTAAGTAATATCAATATTTAAACAATAATTTTTACTGTTTATTTAAGTTTACACCTTCTTCAAGATAACTTAAAATAACAAAAAAGTAGAATGCTGTGACGTATACAGTATAGACTTTGAGATTGAGTGTAATCAGAATAATTACATACTATAACAAACAATATCATGATTCAGAAATATGACAGGTAATAATATAATTTAACAATATTGTTACTTTAGGGTGAATACTATATATGAATACAAAAAAAAGCAAGCAGACAAACAAAAGCAAGAAAGTTGAGTATAAATATAATATAATGTAATATAAATATATATCACAAGGTTAGCAACCACATAACACACATTAATTCATTTCTTGTATTAATTAGTTTATAAGATTCGAAGTGAAGATATTTTCCTAGTAAAGGACTAGAGGTAATTACAATGAAATCAATATACATATAAATGTGATTGTAACTGTGTCTTTGTTGCAGGTAATCGAACTGCACTGGTGGCCTATAAGCCGTGACTGTCTAATGTACGGCTTGTGATGTGATTGTAACTGTGTCTTTGTTGCAGGTAATCGAACTACACTGGTGGCCTATAAGCCGCGACTGTCTAATGTACGGCTTGTGTTGTGATTGTAACTGTGTCTTTGTTGCAGGTAATCCAACTACACTGGTGGCCTATAAGCCGCGACTGTCTAATGTACGGCTTGTGTTGTGATTGTAACTGTGTCTTTGTTGCAGGTAATCCAACTACACTGGTGGCCTATAAGCCGTGACTGTCTAATGTACGGCTTGTGTTGTGATTGTAACTGTGTCTTTGTTGCAGGTAATCGAACTGCACTGGTGGCCTATAAGCCGCGACTGTCTAATGTACGGCTTGTGTTGTGATTGTAACTGTGTCTTTGTTGCAGGTAATCGAACTGCACTGGTGGCCTATAAGCCGCGACTGTCTAATGTACTGCTTGTGTTGTGATTGTAACTGTGTCTTTGTTGCAGGTAATCGAACTGCACTGGTGGCCTATAAGCCGCGACTGTCTAATGTACGGCTTGTGTTGTGATTGTAACTGTGTCTTTGTTGCAGGTAATCGAACTGCACTGGTGGCCTATAAGCCGCGACTGTCTAATGTACGGCTTGTGTTGTGATTGTAACTGTGTCTTTGTTGCAGGTAATCCAACTACACTGGTGGCCTATAAGCCGCGACTGTCTAATGTACGGCTTGTGTTGTGATTGTAACTGTGTCTTTGTTGCAGGTAATCGAACTACACTGGTGGCCTATAAGCCGCGACTGTCTAATGTACGGCTTGTGTTGTGATTGTAACTGTGTCTTTGTTGCAGGTAATCGAACTGCACTGGTGGCCTATAAGCCGCGACTGTCTAATGTACGGCTTGTGTTGTGATTGTAACTGTGTCTTTGTTGCAGGTAATCGAACTACACTGGTAGCCTATAAGCCGCGACTGTCTAATGTACGGCTTGTGTTGTGATTGTAACTGTGTCTTTGTTGCAGGTAATCGAACTGCACTGGTGGCCTATAAGCCGCGACTGTCTAATGTACGGCTTGTGTTGTGATTGTAACTGTGTCTTTGTTGCAGGTAATCGAACTGCACTGGTGGCCTATAAGCCGCGACTGTCTAATGTACGGCTTGTGTTGTGATTGTAACTGTGTCTTTGTTGAAGGTAATCGAACTGCACTGGTGGCCTATAAGCCGCGACTGTCTAATGTACGGCTTGTGTTGTGATTGTAACTGTGTCTTTGTTGCAGGTAATCGAACTGCACTGGTGGCCTATAAGCCGCGACTGTCTAATGTACGGCTTGTGTTGTGATTGTAACTGTGTCTTTGTTGCAGGTAATCGAACTACACTGGTGGCCTATAAGCCACTACTGTCTTATGTACGGCTTGTGTTGTGATTGTAACTGTGTCTTTGTTGCAGGTAATCGAACTACACTGGTGGCCTATAAGCCGCGACTGTCTAATGTACGGCTTGTGTTGTGATTGTAACTGTGTCTTTGTTGCAGGTAATCGAACTGCACTGGTGGCCTATAAGCCGCGACTGTCTTATGTACAGCTTGTGTTGTGATTGTAACTGTGTCTTTGTTGCAGGTAATCGAACTACACTGGTGGCCTATAAGCCGCGACTGTCTAATGTACGGCTTGTGTTGTGATTGTAACTGTGTCTTTGTTGCAGGTAATCGAACTACACTGGTGGCCTATAAGCCGCGACTGTCTAATGTACTGCTTGTGTTGTGATTGTAACTGTGTCTTTGTTGCAGGTAATCGAACTGCACTGGTGGCCTATAAGCCGCGACTGTCTAATGTACGGCTTGTGTTGTGATTGTAACTGTGTCTTTGTTGCAGGTAATCGAACTGCACTGGTGACCTATTAGCCGCGACTGTCTTATGTACGGCTTGTGTTGTGATTGAAACTGTGTCTTTGTTGCAGGTAATCGAACTACACTGGTGACCTATAAGCCGCGACTGTCTAATGTACGGCTTGTGTTGTGATTGTAACTGTGTCTTTGTTGCAGGTAATCCAACTGCACTGGTGGCCTATAAGCCGCGACTGTCTAATGTACGGCTTGTGTTGTGATTGTAACTGTGTCTTTGTTGCAGGTAATCCAACTGCACTGGTGGCCTATAAGCCGCGACTGTCTAATGTACGGCTTGTGTTGTGATTGTAACTGTGTCTTTGTTGCAGGTAATCGAACTGCACTGGTGGCCTATAAGCCGCTACTGTCTAATGTACGGCTTGTGTTGTGATTGTAACTGTGTCTTTGTTGCAGGTAATCGAACTGCACTGGTGGCCTATAAGCCGCTACTGTCTAATGTACGGCTTGTGTTGTGATTGTAACTGTGTCTTTGTTGCAGGTAATCCAACTGCACTGGTGGCCTATAAGCCGCGACTGTCTAATGTACGGCTTGTGTTGTGATTGTAACTGTGTCTTTGTTGCAGGTAATCGAACTGCACTGGTGGCCTATAAGCCGCTACTGTCTAATGTACGGCTTGTGTTGTGATTGTAACTGTGTCTTTGTTGCAGGTAATCCAACTGCACTGGTGGCCTATAAGCCGCGACTGTCTAATGTACGGCTTGTGTTGTGATTGTAACTGTGTCTTTGTTGCAGGTAATCGAACTGCACTGGTGACCTATTAGCCGCGACTGTCTTATGTACGGCTTGTGTTGTGATTGAAACTGTGTCTTTGTTGCAGGTAATCGAACTACACTGGTGACCTATAAGCCGCGACTGTCTAATGTACGGCTTGTGTTGTGATTGAAACTGTGTCTTTGTTGCAGGTAATCGAACTACACTGGTGACCTATAAGCCGCGACTGTCTTATGTACGGCTTGTGTTGTGATTGAAACTGTGTCTTTGTTGCAGGTAATCGAACTACACTGGTGGCCTATAAGCCGCGACTGTCTTATGTACGGCTTGTGTTGTGATTGTAACTGTGTCTTTGTTGCAGGTAATCGAACTACACTGGTGGCCTATAAGCCTCGACTGTCTAATGTACGGCTTGTGTTGTGATTGTAACTGTGTCTTTGTTGCAGGTAATCGAACTGCACTGGTAGCCTATAAGCCGCGACTGTCTAATGTACGGCTTGTGTTGTGATTGTAACTGTGTCTTTGTTGCAGGTAATCGAACTGCACTGGTGCCCTATAAGCCGCGACTGTCTAATGTACGGCTTGTGTTGTGATTGTAACTGTGTCTTTGTTGCAGGTAATCGAACTGCACTGGTGGCCTATAAGCCGCGACTGTCTAATGTACGGCTTGTGTTGTGATTGTAACTGTGTCTTTGTTGCAGGTAATCGAACTACACTGGTGGCCTATAAGCCGCGACTGTCTAATGTACGGCTTGTGTTGTGATTGTAACTGTGTCTTTGTTGCAGGTAATCGAACTGCACTGGTGGCCTATAAGCCGCGACTGTCTTATGTACGGCTTGTGTTGTGATTGTAACTGTGTCTTTGTTGCAGGTAATCGAACTACACTGGTGGCCTATAAGCCTCGACTGTCTAATGTACGGCTTGTGTTGTGATTGTAACTGTGTCTTTGTTGCAGGTAATCGAACTACACTGGTGGCCTATAAGCCGCGACTGTCTAATGTACGGCTTGTGTTGTGATTGTAACTGTGTCTTTGTTGCAGGTAAACGAACTGCACTGGTGGCTGATAAGCCGCGACTGTCTTATGTACGGCTTGTGTTGTGATTGTAACTGTGTCTTTGTTGCAGGTAATCGAACTGCACTGGTGGCCTATAAGCCGCGACTGTCTAATGTACGGCTTGTGTTGTGATTGTAACTGTGTCTTTGTTGCAGGTAATCGAACTACACTGGTGGCCTATAAGCCGCGACTGTCTTATGTACGGCTTGTGTTGTGATTGTAACTGTGTCTTTGTTGCAGGTAATCGAACTACACTGGTGGCCTATAAGCCGCGACTGTCTAATGAACGGCTTGTGTTGTGATTGTAACTGTGTCTTTGTTACAGGTAATCGAACTGCACTGGTGACCTATAAGCCGCGACTGTCTTATGTACGGCTTGTGTTGTGATTGTAACTGTGTCTTTGTTGCAGGTAATCGAACTACACTGGTGGCCTATAAGCCGCGACTGTCTAATGTACGGCTTGTGTTGTGATTGTAACTGTGTCTTTGTTGCAGGTAATCGAACTGCACTGGTGGCCTATAAGCCGCGACTGTCTAATGTACGGCTTGTGTTGTGATTGTAACTGTGTCTTTGTTGCAGGTAATCCAACTGCACTGGTGGCCTATAAGCCGCGACTGTCTAATGTACGGCTTGTGTTGTGATTGTAACTGTGTCTTTGTTGCAGGTAATCGAACTACACTGGTGGCCTATAAGCCGCGACTGTCTAATGTACGGCTTGTGTTGTGATTGTAACTGTGTCTTTGTTGCAGGTAATCGAACTACACTGGTGGCCTATAAGCCGCGACTGTCTAATGTACGGCTTGTGTTGTGATTGTAACTGTGTCTTTGTTGCAGGTAATCGAACTACACTGGTGGCCTATAAGCCGCGACTGTCTAATGTACGGCCTGTGTTGTGATTGTTACTGTGTCTTTGTTGCAGGTAATCGAACTGCACTGGTGGCCTATAAGCCGCGACTGTCTAATGTACGGCTTGTGTTGTGATTGTAACTGTGTCTTTGTTGCAGGTAATCCAACTGCACTGGTGGCCTATAAGCCGCGACTGTCTAATGTACGGCTTGTGTTGTGATTGTAACTGTGTCTTTGTTGCAGGTAATCGAACTACACTGGTGGCCTATAAGCCGCGACTGTCTAATGTACGGCTTGTGTTGTGATTGTAACTGTGTCTTTGTTGCAGGTAATCCAACTGCACTGGTGGCCTATAAGCCGCGACTGTCTAATGTACGGCTTGTGTTGTGATTGTAACTGTGTCTTTGTTGCAGGTAATCGAACTACACTGGTGGCCTATAAGCCGCGACTGTCTAATGTACGGCTTGTGTTGTGATTGTAACTGTGTCTTTGTTGCAGGTAATCGAACTGCACTGGTGGCCTATAAGCCGCGACTGTCTAATGTACGGCTTGTGTTGTGATTGTAACTGTGTCTTTGTTGCAGGTAATCGAACTGCACTGGTGGCCTATAAGCCGCGACTGTCTAATGTACGGCTTGTGTTGTGATTGTAACTGTGTCTTTGTTGCAGGTAATCCAACTGCACTTGTGGCCTATAAGCCGCTACTGTCTAATGTACGGCTTGTGTTGTGATTGTAACTGTGTCTTTGTTGCAGGTAATCCAACTGCACTGGTGGCCTATAAGCCGCGACTGTCTAATGTACGGCTAGTGTTGTGATTGTAACTGTGTCTTTGTTGCAGGTAATCGAACTGCACTGGTGGCCTATAAGCCGCGACTGTCTAATGTACGGCTTGTGTTGTGATTGTAACTGTGTCTTTGTTGCAGGTAATCGAACTGCACTGGTGGCCTATAAGCCGCGACTGTCTAATGTACGGCTTGTGTTGTGATTGTAACTGTGTCTTTGTTGCAGGTAATCGAACTACACTGGTGGCCTATAAGCCGCGACTGTCTAATGTACGGCTAGTGTTGTGATTGTAACTGTGTCTTTGTTGCAGGTAATCGAACTGCACTGGTGGCCTATAAGCCGCGACTGTCTAATGTACGGCTTGTGTTGTGATTGTAACTGTGTCTTTGTTGCAGGTAATCGAACTACACTGGTGGCCTATAAGCCGCGACTGTCTAATGTACGGCTTGTGTTGTGATTGTAACTGTGTCTTTGTTGCAGGTAATCGAACTACACTGGTGGCCTATAAGCCGCGACTGTCTAATGTACGGCTTGTGTTGTGATTGTAACTGTGTCTTTGTTGCAGGTAATCCAACTGCACTGGTGGCCTATAAGCCGCGACTGTCTAATGTACGGCTTGTGTTGTGATTGTAACTGTGTCTTTGTTGCAGGTAATCGAACTACACTGGTGGCCTATAAGCCGCGACTGTCTAATGTACGGCTTGTGTTGTGATTGTAACTGTGTCTTTGTTGCAGGTAATCCAACTGCACTGGTGGCCTATAAGCCGCGACTGTCTAATGTACGGCTTGTGTTGTGATTGTAACTGTGTCTTTGTTGCAGGTAATCGAACTACACTGGGGGCCTATAAGCCGCGACTGTCTAATGTACGGCTTGTGTTGTGATTGTAACTGTGTCTTTGTTGCAGGTAATCGAACTGCACTGGTGGCCTATAAGCCGCGACTGTCTAATGTACGGCTTGTGTTGTGATTGTAACTGTGTCTTTGTTGCAGGTAATCCAACTACACTGGTGGCCTATAAGCCGCGACTGTCTAATGTACGGCTTGTGTTGTGATTGTAACTGTGTCTTTGTTGCAGGTAATCCAACTACACTGGTGGCCTATAAGCCGCGACTGTCTAATGTACGGCTTGTGTTGTGATTGTAACTGTGTCTTTGTTGCAGGTAATCGAACTGCACTGGTGGCCTATAAGCCGCGACTGTCTAATGTACGGCTTGTGTTGTGATTGTAACTGTGTCTTTGTTGCAGGTAATCGAACTACACTGGTGGCCTATAAGCCGCGACTGTCTAATGTACGGCTTGTGTTGTGATTGTAACTGTGTCTTTGTTGCAGGTAATCCAACTACACTGGTGGCCTATAAGCCGCGACTGTCTAATGTACGGCTTGTGTTGTGATTGTAGCTGTGTCTTTGTTGCAGGTAATCGAACTACACTGGTGGCCTATAAGCCGCGACTGTCTTATGTACGGCTTGTGTTGTGATTGTAACTGTGTCTTTGTTGCAGGTAATCGAACTGCACTGGTGGCCTATAAGCCGCGACTGTCTAATGTACGGCTTGTGTTGTGATTGTAACTGTGTCTTTGTTGCAGGTAATCGAACTGCACTGGTGGCCTATAAGCCACGACTGTCTAATGTACGGCTTGTGTTGTGATTGTAACTGTGTCTTTGTTGCAGGTAATCGAACTACACTGGTGGGCTATAAGCCGCGACTGTCTAATGTACGGCTTGTGTTGTGATTGTAACTGTGTCTTTGTTGTAGGTAATCGAACTGCACTGGTGGCCTATAAGCCGCGACTGTCTAATGTACGGCTTGTGTTGTGATTGTAACTGTGTCTTTGTTGCAGGTAATCCAACTGCACTGGTGGCCTATAAGCCGCGACTGTCTAATGTACGGCTTGTGTTGTGATTGTAACTGTGTCTTTGTTGCAGGTAATCGAACTGCACTGGTGGCCTATAAGCCGCGACTGTCTAATGTACGGCTTGTGTTGTGATTGTAACTGTGTCTTTGTTGCAGGTAATCGAACTACACTGGTGGCCTATAAGCCGCGACTGTCTAATGTACGGCTTGTGTTGTGATTGTAACTGTGTCTTTGTTGCAGGTAATCGAACTACACTGGTGGCCTATAAGCCGCGACTGTCTAATGTACGGCTTGTGTTGTGATTGTAACTGTGTCTTTGTTGCAGGTAATCGAACTGCACTGGTGGCCTATAAGCCGCGACTGTCTAATGTACGGCTTGTGTTGTGATTGTAACTGTGTCTTTGTTGCAGGTAATCGAACTGCACTGGTGACCTATAAGCCGCGACTGTCTAATGTACGGCTTGTGTTGTGATTGTAACTGTGTCTTTGTTGCAGGTAATCGAACTGCACTGGTGGCCTATAAGCCGCGACTGTCTAATGTACGGCTTGTGTTGTGATTGTAACTGTGTCTTTGTTGCAGGTAATCGAACTGCACTGGTGGCCTATAAGCCGCGACTGTCTAATGTACGGCTTGTGTTGTGATTGTAACTGTGTCTTTGTTGCAGGTAATCGAACTGCACTGGTGGCCTATAAGCCGCGACTGTCTAATGTACGGCTTGTGTTGTGATTGTAACTGTGTCTTTGTTGCAGGTAATCGAACTACACTGGTGGCCTATAAGCCGCGACTGTCTAATGTACGGCTTGTGTTGTGATTGTAACTGTGTCTTTGTTGCAGGTAATCGAACTGCACTGGTGACCTATAAGCCGCGACTGTCTAATGTACGGCTTGTGTTGTGATTGTAACTGTGTCTTTGTTGCAGGTAATCCAACTGCACTGGTGGCCTATAAGCCGCGACTGTCTAATGTACGGCTTGTGTTGTGATTGTAACTGTGTCTTTGTTGCAGGTAATCGAACTATACTAGTGGCTATAAGCCACGACTATCTAATGTACGGCTTGTGTTGTGATTGTAACTGTGTCTTTGTTGCAGGTAATCGAACTATACTAGTGGCTATAAGCCACGACTATCTAATGTACGGCTTGTGTTGTGATTGTAACTGTGTCTTTGTTGCAGGTAATCGAACTATACTAGTGGCTATAAGCCACGACTATCTAATGTACGGCTTGTGTTGTGATTGTAACTGTGTCTTTGTTGCAGGTAATCGAACTGCACTGGTGGCCTATAAGCCGCGACTGTCTAATGTACGGCTTGTGTTGTGATTGTAACTGTGTCTTTGTTGCAGGTAATCGAACTGCACTGGTGGCCTATAAGCCGCGACTGTCTAATGTACGGCTTGTGTTGTGATTGTAACTGTGTCTTTGTTGCAGGTAATCGAACTACACTGGTGGCCTATAAGCCGCGACTGTCTAATGTACGGCTTGTGTTGTGATTGTAACTGTGTCTTTGTTGCAGGTAATCGAACTGCACTGGTGACCTATAAGCCGCGACTGTCTAATGTACGGCTTGTGTTGTGATTGTAACTGTGTCTTTGTTGCAGGTAATCCAACTGCACTGGTGGCCTATAAGCCGCGACTGTCTAATGTACGGCTTGTGTTGTGATTGTAACTGTGTCTTTGTTGCAGGTAATCGAACTATACTAGTGGCTATAAGCCACGACTATCTAATGTACGGCTTGTGTTGTGATTGTAACTGTGTCTTTGTTGCAGGTAATCGAACTATACTAGTGGCTATAAGCCACGACTATCTAATGTACGGCTTGTGTTGTGATTGTAACTGTGTCTTTGTTGCAGGTAATCGAACTGCACTGGTGGCCTATAAGCCGCGACTGTCTAATGTACGGCTTGTGTTGTGATTGTAACTGTGTCTTTGTTGCAGGTAATCGAACTGCACTGGTGGCCTATAAGCCGCGACTGTCTAATGTACGGCTTGTGTTGTGATTGTAGCTGTGTTTTTGTTGCAGGTAATCGAACTGCACTGGTGGCCTATAAACCGCGACTGTCTTATGTACGGCTTATGTTGTGATTGTAACTGTGTCTTTGTTGCAGGTAATCGAACTGCACTGGTGGCCTATAAGCCGCGACTGTCTAATGTACGGCTTGTGTTGTGATTGTAGCTGTGTTTTTGTTGCAGGTAATCGAACTGCACTGGTGGCCTATAAGCCGCGACTGTCTAATGTACGGCTAGTGTTGTGATTGTAACTGTGTTTTTGTTGCAGGTAATCGAACTGCACTGGTGGCCTATAAACCGCGACTGTCTTATGTACGGCTTATGTTGTGATTGTAACTGTGTCTTTGTTGCAGGTAATCGAACTGCACTGGTGGCCTATAAGCCGCGACTGTCCAATGTACGGCTTGTGTTGTGATTGTAACTGTGTCTTTGTTGCAGGTAATCGAACTACACTGGTGACCTATAAGCCGCGACTGTCTAATGTACGGCTTGTGTTGTGATTGTAACTGTGTCTTTGTTGCTGGTAATCGAACTGCACTGGCGGGCTATTAGCCGCTACTGTCTAATGTACGGCTTGTGTTGTGATTGTAACTGTGTCTTTGTTGCAGGTAATCGAACTGCACTGGTGACCTATAAGCCGCGACTGTCTAATGTACGGCTTGTGTTGTGATTTTAACTGTGTCTTTGTTGCAGGTCATCCAACTGCACTGGTGGCCTATAAGCCGCGACTGTCTAATGTACGGCTTGTGTTGTGATTGTAACTGTGTCTTTGTTGCAGGTAATCCAACTACACTGGTGGCCTATAAGCCGCGACTGTCTAATGTACGGCTTGTGTTGTGATTGTAACTGTGTCTTTGTTGCAGGTAATCGAACTACACTGGTGGCCTATAAGCCGCGACTGTCTAATGTACGGCTTGTGTTGTGATTGTAACTGTGTCTTTGTTGCAGGTAATCCAACTACACTGGTGGTGGATAAGCCGCGACTGTCTAATGTACGGCTTGTGTTGTGATTGTAACTGTGTCTTTGTTGCAGGTTATCGAACTACACTGGTGGCTGATAAGCCGCGACTGTCTAATGTACAGCTTGTGTTGTGATTGTAACTGTGTCTTTGTTGCAGGTAATCGAACTGCACTGGTGGCCTATAAGCCGCGACTGTCTAATGTACGGCTCGTGTTGTGATTGTAACTGTGTCTTTGTTGCAGGTAATCGAACTGCACTGGTGGCCTATAAGCCGCGACTGTCTAATGTACAGCTTGTGTTGTGATTGTAACTGTGTCTTTGTTGCAGGTAATCGAACTGCACTGGTGACCTATAAGCCGCGACTGTCTAATGTACGGCTAGTGTTGTGATTGTAACTGTGTCTTTGTTGCAGGTAATCGAACTGCACTGGTGGCCTATAAGCCGCGACTGTCTAATGTACGGCTCGTGTTGTGATTGTAACTGTGTCTTTGTTGCAGGTAATCGAACTGCACTGGTGGCCTATAAGCCGCGACTGTCTAATGTACAGCTTGTGTTGTGATTGTAACTGTGTCTTTGTTGCAGGTAATCGAACTGCACTGGTGACCTATAAGCCGCGACTGTCTAATGTACAGCTTGTGTTGTGATTGTAACTGTGTCTTTGTTGCAGGTAATCGAACTGCACTGGTGACCTATAAGCCGCGACTGTCTAATGTACGGCTAGTGTTGTGATTGTAACTGTGTCTTTGTTGCAGGTAATCGAACTGCACTGGTGGCCTATAAGCCGCGACTGTCTAATGTACGGCTCGTGTTGTGATTGTAACTGTGTCTTTGTTGCAGGTAATCGAACTGCACTGGTGGCCTATAAGCCGCGACTGTCTAATGTACAGCTTGTGTTGTGATTGTAACTGTGTCTTTGTTGCAGGTAATCGAACTGCACTGGTGACCTATAAGCCGCGACTGTCTAATGTACAGCTTGTGTTGTGATTGTAACTGTGTCTTTGTTGCAGGTAATCGAACTGCACTGGTGACCTATAAGCCGCGACTGTCTAATGTACGGCTTGTGTTGTGATTGTAACTGTGTCTTTGTTGCAGGTCATCCAACTGCACTGGTGGCCTATAAGCCGCGACTGTCTAATGTACGGCTTGTGTTGTGATTGTAACTGTGTCTTTGTTGCAGGTAATCGAACTGCACTGGTGGCCTATAAGCCGCGACTGTCTAATGTACGGCTTGTGTTGTGATTGTAACTGTGTCTTTGTTGCAGGTAATCGAACTACACTGGTGGCCTATAAGCCGCGACTGTCTAATGTACGGCTTGTGTTGTGATTGTAACTGTGTCTTTGTTGCAGGTAATCCAACTACACTGGTGGTGGATAAGCCGCGACTGTCTAATGTACGGCTTGTGTTGTGATTGTAACTGTGTCTTTGTTGCAGGTTATCGAACTACACTGGTGGCTGATAAGCCGCGACTGTCTAATGTACAGCTTGTGTTGTGATTGTAACTGTGTCTTTGTTGCAGGTAATCGAACTGCACTGGTGGCCTATAAGCCGCGACTGTCTAATGTACGGCTCGTGTTGTGATTGTAACTGTGTCTTTGTTGCAGGTAATCGAACTACACTGGTGACCTATAAGCCGCGACTGTCTAATGTACGGCTAGTGTTGTGATTGTAACTGTGTCTTTGTTGCAGGTAATCGAACTGCACTGGTGGCCTATAAGCCGCGACTGTCTTATGTACGGCTAGTGTTGTGATTGTAACTGTGTCTTTGTTGCAGGTAATCGAACTACACTGGTGACCTATAAGCCGCGACTGTCTAATGTACGGCTAGTGTTGTGATTGTAACTGTGTCTTTGTTGCAGGTAATCGAACTGCACTGGTGGCCTATAAGCCGCGACTGTCTTATGTACGGCTAGTGTTGTGATTGTAACTGTGTCTTTGTTGCAGGTAATCGAACTACACTGGTGGCCTATAAGCCGCGACTGTCTAATGTACGGCTAGTGTTGTGATTGTAACTGTGTCTTTGTTGCAGGTAATCGAACTGCACTGGTGGCCTATAAGCCGCGACTGTCTAATGTACGGCTTGTGTTGTGATTGTAACTGTGTCTTTGTTGCAGGTAATCGAACTGCACTGGTAGCCTATAAGCCGCGACTGTCTAATGTACGGCTTGTGTTGTGATTGTAACTGTGTCTTTGTTGCAGGTAATCGAACTGCACTGGTGGCCTATAAGCCGCGACTGTCTAATGTACGGCTTGTGTTGTGATTGTAACTGTGTCTTTGTTGCAGGTAATCGAACTGCACTGGGGGCCTATAAGCCGCGACTGTCTAATGTACGGCTTGTGTTGTGATTGTAACTGTGTCTTTGTTGCAGGTAATCCAACTGCACTGGTGGCCTATAAGCCGCGACTGTCTAATGTACGGCTTGTGTTGTGATTGTAACTGTGTCTTTGTTGCAGGTAATCGAACTGCACTGGTAGCCTATAAGCCGCGACTGTCTAATGTACGGCTTGTGTTGTGATTGTAACTGTGTCTTTGTTGCAGGTAATCGAACTGCACTGGTAGCCTATAAGCCGCGACTGTCTAATGTACGGCTTGTGTTGTGATTGTAACTGTGTCTTTGTTGCAGGTAATCGAACTGCACTGGTGGCCTATAAGCCGCGACTGTCTAATGTACGGCTTGTGTTGTGATTGTAACTGTGTCTTTGTTGCAGGTAATCCAACTGCACTGGTGGCCTATAAGCCGCGACTGTCTAATGTACGGCTTGTGTTGTGATTGTAACTGTGTCTTTGTTGCAGGTAATCGAACTGCACTGGGGGCCTATAAGCCGCGACTGTCTAATGTACGGCTTGTGTTGTGATTGTAACTGTGTCTTTGTTGCAGGTAATCCAACTGCACTGGTGGCCTATAAGCCGCGACTGTCTAATGTACGGCTTGTGTTGTGATTGTAACTGTGTCTTTGTTGCAGGTAATCCAACTGCACTGGTGACCTATTAGCCGCGACTGTCTAATGTACGGCTTGTGTTGTGATTGTAACTGTGTCTTTGTTGCAGGTAATCGAACTGCACTGGTGGCCTATAAGCCGCTACTGTCTAATGTACGGCTTGTGTTGTGATTGTAACTGTGTCTTTGTTGCAGGTAATCGAACTGCACTGGTGGCCTATAAGCCGCGACTGTCTAATGTACGGCTTGTGTTGTGATTGTTACTGTGTCTTTGTTGCAGGTAATCCAACTGCACTGGTGGCCTATAAGCCGCGACTGTCTAATGTACGGCTTGTGTTGTGATTGTAACTGTGTCTTTGTTGCAGGTAATCCAACTGCACTGGTGACCTATTAGCCGCGACTGTCTAATGTACGGCTTGTGTTGTGATTGTAACTGTGTCTTTGTTGCAGGTAATCGAACTGCACTGGTGGCCTATAAGCCGCTACTGTCTAATGTACGGCTTGTGTTGTGATTGTAACTGTGTCTTTGTTGCAGGTAATCGAACTGCACTGGTGGCCTATAAGCCGCTACTGTCTAATGTACGGCTTGTGTTGTGATTGTAACTGTGTCTTTGTTGCAGGTAATCGAACTGCACTGGTGGCCTATAAGCCGCTACTGTCTAATGTACGGCTTGTGTTGTGATTGTAACTGTGTCTTTGTTGCAGGTAATCGAACTGCACTGGTAGCCTATAAGCCGCTACTGTCTAATGTACGGCTAGTGTTGTGATTGTAACTGTGTCTTTGTTGCAGGTAATCGAACTGCACTGGTGGCCTATAAGCCGCGACTGTCTAATGTACGGCTTGTGTTGTGATTGTAACTGTGTCTTTGTTGCAGGTAATCGAACTGCACTGGCGGCCTATAAGCCGCGACTGTCTAATGTACGGCTTGTGTTGTGATTGTAACTGTGTCTTTGTTGCAGGTAATCGAACTGCACTGGTGGCCTATAAGCCGCGACTGTCTAATGTACGGCTTGTGTTGTGATTGTAACTGTGTCTTTGTTGCAGGTAATCGAACTGCACTGGTGGCCTATAAGCCGCGACTGTCTAATGTACGGCTTGTGTTGTGATTGTAACTGTGTCTTTGTTGCAGGTAATCGAACTGCACTGGTGGCCTATAAGCCGCGACTGTCTTATGTACGGCTTGTGTTGTGATTGTAACTGTGTCTTTGTTGCAGGTAATCGAACTGCACTGGTGGCCTATAAGCCGCGACTGTCTTATGTACGGCTTGTGTTGTGATTGTAACTGTGTCTTTGTTGCAGGTAATCGAACTACACTGGTGGCCTATAAGCCGCGACTGTCTAATGTACGGCTTGTGTTGTGATTGTAACTGTGTCTTTGTTGCAGGTAATCGAACTACACTGGTGGCCTATAAGCCGCGACTGTCTAATGTACGGCTTGTGTTGTGATTGTAACTGTGTCTTTGTTGAAGGTAATCGAACTGCACTGGTGGCCTATAAGCCGCGACTGTCTAATGTACGGCTTGTGTTGTGATTGTAACTGTGTCTTTGTTGCAGGTAATCGAACTGCACTGGTGGCCTATAAGCCGCGACTGTCTAATGTACGGCTTGTGTTGTGATTGTAACTGTGTCTTTGTTGCAGGTAATCGAACTGCACTGGTGGCCTATAAGCCGCGACTGTCTAATGTACGGCTTGTGTTGTGATTGTAACTGTGTCTTTGTTGCAGGTAATCGAACTGCACTGGTGGCCTATAAGCCGCGACTGTCTAATGTACGGCTTGTGTTGTGATTGTAACTGTGTCTTTGTTGCAGGTAATCGAACTGCACTGGTGGCCTATAAGCCGCGACTGTCTAATGTACGGCTTGTGTTGTGATTGTAACTGTGTCTTTGTTGCAGGTAATCGAACTGCACTGGTGGCCTATAAGCCGCTACTGTCTAATGTACGGCTTGTGCTGTGATTGTAACTGTGTCTATGTTGCAGGTAATCGAACTGCACTGGTGGCCTATAAGCCGCGACTGTCTAATGTACGGCTTGTGTTGTGATTGTAACTGTGTCTTTGTTGCAGGTAATCGAACTGCACTGGTGGCCTATAAGCCGCGACTGTCTAATGTACGGCTTGTGTTGTGATTGTAACTGTGTCTTTGTTGCAGGTACTCGAACTGCACTGGTGGCCTATAAGCCGCGACTGTCTAATGTACGGCTTGTGTTGTGATTGTAACTGTGTCTTTGTTGCAGGTAATCGAACTACACTGGTGGCCTATAAGCCGCGACTGTCTAATGTACGGCTTGTGTTGTGATTGTAACTGTGTCTTTGTTGCAGGTAATCGAACTGCACTGGTGGCTGATAAGCCGCGACTGTCTAATGTACGGCTTGTGTTGTGATTGTAACTGTGTCTTTGTTGCAGGTAATCGAACTACACTGGTGGGCTATAAGCCGCGACTGTCTAATGTACGGCTTGTGTTGTGATTGTAACTGTGTCTTTGTTGCAGGTAATCGAACTACACTGGTGGCTCCGCGACTGTCTAATGTACGGCTTGTGTTGTGATTGTAACTGTGTCTTTGTTGCAGGTAATCGAACTACACTGGTGGGCTATAAGCCGCGACTGTCTAATGTACGGCTTGTGTTGTGATTGTAACTGTGTCTTTGTTGCAGGTAATCCAACTGCACTGGTGGCCTATAAGCCGCGACTGTCTAATGTACGGCTTGTGTTGTGATTGTAACTGTGTCTTTGTTGCAGGTAATCCAACTGCACTGGTGGCCTATAAGCCGCGACTGTCTAATGTACGGCTTGTGTTGTGATTGTAACTGTGTCTTTGTTGCAGGTAATCGAACTACACTGGTGGCCTATAAGCCGCGACTGTCTAATGTACGGCTTGTGTTGTGATTGTAACTGTGTCTTTGTTGCAGGTAATCGAACTGCACTGGTGGCCTATAAGCCGCGACTGTCTAATGTACGGCTAGTGTTGTGATTGTAACTGTGTCTTTGTTGCAGGTAATCGAACTACACTGGTGGCCTATAAGCCGCGACTGTCTAATGTACGGCTTGTGTTGTGATTGTAACTGTGTCTTTGTTGCAGGTAATCGAACTGCACTGGTGGCCTATAAGCCGCTACTGTCTAATGTACGGCTAGTGTTGTGATTGTAACAGTGTTTTTGTTGCAGGTAATCGAACTGCACTGGTGGCCTATAAGCCGCTACTGTCTAATGTACGGCTAGTGTTGTGATTGTAACAGTGTTTTTGTTGCAGGTAATCGAACTGCACTGGTGGCCTATAAGCCGCGACTGTCTAATGTACGGCTTGTGTTGTGATTGTAACTGTGTCTTTGTTGCAGGTAATCGAACTACACTGGTGGCCTATAAGCCGCTACTGTCTAATGTACGGCTAGTGTTGTGATTGTAACTGTGTCTTTGTTGCAGGTAATCGAACTGCACTGGTGGCCTATAAGCCGCGACTGTCTAATGTACGGCTAGTGTTGTGATTGTAACTGTGTCTTTGTTGCAGGTAATCGAACTACACTGGTGGCCTATAAGCCGCGACTGTCTAATGTACGGCTAGTGTTGTGATTGTAACTGTGTCTTTGTTGCAGGTAATCGAACTACACTGGTGGCCTATAAGCCGCGACTGTCTAATGTACGGCTTGTGTTGTGATTGTAACTGTGTCTTTGTTGCAGGTAATCGAACTACACTGGTGGCCTATAAGCCGCGACTGTCTAATGTACGGCTTGTGTTGTGATTGTAACTGTGTCTTTGTTGCAGGTAATCGAACTACACTGGTGGCCTATAAGCCGCGACTGTCTAATGTACGGCTTGTGTTGTGATTGTAACTGTGTCTTTGTTGCAGGTAATCGAACTACACTGGTGGCCTATAAGCCGCGACTGTCTAATGTACGGCTTGTGTTGTGATTGTAACTGTGTCTTTGTTGCAGGTAATCGAACTACACTGGTGGCCTATAAGCCGCTACTGTCTAATGTACGGCTAGTGTTGTGATTGTAACTGTGTCTTTGTTGCAGGTAATCGAACTGCACTGGTGGCCTATAAGCCGCGACTGTCTAATGTACGGCTTGTGTTGTGATTGTAACTGTGTCTTTGTTGCAGGTAATCGAACTGCACTGGTGGCCTATAAGCCGCGACTGTCTAATGTACGGCTTGTGTTGTGATTGTAACTGTGTCTTTGTTGCAGGTAATCGAACTGCACTGGTGGCCTATAAGCCGCGACTGTCTAATGTACGGCTTGTGTTGTGATTGTAACTGTGTCTTTGTTGCAGGTAATCGAACTGCACTGGTGGCCTATAAGCCGCGACTGTCTAATGTACGGCTTGTGTTGTGATTGTAACTGTGTCTTTGTTGCAGGTAATCGAACTGCACTGGTGGCCTATAAGCCGCGACTGTCTAATGTACGGCTTGTGTTGTGATTGTAACTGTGTCTTTGTTGCAGGTAATCGAACTGCACTGGTGGCCTATAAGCCGCGACTGTCTAATGTACGGCTTGTGTTGTGATTGTAACTGTGTCTTTGTTGCAGGTAATCGAACTGCACTGGTGGCCTATAAGCCGCGACTGTCTAATGTACGGCTTGTGTTGTGATTGTAACTGTGTCTTTGTTGCAGGTAATCGAACTGCACTGGTGGCCTATAAGCCGCGACTGTCTAATGTACGGCTTGTGTTGTGATTGTAACTGTGTCTTTGTTGCAGGTAATCGAACTGCACTGGTGGCCTATAAGCCGCGACTGTCTAATGTACGGCTAGTGTTGTGATTGTAACTGTGTCTTTGTTGCAGGTAATCGAACTACACTGGTGGCCTATAAGCCGCGACTGTCTAATGTACGGCTAGTGTTGTGATTGTAACTGTGTCTTTGTTGCAGGTAATCGAACTGCACTGGTGGCCTATAAGCCGCGACTGTCTAATGTACGGCTTGTGTTGTGATAGTAACTGTGTCTTTGTTGCAGGTAATCGAACTACACTGGTGGCCTATAAGCCGCGACTGTCTAATGTACGGCTAGTGTTGTGATTGTAACTGTGTCTTTGTTGCAGGTAATCGAACTGCACTGGTGGCCTATAAGCCGCGACTGTCTAATGTACGGCTTGTGTTGTGATAGTAACTGTGTCTTTGTTGCAGGTAATCGAACTGCACTGGTGGCCTATAAGCCGCGACTGTCTAATGTACGGCTTGTGTTGTGATTGTAACTGTGTCTTTGTTGCAGGTAATCCAACTGCACTGGTGGCCTATAAGCCGCGACTGTCTAATGTACGGCTTGTGTTGTGATAGTAACTGTGTCTTTGTTGCAGGTAATCAAACTACACTGGTGGCCTATAAGCCGCGACTGTCTAATGTACGGCTTGTGTTGTGATAGTAACTGTGTCTTTGTTGCAGGTAATCGAACTGCACTGGTGGCCTATAAGCCGCGACTGTCTAATGTACGGCTTGTGTTGTGATTGTAACTGTGTCTTTGTTGCAGGTAATCGAACTGCACTGGTGGCCTATAAGCCGCGACTGTCTAATGTACGGCTTGTGTTGTGATTGTAACTGTGTCTTTGTTGCAGGTAATCGAACTGCACTGGTGGCCTATAAGCCGCGACTGTCTAATGTACGGCTTGTGCTGTGATTGTAACTGTGTCTTTGTTGCAGGTAATCGAACTGCACTGGTGGCCTATAAGCCGCGACTGTCTAATGTACGGCTTGTGTTGTGAATGTAACTGTGTCTTTGTTGCAGGTAATCCAACTACACTGGTGGCCTATAAGCCGCGACTGTCTAATGTACGGCTTGTGTTGTGATTGTAACTGTGTCTTTGTTGCAGGTAATCCAACTGCACTGGTGGCCTATAAGCCGCGACTGTCTAATGTACGGCTTGTGTTGTGATTGTAACTGTGTCTTTGTTGCAGGTAATCGAACTACACTGGTGACCTATAAGCCGCGACTGTCTAATGTACGGCGTGTGTTGTGATTGTAACTGTGTCTTTGTTGCAGGTAATCGAACTGCACTGGTGCCCTATAAGCCGCGACTGTCTAATGTACGGCTTGTGTTGTGATTGTAACTGTGTCTTTGTTGCAGGTAATCGAACTGCACTGGTAGCCTATAAGCCGCGACTGTCTAATGTACGGCTTGTGTTGTGATTGTAACTGTGTCTATGTTGCAGGTAATCGAACTACACTGGGGGCCTATAAGCCGCGACTGTCTAATGTACGGCTTGTGTTGTGATTGTAACTGTGTCTTTGTTGCAGGTAATCGAACTGCACTGGTGGCCTATAAGCCGCGACTGTCTAATGTACGGCTTGTGTTGTGATTGTAACTGTGTCTTTGTTGCAGGTAATCGAACTGCACTGGTGGCCTATAAGCCACTACTGTCTAATGTACGGCTAGTGTTGTGATTGTAACTGTGTCTTTGTTGCAGGTAATCGAACTACACTGGTGGCCTATAAGCCGCGACTGTCTAATGTACGGCTTGTGTTGTGATTGTAACTGTGTCTTTGTTGCAGGTAATCGAACTGCACTGGTGGCCTATAAGCCGCGACTGTCTAATGTACGGCTTGTGTTGTGATTGTAACTGTGTCTATGTTGCAGGTAATCGAACTGCACTGGTGGCCTATAGCCGCGACTGTCTAATGTACGGCTTGTGCTGTGATTGTAACTGTGTCTTTGTTGCAGGTAATCCAACTGCACTGGTGGCCTATAAGCCGCGACTGTCTAATGTACGGCGTGTGTTGTGATTGTAACTGTGTCTTTGTTGCAGGTAATCGAACTGCACTGGTGGCTGATAAGCCGCGACTGTCTAATGTACGGCTTGTGTTGTGATTGTAACTGTGTCTTTGTTGCAGGTAATCGAACTGCACTGGTGGCCTATAAGCCGCGACTGTCTAATGTACGGCTTGTGTTGTGATTGTAACTGTGTCTTTGTTGCAGGTAATCGAACTGCACTGGTGGCCTATAACCCGCGACTGTCTAATGTACGGCTTGTGTTGTGATTGTAACTGTGTCTTTGTTGCAGGTAATCCAACTGCACTGGTGGCCTATAAGCCGCGACTGTCTAATGTACGGCTTGTGTTGTGATTGTAACTGTGTCTTTGTTGCAGGTAATCGAACTGCACTGGTGACCTATTAGCCGCGACTGTCTAATGTACGGCTTGTGTTGTGATTGTAACTGTGTCTTTGTTGCAGGTAATCCAACTGCACTGGTGGCCTATAAGCCGCGACTGTCTAATGTACGGCTTGTGTTGTGATTGTAACTGTGTCTTTGTTGCAGGTAATCGAACTGCACTGGTGGCCTATAAGCCGCGACTGTCTAATGTACGGCTTGTGTTGTGATTGTAACTGTGTCTTTGTTGCAGGTAATCCAACTGCACTGGTGGCCTATAAGCCGCGACTGTCTAATGTACGGCTTGTGTTGTGATTGTAACTGTGTCTTTGTTGCAGGTAATCCAACTACACTGGTGGCCTATAAGCCGCGACTGTCTAATGTACGGCTTGTGTTGTGATTGTAACTGTGTCTTTGTTGCAGGTAATCGAACTGCACTGGTGGCCTATAAGCCGCGACTGTCTAATGTACGGCTTGTGTTGTGATTGTAACTGTGTCTTTGTTGCAGGTAATCGAACTGCACTGGTGGCCTATAAGCCGCGACTGTCTAATGTACGGCTTGTGTTGTGATTGTAACTGTGTCTTTGTTGCAGGTAATCGAACTGCACTGGCGGCCTATAAGCCGCGACTGTCTAATGTACGGCTTGTGTTGTGATTGTAACTGTGTCTTTGTTGCAGGTAATCGAACTGCACTGGTGGCCTATAAGCCGCGACTGTCTAATGTACGGCTTGTGTTGTGATTGTAACTGTGTCTTTGTTGCAGGTAATCGAACTGCACTGGTGACCTATTAGCCGCGACTGTCTAATGTACGGCTTGTGTTGTGATTGTAACTGTGTCTTTGTTGCAGGTAATCCAACTGCACTGGTGGCCTATAAGCCGCGACTGTCTAATGTACGGCTTGTGTTGTGATTGTAACTGTGTCTTTGTTGCAGGTAATCGAACTGCACTGGCGGCCTATAAGCCGCGACTGTCTAATGTACGGCTTGTGTTGTGATTGTAACTGTGTCTTTGTTGCAGGTAATCGAACTGCACTGGTGACCTATTAGCCGCTACTGTCTAATGTACGGCTTGTGCTGTGATTGTAACTGTGTCTTTGTTGCAGGTAATCGAACTGCACTGGTGACCTATTAGCCGCTACTGTCTAATGTACGGCTTGTGTTGTGATTGTAACTGTGTCTTTGTTGCAGGTAATCGAACTGCACTGGTGGCCTATAAGCCGCTACTGTCTAATGTACGGCTTGTGCTGTGATTGTAACTGTGTCTTTGTTGCAGGTAATCGAACTGCACTGGTGGCCTATAAGCCGCTACTGTCTAATGTACGGCTTGTGCTGTGATTGTAACTGTGTCTTTGTTGCAGGTAATCGAACTGCACTGGTGACCTATTAGCCGCTACTGTCTAATGTACGGCTTGTGTTGTGATTGTAACTGTGTCTTTGTTGCAGGTAATCGAACTGCACTGGTGGCCTATAAGCCGCTACTGTCTAATGTACGGCTTGTGTTGTGATTGTAACTGTGTCTTTGTTGCAGGTAATCGAACTACACTGGTGGCCTATAAGCCGCGACTGTCTAATGTACGGCTTGTGTTGTGATTGTAACTGTGTCTTTGTTGCAGGTAATCCAACTGCACTGGTGGCCTATAAGCCGCGACTGTCTAATGTACGGCTAGTGTTGTAAATGTAACTGTGTCTTTGTTGCAGGTAATCGAACTGCACTGGTGGCCTATAAGCCGCGACTGTCTAATGTACGGCTTGTGTTGTGATAGTAACTGTGTCTTTGTTGCAGGTAATCCAACTACACTGGTGGCCTATAAGCCGCGACTGTCTAATGTACGGCTTGTGTTGTGATTGTAACTGTGTCTTTGTTGCAGGTAATCGAACTGCACTGGTGGCCTATAAGCCGCGACTGTCTAATGTACGGCTTGTGTTGTGATTGTAACTGTGTCTTTGTTGCAGGTAATCGAACTGCACTGGTGGCCTATAAGCCGCGACTGTCTAATGTACGGCTTGTGTTGTGATTGTAACTGTGTCTTTGTTGCAGGTAATCGAACTGCACTGGTGGCCTATAAGCCGTGACTGTCTAATGTACGGCCTGTGTTGTGATTGTAACTGTGTCTTTGTTGCAGGTAATCGAACTGCACTGGTGGCCTATAAGCCGCGACTGTCTAATGTACGGCTTGTGTTGTGATTGTAACTGTGTCTTTGTTGCAGGTAATCGAACTGCACTGGTGGCCTATAAGCCGCGACTGTCTAATGTACGGCTTGTGTTGTGATTGTAACTGTGTCTTTGTTGCAGGTAATCGAACTGCACTGGCAGCCTATAAGCCGCGACTGTCTAATGTACGGCTAGTGTTGTGATTGTAACTGTGTCTTTGTTGCAGGTAATCGAACTACACTGGTGGCCTATAAGCCGCGACTGTCTAATGTACGGCTTGTGTTGTGATTGTAACTGTGTCTTTGTTGCAGGTAATCGAACTGCACTGGTGGCCTATAAGCCGCGACTGTCTAATGTACGGCTTGTGTTGTGATTGTAACTGTGTCTTTGTTGCAGGTAATCCAACTGCACTGGTGGCCTATAAGCCGCGACTGTCTAATGTACGGCTTGTGTTGTGATTGTAACTGTGTCTTTGTTGCAGGTAATCGAACTGCACTGGTGGCCTATAAGCCGCGACTGTCTAATGTACGGCTTGTGTTGTGATTGTTACTGTGTCTTTGTTGCAGGTAATCGAACTACACTGGTGACCTATAAGCCGCGACTGTCTAATGTACGGCTTGTGTTGTGATTGTTACTGTGTCTTTGTTGCAGGTAATCGAACTACACTGGTGACCTATAAGCCGCGACTGTCTAATGTACGGCTTGTGTTGTGATTGTTACTGTGTCTTTGTTGCAGGTAATCGAACTACACTGGTGGCCTATAAGCCGCGACTGTCTAATGTACGGCTTGTGTTGTGATTGTAACTGTGTCTTTGTTGCAGGTAATCGAACTGCACTGGTGACCTATAAGCCGCGACTGTCTAATGTACGGCTTGTGTTGTGATTGTAACTGTGTCTTGGTTGCAGGTAATCCAACTGCACTGGTGGCCTATAAGCCGCTACTGTCTAATGTACGGCTTGTGTTGTGATTGTAACTGTGTCTTTGTTGCAGGTAATCCAACTGCACTGGTGACCTATAAGCCGCGACTGTCTAATGTACGGCTTGTGTTGTGATTGTAACTGTGTCTTGGTTGCAGGTAATCCAACTGCACTGGTGGCCTATAAGCCGCTACTGTCTAATGTACGGCTTGTGTTGTGATTGTAACTGTGTCTTTGTTGCAGGTAATCCAACTGCACTGGTGACCTATAAGCCGCGACTGTCTAATGTACGGCTTGTGTTGTGATTGTAACTGTGTCTTGGTTGCAGGTAATCCAACTGCACTGGTGGCCTATAAGCCGCGACTGTCTAATGTACGGCTTGTGTTGTGATTGTAACTGTGTCTTTGTTGCAGGTAATCCAACTGCACTGGTGGCCTATAAGCCGCGACTGTCTAATGTACGGCTAGTGTTGTGATTGTAACTGTGTCTTTGTTGCAGGTAATCTAACTGCACTGGTGGCCTATAAGCCGCGACTGTCTAATGTACGGCTTGTGTTGTGATTGTAACTGTGTCTTTGTTGCAGGTAATCGAACTACACTGGTGGCCTATAAGCCGCGACTGTCTAATGTACGGCTTGTGTTGTGATTGTAACTGTGTCTTTGTTGCAGGTAATCGAACTGCACTGGTGGCCTATAAGCCGCGACTGTCTAATGTACGGCTTGTGTTGTGATTGTTACTGTGTCTTTGTTGCAGGTAATCGAACTGCACTGGCGGCCTATAAGCCGCGACTGTCTAATGTACGGCTAGTGTTGTGATTGTAACTGTGTCTTTGTTGCAGGTAATCGAACTGCACTGGTGGCCTATAAGCCGCGACTGTCTAATGTACGGCTAGTGTTGTGATTGTAACTGTGTCTTTGTTGCAGGTAATCGAACTGCACTGGTGGCCTATAAGCCGCGACTGTCTAATGTACGGCTAGTGTTGTGATTGTAACTGTGTCTTTGTTGCAGGTAATCGAACTGCACTGGTGGCCTATAAGCCGCGACTGTCTAATGTACGGCTTGTGTTGTGATTGTAACTGTGTCTTTGTTGCAGGTAATCGACCTGCACTGGGGGCCTATAAGCCGCGACTGTCTAATGTACGGCTTGTGTTGTGATTGTAACTGTGTCTTTGTTGCAGGTAATCGAACTGCACTGGTGGCCTATAAGCCGCGACTGTCTAATGTACGGCTTGTGTTGTGATTGTAACTGTGTCTTTGTTGCAGGTAATCGAACTGCACTGGTGGCCTATAAGCCGCGACTGTCTAATGTACGGCTTGTGTTGTGATTGTAACTGTGTCTTTGTTGCAGGTAATCGAACTGCACTGGTGGCCTATAAGCCGCGACTGTCTAATGTACGGCTTGTGTTGTGATTGTAACTGTGTCTTTGTTGCAGGTAATCGAACTGCACTGGTGGCCTATAAGCCACGACTGTCTAATGTACGGCTTGTGTTGTGATTGTAACTGTGTCTTTGTTGCAGGTAATCGAACTGCACTGGTGGCCTATAAGCCGCGACTGTCTTATGTACGGCTAGTGTTGTGATTGTAACTGTGTCTTTGTTGCAGGTAATCGAACTGCACTGGTGGCCTATAAGCCGCGACTGTCTTATGTACGGCTTGTGTTGTGATTGTAACTGTGTCTTTGTTGCAGGTAATCGAACTGCACTGGTGGCCTATAAGCCGCGACTGTCTAATGTACGGCTAGTGTTGTGATTGTAACTGTGTCTTTGTTGCAGGTAATCGAACTGCACTGGTGGCCTATAAGCCGCGACTGTCTTATGTACGGCTTGTGTTGTGATTGTAACTGTGTCTTTGTTGCAGGTAATCGAACTGCACTGGTGGCCTATAAGCCGCGACTGTCTTATGTACGGCTAGTGTTGTGATTGTAACTGTGTCTTTGTTGCAGGTAATCGAACTACACTGGCGGCCTATAAGCCGCGACTGCCTAATGTACGGCTTGTGTTGTGATTGTAACTGTGTCTTTGTTGCAGGTAATCGAACTGCACTGGTGGCCTATAAGCCGCGACTGTCTAATGTACGGCTTGTGTTGTGATTGTAACTGTGTCTTTGTTGCAGGTAATCGAACTGCACTGGTGGCCTATAAGCCGCGACTGTCTAATGTACGGCTTGTGTTGTGATTGTAACTGTGTCTTTGTTGCAGGTAATCGAACTGCACTGGTGGCCTATAAGCCGTGACTGTCTTATGTACGGCTTGTGTTGTGATTGTAACTGTGTCTTTGTTGCAGGTAATCGAACTGCACTGGTGGCCTATAAGCCGCGACTGCCTAATGTACGGCTTGTGTTGTGATTGTAACTGTGTCTTTGTTGCAGGTAATCGAACTGCACTGGTGGCCTATAAGCCGCGACTGTCTAATGTACGGCTTGTGTTGTGATTGTAACTGTGTCTTTGTTGCAGGTAATCGAACTGCACTGGTGGCCTATAAGCCGCGACTGTCTTATGTACGGCTAGTGTTGTGATTGTAACTGTGTCTTTGTTGCAGGTAATCGAACTACACTGGCGGCCTATAAGCCGCGACTGCCTAATGTACGGCTTGTGTTGTGATTGTAACTGTGTCTTTGTTGCAGGTAATCGAACTGCACTGGTGGCCTATAAGCCGCGACTGTCTAATGTACGGCTTGTGTTGTGATTGTAACTGTGTCTTTGTTGCAGGTAATCGAACTGCACTGGTGGCCTATAAGCCGTGACTGTCTAATGTACGGCTTGTGTTGTGATTGTAACTGTGTCTTTGTTGCAGGTAATCGAACTACACTGGTGGCCTATAAGCCGCGACTGTCTAATGTACGGCTTGTGTTGTGATTGTAACTGTGTCTTTGTTGCAGGTAATCGAACTACACGTGTGGCCTATAAGCCGGGACTGTCTAATGTACGGCTTGTGTTGTGATTGTAACTGTTCTTTGTTGCAGGTAATCGAACTACACTGGTGGCCTATAAGCCGCGACTGTCTAATGTACGGCTTGTGTTGTGATTGTAACTGTGTCTTTGTTGCAGGTAATCCAACTACACTGGTGGCCTATAAGCCGCGACTGTCTAATGTACGGCTTGTGTTGTGATTGTAACTGTGTCTTTGTTGCATGTAATCGAACTGCACTGGTGGCCTATAAGCCGCGACTGTCTCATGTACGGCTTGTGTTGTGATTGTAACTGTGCCTTTGTTGCAGGTAATCGAACTGCACTGGTGGCCTATAAGCCGCGACTGTCTAATGTACGGCTTGTGTTGTGATTGTAACTGTGTCTTTGTTGCAGGTAATCGAACTGCACTGGTGGCCTATAAGCCGCGACTGTCTAATGTACGGTTGTGTTGTGATTGTAACTGTGTCTTTGTTGCAGGTAATCGAACTGCACTGGTGGCCTATAAGCCGCGACTGTCTAATGTACGGCTTGTGTTGTGATTGTAACTGTGTCTTTGTTGCAGGTAATCGAACTGCACTGGTGGCCTATAAGCCGCGACTGTCTAATGTACGGCTTGTGTTGTGATTGTAACTGTGTCTTTGTTGCAGGTAATCGACCTGCACTGGTGGCCTATAAGCCACGACTGTCTTATGTACGGCTTGTGTTGTGATTGTAACTGTGTCTTTGTTGCAGGTAATCCAACTGCACTGGTGGCCTACAAGCCGCGACTGTCTAATGTACGGCTTGTGTTGTGATTGTAACTGTGTCTTTGTTGCAGGTAATCCAACTGCACTGGTGGCCTATAAGCCACGACTGTCTTATGTACGGCTTGTGTTGTGAATGTAACTGTGTCTTTGTTGCAGGTAATCGAACTGCACTGGTGGCCTATAAGCCGCGACTGTCTTATGTACGGCTTGTGTTGTGATTGTAACTGTGTCTTTGTTGCAGGTAATCCAACTGCACTGGTGGCCTATAAGCCGCGACTGTCTAATGTACGGCTTGTGTTGTGATTGTAACTGTGTCTTTGTTGCAGGTAATCGAACTGCACTGGTGGCCTATAAGCCGCGACTGTCTAATGTACGGCTTGTGTTGTGATTGTAACTGTGTCTTTGTTGCAGGTAATCGACCTGCACTGGTGGCCTATAAGCCACGACTGTCTTATGTACGGCTTGTGTTGTGATTGTAACTGTGTCTTTGTTGCAGGTAATCCAACTGCACTGGTGGCCTACAAGCCGCGACTGTCTAATGTACGGCTTGTGTTGTGATTGTAACTGTGTCTTTGTTGCAGGTAATCCAACTGCACTGGTGGCCTATAAGCCACGACTGTCTTATGTACGGCTTGTGTTGTGAATGTAACTGTGTCTTTGTTGCAGGTAATCGAACTGCACTGGTGGCCTATAAGCCGCGACTGTCTAATGTACGGCTTGTGTTGTGATTGTAACTGTGTCTTTGTTGCAGGTAATCCAACTGCACTGGTGGCCTATAAGCCGCGACTGTCTAATGTACGGCTTGTGTTGTGATTGTAACTGTGTCTTTGTTGCAGGTAATCGAACTGCACTGGTGGCCTATAAGCCGCGACTGTCTAATGTACGGCTTGTGTTGTGATTGTTACTGTGTCTTTGTTGCAGGTAATCGAACTGCACTGGTGGCCTATAAGCCGCGACTGTCTAATGTACGGCTTGTGTTGTGATTGTAACTGTGTCTTTGTTGCAGGTAATCGAACTACACTGGTGGCCTATAAGCCGCGACTGTCTAATGTACGGCTTGTGTTGTGATTGTAACTGTGTCTTTGTTGCAGGTAATCGAACTGCACTGGTGGCCTATAAGCCGCGACTGTCTAATGTACGGCTTGTGTTGTGATTGTAACTGTGTCTTTGTTGCAGGTAATCGAACTGCACTGGTGGCCTATAAGCCGCGACTGTCTAATGTACGGCTTGTGTTGTGATTGTAACTGTGTCTTTGTTGCAGGTAATCGAACTACACTGGTGGCCTATAAGCCGCGACTGTCTAATGTACGGCTTGTGTTGTGATTGTAACTGTGTCTTTGTTGCAGGTAATCGAACTGCACTGGTGGCCTATAAGCCGCGACTGTCTAATGTACGGCTTGTGTTGTGATTGTAACTGTGTCTTTGTTGCAGGTAATCGAACTGCACTGGTGGCCTATAAGCCGCGACTGTCTAATGTACGGCTTGTGTTGTGATTGTAACTGTGTCTTTGTTGCAGGTAATCGAACTGCACTGCTGGCCTATAAGCCGCGACTGTCTAATGTACGGCTTGTGCTGTGATTGTAACTATGTCTTTGTTGCAGGTAATCGAACTACACTGGTGTCCTATTAGCCGCGACTGTCTAATGTACGGCTTGTGTTGTGATTGTAACTGTGTCTTTGTTGCAGGTAATCGAACTGCACTGGTGGCCTATAAGCCGCGACTGTCTAATGTACGGCTTGTGTTGTGATTGTAACTGTGTCTTTGTTGCAGGTAATCGAACTACACTGGTGGCCTATAAGCCGCGACTGTCTAATGTACGGCTTGTGTTGTGATTGTAACTGTGTCTTTGTTGCAGGTAATCGAACTGCACTGCTGGCCTATAAGCCGCGACTGTCTAATGTACGGCTTGTGTTGTGATTGTAACTGTGTCTTTGTTGCAGGTAATCGAACTGCACTGCTGGCCTATAAGCCGCGACTGTCTAATGTACGGCTTGTGTTGTGATTGTAACTGTGTCTTTGTTGCAGGTAATCGAACTGCACTGGTGGCCTATAAGCCGCGACTGTCTAATGTACGGCTTGTGTTGTGATTGTAACTGTGTCTTTGTTGCAGGTAATCGAACTGCACTGGTGGCCTATAAGCCGCGACTGTCTAATGTACGGCTTGTGCTGTGATTGTAACTATGTCTTTGTTGCAGGTAATCGAACTACACTGGTGTCCTATTAGCCGCGACTGTCTAATGTACGGCTTGTGTTGTGATTGTAACTGTGTCTTTGTTGCAGGTAATCGAACTGCACTGGTGGCCTATAAGCCGCGACTGTCTAATGTACGGCTTGTGTTGTGATTGTAACTGTGTCTTTGTTGCAGGTAATCGAACTGCACTGGTGGCCTATAAGCCGCGACTGTCTAATGTACGGCTTGTGTTGTGATTGTAACTGTGTCTTTGTTGCAGGTAATCGAACTACACTGGCGGCCTATAAGCCACTACTGTCTAATGTACGGCTTGTGTTGTGATTGTAACTGTGTCTTTGTTGCAGGTAATCCAACTGCACTGGTGGCCTATAAGCCGCGACTGTCTAATGTACGGCTTGTGTTGTGATTGTAACTGTGTCTTTGTTGCAGGTAATCGAACTGCACTGGTGGCCTATAAGCCGCGACTGTCTAATGTACGGCTTGTGTTGTGATTGTAACTGTGTCTTTGTTGCAGGTAATCGAACTACACTGGTGGCCTATAAGCCGCGACTGTCTAATGTACGGCTTGTGCTGTGATTGTAACTGTGTCTTTGTTGCAGGTAATCGAACTGTACTGGTGGCCTATAAGCCGCGACTGTCTAATGTACGGCTTGTGTTGTGATTGTAACTGTGTCTTTGTTGCAGGTAATCGAACTGCACTGGTGGCCTATAAGCCGCGACTGTCTAATGTACGGCTTGTGTTGTGATTGTAACTGTGTCTTTGTTGCAGGTAATCCAACTGCACTGGTGGCCTATAAGCCGCGACTGTCTAATGTACGGCTTGTGTTGTGAATGTAACTGTGTCTTTGTTGCAGGTAATCGAACTGCACTGGTGGCCTATAAGCCGTGACTGTCTAATGTACGGCTTGTGTTGTGATTGTAACTGTGTCTTTGTTGCAGGTAATCGAACTGTACTGGTGGCCTATAAGCCGCGACTGTCTAATGTACGGCTTGTGTTGTGATTGTAACTGTGTCTTTGTTGCAGGTAATCCAACTGTACTGGTGGCCTATAAGCCGCTACTGTCTAATGTACGGCTTGTGTTGTGATTGTAACTGTGTCTTTGTTGCAGGTAATCGAACTGCACTGGTGGCCTATAAGCCGCTACTGTCTAATGTACGGCTTGTGTTGTGATTGTAACTGTGTCTTTGTTGCAGGTAATCGAACTACACTGGTGGCCTATAAGCCGCGACTGTCTAATGTACGGCTTGTGTTGTGATTGTAACTGTGTCTTTGTTGCAGGTAATCCAACTGCACTGGTGACCTATAAGCCGCGACTGTCTAATGTACGGCTTGTGTTGTGATTGTAACTGTGTCTTTGTTGCAGGTAATCGAACTACAATGGTGGCCTATAAGCCGCGACTGTCTAATGTACGGCTTGTGTTGTGATTGTAACTGTGTCTTTGTTGCAGGTAATCGAACTACACTGGTGACCTATTAGCCGCTACTGTCTAATGTACGGCTTGTGTTGTGATTGTACCTGTGTCTTTGTTGCAGGTAATCGAACTACACTGGTGACCTATTAGCCGCTACTGTCTAATGTACGGCTTGTGTTGTGATTGTAACTGTGTCTTTGTTGCAGGTAATCGAACTGCACTGGTGGCCTATAAGCCGCGACTGTCTAATGTACGGCTTGTGTTGTGATTGTAACTGTGTCTTTGTTGCAGGTAATCGAACTACACTGGTGGCCTATAAGCCGCTACTGTCTAATGTACGGCTTGTGTTGTGATTGTAACTGTGTCTTTGTTGCAGGTAATCGAACTGCACTGGTGGCCTATAAGCCGCGACTGTCTAATGTACGGCTTGTGTTGTGATTGTAACTGTGTCTTTGTTGCAGGTAATCGAACTGCACTGGTGGCCTATAAGCCGCGACTGTCTAATGTACGGCTAGTGTTGTGATTGTAACTGTGTCTTTGTTGCAGGTAATCGAACTGCACTGGTGGCCTATAAGCCGCGACTGTCTAATGTACGGCTTGTGTTGTGATTGTAACTGTGTCTTTGTTGCAGGTAATCGAACTGCACTGGTGGCCTATAAGCCGCGACTGTCTAATGTACGGCTTGTGTTGTGATTGTAACTGTGTCTTTGTTGCAGGTAACCCAACTGCACTGGTGGGCTATAAGCCGCGACTGTCTAATGTACGGCTTGTGTTGTGATTGTAACTGTGTCTTTGTTGCAGGTAATCGAACTGCACTGGTGGCCTATAAGCCGCGACTGTCTAATGTACGGCTTGTGTTGTGATTGTAACTGTGTCTTTGTTGCAGGTAATCGAACTACACTGGTGGGCTATAAGCCGCGACTGTCTAATGTACGGCTTGTGTTGTGATTGTAACTGTGTCTTTGTTGCAGGTAATCGAACTGCACTGGTGGCCTATAAGCCGCGACTGTCTAATGTACGGCTTGTGTTGTGATTGTAACTGTGTCTTTGTTGCAGGTAATCGAACTGCACTGGTGGCCTATAAGCCGCGACTGTCTAATGTACGGCTTGTGTTGTGATTGTAACTGTGTCTTTGTTGCAGGTAATCGAACTGCACTGGTGGCCTATAAGCCGCGACTGTCTAATGTACGGCTTGTGTTGTGATTGTAACTGTGTCTTTGTTGCAGGTAATCGAACTACACTGGTGGCCTATAAGCCGCGACTGTCTAATGTACGGCTTGTGTTGTGATTGTAACTGTGTCTTTGTTGCAGGTAATCGAACTGCACTGGTGGCCTATAAGCCGCGACTGTCTAATGTACGGCTTGTGTTGTGATTGTAACTGTGTCTTTGTTGCAGGTAATCGAACTACACTCGTGGCCTATAAGCCGCGACTGTCTAATGTACGGCTTGTGTTGTGATTGTAACTGTGTCTTTGTTGCAGGTAATCGAACTACACTGGTGGCCTATAAGCCGCGACTGTCTAATGTACGGCTTGTGTTGTGATTGTAATTGTGTCTTTGTTGCAGGTAATCGAACTGCACTGGTGGCCTATAAGCCGCGACTGTCTAATGTACGGCTTGTGTTGTGATTGTAACTGTGTCTTTGTTGCAGGTAATCGAACTGCACTGGTGGCCTATAAGCCGCGACTGTCTAATGTACGGCTTGTGTTGTGATTGTAACTGTGTCTTTGTTGCAGGTAATCGAACTGCACTGGTGGCCTATAAGCCGCGACTGTCTAATGTACGGCTTGTGTTGTGATTGTAACTGTGTCTTTGTTGCAGGTAATCGAACTGCACTGGTGGCCTATAAGCCGCGACTGTCTAATGTACGGCCTGTGCTGTGATTGTAACTGTGTCTTTGTTGCAGGTAATCGAACTGCACTGGTGGCCTATAAGCCGCGACTGTCTAAT
Organism: Isoperla grammatica; assembly: GCA_945910005.1. Taxonomy (NCBI): domain Eukaryota; kingdom Metazoa; phylum Arthropoda; class Insecta; order Plecoptera; family Perlodidae; genus Isoperla; species Isoperla grammatica. The sequence continues at coordinate 51,948,414 of OX246741.1, forward strand.
GTACGGCTAGTGTTGTGATTGTAACTGTGTCTTTGTTGCAGGTAATCTAACTGCACTGGTGGCCTATAAGCCGTGACTGTCTAATGTACGGCTTGTGTTGTGATTGTAACTGTGTCTTTGTTGCAGGTAATCGAACTGCACTGGTGGCCTATAAGCCGCGACTGTCTAATGTACGGCTTGTGTTGTGATTGTAACTGTGTCTTTGTTGCAGGTAATCGAACTGCACTGGTGGCCTATAAGCCGCGACTGTCTAATGTACGGCTTGTGTTGTGATTGTAACTGTGTCTTTGTTGCAGGTAATCGAACTGCACTGGTGGCCTATAAGCCGCGACTGTCTAATGTACGGCCTGTGCTGTGATTGTAACTGTGTCTTTGTTGCAGGTAATCGAACTGCACTGGTGGCCTATAAGCCGCGACTGTCTAATGTACGGCTTGTGTTGTGATTGTAACTGTGTCTTTGTTGCAGGTAATCGAACTGCACTGGTGGCCTATAAGCCGCGACTGTCTAATGTACGGCCTGTGCTGTGATTGTAACTGTGTCTTTGTTGCAGGTAATCCAACTGCACTGGTGGCCTATAAGCCGCGACTGTCTAATGTACGGCTTGTGTTGTGATTGTAACTGTGTCTTTGTTGCAGGTAATCGAACTGCACTGGTGGCCTATAAGCCGCGACTGTCTAATGTACGGCTAGTGTTGTGATTGTAACTGTGTCTTTGTTGCAGGTAATCTAACTGCACTGGTGGCCTATAAGCCGTGACTGTCTAATGTACGGCTTGTGTTGTGATTGTAACTGTGTCTTTGTTGCAGGTAATCCAACTACACTGGTGGCCTATAAGCCGCGACTGTCTAATGTACGTAGTGTTGTGATTGTAACTGTGTCTTTGTTGCAGGTAATCCAACTACACTGGTGGCCTATAAGCCGCGACTGTCTTATGTACGGCTTGTGTTGTGATTGTAACTGTGTCTTTGTTGCAGGTAATCCAACTGCACTGGTGACCTATTAGCCACTACTATCTAATGTACGGCTTGTGTTGTGATTGTAACTGTGTCTTTGTTGCAGGTAATCGAACTGCACTGGTGGCCTATAAGCCGCGACTGTCTAATGTACGGCTTGTGTTGTGATTGTAACTGTGTCTTTGTTGCAGGTAATCGAACTGCACTGGTGGCCTATAAGCCGCGACTGTCTAATGTACGGCTTGTGTTGTGATTGTAACTGTGTCTTTGTAGTAGGTAATCGAACTGCACTGGTGGCCTATAAGCCGCGACTGTCTAATGTACGGCTTGTGTTGTGATTGTAACTGTGTCTTTGTAGTAGGTAATCGAACTGCACTGGTGGCCTATAAGCCGCGACTGTCTAATGTACGGCTTGTGTTGTGATTGTAACTGTGTCTTTGTAGTAGGTAATCGAACTGCACTGGTGGCCTATAAGCCGCGACTGTCTTATGTACGGCTTGTGTTGTGATTGTAACTGTGTCTTTGTTGCAGGTAATCGAACTGCACTGGTGTCCTATAAGCCGCGACTGTCTAGTGTACGGCTTGTGTTGTGATTGTAACTGTGTCTTTGTTGCAGGTAATCCAACTGCACTGGTGGCCTATAAGCCGCGACTGTCTAATGTACGGCTAGTGTTGTGATTGTAACTGTGTCTTTGTTGCAGGTAATCCAACTGCACTGGTGGCCTATAAGCCGCGACTGTCTAATGTACGGCTTGTGTTGTGATTGTAACTGTGTCTTTGTTGCAGGTAATCCAACTGCACTGGTGGCCTATAAGCCGCGACTGTCTAATGTACGGCTTGTGTTGTGATTGTAACTGTGTCTTTGTTGCAGGTAATCCAACTGCACTGGTGGCCTATAAGCCGTGACTGTCTAGTGTACGGCTTGTGTTGTGATTGTAACTGTGTCTTTGTTGCAGGTAATCCAACTGCACTGGTGACCTATAAGCCGCGACTGTCTAATGTACGGCTTGTGTTGTGATTGTAACTGTGTCTTTGTTGCAGGTAATCCAACTGCACTGGTGGCCTATAAGCCGCGACTGTCTAATGTACGGCTTGTGTTGTGATTGTAACTGTGTCTTTGTTGCAGGTAATCCAACTGCACTGGTGACCTATAAGCCGCGACTGTCTAATGTACGGCTTGTGTTGTGATTGTAACTGTGTCTTTGTTGCAGGTAATCCAACTGCACTGGTGGCCTATAAGCCGCGACTGTCTAATGTACGGCTTGTGTTGTGATTGTAACTGTGTCTTTGTTGCAGGTAATCCAACTGCACTGGTGGCCTATAAGCCGCTACTGTCTAATGTACGGCTTGTGTTGTGATTGTAACTGTGTCTTTGTTGCAGGTAATCGAACTGCACTGGTGGCCTATAAGCCGCGACTGTCTTATGTACGGCTTGTGTTGTGATTGTAACTGTGTCTTTGTTGCAGGTAATCGAACTGCACTGGTGACCTATAAGCCGCGACTGTCTAATGTACGGCTTGTGTTGTGATTGTAACTGTGTCTTTGTTGCAGGTAATCCAACTGCACTGGTGGCCTATAAGCCGCTACTGTCTAATGTACGGCTTGTGTTGTGATTGTAACTGTGTCTTTGTTGCAGGTAATCGAACTGCACTGGTGGCCTATAAGCCGCGACTGTCTAATGTACGGCTTGTGTTGTGATTGTAACTGTGTCTTTGTTGCAGGTAATCCAACTGCACTGGTGGCCTATAAGCCGCTACTGTCTAATGTACGGCTTGTGTTGTGATTGTAACTGTGTCTTTGTTGCAGGTAATCGAACTACACTGGTGGCCTATAAGCCGCGACTGTCTAATGTACGGTTTGTCCGTAGTGTTGTTAATCTTCACGCTTGAAGATTCGCGCATCGAATGGTATGAAGCCCTCGTGCTAGTTATTGTGTACTTCGGGTACCTGGCAGGTGAGTAATGTATTTACTACCGTATAGATCGTTACCTGAATTTGAAATTCGAGGACCTTGCATTTTTAATTGCATAAATTAAAAGCACAAATTATTTATTTTGTATGTTGCTTACGGTATTTGGGGTGATTTTCAAACCATTCAAATTTCAGTAAAGAATGTAATTAATAAAATAATGTTCAAAGTTGAAACCCTCTGCATTCATCACCTTTTTAATACTGAGATAATTCTAACAATCATTTGTACTAACCTAACTAAGGCACCTTATTTCATTATTTGAATGATTTAATACAAAAAACATTGAAAGGTTCCACATTGTCAAATAAAGTAAAACCTCAATTACGGTTTAATGAAAGTGTGTATTATTATTATATACCCAAACAAAAAACGAGGATGTTAAATTGTACTTAACAATAAACGAGCTGACATTGAAAGGGCAGTGTTTGTATATGGTCTCAGCTAGCGGCCATTGCACTTACATGAAAATAATTGAATAAATATAAGAAAACCACTCCTTTGATTTATATATTAGAAGCTGTAAAATGACTATAATATATGTATTTTGTTTTCTTCTAGCCATGTACTTCAACGCGGAGCTGAGTCAATGGTGTCGACGCTGCTTTGTCCGTAAGAAGTACAAGAACATGAGTAAACTGGAAGAGATTGCGCCGTTAATCTCGCGCAGTGGCTCAAAACAAGGTGGGTACACACTGGGAATACTTCAACGCAGCTTTGTCCGTAAGAAGTACAAGAACATGAGTAAACTGGAAGAGATTGCGCCGCTAATCTCGCGCAGTGGCTCAAAACAAGGTGGGTACACACTGGGAATACTTCAACGCAGCTTTGTCCGTAAGAAGTACAAGAACATGAGTAAACTGGAAGAGATTGCGCCGTTAATCTCGCGCAGTGGCTCAAAACAAGGTGGGTACACACTGGGAATACTTCAACGCAGCTTTCTCCGTAAGAAGTACAAGAACATGAGTAAACTGGAAGAGATTGCGCCGTTAATCTCGCGCAGTGGCTCAAAACAAGGTGGGTACACACTGGGAATACTTCAACGCAGCTTTGTCCGTAAGAAGTACAAGAACATGAGTAAACTGGAAGAGATTGCGCCGCTAATCTCGCGCAGTGACTCAAAACAAGGTGGGTACACACTGGGAACACTTCAACGCTGCTTTGTCCGTAAGAAGTACAAGAACATGAGTAAACTGGAAGAGATTGCGCCGCTAATCTCGCGCAGTGGCTCAAAACAAGGTGGGTACACACTGGGAATACTTCAACGCTGCTTTGTCCGTAAGAAGTACAAGAACATGAGTAAACTGGAAGAGATTGCGCCGCTAATCTTGCGCAGTGACCCGAAACAAGGTGGGTACACACTGGGAATGTCAGCTCTCACCGATGCTAGCGCTACACCTGTGGAACTAGCGGTGTTTGACAGAACTCGACAATCGTCTCAGTTCCCAAGAAGAAAACTTTAGAGGGATACTTTATGTCATAGAAATGGTTGTTCCATACTGTTGTTGCTAGAGAGTCTAGATAGGAAAAGAGAGCGGAAAACTCAAATACATTTTCTATTGGCTGCTAGAAAGAGGTTTCTACGGCCGCCTAACTAATAATGAAATGTAAACTGAAGTTAGTCAATTCAAGAATCTGTTACAAAAATAGCGTCATAAGTTGAATTATATTTATGCATAAGGTCTTGATAGCGCACGTTACTTGTATCTGGATGAAAAATGGCGCCCATGGGCACAGTTGGGCACTCTCTTCCTCCTATACAGCCTCTCTAGCTTTTGCATGAGAGTCTTTTGTATGATTTACATTCGTACATAACAAACAGAGGGGTCTCGGTGGTAAGACGCAAAACTCTCATTCGGGAGGTCGCCGGTTCGATAACGGCCACAGGCATTCCTGACTGAACGTTTTTTCCGTCATTTTCCTCAGTCATAAGGCGAATGCAGGGATTACTAACGCCCTTGGACATTCCTTCCCAACTATTCCAAATGTCACATTTCAACATCATTATTCCGTTGCAGAAAACGGCCTACCGTACTTAAATGGAATCACCACGTTCTCGAATGGCGTCGTGCATCAAAATGGCGTCGTGCATCAAAATGGCGGCGTACATCAAAATGGCGGCGTGCATCAAAATGGCGGCGTCTACCAGAACGGCACCGTATATCACAAGACCATAACAATACCGACAACTATTACTGAAAACAATAACGTTGAGTACATCAACATAAAACCGGTTGTGGACGGGAAGAAGTTAAAGGTATTTATTTATTTCTATAATGCGGTGTCTTGGAGTAGTTAACGTTTTGTTCTCTAAACTTTAAATAGTTAAACATTATATAGTTTGACGACTCCAGTGTACTGTAATGGTTACATGATCCGTAGTTTATTTTCTCGATGTTATCCATAATAGTGGTTGTCTGAATGAAAAATGGCGTAACGCAATCTTGTCTAACCCTTAGAAATGAGTTATACTCAGAAATGAAATTATTGTCCAAAATATTTAAAACGTAAATCATATTAATTTTCTTAAATAAGGAAGTAGGAGATTTGTATTTGTCAACTTTCAAATAATAATCAAATTGTGTATTTCAAATAGTAATATTCAGATTAACTTCTCACTGAAACATTGTTAAATTTGATTGATTTGATTGGTATGGTGATTCTAATTAAAATAATATGAAATAATTCAACGTGTAAGTCCCATAAATAGAAAATATCTTAATAAAACACAGATTACAGTGAGATAACTAACAATAACAAAGAGTGAAAAGTTGACATTCTGAGGTATGTGCTATAAAAAACCATACACAAGCATTATTACATGGTGCCTGTATGTGTATACATTATATATTTCCATTAAAATGTGAGCTAGGACTTAGGAACCTACCATATTATTATTTATACTTGTATTCTGTACCTTTGCATGTGAATAAATTATTATTATGTTTTCATTGCGTTGATTGTGTGAGAGTTCTATTTGCCGCAACTTAGGGAAAAGTGTCTCACTATAAAATCCGTGCGAAATTAAGGTTTTTTGAGAAAGCTTCACGAATTTTAAAAAAAAAATTGATTACTGTGAGAATTGTGGTTTCGTAAAACCTAAAGAACCGGATACTAAAAAATTCAAATATTTTTATCGTTTCCTGGTAATAAGTAATTAACTGTAAATTTATTTAGTTAAGGGCTGGTCCACACAGATTTATAAGACATACGATTTAAGGTTTAACGCGTACTCGTAAAGTTGGATCATAGGAAACACGTACTGGCGTTCACATAAAGTTTTAGTTTTAAGACGTTGTTTTCATTGTTGTTTTTAAAACAACGTCTTAAAACCTTATATGCATTATGTCTTCAAAATCTGTGTAGACCAGCCTTAACAATAAAAACGTAGTGATAACAATAGTTGTTATTTTTTTTCCTACGAAACCACTATTCACGCAGTTACTCTTTTTCAATATTTTGAAGCGTTTTCAAGATATCAATAAAAAACGTCAATTTCTTGCTGGATTCTTTGCGTTAATCACGCAATATTACTTTTAGAGATGGATTGATAAGTTATTCATATGAATGTTAGACCAAACATAGATCACTTCTTTACAGCACGTGAATCTCTGTTCGTGGTCTTACGAGAAGACAGTCTGCGGCAAGATTTGGTGGATCATCAGCTGGCCCATCCAGGTACTCTTGTTCCTGACTATACCAGACTGTCGTGAGAAGGGAAGAGAACGTTTTTACCCGTTAACCTTCATGATGTGCATCATATATATCGCCCTCACTTCTTATATGGTGGCTTGGATGATCACTGTCGTTGGTGAGTAGTAACTAATAAGTAAGTAAATAAGTAAGTAAGTAAGAAGTAAGTAAGTAAGTAAATTAGTAAGTAATAAAGTAAGTAAGTAAGTAAGTAAGTAAGTAATTAAGTAAGTAAGTAAGTAGGTGTAAGTAAGGAAGTGAGTAAGTAAGTAATTAAGTAGGTATAAGTAAGTAAGTTAGTAAGTAAGTAGTAAGTAAGTAATTAAGTAAGTAAGTAAGTAAGTATAAGTAGTAACAACCTCAGGATCCTTGCCACGTAGCAAATACATTTCACAAATGCCAGCCAACTTGGATAAACAACAAACGATCTCTGGATAAGGTTCTAGATACAGTTATCCTCGGGATAAGCAACATTTCAAAGCTTCTGCTTGGTGGTTGCCATTGTGAAATAAAGTAATCTCAAAGATAAAAAGTTATACCGATATCATAACATCGGGGGTATGTTTTTATGGTCTTGGCTCTACGACCGCGGCCTAACTTTGAACCTCTTGTGAATTCAGACAAATATCTGAGAACAGATTTTTTAAACATATTATTCTAAAAAATCCTCATAAATGAAATAATAATAATTATAATGATAATGATAGGTATTAGTTTGATAAGAAACAATGATAAAGCATGTCATTTTAACCCATGCAAATGATTCTGAGTACATCACAATCTATTTAGACTATAAACGAATGTTTTATGTGCGCACATGATTGTGATGATGTCTGTGATGTTTCAGGGGACGTGGTTCGCATCCCGGACAGTGTTATGGGTCTCACCTTCCTGGCAGCTGGTATGAGCGTCCCCGAAGCCGTATCAAGCGTCATCGTCTCCAACCAAGGTAAGCTGATGTCATTGACTACACATTAGTATGACAGAGTCACTTAAAATACAAAAATACGAACTTTCTCACGTTTTTCTTACTCGACAGTAACAGTTTTTCATAACGTGAATATAAACTGTAGTTTGACCCTCATTAGGTACGTTGTTATTAATTTGAGTATCTAATAGGTAATAAACTATTATGTAGATTTTAAGCCTACTGATTAGTGGTTTACATTGTATAAACACGCTCTTAGCTTTCTTAATAGCTGTTCCTTATACCGCTCCTTAATCGCTTTTTGGCTCTGGGAAGCAATACTTAAAAATATTACCATTGAGTTAAGTAGTGTAGGGTAGAGGCTCAGTGCCCATTGGCGACTGTCAACCCATAAGTCTCCCGCGGACGCTAGAAGTACGGGGCAGAGCCGCTAGATGCCGCCACATCAGCACGTGCTAATCAATGGGTACCTGTGGCGTCATCTAGCGGCTCTCCCCCGTACTTCTAGCGTCCGTGGGAGATTTTTGGGTAGACAGTCGCCAATTGGCGCTGGGCCTCTACCTTACACTTATAAAGTCAATGATATTAATTTCCTCCCTCGTCGACATCCTGTCCTTCCTCCCATCTCGCACACTCGTGTGTTTGGGCCATGGGGGGGGGGGCAGTGTTGACCCCCATAACCCCCCCCCCCTTGTGACGTGCCTTTGGCAGAGCTCGATTTTGCAATTATTTAGCACTCTAACTTACATATCTGGTTTGAAAAACACTAGTCCTACCATTTCCTTATCAATTCTAGTTTGTATCAACATCACACTTAATAATTTGCTGCCACGGTTAAGTCAAGTTTGAGAACACTGTTTTGACCTTCTTGCTGTAATAATCGGACAAAATGATTGATATCAAGAACACAGTCTGTGTTTTGTAGCATGAGGTAACGAGGTATCGCATTCCCATTGGACGAGGAAATTAAATCTTTACTAGCCCGAGTAACAGTTTACTCGCCTCGGTCAACCGGGCAATCGTTCACTTCGAGCCCTGGTAAGATAAATCTTTTACAGCCTGAATGCCACCAAAGTATAGTTTGTTCGTTTCTTCCAGGCCCGAGTGCTATCGAAGTATAGTTTGTTCGTTTTTTTCCAGGCCCGAATGCTATCAGAATAGTTTGTTCGTTCCCTCCAGGCCCGAATGCCACCAAAATATAGTTTGTTCCTTTCTTCCAGGCCTGAATGCCACCAAAGTACAGTTTGTTCTTTTCTTCCAGGTCACGGAGCGATGGGAATCTCGAACTCAATCGGCTCAAATACGTTTGACGTTCTGCTTTGTCTGGGCTTACCTTGGTTGATCAAGAGCACCTTCATGTCCTCAACAAGTGGCCGCTACGTGCAGATAAACTCTGGTAAGTCACTAAATCTAATTTAAATTTGTTCAAAAATAAAATTATCATAGACTAGATACCATTATGGCATACTATTCTTGATATCGTGTTGTAAAGTAAAGCTATTGCTGGAAGCAAAACAAAGTGTGAAGCACGTTAAAGTTTGTATGCTGTGTCAATTACCCATCTTTATTGATATAAGAAAGTTTCTACAAACGATAAGTGATAAGTTTTCGGCTTAGGAAGGGCAAAATCAATATGAATTTACATGACTTTAAGTTACATTTTATATTTAAAACCATAATTCTATGGAATTACTTACAACGTAAGAAGTAATTTTTTATATTTGCTTGATTTATATTTTCATGTATCTCCTATTTGGTGATGAAGTTCTGATTTACAAAGGAGGTAATAGTTAGAGATTGTATTGCTTCCAGATGGAATCCTGTTCAGTACCATATCTCTACTATCAACACTCATTCTCCTCTACGCTACCTTCGCACTCAACAAGTTTCAACTGGACCGTAAGGTGGGCGTCATCTGTCTCATCATCTACGCCTGCTTCCTCGCCTTCGCCTCAGTCACAGAACTCAACGTGTTCTTCAACGTAAACCCGCCCACCTGTGGCCGGTGAGAACCAACATGGCCGTCGTGCCACGTCATAGCTACGCCTGCTTCCTCGCCTCGCCTCAGTCACAGAACTCAACGTGTTGTTCAGCCACCTGTGGCCGGTGACAAACAACATGGCGGCCTGCCACGTCATAGCTACGCCTGCTTCCTCGCCTCGCCTCAGTCACAGAACTCAACGTGTTCTTCAACGTAAACCCGCCCACTTGTGGCCGGTGAGAACCAACATGGCGGCCTGCCACGTCATAGCTACGCCTGCTTCCTCGCCTTGCCCCAGTCACAGAACTCAACCTGTTCTTCAACGTAAACCCGCCCACTTGTGGCCGGTGAGAACCAACATGGCGGCCTGCCACGTCATAGCTACGCCTGCTTCCTCGCCTTCGCCTCAGTCACAGAACTCAACGTGTTCTTCAGCCACCTGTGGCCGGTGAGAACCAACATGGCGGCCTGCCACGTCATAGCTACGCCTGCTTCCTAGCCTCGCCTCAGTCACAGAACTCAACGTGTTGTTCAGCCACCTGTGGCCGGCGAGAACCAACATGGCGGCCTGCCACGTCATAGCTACGCCTGCTTCCTCGCCTTCGCCTCAGTCACAGAACTCAACGTGTGGTTCAGCCACCTGTGGCCGGTGAGAACCAACATGGCGGCCTGCCACGTCATAGCTACGCCTGCTGCCTCGCCTCGCCTCAGTCACAGAACTCAACGTGTTGTTCAGCCACCTGTGGCCGGTGAGAACCAACATGGCGGCCTGCCACGTCATAGCTACGCCTGCTTCCTCGCCTCGCCTCAGTCACAGAACTCAACGTGTTGTTCAGCCACCTGTGGCCGGTGAGAACCAACATGGCGGCCTGCCACGTCATAGCTACGCCTGCTTCCTCGCCTTCGCCTCAGTCACAGAACTCAACGTGTTCTTCAGCCACCTGTGGCCGGTGAGAACCAACATGGCGGCCTGCCACGTCATAGCTACGCCTGCTTCCTCGCCTTCGCCTCAGTCACAGAACTCAACGTGTTCTTCAGCCACTTGTGGCCGGTGAGAACCAACATGGCGGCCTGCCACGTCATAGCTACGCCTGCTTCCTCGCCTTGCCCCAGTCACAGAACTCAACCTGTTCTTCAACGTAAACCCGCCCACTTGTGGCCGGTGAGAACCAACATGGCGGCCTGCCACGTCATAGCTACGCCTGCTTCCTCGCCTTCGCCTCAGTCACAGAACTCAACGTGTTCTTCAGCCACATGTGGCCGGTGAGAAACAACATGGCGGCCTGCCACGTCATAGCTACGCCTGCTTCCTCGCCTCGCCTCAGTCACAGAACTCAATGTGTTCTTCAGCCACCTGTGGCCGGTGAGAACCAACATGGCGGCCTGCCACGTCATAGCTACGCCTGCTTCCTCGCCTTCGCCTCAGTCACAGAACTCAACGTGTTCTTCAGCCACCTGTGGCCGGTGAGAACCAACATGGCGGCCTGCCACGTCATAGCTACGCCTGCTTCCTAGCCTCGCCTCAGTCACAGAACTCAACGTGTTGTTCAGCCACCTGTGGCCGGCGAGAACCAACATGGCGGCCTGCCACGTCATAGCTACGCCTGCTTCCTCGCCTTCGCCTCAGTCACAGAACTCAACGTGTGGTTCAGCCATCTGTGGCCGGTGAGAAACAAGATGGCGACCTGCCACGTCATAGCTACGCCTGCTTCCTCGCCTTCGCCTCAGTCACAGAACTCAACGTGTTCTTCAGCCACCTGTGGCCGGTAAGAACCAACATGGCGGCCTGCCACGTCATAGCTACGCCTGCTTCCTCGCCTTCGCCTCAGTCACAGAACCCAACGTGTTGTTCAGCCACCTGTGGCCGGTAAGAAACAAAATGGCGGCTCTGCCACGTCATTTACAAGTGTCCCCACCCTACTCCCGTTACCCCCCATCCCGTAAATAGTAGACTCAGCTTTCTTCGTTGTCGACAGAACCTGTTATTACTGGACATAAACCACGAATCCCGTCAATAAATTATTAATCCTAATAAACAAACTATTTCGGAGTTGTTTCACCTCATCGTCCGGTGTTACGTTTGATAACGAAGTTCGAAATGATTTGGCAGAACTAAATCGTAAATTCAAATATATGTGACTCATGAATAGGGTTGTTTGCCTACATTTTGGTTTCTGCTACCTATAATAGTGTGGTGCTCAAAGATTAGGTGTGAAGAATGTTACATGAGTAACACATCTATTACCTATTTTGAATCATAATATAACTAGATGCATTTTCTTTATATATTGATTCCATTTTCAAACTTACACTAAATGTCTTGTAATATATAATTGTTCTGTAAGCTCACGTATGACGTCAAAATGATATAGATCTGTCCATGGTTGAAGGTAAGCGTAGTTTTATATGCATCTAGGTAGACCTGCCTCTGATACATTGTATGCTGATTTAAGAAAACACATTATCTGTAGGCGACAATACACTTATTTAGAACTATTTAGTGGTGTAATTTATGACAATGATGTAGTTAGGCAATATACTTGGCATTCGAAGCCATGGCATAAATAATATTATTATCATGCTTATTTTTATAGTAAACACATTTTTCATTTAGGCTACTTATTTGAAGAACATTGTGAGTACTTATAATTCCAGGAGAATAATTAGACTAAAAGCTTTTTTATTGTTTAATTTTGTGTTTTGTCCACCTAATAATATAATGTATGTGTGCATGTTGTTTAAATGTTATAAATTAAATGTAAACACTGATCCAGTTGGTCTTGCAATAAGTTGTATTTTATAGACTAAAGATTAATTTAATCAATATTCCATCAAACGTGATTTTGAGGTTATTTGGCAATGATAAAATTAATAACATGGTACTTATTTAAAAATATTAGTTATTTATAAACATAATGGACACCTGAGTCTAACAGACAATATTTCAGTTTCTAAGTATTTAGCAAAAACAATCACTGTGTAAATAAAAATCAATCATTATAGAAGTAAATATATTATTTTTATTAGTCCCAAACATCCTTCTTCCCCAAGTGAAGCATTTGAGCACTGAGCCCTCTCTATCGGTATTACATGAACTGTATTCATAGGTTGCACATACGTCACATCTTTGCGCGCATGGCGGCCACATTTGTGATCAAATTTTGACGTTGCCGTGGAGAAACAATTGAAGGCTGTTGTGGTAAAACAAATCAATTCTTAGTTCTTTAAAATCCAGCCTGTTTTTGAAATAAAATTGGTATGTGTGATGGTAATTTGTTATTTTTGTAAAACTTGTTTACTTTCTAAATTCTAAATTACGCTTATTTATTAAATTTGAATAGTATTTGCCAATGATCTAGGATTGGTCCTCATCAATTGTGTCGCAATCATGGCCGCTGTGACGTCACGTGGGAACTATGAATAACCGATAGAGGTGTTCACTGTTCATGCTTTACACGCGGGAGGTCACCGGTTCGATACCGGCAGTGTTTGCAAAAACAAAACTATCTGTAACTGTCGACTGTCATGATTGTTTGGAGTCAGAAAAAGGAGTCATCATTGGTTGACACGGTAAACATGATCATAAATGTTTGTGTTTCAAATAGGGAATATACCACATTTCCCGATATTGGTTCAATCATGTGAAGTTGACAGGCCCTCATCTACAAATACCGGCAAACTACTTTTCGCACTTCAAAACGTCACAGTTTGATTTTTATAACGTTACAAAGTATTACATTTCTTCTTTCCCGGGCTTTTATCGTGAAACGGATGGTTACGTCATAACTGAGTAAACATCACTTTGTATGAATGTGTTTGCCAATCACCGCCTTGCAACACTAGACAATTATCGGAAAGACAACGTATTCATTGTTGTCCGATCTCTTCACAAACCTATTATTCACTGAAATAATGTTTCATTATTACAAATAATCATGCCAATTGTGTAAATTTATTGTTGCAAACAATTATTATTCATTATGGAACCAAATAATACTATAAATACTCTAATTTGAGTGAAATATTCGGCACAAATACAATCTTTGATTATCTTTGTGTGATAGGCTGATTGATGTTAGTCAGTTCTGACGTCATGACCTGCTTTTCCCGCCATAATTATTTGTGAAATTTTCAGCTCACTTTCTTGAATGAAAATATTTACGAAAATGGGAAAATGACATATTTTTGACTTCATAACATCGTCATTATTTTGGTAACGACGACAAAAATTAACATGCATATTCCCTATTCCCACTTTTAACTTCTGTACTGTATATTATTGTGAAACAGTTTCACTAAATGTTTCACAATCAATTGAACGGAGGACGAACGTTTATGAGAAAAATCAATACTTCCCTGGGAATGATATTTTGTTGAATAGTAACTGCAGTGATTGTGAATTAAATTATATATGTGAAATGAAATGATCGTGTGTGGAAACATAAGAAACTGTAAAACGAAACAGGTGTATATTTGATTTTGAATACGTCGTTACTATCTTCATTAAACAGTTTACCTCATCAAAACTGTACATTGTCATAACTACGTGTTTTTTTCATTTTCTAATAGTCTAAAGTATAATATATATACATATATATACCCCGTTTCCAACATTAATTATCGGGAGGAGGGAGAAGCGAGGTAATCCATTTCTTGGGCTAATCTCTTCGTTGCTGGTTATAGTCAGGCCTGACACAACCACCTCCTCAACCTCTTCCTCGATCAACATATGTTTTCAAGGAATGTAAAGCTCTGGCTTAAAGCGAATAGTGACAGCAATGAATCGCAAAATGCAACATCACTCATAAACTTTCATTTCAACATATAAATTATATCATCACAGAATAGGGCCTAACATAATATAATTTTCTACCATTTATTCATAAATTCATAACAATTATTAAGCATAAGCATGCAGTATACAAATCATGCAGATATTGTTTTTGTGACTTTTATAACTAGGCTAGGCCTAACGATTCAACGATTTCATCGGAATCATGGCACTATGATTCATGTCTGGTCTTACTTACTTTTTCTTACTTTATGTTATTCTATTTCTATGTAATGTATATGAAACTATATTATATCTTTCATGTGTTAGGCTATATCACTTATAATATTATGTTAATTGTAATATTAGCAAATTTTGTAGTATTTTTATGATAAGTTCAAGTATAATTAAAACTACTAGCCTACCTTTTTTGTCTTGTCTACAAATTGTAATTTTATAATTTTTGTAATTTAATTTTTTGTATAATTTTTTGTAATTTTTTCATAATCAATCAACAAATCTAACATGGAAATCACTTTAGTTCTGCCATCTTGCACTGTATTTTTTTATGTCTCTAACTTATGTTCTGCCCACACTCAAGGCTTGCCTTCTGTGGGCTTCTCACTACTAATAAACATTTACTGTTATTCCAATAATGTACTTACAAACTGAGGATAAAATGCTTTTGAATTGAATTGAATTGAATTGAATTGAATTGAATTGAATTGAATTGAATTGAATTGAATTGAATTGAATTGAATTGAATTGAATTGAATTGATCGCTTCTTCCGTTACCATATATTATCAAAATTACTTTGTATTCCCTTCTACGTTTACTATTTCCCTGCATTAAGAATCTATCGTTTTGAAGTTTTGTGCGTAGTATCATAATAAAAATCCAGTATAAGTTATAAGGTTTCCAGTGGGACTGAAGTGAAAGTTACTTGATAGAAACTATAAGAACAAATATAAATGTTGAGCAATCCAATTTCACAAGGCCGCAAATTAAGTTAACGCATTTGTTTGCATTTTCCGCACAATGTTGAAGTAGGAGTAGCCAGAATTCATTATCTGTGAACAAAGGACGAAGTAAGCTGAACACTCCTGTAACGTAAATGACGTAATATAATAATGATATACATTACACGATACACTGATTCTCTCACTGTAATTATCAGTACACAAATTAAAAATCTCAAAAGAATTAGCCCATATGACAAAACATCACAACCTTAAAAATAGCTTAAATTGCAAAAAAAAGTTCTAAAGTATTTTCCAGTATAAGAAACGTAGCGGACCTCAAGCGCATTCAAAGACCGAGAGTTGACATGTTATTAGCCTCGTCTTTGTGGACACGCCAATCACTGATGCATCGACTGTCACAACACAGTCAATTTGTCTCAGCAACTTGGGTTCAGTTTGCTGCTGTATTTACGACAGACACGAGCTACCGTGCGATACGGGTTGTGTACGCTTTTGGTTACCTTGTTGTGTTCAGTGTAACGCTGTATTTTTTTATAATAATCTGTAAATTACTCATATAAACCTACCCATAGTTATATATCATTGTTATCATATAGTCATTAGTGATAAGTGCTTAAAAATCGTGGTGTTGCGCACAACACTGCAAGTATTAGCAAAACATGGCGTTATTTTCGCACACCCTATACAATATGTTACAAGTTTAGGCTATTAAAAAATGATGTCGCACCCGTCGGGGATGGGTCGACGTACTTGTAAGCCATCTACCGCATGTGGCTATGACTGACGCGTGTCCAACCCCCACAGACCACCAATGGCTTTGAAATCTGCATTTGCCGCTACGTTTCTTACACTGGAAAATAGTTTAGAATACTTACGTTAGTGAACACCTCCAGGTTGAAGGGTAGGAAAGTGGCGGCCCTGACAACCACTGGGCTGAGCGAGCGAGACATTATGATCATCATGTTGACCTTGAAAGACTTGGAGGCTTCGAGCCAGTCGCTGTAGTACATAGCATTGCTGACCAACTCGCTCTGAAAAAACATAGGTATAGTTGCCCCAACGAAAGTTTCTGAAGCTTATGACACAGCCGAGTCCAAGGTGACATCTTAATTTTCTACTTCGCTAATACCTACCATCTGATCTAAACATGTCCATTTGGGAGAATTTAAAACCTTCCGTTGGTAACCTGTAACGTGCTGTAACTGTGGGTGTGACCAAACCGCCTGTGCACTCGACTAGGCCGAACCATGCATTTACGAATGTGTGAAAGAACGCCAGATATCTGTTGATTTTTTTTCAATTGGCGCGGTTGAAAGGGGCATATAGACAATGGCCTGAGATCAGTATGCGAATACGATTGTTGGGATGAGTATACAACCTCAATCGAACCATCTATAGTCCTCGTACAGTAACTTCGGTAATGCTCTCGTCATCAATCAGTGACGTGTTTACTGTCTCGGCCAACCCGAGCAGGTATTTGAATTAGCCACGGTCGCTGGTTGGCTGCCGCTCACCCACCCGTGACGGAAGCATTACCGAAGTTGTTGTACGAGGACTTTACCGTCCTATTGTGTGCTAAAATAGCACTTATCTTTATCAGTTCATGGTAGCTAAAGTTATTGTTTGACAAATGAGAACGATCTGTAACTAACCTCGTGCGCAAGTTCACTGGCAGCCCAACAATAGGAGAAGATCTGTACAACGTTAATTAGCATGTAGCTGACCCAGATATAGAAATTCATAGAAAAGCTTGGTACCTAAAACAAAGAAAGCAATTATTAAAAGAAATATTATATTTATCTGGTTTTTGTAATTATGCTATGTCCATAGAATGTATACACTAATTTTTGATAGCTTTGGCGTAATCATAAAAATGTGTTATTATATTAACGTTCACGCTAGCTATTTGTTAGTCAATAGTCCTCCTTTAGTGCCGTTGATAGATGCACAATAAAGCAACAATGAACAATATTGTCAGCTAAACTCCTCATAACAGTTTATTATGGCCACCAGAATGGATGGGTCAATACAATTAACTTCTGTTCTCACCTGCACCTGAAATCCATGAAATCCCTTTATCAATTCTTTATGTTTTGCAACCAAATACACGGTGCATGAGAATGAAAGATAACGAGTAAGGATATATAAAAAATCTTACTGTTACTATCTGGAACATATCGATGCAGATCACTATAGCTCCAACCGTAATCTCAAAGAAAAGCATAAGGTTCAGTTCATCTAGCAGATGACCAGCGAAACTGCGAATAAAACGCAGAGAATTAATAACATTCAGGGAGAATTGTACAGTTGACATTTTATCGTGTCTCATGTACATAAAAATAAATTCGTTTATAGAGTCAAAGTCTACCCACTTATTAACAAGACTGATTTTTAGTGGGGGACTTTAATTTAAAGCGACTCATGATCCTAAAAATATCTCTCGTAGTAACTAGAAACATTGTTAGATCATGAAAGCGACTAAACCAACCCTGTAGGCTCCGAACACCATCGACGAGTGAGCGACAACCAAGCAAAGATCTATATTTCAAATATGAAACACATGAATCAGTGATTGGACAGTGCAAACACCTGCGGACAGATGCCAGAATCAAGAAGGCCGATTCCGAACAACTTTGAATTTATTGAGTGCTTCGTTGCAAGGACGGCTCCAAAGTCACCGTTCACTTATTTCGAACCCAATAAGTGATGGAAATTAATCAATATTAGAAGTTAAAAACTTTTGCCTGAAGCGGGATTTGAGCCCGGGGCCTTCTGAATTGGAAGCAGTGATGCTAACCACTGGTGTTTTTCAATTAGAATTTACAGGTATCAGCTTACCTTAATAGATCCATGTGGAACCGCACACATTCATCTAAATGTTTGTCCATCTCCATGTTGATGTGTCTTGCCTCTGAAATCTTATCCTGCTCGGCTGTGTTTCTGTCAGGACGCGTTTGTGTTTCCCTCTTAACTTCGATCACTCTTCTTGCCACGCTTGGCAACAGAACCGGTTTCTCTATCCTGTCTGTTGGTACTTGGGCACATCCCATCGCACTTTCTTCATCTTCCGCAATCCTTCCTTGTCGTCTCGTTGACCTGAATGCTGTGTCTACCCTAAAAACTGATCTTCGATTGGTGTTTAGTTGGCGAGTACTTGCAAGTTGGTGTCGAACGTCAGGCTCGATCACACTATCAGTAAATGTAGATGTGTGATCAATGAAGATAACATTGTTTGAGTCAGACACTGTAAGCGCACAACCCAACAGTTGATTAATGCCAGACGTCCGATTGTTTTCCTCGGCAAATCGTTTAGCAATTACAATTACATTATTAGTAGCATATTCTCTGGAGTGCTCTAACCTATGCTGCAGTATTTTAAAGTTGC
The DNA here is from genome assembly GCA_945910005.1 of Isoperla grammatica. Classification (NCBI taxonomy): domain Eukaryota; kingdom Metazoa; phylum Arthropoda; class Insecta; order Plecoptera; family Perlodidae; genus Isoperla; species Isoperla grammatica. The sequence continues at coordinate 51,967,078 of OX246741.1, forward strand.
CGGTGAGGTATATGAGAAAGGGTATAATAAATATGTCACCGGATGCGATTACAGAATCGATGAAGAATCCCATCCCAACTGTGCAGAAGTAGAGCATTTCGTACAGCGGGGATTCTAACGAGTTGGGGAATGGAAACTGGACGTGTACTGGAAATCTCCGCTCTTCTTCTAGTAGTGGTTCTCCAGTAAAGCAGAAGTTTAAGGTGACTCGTCCTGCGAAGTAGACACCAGTAAATATCTGTGCTCTGCGTCTGTATCTATGAAATATTTCAGTTTCGGCTTCGTTTCTATAGGAGCTTGCATAACCGTTCAGCTGCCTGACGACTCCTATCAGTAGATCGGTTTTGAATATTGCAACTAAGATTCGTAAAACGGTCTTCATCAAGAAGATAACCGTGACTGCGTCCTCTGTGAGCAACAAGAAATCATCTAGCTTGTTGTTAATATTGTAGACCTCCACCAGGGCATGGAGAAAGCAGGCAAACAAAGCAAGGTATGGTAGGATTCTGACTGTACGAAAGAAAAGATTTCGTTCACCCGTTTTCAACGGCCATACACCACACAAGAGAAATAGACGCACGTTTAGTTCCATACATGCTGAAGGGTATTCATCGAACCAACCTTTAAACATTTTCGTGGTGACAAAGATTCCCCACGTGGTTTGCACGTGCAAGTTGAGATGTCTGTGTTGTGATCTTGTATCTTCCGATCAATAGAACACTTACAGTGTACTTATTTCCACGGCCGTCCGAATTATTTTTCATAAACTTTATGTTTTTTTTAAATGTTTATAATTTCGTACACATTTTGTAGTTCGATATTACAGTTCTGTTGCTTTATATGTGTGATGTGGTTAAAGGGGTTCTCACCCGCTACACCAAAAAAATATGTTTAACTAAGGCTAATTAGCTATGAAATTAGCGACCAAAAGACAAAAAATCGGGTTCACCATAACCCGGGGAAAAAATATCAAAGTTAGTGATTTTCGAGCTAGGTCCCATCGGCGAAAATCTCCCATAAGAAATAGCATTGGGACGACCTGTATGCCTTGGGACCTTGGAGGATTCTGCTCCAAAAAAAAAATGATGTAATACTTTTCGCTGCGTCTTTCTTTTCTGCGTATTTCGTATATTTTGGTTTTGTAATCGGAGCTTCCGTTCAGGTACAAAATAAAGATGTGTAATCGGGTGCTCCATTTCGTTTTGAGCGTTGCTGTGCGTTGCTGTGCACGTCGAGTCGGCGGGTGTCGACTCTCGAGTCACACGATGCTCGGAGGAGGGTTAATGAGTGGGAGGAGGGGCAGGCAGGCAGGCACGTGTCGTCAGTCAGTCAGGGTGACGGGTTTGCATTGCATCGTCTCGTAATTGTAACACTTTGCGTATCATATTTCTCGATGGCTACTGCTGTGTACCAGTTTGAGCCCGAATATTCTGCAGAAGAATTGGCAGAAATAGAGAAAGCCAAAGAGTCTATTGAAAGTATTAGCGATGGCGATAGGAACAATAAGGAAAATTGGTGCAAATGTGACGAATGTTCAGTTATGCCCACAGTCGCCGAATGTATTTGTTGTGCGAAAATACCGGCTGTGAGAAGTATGTTAGAAGACAACGTGTGCATTACGGACCACCAAATATTTGATAACTTAATTTTGATTTCATACTAATTGCAACTGAAAGAAGTAAAAAGAAATCGTATTCTATCGAACCAGTACCAAACAATTTATGGCGGCATTTAGCGTACCGACAGTTTGTGTGTTGGATTAACTCAAAAAAGAGAGAGAGAGAGAGAGAGAGAGAGAGAGAGAGAGAGAGAGAGAGAGAGAGAGAGAGAGAGAGAGAGAGAGAGAGAGAGAGAGAGAGAGAGAGAGAGAGAGGAGAGAGAGAGAGAGAGAGAGGAGAGAGAGAGAGAGAGAGAGAGAGAGAGAGAGAGAGAGAGAGAGAGAGAGAGGAGAGAGAGAGAGAGAGAGAGAGAGAGAGAGAGAGAGAGAGAGAGAGAGAGAGAGAGAGAGAGAGAGAGTAGTATTGGGAGGGGAAAATAGTCAACGCATGCACAATGAACGCGGCCTGCTAAGCGGTGTCGAATGGAGTACACCAAGGCCGTCCCGTCTAGATATATCGCTTCGAGTATACTCGCACCAAAAGCAGGCTGACACCAACAGTCGCCGTGGCAGTTAACCAGAAATTTCATTAATTAATAACAATTCACAGGTTTCAAACTGACGAGTTGTAATGGTTCATTATCGATTGGTGTGGTGGAGTAGATCATATGGTAAAAAATAAATCTAGCGGGTGAGAACCCCTTTAAACTTGTCAGACACCTTGAAGTGATAGTAACTAATCTAAAGCTGGAGTTTGTGAAGAAAGGAGAAGTAAAATCAATGAACACTTAATTAATATTATATCAATCCAAAGTAGTGAAGTGTTGTAAATAAACAAACAATTAACGGCACACGTGTAGTGATAACATAGAAAACTTTGCAACTCGACATGTGATAGTGATATTTAGTGTTCTTTCTTAGCAGCACCCCTAAAGAACCAAAGTACTTGGCAAATAAGTCTTGCGCACGACTTGGCAAATATGTCAAACCATTCGATTCTATTAAAATGTGAATTTGCGATTGATATGAATAAAGATTATTTATTTTTGTTAATACTTCAGTTAGAACCAGGACCAATTCATAACACTACCCTCTTGTAAAGGCTCTGCATGTCCACTGTTTTGTTTTCATTGCTGTATCGAATAGTTGATACAAGTTCAAACACGCACGACCCTTCTTTAAGCGGAAAGAACTTTCACGACGCTTGTTATTGCTCCTAAAATATTCAGGCCAGTCCCATGTTTGTTGTGTAATTGATGACCTGTATTGTGCTCAAGGCAGCTTTTATTGATTGCTGAGTCTCATTCTTGCTTTATTTATTTATTTCTGTATTTATGAATTGGACACATACAGCATTTTATGCCATTTTATACTGACCAGTATAATAAGTGATGAATAACAACAATGCATGTTGATGATGATGATGATGATGATGATGATGATGATGATGATGATGATGATGATGATGATGATGATGATGATGATGATGATGATGATGATGATGATGATGATGATGATGATGATGATGATGATGATGATGATGATGATGATGATGATGATGATGATGATGATGATGATGATGATGATGATGATGATGATGATGATGATGATGATGATGATGATGATGATGATGATGATGATGATGATGATGATGATGATGATGATGATGATGATGATGATGATGATGATGATGATGATGATGATGATGAAGAAGGCAAAGTGGGAAACCCGGTACCGGAATGTAGCCTACTCCTGTCAAAAAGTACCAAGCTGACCATCGGCTTTTACGTCCCATCCGAAAGGACGGTGTAACTTTCACCAGTTCCTCCATTAACCTGGACTGCCGAGCAGTTGACGAGAAGAACGAAGCTGTTACACAAGCTTTCGAACCCTCCAATCTGCTCTAACCAACGGTAACTAGTGTTTCAGAGGAGAGTGGTCACCCATCCACCTACTGACCTAGCCCGAGGTTGCTTAACATCGTGTTCGTATGGGAACCGGCCAAGCGACCGCGGCTAAACCATTGGCATAAAACTTCTGAACCTCTATTATTAATATGATTTGTGGCATTAGCGTATTATATTATCACACTTTACTGATTTGCTCTCGTCTCAATAAAAAAAATAATAAAATCTAAAGCAATCTTTCGTGAACGCTTGTTCTGTTATTCTCATATCTCTGTGACGTGGTTATACGTGCGTCAGTGAGCTCGAGCCAATAACAATATTAAGCCAGTACAATATTTATTATACACTTAAAGTAAACATTTCTTCATTAATAGGGAAGGGTGCCTCTTCGTCAAAATCCGCACAACATTTTTATCTTTAACTTATATCTCAAGAATGGGCTTTGAAATCGAAAATCTGAATCAATAGCGCACTGTGGTTTAGTATGCCCTACATACTGAATGCTCTAAGTGGTGGCTTTACATTATAATCAGTAAAGTATCTATATATAATTAATTTTATTACTAATTATCGATTTAATAATCAAAATAACTACGCTAATGGTTATAATATTTCATTCAGTCTATAAGGCTTACCAAAACACAGTGCGCTGTTGATTTAGATTTTCGATTTTGTGTTGCAATCTTGAGATATAATCAAAAAAGGAAAATTGTCTGCGGTTTTTGATTTCTTAATCAGCAGAAATGAACCCACAATTTACGCTCGTAAGAACACACAAACACAGGAACAACCCACTTTACAACACTTCTACGCGTGACTGCCAAAACGACGGGCTATGGTGATATTCCCACTCAATGACCCAGGCTAACTGCGCAATAGTGATTGTACACCACGGGACAAACTTGCCCAACCTATCAATTCAATTCCTCTCAATAATTTAGTTTAAACCCCGCACTAAATCCAACAGCTGTCAATGCTTTGCATGTCTATTGTGGTGTTTTCATGGCTGCTATATCGACTGAAATAAAATGACTCCTATATAGTGATGCACGGTCGAGGAAAGTATGGGATTTGTTTGTGGTTGCTAGACAGTTTGTTTTTCTTTTGGAATATAGCATGTAATAAAAATTTCCAAAACAACAAATCTTATACATTATTTGACGGTTGACTGTGTATCTGGCTCTCATAGCCTTTATCGCTTGTAAAATGTGTATGGAAATAGCACTTGTATGTGAAGCTATAAAAAATATAGTATGCACATACCTTAGTATTAGGCTGCACAACATATCATTCCAAACTTGAATATATGGCATATTATATAAGATAATATGCAAACCAAACCAAACCCTCGAGTACTATAATATGATAGCCTAAATAAACAGAACGATAAACAAATCTTGTTTCCGAACAATCGATATTACGCTAGATTTTATATAATAACACTACAGCACCACATTCGTTATTTTATTTGTGAATTGACATGAACAAATTACATAGTTACTGCACTTGTGTAATGATTACATTTATATTTATTGATTCCTTTTTTAAAAGTAGCAAGATTCTTGAAATTCTAATATTGTCTTCTTTAACGTTCTTCGTCCCAAAATTTAAAAAATAGGGTTTTCTTCAATGTTGTTGCTTCCAAACTGTTAATGATTATGGACTCCGTTCGGGCTGAGCGTTTTAGAATTCCATATATATCTATAGCATATATGCTGAAGATATATATAAACGTGCAGCCCAAACAGCTTGAAAAGAGTGAATTATGTGTGCAATAAAAATATTTTGGGGATTATCAAGGTCAGCAGATACGTTTGAATCGAATAAGACTATCTGTAATATTGTTGAAATTGAATTATTTTATCAAAACATGACATGACATGACAATCCATTTGTCATTCCATTGTTTTCTAATACCTGTATAATATAAATAAATTATTTTGATAATATCCTCAATAATACCTATCCTAGCGTAATCACAACATGTTACCTACTGAATGCCGTTTTTTTTTTAAACAAAATCATTATGTTGACACAATCATTCTAAGTAATTATAACAATAATTTTTCTGAGAAGTAAACTATAAAAAAGAAAATCAAGTGTAAAAGCAAAACAAATAAAACATATTGAATTGAATGGAATGGAGTTGAATTGAGTATCGTGCATTAACTCAAACCATGCACCATTCTCGATGATAGATATTAAGTTAGCATGGATTTAATAAATATTATATTTGCCTCCTCATTTTATAATCTATAAATAGACCAGAACAATCTAATAAAGTGTGGTATACTGCAAGTGGTTTGTCAACATTTTTCTAACAATTTAGAATCTGTATAAGTAAAGGAGCCTGATTCACGTTAGGGAATGAGTGATTAGCGATTTATTTGACATATCTCAGAAAAACAAGATATAATTACACGTGAAAATGTCGTGGTTCGTTGAGAAATTGAAAATGTATTTTGTTAGTTTGATTTTCTTTTGTATTACATTTTAAACTATTGATATCCAGACATACAAAGCTTGCATTATAATATTATGAAACAATTATGTACAGAAATATACACAGTAAGATACATACATAACAACACTAATGTTAAACAACGGTTCAAAGTTAAATATAGTAGTTACAAGTTATAGTATGTACAAAACCATTTACAAAATTTAATTTATCATTACAATTTCAAACTGACAACTTATTACTTAAATTAAAGCTCAATTAACAATAATTACAAAATAAAACAATTATTTATTAAATATTCCTATTCACATATTTCACAATACTGAATAGGGGTTGGCAGAAAAGAGCACAGGTGCAAAGAGTGACTACAAACCCGTACTAAAAGTAATTTAAAACTAAATATAGCAATGATCATATAAAATTATATAATACAACCTGGAAATGAAAATGAAAACAAGTTAATCTTTAAGTGAAAAAAGTTTAAGTTTTTTAAGTTGATCCAAACAAAACAACAACTTTAATTGAAATATACAAAATAAATAATTGTTAACTCGGAATAACAGTTTTGTCGGCAATCGCTCAACTATTAACAAACCATCTTAATTTATATATCTCTAACATCATCTTGAAACAGATCCAGTAATGATAATTAACAACCGTATAATGAAACTCTGGACACCCCAAACACATCGGGCGTGGCTAATGTGGTTTGTGTACTCTATTCTATACTCTACTAAGCGGAAGACCATCTTTACAAATATGTTGATTGTCATTAGAAGAGAGTAACGTGAGCGTACATCCAGCCCAATTGTCTTCCTTCCTTCCTGTTTACACAGAGTACAAGTGAAGACCTCAGCACAGACAGACAGACAGACAGACAGAAGACAGACAGACAGACAGACAGACAGACAGACAGACAGACAGACAGACAGACAGACAGACAGACAGACAGACAGACAGACAGACAGACAGACAGACAGACAGACAGACAGACAGACAGACAGACAGACAGACAGACAGACAGACAGACAGACAGACAGACAGACAGACAGACAGACAGACAGACAGACAGACAGACAGACAGACAGACAGACAGACAGACAGACAGACAGACAGACAGACAGACAGACAGACAGACAGACAGACAGACAGACAGACAGACAGACAGACAGACAGACAGACAGACAGACAGACAGACAGACAGACAGACAGACAAACAGACAGACAGACAGACAGACAGACAGACAGACAGACAGACAGACAGACAGACAGACAGACAGACAAACAGACAGACAGACAGACAGACAGACAGACAGACAGACAGACAGACAGACAGACAGACAGACAGACAAACAGACAGACAGACAGAAGACAGACAGACAGACAGACAGACAGACAGACAGACAGACAGAAGACAGACAGACAGACAGACAGACAGACAGACAGACAAACAGACAGACAGACAGACAGACAGACAGACAGACAGACAGACAGACAGACAGACAGACAGACAGACAGACAGACAGACAGACAGACAGACAGACAGACAGACAGACAGACAGTTATGTGGAGACATCTCTGTCATTCATATGAAAATACTCTTTAGAAAAGGAGATATCTTGATCCGGTAGAATTCAAGAACAGAAATGTTATCTAAAACAACTCTCTTTGTATAAGAGAGAATCTAGTTATTTCTGTGATATCCCTAAGGTTGCAGAACTGAACTTTGACAAAAACAACAATACTTGTTCGAGGTTAACATATACCTCAAAGGGAAGTCAGAACAACAAGTTGTTATCATACACCCACCTTTCTCCCATATTTATTCAACAACATAATTTAGATAATTCCAGATACAATTGGATATATAATATAAAAAACATAGATATTAATACCACCCCACCACACCAAATAGCTTACATGCGTTACAGTACAACCACTCACTTTTAAAACAATATAACAGTTATGAACCCCATTCTTGTCAGGAACGTTAAAACACTTTGAATTTATTATCTTCAAATTGCATTCATTTGTGCACTTCACATGCATTCATTTGTGTACTTCACATGCACTCATTTGTGCACTTCACATGCATTCATTTGTGTACTTCACATGCACTCATTTGTGTATTTTCTCTCTGTAGTGTTTACATCAGTCGCAACAACTATGAAATGTCCCAAGACAACATAACAGATACTTTCGTCATAGACGAAGAACTCACGTGGCCAATCAACGATCGGTATTGCTCGGCTCGGCTTGGCTCGGCTCGGCTCAGCTCGGCTCGGCTCGGCTCGGCTCGGGGGGCTCGCTGGTTGGACACGGATCGGTGTTGCTCGGCTCGGCTCGGCTCGGCTCGGGGGGCTCGCTGGTTGGACACGGATCGGTGTTGCTCGGCTCGGCTCGGCTTGGCTCGGCTCGGCTCAGCTCGGGGGGCTCGGGGGGCTCGCTGGTTGGACACGGATCGGTGTTGCTCGGCTCGGCTCGGCTCGGCTCGGCTCGGCTCGGCTCAGCTCGGCTCGGCTCGGCTCGGCTTGGCTTGGCTCGGCTCGGCTCGGGGGGCTCGGGGGGCTCGCTGGTTGGACACGGATCGGTGTTGCTCGGCTCGGCTCGGCTCGGCTCGGCTCGGCTTGGCTTGGCTCGGCTCGGCTCGGGGGGCTCGGGGGGCTCGCTGGTTGGACACGGATCGGTGTTGCTCGGCTCGGCTCGGCTTGGCTCGGCTCGGCTCAGCTCGGCTCGGCTCGGCTCGGCTCGGGGGGCTCGGGGGGCTCGCTGGTTGGACACGGATCGGTGTTGCTCGGCTCGGCTCGGCTTGGCTCGGCTCGGCTCAGCTCGGCTCGGCTCGGCTCGGCTCGGGGGGCTCGCTGGTTGGACACGGATCGGTATTGCTCGGCTCGGCTCGGCTCGGCTCGGCCGGGCTCGAGGGGCTCGCTGGTTGGACACGGCTCGGCTCGGCTCGAGAGGCTCGCTGGTTGGACACGGATCGGTGTTGCTCGGCTCGGCTCGGCTCGGGGGGCTCGCTGGTTGGACACGGATCGGTGTTGCTCGGCTCGGCTCGGCTCGGGGGGCTCGCTGGTTGGACACGGATCGGTATTGCTCGGCTTGGCTCGGCTCGGCTTGGCTTGGCTCGGCTCGGCTCGGCTCGGCTCGGCTCGGGGGGCTCGCTGGTTGGACACGGATCGGTGTTGCTCGGCTCGGCTCGGCTCGGGGGGCTCGCTGGTTGGACACGGATCGGTGTTGCTCGGCTCGGCTCGGGGGGCTCGCTGGTTGGACACGGATCGGTATTGCTCGGCTCGGCTTGGCTTGGCTCGGCTCGGCTCAGGGGGCTCGCTAGTTGGACACGGATCGGTATTGCTCGGCTCGGCTTGGCTTGGCTCGGCTCGGCTCGGCTCGGCTCGGCTCGGCTCGGGGGGCTCGCTAGTTGGACACGGATCGGTATTGCTCGGCTCGGCTTGGCTTGGCTCGGCTCGGCTCGGGGGGCTTGCTGGTTGGACACGGATCGGTATTGCTCGGCTCGGCTTGGCTTGGCTCGGCTCGGCTCGGCTCGGCTCGGCTCGGGGGGCTCGCTAGTTGGACACGGATCGGTATTGCTCGGCTTGGCTCAGCTCGGCTCCGCTCGGCTCGGCTCGGCTCGGGGGGCTCGCTGGTTGGACACGGATCGGTATTGCTCGGCTCGGCTCGGGGGGCTCGCTGGTTGGACACGGATCGGTATTGCTCGGCTCGGCTTGGCTTGGCTCGGCTCGGCTCGGCTCGGGGGGCTCGCTGGTTGGACACGGATCGGTATTGTTCGGCTCGGCTCGGCTCGGCTCGGCTCGGCTCGGCTCGGCACGGCTCGGCTCGGCTCGGGGGGCTTGCTGGTTGGACACGGATCGGTATTGTTCGGCTCAACTCGGCTCTCGCTGGTTGGACACGGGTCACAAAGAAAGCTCCCATTTATAGAATATATAAAATAGATGAGGGGGGGGCCCATACCCCATTTATCTTTCTAATGCTTAATAATCCAACCAAACTTTTATTTTAATAACTTTAATAAGACTAAGAGGGACTCGTCTGTGACGAAAGCATCTGTAAGGAATTGTCTGTGGACGCAGATATAACCGATCGGCAATAATTCTTTGGTAGACGAGTAACATTTATGACGTAGAGCAGATTGCGCCTTAATTTTGACTTAAGATGCATATTAAATCGGGTACATTATCTTCCTAGAACATAATTCATGGATGCTCGCTTGCCAAACATATGTAACATTCACAAGTCGTAATTAACACACAACACGTAACACAATTAACAATTAACAATTAGCATTAATAGGTTCTAATTTTGCTTAGTACTGTCTTGCTATGCGGCAGTCATTTTGTTTTTCACTTCTGTAGCTTCCGTATAAACGCAACTGACATCTCAATTCTAGAATACAATCACTGTTTGTGTTATATATATATATACAGAAATGAATATTTACATGTTGACTAAGGTTCCAACTATAGAAAGATTTATACTGTCATTTGCATGTCACCGGTCATTTTTGTCTGCTAACGTCTAGCCTACACACGGTACACACGGGTGGATAAACGTACATTAAAATATTGCTCGCTTCGTGCACAACGAATACTTTTCGGAATCATCTCCTATCTTCGTCGGACGCCAGCTCCTGACATTAGACTTTTCGGAGTCATCTTCTACCTTCGTCGGACATTATTCGCACGTCGGTGGGTTGACGTACATGAAAACATTGCTCTCTACTAGCACAGCGAATACTATGAACAGGGTAGATACATTTCGGAGTCACCTTCTATCTTCGTCGGGCATTATTCGCACGTCGGTGGGTTGACGTACATAAAAACATTGCTCTCCACTAGCACAGCGAATACTATGAACAGGGTGTAGAGACTGAGGCAGGTGAATCCGAGTCTCTTATGTAGCCGGAACTTGAAGGCCGCCATTGTGAAGTAGAGAAGAAAGATGGTGGCCATTAGAGCGAGACAGCTGTAGACCAGACCGCCGGAGATCAGTGAGAGCGACAGAGATGGAGATATCAGGCATTTGATGAACCAGGGTAGGCCCAGGCTGAGCAGGATATCCAGGGTGTTGGCACCCACACTGTTACTCATACCCACACCCCCGAGACCTACAAGGCAAGGAAATATGGCGTTAATTATTCTTAAAAAACCAAAACCTTCCTGTTTACCTCTTTATTGTCTGACAGTATGAAAAATTAATCAGAATCCCGGTCAAATTGAAATATTGGCTTCTGGGTGACCAAAGAATAAGAATAAGTTTTGGTATAGAGTTGGATTCAAGCTGAGTCGAAAAAGGAAGTGTAGAAGATAAATTAGTGTTGTTCCAATATCAAATATCTTTATTGGCATATTGAATCACGAGTTTGAGAAAAACTCTTTTTCGAGATTCCTTAGTAAACATTTACAGTCATGGGTTGGAATTATGTCAACTTATGCTTAATGGATACTTATACCAAAAAGTGTTATTTTCATGAGTGTATGTATTTGACATTAATAATTAGATTATTGATGATCAATAGATACTAATATGTTATCAATAAAACGTGGTAAAGTAAATGAAAAAAATATATATAATATAATCAAACAAATAGACAATAAACTTACTTAACTTCGAAGATAACAAATTAAATAAAGATGACTATTAGTAATGATAACCAAAGGTAGAGACATTGTGCCTTGTGTGAATTAATGTATAATAGGAAAGTACCCACCTTTCCTTGCCATAATAATGGCGGAGATGCCTTCTGGGATCGACCCTCCAATAGCTAAGAATGTGAGGCCCATTACTGAGCTCGAGATCTCGAATGTGTCACCTGGAAATTATCCATCACATCATTATTATTAATAACTAATAATTCATATTAATCAAAGGTTATTAAAGTAATTTATATTGTTAAAACCAAAACGTTTGACCCCGGAATAGTCCAGGGTAGTTCTGCCAGTTGTAAAAGGTGAGCCGATATCAATGACGAAATATAGTTCCGTAACCTATGTTTAACTTCAAATAAACCACTTTGAAATTGCCGTGCGTGTATCTGATTTGCTTACCTCTAATTTTTGGGTGCGCACAAATAAAACATTACAACACATTCTACCATATTTTGTATTGATACCATATAACACTTTTCACCTGTGTTTTCTTCAAGTTGTTTCTTCCTTATCCTCGCCACTGCCTCAAATCCCAAAATAGCCATGTTGTCGTGTTTTGTTCCAGAATCCAGACAAGTATTGAATATGCACCAATTACAGAAATATAGTTTCCAACAATGTAGTTGCCTGGCAACAGATAATAGGCAACACGCGTACGATTTTTTTTGTTAAACCAAACACTTAGTTTAATAGTATTAGATACAAAAAGTATATTAATGCATGTCGCACGTAAAATAGAAATTTTTAAATAGGTTTAATGTGGTCGCATTTATTGAAATTTAAACTGGGGATCTGAAACGCGTACAGGTGGCTGTGACGCAATGGTTCTGTAGACGTGGCAGAACAGACCAATCGCTGAGGCGGTGAGCGTACGAAGAACAAAACTATGACGTCAAATCCACTCTACATGGCGGCGGTTCGTTTTTCGCGCCCTTTTATTTATCGTTACTAAACCAATTATTTTGAGACATAGACTGATCCGTTTTTCAAAATTCAAAGACACAAAATTATTAAATGAGAGACAAGGTATTACAAAATCGATTACAATTTTCATACGCGTGTTCCCTATTTGTCCACCCTGTGATGTCACAAGCCCTTCATTTGAGCATTTTTGTTTCATTATTTTAAAATTGACCGCTCAAAATAGACTAGATGCATTCTGGTGGCAAGAAAATAACTTATAATGAGGAGGAGTTGAGCTGTCAAATGTTTATTGTTGTGTTATTGTTAAATCGTCAATGGCGCCGTTAGGAGGTTGCTTGGCAGCTTTATCTGAGTGTATCACCACGTATATCACAGCCTTCATTTCGTTTTGAGTGAATACGGTTTGGTTGAACACGTATTGAATTGCGAGTGTATACCACGGACATTCGAAGCGCTCTCCTCAACCCAACTTGGATTCGATCTGAATTGTTGTTGTTGTACACTTGAATTTATTTGGTGGGCGTGGATTGAAAGTAAAATTGGGCTGTCAGCTGCTGTCAGTGCGTTCCCGTATGGCGTTTCTCCGAGTGTCAATAGTGTTCATACTATTTATATATATTGTATTTGTAGGCTAGGCATAGCAACACAGTCATTAGGCTTTCTGTTTCTTCGTTATTTGCCATGTGTAATGTGTTTGTGTATTTAATGCGGGAAAAAAATGGAAGTAGGCCTATTGTAGACACCGCCATTTTCACCGCCATTTCCCCAAGCCGCCGTTCAAAAGAAGTCACTACGTATACCACAGCGTTGAATTCGTATTGATAAACACGGGTTGACTTGAGAACGACTTGAACATCTTGATATACACCGAGAATTCAACTCGATTCGCGTTCGAGTCGATCCGCCTTCCTAAGCAGATTGACTTCAGTATTGCGGTTTGAAACTCCTTGATAGGATCCTATACATCCCAATACAGATCGGCACAGCCTTCCACTGCTTCTTTTGAACGGCGGCTTGGGGAGATTGCGGTGAAAATGGCGGTGTATACTATAGGCCTACTTCCATTTTTTCCCCGCATTTAATACACAAACACATTACGCATGGCAAATAACGAAGGAACAGAAAGCCTAATGACTGTGTTGCTAGGCCTAGCCTACAAATACGAACACTATTGACACTCGGAGAAACGCCATTCGGGAACGCACTGACAGCAGCTGACAGCCCTAACAACTTTACTTTCAATCCACGCCCACCAAATAAATTCAAGTGTACAACAACAACAACAATTCAGATCGAAACGAAGGTGGGTTGAGTAGAGCGCTTCGAATGTCCGTGGTATACACTCGCATTTCAATACGTGTTCAACCAAACCGTATTCACTCAAAACTAAATGAAGGCTGTGATATACGTGGTGAGCCTGTGTCGATCTGTATTGTGATGTATTTCAAGGAGTTTCAAACCGCAATACTGAAGTCAATCTGCTTAGGAAGGCGGATCGACTCGAACGCGAATCGAGCTAAATTCTCGGTGTATATCAAGATGTTCAAATCGTTCTCAAGTCAACCCGTGTTGAGTCAATACGAATTCAACGCTGTGGTATACGTAGTGTATGAGTCCTCAATAGACGATTTTCAGAATTGATCTAGAGGGCCGTGATTATACTTCTCTAAGGGTCCTTGATAGATCACTGACAACAATGCTCAACAATAACCACTAGTTTTCAAATGTTAATATTAAGGTGCATTTTTCACTGTTGTGCATTGTTGCCATTGAAGATCTAGAGGGCCATGATTACTTCTATCTAAGGGTCCTTGATAGATCAATGGCAACAATGCTCAACAATAACAACTAGTTATCAAATGTTTAGTTAATGTGCGTTTTTGAATGTTCTGCATTTTTGTCATTGAAGATCTAGAGGGCCGTGATTAATTCTATCTAAGGGTCCTAGATTAATTCTGAACAAGGTTTCTATTCTTGATATGCAACACAGTAATTTGTTTGTCTACAACAATGACTTCGTGTACGGGATGATGGCCGCTATGTGTAGGAACTGCACTACCTCATGTACGGGATGATGGCCGCTATGTGTAGGAACTGCAATACCTCATGTACGGGATGATGGCCGCTATGTGTAGGAACTGCAATACCTCATGTACGGGATGATGGCCGCTATGTGTAGGAACTGCAATACCTCATGTACGGGATGATGGCCGCTATGTGTAGGAACTGCAATACCTCATGTACGGGATGGTGGCCGCTATGTGTTGGAACTGCAATACCTCATGTACGGGATGGTGGCCGCTATGTGTAGGAACTGCAATACCTCATGTACGGGATGATGGCCGCTATGTGTAGGAACTGCAATACCTCATGTACGGGATGATGGCCGCTATGTGTAGGAACTGCAATACCTCATGTACGGGAATATAGCCGCCAACAATGTCAGTGACGTCACGTGAATATAAAGAAGACTGGTTACCGAATACTGAGAGCATCCATGACACGACGTACGCAGCAATGGCGATCCACACGACGCACATGATGAACGTCAGCGGATACAAGCGTTGCCAGCGCTCCACGCGGCAGTCGGGAACACTAACATACAGGAGAAACTTCCCTGGTAGCAGAAATGCCCACCAGAGCGTTTGAAGCGCTCCGTCTGGCGGTCGCCAACGGAAGCTTCCTACAACAACAACAAAGTAGTCTCATAAAGGTCGGTTTACCCACATATAATCACTCAAATAAGTATTCTTTCAATTTTAAAAATCGATTTCTTCGATGGAGAAAATGTCAATAAAGTTGAATCATGCCGAAAGCATTATGGATGGCGTTCACACAACTTCTAAGATTTAAGATTTAAGGAAACCATAGCAACGTTAGCTCTTATACCTCAAATTCTTAGCCGAGCCAATGAGAGGCGACGTTTTATAAATCCGACCAATGGAAGCGATCCTAAGTAAACAATTAGAAAAATACGTGCTAGGAAAGTGTGTAAACTCACTAAACCGACCTTATAACTAGCCTTCGCTTGGGCACCTACCACAGAAGATAGCGAGAATTTAAGGGGTTCGGATCGTATATCTTTAAAACAACTTTCAAAATCGAAATAATTGTGGGAAGATATACAAGGCACATATTATCAGGGTACATACAGAATGATAACATGTAAAATTCATTACATTTGGATTAAATGGTATAAAACGATATTATTGCATATTTTTATTATTGTATTTAGGTCCAGTTTTATAACAACTTACTTGTCGAATAGCTTGTTTTCTCCATGGCAACTACCAATCAAAACCCTTGCAATCCTCCAAAAAGCTTCATTAACGTTCTTATTAGAAGATTTTCTTAGAAAAAACCTTGTATTCACTCACTGTCTTTAAATAGTTTTGTAGTCTCGCCAGCTTCAACGTTCTTGCTAACAATACTGATCTCGGAGTTTTGGAGGTTGTCAGTAGACTTGTAAGTCCCCATCCCTTCTTGTGGCCGCCCTTCCACAGGCTCCGGCGCTGTAACACAACATTACATTTCAATATCCTTATGATAAGTTACTGGCACACTGATGTGAAGTAGGAAAACAAGAAAGTGAAAAGGGCGGGATGAAGAGGCGAGTTAAGAGCGAATGATACCTCTGCGTCAAAAACCGCAGAACATTTTCATTTTTTAATCATATCTCAAGATTAAAACACAAAATCAAAAACCTGAGAGATCATAGCGGTGTAGTTTGGTAAACCCTACAGACTGAATGATAAATGTATCGAACATTATAAACCGTATGACTATGATACTTATTTCCCTAGAAATTTTAGGAAATAATTATCACAGTCATACTGATTATAGCGTTAAATACATTTATCATTCAGTCTGTAGGACTTACCAAACCACAGCGCTATGATTTCTCAAATTTTCGATTTTGTGTTTCAATCTTGAGATATGATTTAAAAATGAAAATTTTCTGCGGTTTTTGACGTAGAGGTATCCTTCGCTCTTAAGTATGTGATTTGTTTATGATTGCTATGGAGTTTGTTCTTCTTCATGGAAATAGCATGTTATAAAACAATTGCATAGCAATAAATCCTGTAATAAGCTCATATAGGCCTTCCCGTGTTGTTTCAACACTGAGAAGTGAGAAGAGAGAAAATTGTAAAGCTCTCCCCAAAGTCGAACATTGCTCGCCAAGTGAAGAGTGAAAAGTAAAACGACTGAAGAAGAGTTGTTGGTGATTAGTGAGTTTGAGTTTGTTTGAGTAATAAACTTAAAAATAGCCTACTGCCATGATAAAACAACATTGCATAATATTGTATATAGGTGACAATGAGAAATCAGCTGGTTAATAATTCGTGATTCAAGTATCAAAAGACTCCAGTGCGGCGTCTTTGAAACTTTGACTTTTTCTGTTCACTTTTTACTTCCACTTTTTTTACTACACTTTTCACATTTCACTCTTTTTACTTCCCTGTCTGTCACACGCTTTCCTTTCTAAACAATGCGGCAGTAAAATAAGACGAATCTCAAAGATAAGTTAAAACGTACCCGACTTTTTGAAGCTATTAGCCGGCTGCTTGCCGGAAACACAGGTGACCATTCTAGTGGTTCCCCTAGCGAGTCTCTTATTGACGCACATCAACCCGAAGTAGATGAAGTAACAGATGAGCAGCACCATCGCCTCCCACCACATGATCACTGCATCCCACACGAAGGCGGTGAGAAGAACTACCGTGAACAAGTAGATGACGCAGTCTCTAGTCAGCGGCCACCACTCCAAGGCTATCACCTGCAACAACACAACGATACTTATGTGATTGTATAATATTTTATATAATTATAATGTTTTTGTTTTTTTTTTTTCATTTAATTTTATTTCATTTCATTTCATTTCATTTCATTTCATTTCATTTTATTTATTTCATTTCATTTCATTTTATTTTACTTCATTTTTTTTATTTTATTTTATTTAATTTAATTTAATTTTATTTTATTTTATTTTATTTTATTTTATTTTATTTTATTTTATTTTATTTTATTTTATTTTATTTTATTTTATTTTATTTTATTTTATTTAATTTAATTTAATTTAATTTTATTTTATTTTATTTTATTTTATTTTATTTTATTTTATTTTATTATATTTTCTTTTAATTTATTTTATTTTATTTCATTTCATTTCATTTCATTTCATTTTATTTTATTTTATTTTATTTTATTTATTTTTATTTTATTTTATTTTATTTTATTTTATTTTATTTTATTTTATTTAATTTTATTTAATTTAACTTTATTTTATTTTATTTTATTTTATTTTATTTCATTTCATCTCATTTTTTAAATTTAATTTATTTAATTTTAACTTCTTTTATAATTTTTGCCCATTTTTTGGTGAACAAAAAAATCCCTCGTCACCCCACTGTGGACGCACCTTGCTGGCGGCGATGCCCCCGCACGCCGCGACGCCCAGAGTGTTGAACACGGCCGAGCCCACCACCGCTCCGACGCCGATGTCGCTCTCCGTGATGAAGGTGCCGATGATGTTTACGAACAGTTCGGGCGTCGACGTGGCCATAGCCATGAAGGTCGCGCCCGCCACGTCCTCGGGGATGCTCAGGCCTGCAACAAACATTTCTAACAGTGTAGAAAGCTACAGAAATGTGGAACAATCTACGTCAGAGCAGTTTTTCCAACGCAACCCCCTGCGATGACGTAGATTAATTCAATGTTCTGTAACTTTTCATCAATCTTAGATAATGCAGATCTCGTGATGTGTTGAAAGTGACAGAAAATTGAAGCAATGTGCGTCAACACAATGGGTTGCGTTGAAAAAAGGCAGGCTTGGGAACTTAGTTTAAACCGTTGTATAGTCTTGTCGCTGAACAATCTGTAACTCGTGGCCTGTACGTGAGTATTAGAGCACAGTCTTACCTGTACAAATACAGTTGACTGAGGGTAGGAAGTGGTCGTTGCACACTAGCGCTATCATCAGGCAACAGTAGAAGGCAGCAACAGGTGAAGCAAGATGGCGTAGTGTGATGACTGTTAGTATTAGAGCACAGTCTTACCTGTACAAATACAGTTGACTGAGGGTAGGAAGTGGTCGTTGCACACTAGCGCTATCATCAGGCAACAGTAGAAGGCCAGCAACAGGTGAAGCAAGATGGCATAGTGTGATGACTGTTAGTACTAGAGCACAGTCTTACCTGTACAAATACAGTTGACTGAGGGTAGGAAGTAGTCGTTGCACACTAGCGCTATCATCAGGCAACAGTAGAAGGCCGGCAACAGGTGAAGCAAGATGGCGAAGTGTGATGACTGTTAGTATTAGAGCACAGTCTTACCTGTACAAATACAGTTGACTGAGGGTAGGAAGTAGTCGTTGCAGACTAGCGCTATCATAAGGCAACAGTAGAAGGCCAGCAACAGGTGAAGCAAGATGGCGTAGTGTGATGACTGTTAGTATTAGAGCACAGTCTTACCTGTACAAATACAGTTGACTGAGGGTAGGAAGTGGTCGTTGCACCCTAGCGCTATCATCAGGCAACAGTAGAAGGCCAGCAACAGGTGAAGCAAGATGGCGTAGTGTGATGACTGTTAGTATTAGAGCACAGTCTTACCTGTACAAATACAGTTGACTGAGGGTAGGAAGTGGTCGTTGCACACTAGCGCTATCATCAGGCAACAGTAGAAGGCCAGCAACAGGTGAAGCAAGATGGCGTAGTGTGATGACTGTTAGTATTAGAGCACAGTCTTACCTGTACAAATACAGTTGACTGAGGGTAGGAAGTAGTCGTTGCACACTAGCGCTATCATCAGGCAACAGTAGAAGGCCGGCAACAGGTGAAGCAAGATGGCGTAGTGTGATGACTGTAAGTATTAGAGCACAGTCTTACCTGTACAAATACAGTTGACTGAGGGTAGGAAGTGGTCGTTGCACACTAGCGCTATCATCAGGCAACAGTAGAAGGCCAGCAACAGGTGAAGCAAGATGGCGTAGTGTGATGACTGTTAGTATTAGAGCACAGTCTTACCGGTACAAATACAGTTGACTGAGGGTAGGAAGTGGTCGTTGCACACTAGCGCTATCATCAGGCAACAGTAGAAGGCCAGCAACAGGTGAAGCAAGATGGCGTAGTGTGATGACTGTTAGTATTAGAGCACAGTCTTACCTGTACAAATACAGTTGACTGAGGGTAGAAAGTAGTCGTTGCATACTAGCGCTATCATCAGGCAACAGTAGAAGGCCAGCAACAGGTGAAGCAAGATGGCGTAGTGTGATGACTGTTAGTATTAGAGCACAGTCTTACCTGTACAAATACAGTTGACTGAGGGTAGGAAGTAGTCGTTGCACACTAGCGCTATCATCAGGCAACAGTAGAAGGCAGCAACAGGTGAAGCAAGATGGCGTAGTGTGATGACTGTTAGTATTAGAGCACAGTCTTACCTGTACAAATACAGTTGACTGAGGGTAGGAAGTGGTCGTTGCACACTAGCGCTATTATCAGGCAACAGTAGAAGGCCATGCAGCAACAGGTGAAGCAAGATGGCGTAATGTGATGACTGTTAGTATTAGAGCACAGTCTTACCTGTACAAATACAGTTGACTGAGGGTAGGAAGTAGTCGTTGCACACTAGCGCTATCATCAGGCAACAGTATAAGGCCAGCAACAGGTGAAGCAAGATGGCGTAGTGTGATGACTGTTAGTATTAGAGCACAGTCTCACCTGTACAAATACAGTTGACTGAGGGTAGGAAGTAGTCGTTGCATACTAGCGCTATCATCAGGCAACAGTAGAAGGCCATGCAGCAACAGGTGAAGCAAGATGGCGTAGTGTGATGACTGTTAGTATTAGAGCACAGTCTTACCTGTACAAATACAGTTGACTGAGGGTAGGAAGTGGTCGTTGCACACTAGCGCTATCATCAGGCAACAGTAGAAGGCAGCAACAGGTGAAGCAAGATAGCGTAGTGTGATGACTGTTAGTATTAGAGCACAGTCTTACCTGTACGAATACAGTTGACTGAGGGTAGGAAGTAGTCGTTGCACACTAGCGCTATCATCAGGCAACAGTAAAAGGCCAGCAACAGGTGAAGCAAGATGGCGTAGTGTGATGACTGTTAGTATTAGAGCACAGTCTTACCTGTACAAATACAGTTGACTGAGGGTAGGAAGTAGTCGTTGCACACTAGCGCTATCATCAGGCAAAAGTAGAATGCAGCAACAGGTGAAGCAAGATGGCGTAGTGTGATGACTGTTAGTATTAGAGCACAGTCTTACCTGTACAAATACAGTTGACTGAGGGTAGGAAGTGGTCGTTGCACCCTAGCGCTATCATCAGACAACAGTAGAAGGCCAGCAACAGGTGAAGCAAGATGGCGTAGTGTGATGACTGTTAGTATTAGAGCACAGTCTTACCTGTACAAATACAGTTGACTGAGGGTAGGAAGTGGTCGTTGCACACTAGCGCTATCATCAGGCAACAGTAGAAGGCCAGCAACAGGTGAAGCAAGATGGCGTAGTGTGATGACTGTTAGTATTAGAGCACAGTCTTACCTGTACAAATACAGTTGACTGAGGGTAGGAAGTAGTCGTTGCACACTAGCGCTATCATCAGGCAACAGTAGAAGGCCATGCAGCAACAGGTGAAGCAAGATGGCGTAGTGTGATGACTGTTAGTATTAGAGCACAGTCTTACATGTACAAATACAGTTGACTGAGGGTAGGAAGTAGTCGTTGCACACTAGCGCTATCATCAGGCAACAGTAGAAGGCCATGCAGCAACAGGTGAAGCAAGATGGCGTGGTGTGATGACTGTTAGTATTAGAGCACAGTCTTACCTGTACAAATACAGTTGACTGAGGGTAGGAAGTAGTCGTTGCACACTAGCGCTATCATCAGGCAACAGTAGAAGGCCATGCAGCAACAGGTGAAGCAAGATGGCGTAGTGTGATGACTGTTAGTATTAGAGCACAGTCTTACCTGTACAATTACAGTTGACTGAGGGTAGGAAGTAGTCGTTGCACACTAGCGCTATCATCAGGCAACAGTAGAAGGCCGGCAACAGGTGAAGCAAGATGGCGTTGTGTGATGACTGTTAGTATTAGAGCACAGTCTTACCTGTACAAATACAGTTGACTGAGGGTAGGAAGTAGTCGTGGCACACTAGCGCTATCATCAGGCAACAGTAGAAGGCAGCAACAGGTGAAGCAAGATGGCGTAGTGTGATGACTGTTAGTATTAGAGCACAGTCTTACCTGTACAAATACAGTTGACTGAGGGTAGGAAGTAGTCGTAGCACACTAGCGCTATCATCAGGCAGCAGTAGAAGGCCAGCAACAGGTGAAGCAAGATGGCGTAGTGTGATGACTGTTAGTATTAGAGCACAGTCTTACCTGTACAAATACAGTTGACTGAGGGTAGGAAGTAGTCGTGGCACACTAGCGCTTTCATCAGGCAACAGTAGAAGGCAGCAACAGGTGAAGCAAGATGGCGTAGTGTGATGACTGTTAGTATTAGAGCACAGTCTTACCTGTACAAATACAGTTGACTGAGGGTAGGAAGTAGTCGTGGCACACTAGCGCTTTCATCAGGCAACAGTAGAAGGCAGCAACAGGTGAAGCAAGATGGCGTAGTGTGATGACTGTTAGTATTAGAGCACAGTCTCACCTGTACAAATACAGTTGACTGAGGGTAGGAAGTAGTCGTTGCACACTAGCGCTATCATCAGGCAACAGTAGAAGGCAGCAACAGGTGAAGCAAGATGGCGTAGTGTGATGACTGTTAGTATTAGAGCACAGTCTTACCTGTACAAATACAGTTGACTGAGGGTAGGAAGTGGTCGTTGCACACTAGCGCTATCATCAGGCAACAGTAGAAGGCAGCAACAGGTGAAGCAAGATGGCGTAGGGTGATGACTGTTAGTATTAGAGCACAGTCTTACCTGTACAAATACAGTTGACTGAGGGTAGGAAGTAGTCGTTGCACACAAGCGCTATCATCAGGAAGCAGTAAAAGGCCAGCAACAGGTGAAGCAAGATGGCGCCGTGGAGTCTTTGCGCCTGCGTAAACAGGTCGGGCGGGAAGTCTTCTAAAGATGGCGGTGTGCAGTTGTCACGGGTGATGTTGGCAAACAGTTCTGCCAACAACAACAACAAACATTATTGTCCAACCGTGTTGTATTTTATGTATGTTTTCTGTCCTTTTATGTAGTTGGACTCTTGCATAACCTCGAGACAAAGGAAAAGTCCTCTCCAGAAAAATCCTGCTAAATAATACACATAGTTGCTCCACAAAGGGTTGTATTTAATATCATTTACGAAAGGAGTTTACGAAGGAGAAAGGACAACAATATTCAACACATCTTTAAATCATTTATCACGGTTATAGGATCTGTTGCTAAATAACGGCCGTGATTACTGATTTTATATTCTCGTTTATAGATTTCAAATCTTTTGGAGAGCAGGATAATTAAGAAAAGGGAAAATCAAATTCGGAAGGTATTTATGAATACATTTACATTGAATGTGTTTAGTTGTTAAATTTATAATTATTTGTCCCATAATACTCATAAGCTGGTTATGATATTTAGCCTTTACTCTAATGCAATCAATTATATAACTTCACGTGCCACTAAACGTGTTTGACTTAATCTGAAATACGCTCAAGAAGTGTGTTGAACATAACATTCAGGAGTTTGCAACAAAATAATATGTATCATTGTCAATCAATAAATGAACACATAAAAGTAAAATACATTGCTGTTCATGCTTATTAATATCATTGTGTGTGTTATTATATTTCCCTGTGTGAATAGTGTACTTACCTGTAATAAAGTTACTTCACTCAATCATCAATCAAACACAGCCGCAAGATACTCACGATTTGATCACTATTATTGAATACTTATTCTCTAAATCAATGTAACGTTGCAGACAACAATATCAGAACGACATCCATCCAGAAAAAAATTTACAGAATTAAAAGTGAATGAAAAAATGTTGTCATTCTACATAAAATTAAATATTCATTCAAATACGTACGTTCCATTTTGAAGTTTCACCAGAACTCGCTTAAAATTGTATCACTATTATAGTAAAAGAATTATATCGTTGACTTCCTCAAACATTGGCACATTTTTAATGTAAAAATACTTAAGTTAAGATCTACTAAATGCGTTGTTAACTTGTCAATGACTCGACTTAGTGTGTTCGATACACCACATGTAAAGCACGAACCAAAATATTATTGTCATTCACACTGACCAAGTCCAATCATTGAGCACATATTGTCGTGACCCTCCCTATATATCTCTAACATTGAACTAGACGCAAATCAGAGACTCAGCTCTCATTTCAATTACAATGTAAACATTTCTCATTAGTGTCTAATTGTTTGTTAATTTAGCAGCTCACGTGTAGAGCAGAACAGATCAATATCGTAAGAGCTCAAGGTCAGGTGTGTCTGTGAACGATCACTAATTGAGTGACCACGACGCAGCCGAGTAGAAGAACTGCTTGGACATGAATGACCATCACAACTTGCACACATAAGAATATGATGCCAGGTTATCTTGCTGATAAAATGATGGGTATCAGACAGTTTCATAATATAAATACGAGGGGAGCCGTGGAAGGCAACGCTTTTAGGGTTACATGTAGACTAATAGTAAGCAATTGCAAAACTCGGTATTTATAGCGGGTGTCAAGGAGTTTGACAAATTACCAAGTGTAATAAAGAATATAAAGAGTCTGGGAATATTTAAATCAAAACGTACTAACTGGATTAATGATATGATGGATGTAATTTAAGTATCCTAGGTTTATACAGTGGTTTTGATTTGTTTATTTTTCTATGTAATATTAGGCCTAAGCCCATACTGAAGTGTGATGGAAGCAATGGCAAAAGTAAGTTGTGTGAGTTCCAAATGGAGTCTATTTAATCTTAAATAAACATT
The DNA here is from genome assembly GCA_945910005.1 of Isoperla grammatica. NCBI lineage: Eukaryota > Metazoa > Arthropoda > Insecta > Plecoptera > Perlodidae > Isoperla > Isoperla grammatica. The sequence continues at coordinate 51,991,575 of OX246741.1, forward strand.
GTTATTGTGATATTGTAATTGGGAGTGTGTTGTATCAATGTCATAATTGTATCGGAATGTAAAAAATGGCTAAATAAGCCAACAAATAAACATACATACATACATACATGTAGGAACATGCCTCCCCGTTTGGGCCAGCGGTAGAATCGGCCGAGGGTGACTCTGCCAGTCATAAGAGGCGACAAAAGAGACCTTGCACCTTTCCACACACCACTCTCCTCCACTTGGCCCTGCCTCCCTTGCTGGACTCCCCTTATCACGACCCCCGCGATGTAGAATGAATCTGATTATTCGGAAGGCATCACATTACCTAAGCTGTCGAGTACGTCGTTCAAATCAAATCAAAATTGGAAATATTGTTTTTGGTCAGTTGCCACACTCATGGTTGTTTAAAGGGGGTGGACGACTTGTCTCCCCCCCCCCCCCTCGCACAGCCGGAATAATCCCAATCCAACGAGAGAAAAAAAAACACGCATCTTGAAGCAATTGCACAATATTTCAGAAGTGAAATCAGTGTCCAAGATTGGCCGTCTTTAGTTATCGGCCTTACGATAGTTTCCAGTAATAATTTCAGCACGACAAAACATTCGAAAAAAGACCACTGAAGTGTTAAAGGAAATAAATGAAATTAAAGCTACCAGAATCTGTGAGTAGACCCGACAACGACAGTTTACTTAGAAAAATTGATATTATTGATACTTTTATTTTTATCAATATTATGTTAATGCTATTATTTAGCCTGACGACAGAAGTTTTGTCCATTTGTTCCCATGTTCTAAGTTATTTTACTTTGTTAATATAGTTTAGAATTGGCTGCCGATAGCTGTGGCTTAGTAGTATAATGCGACGAAACTCTAATAAGAAGTTTCCCGGTTCGATAGCGGTCACCAGCAATCTTGACTCAAGGGTTTTTATTAAGTTTTCTTCAGTCGAAAGACGAATGCTGGGTTGTGTCTTATAAAATAACAATTGGACATTTCTTCGCACTATTCTCACACCTAATACCTGTTACCTACGCAGCATAGGCGTGCGCAGGTGGGGGGGGGGGAGGGGCAAGGGAGGCCGTTGCCCCCATTAGAATAGGTGTTTTTTTTTGGGGTTTTTTGTTTTTTTAGCAGAATGAGGCATTAGATTGGAAAATCGTATTTAGTAGCGTCTTGCTCACAAGTCTCACAACACAGTAGAAATGTTTCTCCAAGTGTTTTTCTCCAAGTGCCTTGCCCGTTTGGCCCGGGAAAGAATAAATCCAGTGCCTGTCGTAAAGGGACGAAAAAAGTGCTGACGTATTACGAAATTGGTTCTAATCTTATCTGAAGATTGAATTTACGTTGGAATGAGCTGACCGGCCTCAACATCACCTGTTGCCCTACTGCCTCGATTTTTGCTTTTTGACTGACCATTGCCATCACTTTGTTGATTGATTGATTGATTGATTGATTGATATTTGGGCTTTACGTCTCATATTTTTACAACTTGGCTAATCGAGACGATGAGTGGGTGAAATATGAAGATGAAGATGTTTGGAGGAAAGGGGCAAACTGGAGGGCTGCTTTTATCACTGATAAAATTAACTTATTCAACAGACAACCTGTACTCCTTTTAGTACGCTTAAAACACAGTAAAAACCGCGTGTGGCGCTTTTTCGTGGGGGGCATCCCTCCCCCCCCCCCCCCCCCCCCATTGGCGCCGCCGGGAACTACTTTGATCGGGAATTTATTGTGCCCCCCCCCCCCAATTGATCAACCTCTGAACACGCCTATGCTAGGTACTCATCTCTGAAGCAGGACAACGAAGCCCCTGGGCAGGTTTTTTACGCGAACGCGCCAAATTAACATTTTTAATTTATATTTTGAGAACACTACACAATATTGAAAAAGTGATGATTGAGCGGAACGTGGTTTCGTGAGAGCTACAATCTGGATTAACACAATTTCAAATATTTCTATCATTACTGTTGTTATTTGAGAAACCAATTAAATAATGAATTATTAATTGATTTTTTAAATAACAACCATAATGATAACAATATTTGAAATTTTGTTAATCCAGATTGTGGCTCTCACGAAACCACGTTCCGCTCTATCATCATTTTTTCAATAT
>OX246741.1:51993874-52033865 GCA_945910005.1 Isoperla grammatica
GGCAGCGAAATTAACTGACGGTTTGGTTTCTATTTTATTACCATTACCGGATTTACCCCTAATTTTAATACTCCCTATCAAAAATACACATATCTGTACGCATGGTTTATAATATATTACACGGATGACTACCATTTGATTTTGAATAGCATTTAGTTAGGAGTATGACGATAGTAAAAATAATAATAAAAATAATAATAATAATAATAATAATAATAATAGTAATAATAATAATAATAATAATAATAATAATAATAATAATAATAATAATAATAATAATAATAATAATAATAATAATAATAATAACAATAATAATAATAATAATAATAATAATAATAATAATAATAATAATAATAATAATAATAATAATAATAATAATAATAATAATAATAATAATTAAAAAATAAATATGTTCCAGAAATGTATTTACATTTTGAGACCAACTACGTGTATTCATATTTAATATATTGACTATTTATAGTTATGTTTTTACAAAAATAAATAGCTAAGATAATAGCTTTATCGTCACTAATAACAATCAGGCTGGGGAGGACCTATGACATATATTTAATACAACATATATTTCATACTTAAAGCAGAATGTGTCATAGGTCCTCCCCAGCCTGATTGTTGTAGCACTAGCATAGAATTATGGCGAAGTTATTTCAACAACAATCAGATTGCACATATAATATGTAATTATTAATTAAATTTTTAGTTAAATTTTAATTATTAATTAAATTAATAAAAAACACTCTAGTTAACTGGAAAATATGTAAAAAAAAAAAAAAAAAACACTGTAGGACTTATACCCACACTACACGGTTCAATACTTTCGTCAAACTTATTGAATTCAAAGACAAAAACGCATCAATAGAAGCTACATTGTTGCAGTGTTTTAACATACTGTTTTTGATTCGCTTTTGTTCTTGAATTCAATAAGTTTGACGAAAGTATTGAGTCGTGTAATGTCGGCATTACCCAGTTAAAAATTGTTCGATGTTATTCAACATCAAGTCACGCAATATTTCGACAGCTGCTCTGCTGTCATCATCAGGCACGACTATCAGGCACTCGTGCAGGCGCGTAGGAACTCTGAAATAAGTGGGGGGGGGAACATTGTGAGCGCGAAGCGCTAACAACTATCGGGGACTGGGGCGGAGCCCCAGCCGCCGGAGGCCCTTTTCGCCGAAGTCTAAAATTTTTTTTGCTATATTTGTTATTTTTCGGGTTTTAGGCTCAAATAAATAGGTCTTGAGGGCCTTAACCCGCCCCTTCTATAATTACGCCACTGACCTCACCACATACTTTCAGGATTTTTTTGCTATATTTGTTATTTTTCGGGTTTTAGGCTCAAATAAATAGGTCTTGAGGGCCTTAACCCGCCCCTTCTATAATTACGCCACTGACCTCACCACATACTATCGGGATCCCATTCGCTTTTATTTTGTAATGCCACAAAGTGCAAACATTATACTGTGAAGATGGCGACCATGTAGTTGTCTCTGTTCGGCGGGTCCAAGAAATAATCCATAAGTGGCAAATAACAATTCAATATAATACTTTAAATACGCAAATAGCCAATACATTATCCTGTATTCACTAACAGATACCGTTTAACCGTAAGTTTCATACTGTTTATTCGAACATTGCAAGGAATTATTCCTAGCATTCACAACATAACCTAACTCTTGCTCGTAGAAAACGTGTTCGTGTTACCAACATTGACTCAACTAACTTCAGTAATTTACATCTGTGAAACTCGCGTCTCGTCGCCCGCATACCCGCGAACAGTATTGTGTTGCACAGCGCTCACTCTACGGCACAGTGCCGCGACCTAAGCCTACTGTAACGTGAAGCTCGCTTCTCAGAACATAGGCGTGACTTTACCACTGTCACCAACCTAAAACAGTTCGATCTTCTACTCACGCTAGTACGCTAACTCTTCATTAACTAATTCCATAATGCCTGCAAATAAACAAGCAAAGAAGAACGGAGAGATTGACCTAGGCTTAATGGAAATTCAAAGTAGAGTGTCTTCCTTTGAAAATAAAATCAAGGAATCGCTAGATGGCTTTCAAATCCAGTTAAGCCAGCAGCAAGATCCAACCGTAAAGATCGATCTTCAACAAAAATTCAATGAGTTAGAAACTTTCGTGAAGGAAAATGTCAAGCAAATGAAAACTGAAGTTAAATTGGCGTTGGAGAAATTAACGCAGTACGAAGAAAAACTAGACAATCTTGAGCAATACAGCCGACGCAATTGTCTGCTGGTCCACGGATTGGAAGAAAGGCCCAATGAAGACCCATATGAAGTTACGATTCACCTCCTAAACTCCGATCTGGGAATGAACGTCTCGATTCATGACATAGATCGTTGCCATCGCTTAGGCTCCCCAAGCGGTATGAATTCGAGAAAAAGACCCATCATCATCAAGTTCATCGCGTACCATACGCGCGAGACCGTCTGGAAGAGGAAAAGAGCCTTGAGGGAGAAGAAACTACTGATCACCGAGTCACTAACGCGTTCCAGATACGAGCTCCTGTGTAACGTCCAAAAGATAATCGGCCCACGCAACTGCTGGACTCAGGACGGCAATATTATTGCAATCCATAATCAGCGAAGAGTTAGGATTAATTCTAAAACGGACATAGAATTACTGCACGCACGTGATTAACAGTAAGCTTACATTTCCAAAGGCCTTGTACTGTGCGGTACTTGGTGGATCGCTGGCTTGTTGTCAACAGGTCAACAGGTTGGTGACTTGCTGAGTGTTTCATAGTGCCGGGTCTACTAACTAAACTTTCTAGGTTCCTGCCGAGTTTTTCGTATTATATTTACATATAGGCCTAGGCCTAACGTACTTATTTGGTACACAAATACAGTACTACCCTCCTATCGGTATATGTTCCTTACCCACACGGGCACTTAATTAAGATTTCTTATATCAAACTGTATTTATAATAAATTTGCCAACACACATACATTTGTACACATATGGCAAGTGAAACTGTCTTGGCAAATTTTAAAATCAACTGCAACACTGACTATGTTGATTTGAATAGAAGCTATAACTGTAATTTTATATTTGATGAGAGGAAACAAACTATAATATGCCCAACTGCAAATGATATTAAGGTAGCATATGAAAGGTGCGATGGCATAAAAATTTTCCATCTAAACATTCGGGGAATTAACTGCCACTTTGACGAGCTACTAATACTTCTACAGGATAGTAGCGTTTCATTTGATCTGATCATCCTTACCGAAACTCATTTAAAACACGATTCATGCCAATATGTCATTGATGGGTATTCCACATTTAACTTTACTAATAAATTAACAACTTTTGACGGTTTAACGATACTTGTCAAGGATGAAACCTTCGATTCACTTAAAATATCGAGAATTAACTCATTTACTCAAGCTAACGTTGTCAAAATTACTGCATTAATAGATAAAGAAATATACTCAGTTATGGCTATCTACAGATCTCCTGCAGGGGATGTGAAGACTTTTATTACTGAATTATTATCAGAAATTAAAGTAGTGACAAAAGGAAACAAAATACTAATAGGTGACATTAACATTAACACCATGGACAACTCTCAATTATCCAACGACTACCTAAATAACTTAAATGCTCACGGCTTTCACTCACTTATTAACGAACCAACTAGAATCTCAAAATCATCTTCTACCTGCATTGATCATGCTTTTATCAATTCTAGTAATAATAAATTTAAATTTAAAGGTGCAATACTACAAACGAACATTACAGATCATTACGCCATATGTGTTGCACTAAGTACGAGTACAGAGAATGATGACAAAATAACGTCCGACATAAATCCAACTTCGTCCAGCAAAATAATTAAAGTAGTAAACCACGTAGACTTAGATCTGTTGAGACAAAAACTTGAAGTAGAAAAGTGGGCATTAGTTCTCCAAGAAATCAATCCTAGTAAAGCTGCAGAATCTCTTGTGAAATCTCTTCAAACTTACATTGCAGATGTCACTACCACAAGAAAAATAAAATCGAGAAATCACTTTAAACTTAAACCGTGGATCACATTAGGTATCATTCGTTCAATAAGAAAACGTGACAGTCTGCACAAAAAACTCTCCAAATACCCTAATAACACTGAGCTGAAAGATTACTATAAAAAATACAGAAATAACCTTAATCTACTTATTAAACAAACAAAAAATCAATATTACCGAGATAAAATATTAGAAGCTCAAGGAGACAGTAAAAAGATATGGGACATAATCAAAGAAATCTCAAACAAAAACACAAGACATTCGGAAATAACGAAAATAACAAGTATTTCTACAGGGATTTTGACAGATAACCCACAAGAAATCACTGACACTTTCGTCAACTACTTTAGTGATATAGGAGAAAAAATGGCTAATAATATAGAGAGAGTTATAGATAATGACCCCACTGATCATGAAATGGAAACAGCTGATAACATCTTTCATCCAAATTCTATATTTCTAGAACCAGTCACTACACATGAAATTTTAGATCACATTAAAACAATGAAACCATACACGGCTACTGGTCCTGATCTTATAAGTACTCGCACTATTAAAACCATTATGGATCTCATAGCCCTACCCTTACAACACATTATAAACCAAAGCTTTGTTACGGGAATCTACCCTGATGTTTTCAAAATTGCTCAAATTAAACCAATATATAAAAAGGGAAATAAAACTCTAACCAGTAACTACAGACCTATCTCTCTTCTATCTAATTTCTCAAAAATACATGAAAAATGCATTAAACATAGGCTTTATAATTACCTAGAATCAAATAAATTAATTTCACCTAATCAATTCGGGTTCCGGGCGAACAGAAGCACTGATGATGCAATACTAACCCTGACTACGGAAATTCATACCATAATTGACAACAATGAAAAAGCGATCGCAGTTTTCTTAGACTTATCGAAAGCCTTTGACACTGTCTCTCACCTTATTTTGTTTAAAAAGCTTGACAAACTGGGAATAAGAGGGACTCCCTTAGAACTAATTAAAAGTTACCTTTATAATAGACCTCAAATGGTAAAAATACAAAACACGGTCAGTAAAAATCGTATTATAAAATACGGTGTACCACAAGGGACTGTTTTAGGACCACTTCTCTTTCTAGTGTTTATTAATAGTCTCTGTTCACTAAAGGCAGGATGCAAAATTATTACATTTGCAGATGATACAGTCTTAATTTTCTCCTCTAAAACCTGGGATGATGTTCATAAATTAGCAGAAAATGGGTTAAAGGAAGTCAATAAATGGCTAATGATCAATTTACTAACACTAAATAAGGAAAAAACTACATACATCACATTTTCCCCCAGAAAAAATACACAACCAATTATATCTACATTACAAATCCACGCTCATAATTGCAACCCCACCAGCACAAATTGTGATTGTCCCTCGCTATTAAAAACCAACTCTACGACGTACCTTGGAATAATTGTTGATCAACATCTGAAATGGGATTCCCATATTCAGTCACTAATTAAAAAACTACGATTTTCCATGATAAACTTCTACAATCTACGAAATATTTTATCTTCTTCTAATCTAAAGCTAGTCTACTATGCAACAGTACAGTCTATTATTCAGTACGCAATCATTAATTGGGGGGGTGCTTATGACAACCACATAAAACCTTTAAAGACAATACAAAATATGATCTTAAAAATAATGCTCAAGAAAGAAATGCGGTATCCCACTGAAAACGTTTATGAATGTGCAGGTGTTTACCAAATACGTAAACTATATGCTCTGTCTCTATGTAAATATGCTCACTTTAATAAACTACACTTTCTACCCCATAACCCCACCATTAACTACAACATTAAAACACGTTACAAAACCAGCAACAAAATATTTCAAAGCAGAATCAACAAAGGCATTACTCAGCGACATGCAATGATCATAGGTATAAAGATGTACAACCAAATTCCTGTAGCAATTCGTAAACTCAAATCAAAAGATACGTTCAATATTCATCTAAAAAAGTGGCTCCACAAATTTCCCATCAAAGACATTAACGATACCGTCAATGGCTTCAAGTGATAAATCTTGAGTCCTGTTCACTAAAAGACTCATATTTATATTTTGTTCTCCTCTTTTCATAGTAGTGTTAGTTATAGTCTTATGTGTTTGTAATAACATTAGTTTTGTGTAAAACTTATTATGTTCCTTCTCATTAAAATGTGGGCTTGTAGGCCTAGTCCAAGTTTAATTATAATTATACTTAGTCCTATCATATCAAATACACCTGTTAAAGTCTATTATAATAAGAACGTATGCCCCGCCTCAAGATTAATCTTACAGGGGCATACAAATATTGAAATTGTATTATGTATGTATGTATGACTAACTTGAAAAATAAAACTTAACATAACTAACTAACTAACTAACATTAGGCAGCAGAAATCTACCTTGTGAGGAAGACTCGTGGCTTTCTCCGGGGCGTGGGGCCCTCTGTGTTTTTGCAATTATTCATTGGTGATATATGAAAATTAGTTAGTGAATGTTTACCCTGGTATCCGTGCCTGGGTTACCGATACCTATCGATGCCGGTAGTATATATTTAGCATATATGTTAGAAAACAAGAGCCGATACGTGATTTTAAGAGGAGTATAAAATAAAACAAAATTAATTAGGTAAGGAAGTATAGGATCAGCTGCTGAGGAAGTCATAATAATTATCAAAATGTTGTATGTTCAATTGGTACATACAGTCTTTACTCTTTAGGTAACGTAATACCATCTGTGCTGCTTCTAATACAAATGTGGTAGAAATATAGTGCTTTGGTATCAATTACACATAACAGGCATGTTATGCTTCGCTGATTAGAGTCTGATAAATACGTATTTTTAATTTTAATTAATTAGTAACATGATTATTTTTGTTTCATTCACATTGGAGCAACTCCACATTCAGTCCCTGTCGACTTTTATAATAAAGCACACTCGCATTACTGATATAATAATTACGTAACTTTTTGTACATGATTGTTTGATTATAACATTAATGGAACTGGAACATGATTATAGTTACCCCGCACACACACAACACATTCACACACTGTTTGTAGTTGTTATACTTAAATTAAAAGCATTGGTTTTCTTACATAACATTAGATAATACACAATTATTTTAGCAGTATTCCTTCATTTCAACTCACAGTGGACATTCACACAGCATCACTGTTACTACCATTATAGTATTACAATCATACGTATTCCTTCACAACTGGATAAACATAATATTATTTCAAGAATATGATTTCAGTGTCACTGGAGGTAAAGTTTCCATCCACTTTAAAAGTGCATAACTTCTAATCGTCCAGGCGGAAAAGGTGCGGAAAAGGCACCGGAAAGGTGCTCAAACGTTACATTGGGCCGGTCGCAGAAAAAAGTGAGGGGGGGATTCTCCCCGCCTCCCCCCCCCCCCCCTTCCTACGCGCCTGCACTCGTGTCTGATGATGACAGCAGAGCAGCTGCCGAAATATTGCGTGACGTGGTGTTGAACAACATCGTTAATACAGGCTTTAAGCCTGTATTACACGGTCAAACTTTTTCATCCAACTCCTTGAATTCAAGGACAAAAACGCATCAAAAACAGTCAGTATGTAGTCAAATACAACAATAGGAATTATTTATTGATGCACTTTTGTCCTTGAACTCAAGGAGTTGGATAAAAAGTTTGACCGTGTAATACAGGCTTAAGTCCTACAGTGTTTTTATTATGTAATTATTATCCAACAGGATTTTAAACATTGCCTAGTTTAACTAACAATAATAATTTAAATAACAATATTATAATAACATTGGAATTTGAAAATATGTACGTTCCAGTATAATATTGTATCCAAAGCTACATAATGAATAACACACAAGGAAAAAAAGCAATTTTGGGTCATAGAATAATTTGACTAATTTTCCTGGTGATGTCATTGAAACTAATCAAGTTGATAAACTTTTAGCTCACTGTATCCTGTTGTCATCCTGAACGAAAAAAAATAGACCCCAGTTAAATAATTGTTGAGACTGTTCTGTTTACAGCGAGTATTATGGTGATGTATTGTGAGTATGATAGAAAGATCATTTAAATAATTAACGTGTTTGGGAAATAATTCTACTTTTCCCGACATCAGGTAAAATAAAATTACATTACAATAAGATATTATGATGGTCAAATAATAATAAAGTAGGAAAAAGTAAAATTATTTTCGGAAACGATGTGATTTTTAAACACAACATTATGTAAAAAAAACTATTTTATTCTTTCCAATAATTCCTATTGATCTTTTTACTATGAACTAACTCTCCGAACGTTTATGAATATTCGCACACAACATTATCATTAACACATATGTGCAACATCTACTAACCAATAAAATCATATGAAAATGGCGAACAATAAATCTACATTCTGATTTGTATATACTACATAAACATTCGCTATACAGTATACACAATTGTATACACCCAACATTATGATTCCAGATGATAATAATATTAAAAATATACTAAAATAATCAATCATAGCTCTTTAATCTTAGCTAGATAATGTCTCCATGAGATGGGGATGGGATATAACATGAGGATGGGAATTGGTGTTTGATGACGATTATTTACTATTTTAATACCAATAGGTATTGTATAATAATTTATTTACACAATTATTAACTGCTACAGAAGGTTTCAACTCATAATCTCGTGTCAGTGCATTAGCCCAATTGATAAGGTTCTGGTTATACAATATGAACATAATAGATCGAAACACATATGATTTGTTTTGTTTGTTGCCTGAATGTCCCTTTAAACCACTGTCAGCCGTAGTCCAATGCATACTAGGTCAAGTGCAATTATCAACCCATTAACGCTATTATCATTGAAGGCTAAATAACAACACAATAGTAACAGACCTCTGCAGAAGGGAGATACGCCAAATTAATTCATCGGAACGTAAGTACACAAATGAATAAAGAGTGAAATTGTACAGGTCGTTATCATGAATTTTGTAAAACAAAACGTATTCGTTCAAAATTCGTTGTTATCAATTTGTTGTCAAGCGTCCTGGTATTATGAGCTTAGGATAAATATAAGTATAAATATTTGAACTAACTTGTTTTCACATGGCAACAACAACAACCAATGGGAAGCCTGGAACTGGAAGGCATGGATAAAACAAGAAAATAGCTCACTAAATATTGTATGGGCCGTATGAACAGACAGCCTTCAAGTTAAATACATAATTTGTTTCTATGGAATTGTTTTATTACGTTTGTTTTTCATAAGAAAAAACAAACTCCATAGCAACCATAAACAAATCCTGGGAGGCTAATTCTGAAAGTTGTCACGATCTCTACGTAGTTATCACATGCGATTTTAGTGCAAAACTTGCTGTTGGCTGACTGTTATTCAATCAGTCAATTCAATGGCAAGTGATAACTACGTTGATATCGTTTAAAGTGAGTTATGTCATATTTTGAATATTGCAAACCGCGACAAACAAAGTGTGAGGATTATAAACGCCATGGACAAGCACGGGGTCTGAGGCGAAACATTTTTAATTCAAATTTGCGTGCAAAATGCCCAGAAAACAGGTTTCTAACATGAATTAATAAAAACAAAATATATCAATATATAATTATTCATATAAATCTTAATTAATACATATTAAGTATTTAAATGAATGTGGGTTAATTTTTCTATGCCCGGTCGTTTTTCGCCAGCCGCCTGTTGACGGAATAAACTCTGCTGACTGTGAGTGAGTGAGTGCGTGAGTGCGTGAGTCAGCGTCTGCGAATTTGACCCGTATGTGTCGAGTGCTAGAGAGCCGACAAGCAACTGTAACCCCCCCCCCCCCCCCCCCACCCCACTCCCACTGTTACAATCGACCGCGTTGTCTTTATTGACAGAATACAGGGACACCTTTTCCCCAAAAATTACAAACCGGTAAAAATACGTCTTTTCAATGAATCTCTCGGAACACCGGTACAAGTGTTCCGATAACGGTACTGTACCGGTCAAACCGGTACGTCTGGTCACCTTATACTTAACTCGAATGTGTTCTTAACTAAGGCTTTAGAAGAACAGCAATATACATAAAACTTGTTTTATTGTAAATTTGGGGTTCTACTTTACTTTTGAATTCACTAACCTGATTTAGAGACAATCATTTTTAGAACCCTATCAAGTTTATCAATTGAAGGACTTAGGATGTCCCTTTCCTGTTTTGGTAATTGTTTTGACGCATGCGCTCTATCTACCACCCACAAGGGTCACACTTGTATAATGTTTGCAAATGTTGGTCAAGTGACGTATCTTCGTATTATTCCTGGAAGAATATACATGACGAGGATCAATTTCAGCTTGCATGTTATTAACATTGTATTTCATTTTAGGATTACACGGTTATGCTAAATATTTATAAAGAGAAAACTTCTGCCATAAAGGATGTGATTTGCCGTGCAAGGTGGCTCATAATCATGGGGCACAAATAAGGAATTCACAGACCCACGTTCTATTGATTGGCACTAATCTTTGAACCGCATTTGATTCAACCGAAAAACAGCACAACATAATGGAAACGATTACGAAAGGAAAGGGTCAACATATTTTCATTCCTGTTGCAATTTAGTAAACATAAAATGATCCAACTGCAATTATGTGAGTTCCACAATCAATGGTTCCACTTATTTACTCTACAAACATAATATGAACGTTTCTGTTATCTTCGGGAATAAACCATGTATGTAGCCTACTCGGTTTCCGGCACTGAAAATATTATATTAATTGTGGACAATGCCGTTTTGATTTTTGGTGGAGGGGCCAGGTCTCATAATATGATAACGTCGAAGAACAGTTTTTTCAGTTCACGATTAATTTTGCCGCAGAATTTATAATGTGACATATTGGAAAAAAATGAATGATTGCATGCCATTCAAAAAACGTTTTACCTGTTTTTAGGTAAACCACTTTTCACTCAACCAACGTGTAGGCCTATATTGTAACAACGATCCACAATGTACAATGACTGTACACATATTGTATTGTACCTATTGTATTGTACCTAGTATTAGTAAAATTAATGACATGTAATATACCCCGATCCCCGATCACATTGTGGGAGGGGTCAACATTACGCAATAAATCTAATCTAATCTAATCTATGTGACAAGTTGTATGCATATATATTTAAATTTATTATACGTAACAATCTTAAATAAAAAGTATAAGTCCCAGATTATGAAATATAAAAAATATAGCCGCTAGGCTACTTGCTTTACACATACTGCTGAGTGATTGACTGCCTGTTAAATTTGAACTAAGCGCGTTACATAGTACGAGTAATCGATAGGAAAACTTTGTGCCCTCCCATTCGACTCTCGATTTATTTACTTGACAAGCTGACATAACAACAACAACAAACAACACCAGCCTAACCTAAACTCTGTTGAATTTCTCGTTTGTGAAAGTGTAAGCTACAAGTATTGGTATTGTAAAATAAAAGATAACAAGGTTAAGATGGGTTCTCCGTGTGATTGGCAAGTGCTCAAGCAAAAAGTTAGCCAAAGGGGACAGTATCTGCTGGAAACCGCACAGTGGAGTGACTGCAAGTTTCTTGTGGGGACGGAGCCCCATCAAAGGGTAAGACGATACGTGCCTATTTGTGTCTGGCTTGCAATCAAATCTTAATTTCCGCAACGTAATGGTGTAGAGTAAGCCTAGGCCAGTGTTAATTTATGATCCCAGGCTGGTCTTGCCTCTGTCTACACTGAACAGCCTACGTAGCCTAGGCATAGGCCTAGCCCATAACTCTTTTCATAATAGGCCTAGGCCTAGGCCTAGATCAAGCCTAGGGGGTTCAAACTTGTAGGCCTACAGCTTCTCCAGCTATTCGGAAAGAAGTGAGCTCTTGCTATGCTAGGTCTAGGCCTAAGCATCCAAGATTCTGCATTCCAATTTCCCATCCCAAATACAGATAGGCCTAGGCCTAGGTCTAGTTTCAAAACAGCTTTTTATTAAAATGAATGATGATGTATGATTTCAGGAGTTCGGAGCACACAAGCTGTTTTTGGCTATGTCTAGTCCCGTTTTTGAGGCAATGTTTTTCGGGGGTATGGCAGAAAAAAATAACCCAATACCGATCTTGGACGTTCAGCCCGATGCATTCAAGGCTTTGCTCGAGTACATGTACACTGACGCTATCAACCTCCAGTCCTTTGACCAGGCATGCGAGTTGTGTTACGTGGCAAAGAAGTACATGCTGCCTCATCTTGTGGAAGAATGTACCAAGTACATCTGGCAAGACCTCTTCCCAAAGAATGCCTGCCGAGCTTATGAATTTGCTAAGCTTTTTGAGGAGCCCGTGCTTATGGAGAAGTGTCTAAATGTAAGCATTTTTAAGTAATGTAAGCATGGAAATAAAACAGTTTCTATTAGTGATGACATTGGGTACTCGGGTACCCGACTCCTACCCGACTCCTCTTGTACCCGACTGCATTTTCTAGGAGTCGACTCCTTCAAAAGTCGGTTGCTGTGTGTAAGTGTATCATATACTGGCGGTCTGTTTCCCTTTCTATTTCCCTTTCCCTCCAATATTTGCCCATCGCGCATCACTCGACTAGTGGTGGCCGAACTTTATATAAGTATAGAGTTTATGCGAAATCACTTTTTTTTTGCTCCCGCCTGGAACAATGCAGCCCGCCGAGGGTGTTGCAACATTGGTTAAAATTAATCGCTTTTACTTTATCCTTTTGTTGTTCAAGGAGTTGACTCCTACCCGATTCCTAAGGCTCTGGAGCCGACTCTAATATTTACTACCCGATGTCATTACTAGTTTCTATCTATCTACTCGTTAACTTATATGTAATATTTTATATTTGTGTACCAATATTTTAATAAATCATTGTATACATCTATCGATTTAATGTTTCAATTTAACTTAAATTTTTTCTCACCTCGTATCTTGTTACAGATCATCAGTTGTGAGACTGGCGCCGTCTTGATTGATCGTAGCTTTGAAGACATTGAGCAGACTACGCTGGTATCCGTACTCGAACAAGAGGAGCTAAATATTAGCTCAGAGTTGCAGCTCTTTGATGCAGCTTTGCGTTGGGCAGACAGGGAATGCATAAGGAAAGGTATATTTAATTTTTGCTTTATGGATAGTGTATAAGAGATAGCATTAACATTTAATAAAAGTTTGCCCCAAGCCGGAGGATCTGGGACCCAACTTTTATTACATTTCTATCTATTCGTACATAATTAGGGAAAAATCGATTATCTTACGATCTAAAAAAAATCGGCGTGATGAATCGCAATTCAATCGTGGTGGTTATTGTCCCTCTCTGCATTGAGTTAATACACTTGTTAATGAAAATAATTTGCCAGAGTTGTAGATGCACATCTCACAACCCCAATGGGGCAGCCCAGGTCATGACTGTAGCCAGAGTCGGTTGGAATGACCTGCTCGTCACACCGTTATCCAGCCGTCTTTTAAGTGGAGTTTGTTTTATTTGTCGTCTAGGTCTCCAGAGGGACGGAAGATCACTCCGTACTGTCCTCGGCCCGGCAATCAACAAAATACGCTTCCTCACTCTCACGCCTTCCGAGTTTGCCGAAGGACCTGCCATGTCTCCTTTCTTCACTCAGGTATGGTCTCGCTCACTCATCTAAACACTTTCGTCGTGATAGCAGATGATTACGACTACGTCGTTGATCCATACTTGCGTGTTTTGATGCCAACTAGAGAAAAATAATATAGTAATAATATCTAGGGTATTGAAATTTATAAAGAAGGTAGGCCTAGGTCTGTGTTCTAGCATTTGGAATTTGGTTGCGTTTAATTTGTGATAGACATGACTATGTAGGCTACTCCTCAGGTTATAGAAATTGTTTTTTGCCCTCATATTAAAATGTCTTCTTCTTTTCTTATGGCCACAATTGACATCTCATGCCATCATGTGTTTTCTGGTCAGCCAGTGAAGATAGGACTCCTGTTCCCTTCGATCCATGCCATTTGGCATTTGGTCCTGTTCATCCTTCAGATACGTACATTCAAAGAAATGCTTCCTGTCTTGTTCAATTAACTTTTATTGTTATTGGTCTCTTTTCAATAGTGGGCTACATTAGTTTGTTTTGTTGTCCATGCTGTTTTGTGATCTTCCTCTATTATAAATGTATACATAGTTCTATCTCTATCTCCTTTGTAGGCCTACATCAGTTTTATAATTGAAAAGAGTAGACAGTACTAAAAAAAGCTACTTTGAATATATTGTATTTTGAAGGACGAGAGTTTTGCCGTCTTGATGAACATCTCGTCCACGTCCGGGGGGAAGATCCCCCTCCCCGAGGGGTTCTCCTGCTCGACCACCCCTCGTCACCGCCCCTCGTCGGGCCCCAAGACCCCGCAGCCCCTTCTGGGGGGCGAACGAGGAGAGAGGTACACGTGCACGCGACAGGTGCTTCACCAGCATCCGGCACTCAACACCAGCATACTGGACTGCTTCGCGTCCTTCACTGTCGACAGGGACATCTGCATACTCGGCATACAGGTGAGATACACTAGAACTTGTGCTGTGTCGTGCAAGTAAAGCATAGGCCTACATTACAACAGCTTTATGTTATGTATTCAATATCTGCAACAGGACCAAGGGTACCACTAGTACAAACTTAACCTTTTAGAAGCAGATAGTTGTCATAGCTAAACACATTTAAAAAAACAAACTAATTTACCAACACACGTTTTGGACGATATTCGATATATCTGCTGTTGCTCGTTATCGTATTGCCTACTGGACTGGGGATGGGCTTTGAAATCAAACGTGGGCATCGATAATCGAACGACAATAATCATTATTGATCAATAATATCGAGAAAAAAATTTGTTTGGTAGGCCTACATATTATGTATATGGTGTATTCACGTATTGCGCATGGTGGCCACATTGGAGGCCACAATGGCATGTGATTGGTAGTTTATTGTTACTATGTTTCAGCTGGCATTTGATGCAAATTCAACTGTTCTCTAACTTTGGTTTGCTATTATTAAGCTGCGATTTCAGTCGAGGATGTGCTCGGCGTGGTGGAGCGTGGCGTGGCGCGGATTATCCTCGCTAGCCATTTCACTTGCAGATTGCACGATGCGCTATCTGTGGCCTAGGCCTAGTCGTTTTGCTTACCTGTGTTGTTACAATCTTTCGTCACGTCTTTTCACGCTTGAACACGCAAAACATTACTTTTATAGTGTGTGTGGAATATATTATACACGATTTCTCTCTTTTCGACAGCCAACAATAATCTTTCGGCAAAGTCCTCAGTCATTTGTTTGTTGTCGTAATCCCGATTTTTTATTGGTCATTCAAAGTGACGTCATGCCGAGCGTGGAGTTCGCCGGCTGAAATATTGAATATTTTCAATCCTCGGATAGAAATCCGCGGCTCTCCTCGGCTGAGAAATAGAGCACGCTGATTGGCTGCAATCTTCATTCGCGCCGCGCCGAGCACATCGACTGAAATCGCAGCTTTACTTAAAAAGTTAAAATCAACATAAACAACCTCTTTTGTCTCGATTCCTCTTTTAATCGTTTACAAAGGCATACAATAATCATTTACGTACACTTTATTGGGGGATATACGTGTTTCTAACTTGTCATATTTCCCCGTAAATAATATTATTCGTGTTCTATTGACAGCTAAATGAAACTTGAAATAGTACTATAGGTGGCCTCCAGCATGGCCGATGTATGTGACGTCACGTGTCCAACTGTGCACAGGTTCCCACGCAGGTGTACTGCGAGGGCACGGAGCCCGGCTCCCTGAACGGCAACTACTCGGAACTACTGTACGCGCACCTGTATGTATGTGACGTCACGTGTCCAACTGTGCACAGGTTCCCACGCAAGTGTACTGCGAGGGCACGGAGCCCGGCTCCCTGAACGGCAACTACTCGGAACTACTGTACGCGCACCTGTATGTATGTGACGTCACGTGTCCAACTGTGCACAGGTTCCCACGCAGGTGTACTGCGAGGGCACGGAGCCCGGCTCCCTGAACGGCAACTACTCGGAACTACTGTACGCGCACCTGTATGTATGTGACGTCACGTGTCCAACTGTGCACAGGTTCCCACGCAGGTGTACTGCGAGGGCACGGAGCCCGGCTCCCTGAACGGCAACTACTCGGAACTACTGTACGCGCACCTGTATGTACGTGACGTCACGTGTCCAACTGTGCACAGGTTCCCACGCAGGTGTACTGCGAGGGCACGGAGCCCGGCTCCCTGAACGGCAACTACTCGGAACTACTGTACGCGCACCTGTATGTATGTGACGTCACGTGTCCAACTGTGCACAGGTTCCCACGCAAGTGTACTGCGAGGGCACGGAGCCCGGCTCCCTGAACGGCAACTACTCGGAACTACTGTACGCGCACCTGTATGTATGTGACGTCACGTGTCCAACTGTGCACAGGTTCCCACGCAGGTGTACTGCGAGGGCACGGAGCCCGGCTCCCTGAACGGCAACTACTCGGAACTACTGTACGCGCACCTGTATGTACGTGACGTCACGTGTCCAACTGTGCACAGGTTCCCACGCAGGTGTACTGCGAGGGCACGGAGCCCGGCTCCCTGAACGGCAACTACTCGGAACTACTGTACGCGCACCTGTATGTACGTGACGTCACGTGTCCAACTGTGCACAGGTTCCCACGCAGGTGTACTGCGAGGGCACGGAGCCCGGCTCTCTGAACGGCAACTACTCGGAACTACTGTACGCGCACCTGTATGTATGTGACGTCACGTGTCCAACTGTGCACAGGTTCCCACGCAGGTGTACTGCGAGGGCACGGAGCCCGGCTCCCTGAACGGCAACTACTCGGAACTACTGTACGCGCACCTGTATGTATGTGACGTCACGTGTCCAACTGTGCACAGGTTCCCACGCAGGTGTACTGCGAGGGCACGGAGCCCGGCTCCCTGAACGGCAACTACTCGGAACTACTGTACGCGCACCTGTATGTATGTGACGTCACGTGTCCAACTGTGCACAGGTTCCCACGCAGGTGTACTGCGAGGGCACGGAGCCCGGCTCCCTGAACGGCAACTACTCGGAACTACTGTACGCGCACCTGTATGTATGTGACGTCACGTGTTCAACTGTGCACAGGTTCCCACGCAGGTGTACTGCGAGGGCACGGAGCCCGGCTCTCTGAACGGCAACTACTCGGAACTACTGTACGCGCACCTGTATGTATGTGACGTCACGTGTCCAACTGTGCACAGGTTCCCACGCAGGTGTACTGCAAGGGCACGGAGCCCGGCTCCCTGAACGGCAACTACTCGGAACTACTGTACGCGCACCTGTATGTATGTGACGTCTCGTGTCCAACTGTGCACAGGTTCCCACGCAGGTGTACTGCGAGGGCACGGAGCCCGGCTCTCTGAACGGCAACTACTCGGAACTACTGTACGCGCACCTGTATGTATGTGACGTCACGTGTCCAACTGTGCACAGGTTCCCACGCAGGTGTACTGCGAGGGCACGGAGCCCGGCTCCCTGAACGGCAACTACTCGGAACTACTGTACACGCACCTGTATGTATGTGACGTCACGTGTCCAACTGTGCACAGGTTCCCACGCAGGTGTACTGCGAGGGCACGGAGCCCGGCTCCCTGAACGGCAACTACTCGGAACTACTGTACGCGCACCTGTATGTATGTGACGTCACGTGTCCAACTGTGCACAGGTTCCCACGCAGGTGTACTGCGAGGGCACGGAGCCCGGCTCCCTGAACGGCAACTACTCGGAACTACTGTACGCGCACCTGTATGTATGTGACGTCACGTGTCCAACTGTGCACAGGTTCCCACGCAGGTGTACTGCGAGGGCACGGAGCCCGGCTCTCTGAACGGCAACTACTCGGAACTACTGTACGCACACCTGTTGGACTCAGACGGGAGCCGCCTCACGTACACTCACTTCACGTCGCGAGTGAGCTACGGCCAGCTGGTCGAGATAGCCTTCAACCGGTCCGTGTACGTACAGCGCAACAAGGAGTACAGAGTGGGGGTCGTGTTCAACAAGGTGCGGGCTTGGATTTTACTGTTACATTTGCCACCTGAGTAGTGTTACTTAATTAAAACTCTAAACATAACATTTTATAATTAAAAGAAATATATATAAAGGTTGGTTCGGTTTACTTACACACTTTCCTAAGATTTAAGGTATCATATTTTGTTCCTAGACATGTATTTGCCAAACTGTTTTACTTGGGATCGCTTCCATTGGCCGGATTTATAAAACGTCGCCTGTCATTGGCTAAGAGCCAGTGTTGCTACGGTTTCCTTAAATTTTAATACCGTATCTTAGATCTTAGGTAGTTGTGTGATTGTCATTAGGCCGATGCTTTGGCTTTTAAATAAATGTGTAAACCAACCTTTACAATAATATTAGCCCTAATATTAATAATTAATTAATAATATAATCAGATATTGTTTGGAATTTCTTCAATAGAATTTTAAAAAGTATACGTACAACTTTTTGACAGTTTTCAAGAAGAGGCCCCCAGAGGTGATAAAATGTGTCCAGAGGTTATAAAATGTGTGTGGGCTAGAATATTGGAATAGAATCCAGCAATAATCTAGAGTAAATATGTTTATTTTTGTATCATGATACATCAATGTATCACTTTTAATTTTGTCCTTCAGGTTGGGTGGTACCCAATGGGTACGGGAACACAATACGGTATCTGCGACGCGGCAACCTTCAACTTCGTGGGCATCGATCCTGGCGATTCAAACAGAAACGGCCTCATCCGTTCCATCATATTCACACTCTGAGCCCCGAGACAACGTTTTCAGGTTACGTAAGAGCTTTTTTCACGAGCCCGACACGTGTCATACCGGTTGAAAACATACAAGTCTTTTTATGAATGTATCTAGGTAGTAGTGATGTGACATTTAAAAAAATCAGTAGGCCTATCAGTATCGTCCATATTCATCGATATCGTATCCCGATAGCATTATGTTAACGTTAATTTTTTGTACCGGTATCGTGATATCAAATTTGTTGCTCATTTTTCAAAAAAATATGTTTCCCGTTGTTACCAGATAACAGTTTCATATATTATATGTTATTTCCCATATAGAAAACAAATCCATAGCAACAACGGGCAACCCTAGGGGTAGGGGACGACTATGAACAAAGGCTGGAATTTCACTGTGGCCTACATGTCTAAGCCAGCAATAATAGAGCAGAAGAAGACTGTCCATTCTCTTGTCTGAAATACATTTTCCGTCTGAAATACACAATCCAGTTGTTTTCATAGCTGTTTTTGGGTAACGTTTCTTATTTTACAATTCTTACCATTCTGTTTGTGTTTATAATACATAAGTACAACGGGATCGTGAAAGCCCCTGTCGGAAAGTGGCAGGATCCATCCCGCCCCACTTCAAGCACTGGCTTGGAATATAAAACATGTGGTGCAACGGTGCTCACTTGACATTTAATTTTCATAACGGTCCAACATCGCGTCCCAGACCGTTTCCTTCCTGTCAGGTAGGCTACGTTGTTTATCATCGTACAACACTGAAGCAATGCGCTACTACCTACGATATTGAGTAATTGATTAAACATGATGTCAAGGCAAGTGTAAATCCTTTAATTATGGTGACTTTAAAAATTAAAATTACCTTTGAACATACTAACGTAGAGGTCAAGGTGTCAAGGTGAATCTTCTTGTGTGCGTGCAAAGTATTTAGTTTGTGTTTTGTAATTTGAATGTACTTGACCTCCTTGCTCTCAGTTCAATGTGTGGTGCTAACTGTATAATATGTATAGTTTTTTGTTTTGTAATGGCCATAGTGATATTTGTTTGGACTTTTTGTTAGCATTAGGCCTATGTATTTTATTTTGATTTATATTGATAGGATGTTGAAACTGCACATCGGTGATCAATTGAAAACGTGAACCTTGTCTCAGTTTTATTTAGGCCTACCATGTAAATTAAAATAGGTCTCAGATTGATGGAATTATTTTTATGTTGTAGGTACTTATGTTTTCATTGTTTTGTGTGTTACAGTATTTTGTTTGTACATCAAAACACATGTATAAAATTTTAGTGTAGGTCTGCTGTATACAACGTACTTGAGGTGCACATGGATGACACTGTTTTGTGTTGCCTATATTTCTATATTTTTTTTTTTCCCATTGATGTTGATGGTTGGAATCATTTCCATCAAGCCCATTCATCTAATTTTGTAAATTTGTTGACACTTGAAAATACAGTCTCCATGTTTCTAAAGGACAGAACAACCCTAGCTCTAGAGTTGTCGTCTACAACAACTTCGGTAATGCTTTCGTCGCCATCAATGACGTGTTTACGGTCTCGGCCAACCCGAGCAGGTATACGTATTAGCCACGGCCGCTGGTTGGCTACCGCTCACCCACCCGTGACGGACGCATTACCGAAGTTGTTGTACGACGACTATATCTAAGCATTATTAAACAATAAACATAATGAATTTTGACGTTTTAACGACCGGTGACTACTTGCGCCTTGTCATGCCTTGTCAGCAACACAAACCAAGACCATTGACATCCCTACAATACCTATAACGTATTATATATAATACGTCGTAGGTATATATACCTACGAGAGCAATTGCAATTTAAAAGTTGAACTTATATATATATCTTGACCCCGTTTCCAACATTAGTTTATTTTTTTAAATCAATTTAGGCCTACACTTAACAACTTTTGTTTTGTTCTTTAACATCAAGTTTTTACGTTTTGATGTAGTAATTTTACATCATGTGCAACCTGAAAATAAATGTGTGTGAAAGCCAGAAGAACAAGATAATTTGTATGTAAACTGAACATAAAGTGTAAGCACATTATTAACATGTATGTAACTGGAATTACATAATCAAGTTTGTAATGCTAAAATACTGTACAATGTACATATCAGTTTAAGCATTTAATTTTTCAAATTGCTACATTTACAAGATTAAACTGGATTGCCACTGTGATGCAATACCACCTAATATTTTCCTTGGTATGCCTACTAGTCATTAAAATTTATAATGTACAGTATTTATTAAATATAAGAATTACTTTTACATAAACTAATACGATAATACCTTGTTTGATTAGTTAGGTGGTTACTTGTTTCTACATGAAAATTGTACGTTGAATAAAATTAAAGAAATTATGAAGCAGCACACTTTGAAAAATTGTATTTGCCGTACTGGAGGGAGTGGTTCCTTTGTATCCTATTTTTATTTTTTATTTATTTTATAGATGAAAAATAAAACGAATGTTTTGGTTTTATAGAATACATAGAATAGAATACTAGTTTTCAAGAGAATACAGGTGCTCATATTTAAGTTGTTTTCAGGGAATATAAATCTGGCTTAGGAAATAGAGGGAGATGTATCTCAAACCAATCGAAGGATTGTTATAAGACTGGTTATTGATTATTAGTAATACTAAAAAAATAATGTGAGTAGGAATGTCAACAAACGATATTAACACGATAACTAAAACCCCTCTAGAAAGTTGTTTTCAATGTAAAATAATATTACATGAAAAAAATACTTTTTTAAAACAACGCTTATATTTAAATGTACTAAAAAGTAAAAAATAAATTATTCCCGACAAGTCTTTGCCTTACTTGGAAAATAAAAGCATTGGGCGCTTTCCCTCCATGAACAACCAAATTCTGTAATCTGTATCAATACCGTAAGCCCCAACGCTTTTATTTTCCGAGTAAGGCAAAGATTTGTCGGGACAAAATTTATTTTTATGTTTTTAGTTTTTAGTACATTTAAATATAAGCGTCGTTATAAAAAAGTATTTTTTTCATGTAATATTATTTTATACTTTTTAGTCTTAACAAATGTTGTAATGTTGTAACAGTAGTTGCGCTGGCACCAACTCCATCCGATCAACGTAAAATATTTATGATTATTGATCAGTTACAAGTGGAAGTCGCTGAGTGGAATATAATCTCCCACATCGCAACAAGTATGGATGACATTTCTACTAGTGAAGTAAGAGAAACATTTATATTGTGTTCATTTAAATAATTTATTATCACTTACTAATCATACATCATGTCTGTGTGAGAAGAAATTGGTCTCTCTTCACTAGAAGCATTTTTTGGTATACTAGTACAAATTCCCTTTTAGGTTTGAATGTATTTGTATGGTATAAGCACAGAGTGGTATGGTGTGAGTTGTCATCTGCATTTATTTTAAGATACTAAGCACATAAAATTAAAACTTGACACTTATGTAATGGTTGTAATGTAGATTCATCCTTCACATTATATTAGGACTGCTGTTCGATATCTGCTATTTTATGTTTTTGATTGATATTGATTTGGAGATAGGAGGCATACGTATTTAATATACACGATAGGGTGAGTAATATCTCTTATTATTTTTATTCATGGAGAACGAAAATCAATTTTAAATTTCGTATTGAACAACAACCCTACCGGTACGCCTAGTTGTGGTTAATCTTAAAACAAAACATGAAATCACAACTGTACCTCACCAAATATTTCTATATTATAAATTTTAATCACATCATTCGAAATAGTTTAAATGATTAGGCCTACATGTATTTGCATAATGAATCTTTAAACATCAATTCAGTTTGTAATTTGATCTAATTAGAGATAGATAGGTACTATTTTATTGATGTACATTAGTACATTTTAAATTATTCAATACAAGGGGCTACATAAAGTGATAAAACCCATAAAACCATTTAATACAGTACTACCATTGAGTTTGTTAGTGTAGGGTAGAGACCCAGCGGCCATTGGCGGCTATCTACCAATAAATTTCCCGTGGACTCTAGTAGTACGAGCGCGTACCGCTGGAAAGCGCTACACGTACCCACTGATGTCAGCGTTCCCGTGGAAAGAAAGGGATACTACGTAGTACGATCACGTGGCTTAGGTCTAGCCTAGGTCTAGGCCCAACTCTTTTAGTCTAGGCCATTACTAGGCTACAATAAGCCTAGGCCTACATTAATAGGCCTACATTAGTAACGTAGTACTACAGCCTAGCCTATATAATGTATAAAACCTTATATAATGTGTTGTAATAAAGTATTAGCTTACTTATTGTTAACTTCGTGCCCGTTTGACATGTTTATCAGAACAAATGATAATGCTTTAATAACAATATCCACCGCCATCTGGATACTACTACCTTACCGACTTCGCATCTGCGCGTACTACGTAGTATCCCTTTCTTTCCACAGGAACGCTGACATCAGTGGGTACGTGTAGCGCTTTCAAGCGGTACGCGCTCGTACTACTAGAGTCCACGGGAAATTTATTGGTAGAGAGCCGCCAATGGTCGCTGGGTCTCTACCCTACACTAACAAACTCAATGGTACTACATTACTCCGGAAACGAATACAAGTGAAAATTTGATTAGGACAAATGGAAAAATGAACAAGAAAACATTGCAAAGTGCTTAGTGTGTGAACCAACTAAATGAGTAAAAAATAAAAGGGGAGTAAAAAATCCAAATTTTACACATTAAAACTTGGGTTAACTTACAAGTAGACTTACTTAACAAAAAATGACAATATACTTTCAATGACCTTGTAACCAAAAACATGTACATACTTTAGATAGCAGCCTAGTAAACAGAAAGTGCTTTATACATGCAAACTTTGCTGTAGCAGATATAAGTAGGCCCAAATTTAAAGTCTAAACTAGTACTAAAATCAATACTTATCATTGCATTGATTATAAAATATCACATCATTTGTTGAAATCCATAATGCAAACCATTGTAAGTTGCAGAAGCTATGAATGAGCATCATAGGTAACCTTATAGACACCATCAAGCCTTCTAAATTTACCAGTTTGTGATATAGTATGGCCTGATCTTAAACCTGTGTATACATGTTGAACCACTGTTAAGTGTCTTTCGGCAGGTCCTAGAACTAGGAACTTGAATTTATTTTTAGCAGAGGTGCAAGGGCTCTTTTATTATTTAGCTGAAAAGAATTATGACAATAATAACTGGCAACAACCATTGACCCTCAGCATGGAAAATAGGTACAGTACTAAAAGTAAAACACTCGAAAATTAAAACCAACACGTGTAAGGCCTAGATCCGTAACTTCATTCGGTAACATCATATTCCTCATTATACTGAATGCATTGTCACTATAAATAAATACTGCATACTATAGGGTAGAAAGTTTTGAAATGAGTTCTCGGCCTAGTCCAATGGTGTACATAGTTCTAGTTTTACAGTTACACAGTTTTGAGTTTATTGATGTGTCATATATCTACAAAATACTGGTTTCGATAAGCCTGCACATGATGAGCGATGACCGTTACTTATGACATGAGTACAAAAGAAGTTTTCATCCCACCTCTCATGGTACGTATCTTCATTAAATTATACAATCTTTTTCCACGTTCAATTTTGAACTTTTCCATAGCTACACCATTCCATTCTTGTGGTTAAATGCCTATACAGTCATTTTCCTTGTACCTCCTTCCACGGCACTCTGCATACATCACGCTGCGAGATCGAGCCAGCAATATGTGCAGTAGCTATTCTGTGCCAATGCTTTTAACTATTCATTTGTCAAGTGCAAAATCTCCATTCAGTGAATTGCCTTCATTATAAGTACATTGTCTCGATTGATTGGCTATGCTGCATAAACTGACACGTTACACGGACACACACACACACACACACACACATTCAATCAATCAATCAATCAATCAATCAATCTTCGTTTCTAAGAATGTGCAACCGTTACACCTTGCAGTTTTTTTATTCAACCAAGAAGTTATTGGTGTGACTGAACTGTTGTAAAAAAAAAGAAAAAATGTAATGTACCAGTATTCTTATTTATAAACCAGAAGCATATTAAACGCATATACCTACTGTGTTTTTACCTAGAACCTATTGAAAGTCATTTGGTCTTCTTAATTCAATAAAAGGTGTTTGCATATTGTTTACAATTTTCAAATTATTCCATTAGATCGTACACATTTCTTATGCATGTCGATTTTGTTTTATTGCTAGGCAACTACTTCCAATGGTCTGTAGTTTACTTTTAAAAATGTTGCTAGCTTGTTCCTAACTTTGCAAAAGTTATTAAATTCCGTTTGGTAAACATCATCGACAAAATTAAGCAATTCGCAATCCAAAAGTCTTGTTATAGATATCCCCACTATTAACTGAGTAAGGTATCCATAGTTTTCTGAGAGAATCTACATTTTGTCATTTTCTATATCATACTGGTACATTGATGGTAACAATCGACTTTTATTTATTAGCCAATAGTCAAGTGTCAACTCTGACCTCTGAAATGCTCACAAAATAAAAATGTATATATGCCTGGCTCTGTGTATATACTACTGTACTACTTCCACAAATTAGGAAACTAGACCAGTTTGGATCAAAATTATATTATTGCACACGTAGAGGTTGTAGACACGTAGAGGTTGGTGACAGACAAATAGCAGCATCATACGTGGATGGGTGGGAGATAGCGAGGCAGAGGAATATACAAGCAAAAGGCAAACATTGTATAATATAATACTATTCCCAACCGAATGACCGCACAAATATTCTGCGACGAATAGCGCTTGCGGATTACGTTCCATACGTAAGGTTGCCCCAGGGAATGTACGTAAAAAGCCTATTTGTAAAACTTGACCTCCGTTTCGACGACGTCCTTCAGAAGGTCGTCCACCTCCGATAAGCTCTGACCGGGCGTGAAGTCCGCCAAGAATTTGTTGACCTCGTCCACGCACGCCAGCTCCATGTTCCTTAGCAACGAGAGTGTGCTAGCGCTGCTCTCACCTGTGGTGGCGGCTGCGTGAAGCTTGTACAGCGTGTGGGCTCGGTCTACTTTAGTCGCAAACCTTGGAGTCACCTGCAACATGCATCACCAAACAATTGTTCATTACCACAATAAATGCTTTAAGGTAAGTTGGTGGTTCGTATCAATTATTTCACCTCTGATTATTTAACAGCCTTACGACACCTCTATAGTTACCAAAATAAAACAAAACTTTCAATTTTAACCCAAAACAAATTTTTTTGATTTGTAGACCGAAGTTATGGTACTTTTCCATCACATTTTCTGTTTGAGTGTAATTTTAGGCTCACTCATTTCATCCACTTGTTCATCATTAGGCCTACTATGTGGGTAGATTTGGTCCGAGGTTCTTCGATCACCACTCATTTTTTTTATTAGTTTTTTAGCGTAGCCTACTTTTTTTAAGTTAGCTTTAGTTTTTATTTTTATTTCAAATAGACTAGTAGGCCTAGTATGTACAAGAAATAATTTTGACCTGTATTCTAATTTATGAAATACGTAGTAGTGAAGTTATTGTATAGCACCTTAGCAGGATCGGGGTCAAATTTAGGACTCTGGGTGTGGTGTGATATTCTAGGAGCGTCAGTGAAGATGAACGGCTTGAACACAGAGATCCGTGGGTCTGGAGTTGCTGTGAACCAATGACAGTCCGGCTTTCCGTCCCCAACTGCACCCAACACAGACACCTGAGAAAAGTGAAAATAATTGTTAGAATACGACAGATCTGACTTTAATATATCTCTGTAGGGCAGCTATAAAACTGATTTACAAATTGTTGTTTGCCGTTGGGGTTTGCCATTTTTGGGTTGCCGTTTTGCAGGATTTTATCCTTTTGTAGGATTTGTATGTGTCTGAAGAATATTACCCTATGATTTTTGGTCAAATTGCAGGATTTCCTACAGCTACTAAAAAAATGCCACATATTAACCCTAATGTAAAGTTGGATAGGAGGCAAAGATAAATATATACTACTCCTGATATGTGAACCATGAATTGAAAATTCTACATTGGAAGCAGGAATAAACCCACTAGAGCAACGAAACCCACAAAACCAGCTAGGTACTTTTTAATTTGCTTAAAATTGCTAGCTAGGTATCCAAGGATTTGGTAATATAGTATGGTAATAATACTGCAGTTAAGGCAGATTTTCTACAAAGCTAAATTTATGCATGTTTGATAAATGTGCTAAAAATTAGAATTCATATTTTTCTCCTCTAGATTGTAGTGGCATAGCATAAACATTATTCAAAGCCCAAATGGCAACCCATCTACGTTTATTAGTCTCACCTTAAACCTGTCTGCCTGTAGTAGGAAAGCTACCCTACATCCTCTGAACATTCCACTTTTTAATATTACAAACGTTTTCTAATACTATATGTCTAACTTACCTGGCTGCCTGTAGTAGGAAAGCCGTCATTACATCCTCTGCAAATTCCACTTTCTTCATTTCTTAATACTTCAAACATTTTTAATATGTCAAACTTATTGTCTACCGACAATGTCTCCAGTAACTTCAAACCAGCTTCGTAACGTTGCGGATCGCTTCCTTCGGAAAATACGTTTGCAAAGTGAAAGTCGCTTGAGCCATCCCAAAGACCCAATTGTTTAGCTTGGTCTTTCAGATCTTTGGAACTTAAGTCTATTTTTGTGCCAATGCTCAGAGCATTGGATATATTCCTACACCCAGCTGAAACAAATATGTACATTGTAAATACAAGATAAATAACTGCCCTCGTGTCTTGACATTTCAAATACCGGTTACCCTGCTCAATACAGCTGACCACAACAAATAACAGTGGTGCTTAACTGTCATTAAGCTATCAGTAGCGTTGTATGATCGGCATTAAACTGTTTAAGAAGGGTGTGGATGGGGCAATCAATACCCATGTAGGAATCATTTTTGTGCAGTGGAATCACATTTAATGTTTTACATTGGGCCCGCTTTTAAAAATGTGTCAGGTTTGTGTAGGCCTTAAGTGTATAAATCAATACTGTAGAAATACAGTAGGCCTAATTACATGTGTCGGAAGACGAAGAACAATGAGCTATCACTGAGGATAATGTACAAGAATCTCAATTATTGAGAAATGTGTTGTATACAGCTTACCTGTTATTTTCTCAGCAGCCCACAGTCTTCCCGCAGTTTCTAGCACCCAGGCCTCTTTGGCATCAGCAATTAAGAACGAGTTGTGATACGTGAAGTTTTCTACAGAGTCTGAACAGTTCCCTCCCTGCCCGTGTTGCTCCAACAATGCTGCGATGCACTCGACTGCTTCTAGTGCACTGCCCGCCCGCTCTAGACCCAGCCTGGAATGCAACAAGAAGAGATATCAATATTATGTTATTTTGAAAATGCACGTCCAAAAACCTTTTTATAGCATTTCCTTTTTTTTTTTTTTTTTTTACATTTGAGACTTATACAAGAAACCATTCTAGGCTTGTGTTTACAATCTGTAGAATAGGAACTGCAATCACAGTGCACTGATCTGTAGGCCTATGCATATTATAATGCACTGTTATGGTTAATAAATGAGAGCATATTGAACAAATTATTAATTTATATACCTACAAAGGTTACACTTAGGCCTACAGATATGGGGATAAACAAAGAAGACAAACAAGAATATTTTTTTTATAATTTAATATGTGACTGAATTGCTATGAATCACATTGTTAGTACGTAGAAGGTCTAATAATAAACACTGTACTAGGAACAAAACTTAACATATTACTTAACATTTTCTTTTGCTTATGCCTATGCCTAGAATGTTGGGAAGTGGTTGTTGTCTTTACCTCACTAGGTCCATGCCCAGCAGTCTTTCTCCTCCCTCGTCCTTGACCTTGGTCCACACCGCCTATATGCCTAGGATGTTGGGAAGTGGTTGTCTTTACCTCACTAGGTCCATGCCCAGCAGTCTTTCTCCTCCCTCGTCGTCCTCCTTGACCTTGGTCCACACCACCTATATGCCTAGGATGTTGGGAAGTGGTTGTCTTTACCTCACTAGGTCCATGCCCAGCAGTCTTTCTCCTCCCTCGTCCTTGACCTTGGTCCACACCGCCTATATGCCTATAATGTTGGGAAGTGGTTGTCTTTACCTCACTAGGTCCATGCCCAGCAGTCTTTCTCCTCCCTCGTCCTTGACCTTGGTCCACACCGCCTATATGCCTAGAATGTTGGGAAGTGGTTGTCTTTACCTCACTAGGTCCATGCCCAGCAGTCTTTCTCCTCCCTCGTCCTTGACCTTGGTCCACACCGCCTATATGCCTAGGATGTTGGGAAGTGGTTGTCTTTACCTCACTAGGTCCATGCCCAGCAGTCTTTCTCCTCCCTCGTCCTTGACCTTGGTCCACACCGCCTATATGCCTAGAATGTTGGGAAGTGGTTGTCTTTACCTCACTAGGTCCATGCCCAGCAGTCTTTCTCCTCCCTCGTCCTTGACCTTGGTCCACACCGCCTATATGCCTAGGATGTTGGGAAGTGGTTGTCTTTACCTCACTAGGTCCATGCCCAGCAGTCTTTCTCCTCCCTCGTCCTTGACCCTGGTCCACACCGCCTATATGCCTAGGATATTGGGAAGTGGTTGTCTTTACCTCACTAGGTCCATGCCCAGCAGTCTTTCTCCTCCCTCGTCCTTGACCTTGGTCCACACCGCCTATATGCCTAGGATGTTGGGAAGTGGTTGTCTTTACCTCACTAGGTCCATGCCCAGCAGTCTTTCTCCTCCCTCGTCCTTGACCTTGGTCCACACCGCCTATATGCCTAGAATGTTGGGAAGTGGTTGTCTTTACCTCACTAGGTCCATGCCCAGCAGTCTTTCTCCTCCCTCGTCCTTGACCTTGGTCCACACCGCCTATATGCCTAGAATGTTGGGAAGTGGTTGTCTTTACCTCACTAGGTCCATGCCCAGCAGTCTTTCTCCTCCCTCGTCCTTGACCTTGGTCCACACCGCCTATATGCCTAGAATGTTGGGAAGTGGTTGTCTTTACCTCACTAGGTCCATGCCCAGCAGTCTTTCTCCTCCCTCGTCCTTGACCTTGGTCCACACCGCCTATATGCCTAGAATGTTGGGAAGTGGTTGTCTTTACCTCACTAGGTCCATGCCCAGCAGTCTTTCTCCTCCCTCGTCCTTGACCTTGGTCCACACCGCCTATATGCCTAGGATGTTAGGAAGTGGTTGTCTTTACCTCACTAGGTCCATGCCCAGCAGTCTTTCTCCTCCCTCGTCCTTGACCTTTGTCCACACCGCCTATATGCCTAGAATGTTGGGAAGTGGTTGTCTTTACCTCACTAGGTCCATGCCCAGCAGTCTTTCTCCTCCCTCGTCCTTGACCTTGGTCCACACCGCCTATATGCCTAGGATGTTGGGAAGTGGTTGTCTTTACCTCACTAGGTCCATGCCCAGCAGTCTTTCTCCTCCCTCGTCCTTCACCTTGGTCCACACCGCCTCGTTGCCAATGACAACGCCTTTATGATTGGCCCCCATCTCCGCTCCCCACATCCATGCCGGCTTGCTGAGAACCACCCCGTGAGTCTTATCCACCTGGTCGATCTCGATGTACGTGCACTGTCGACATAGATTAGCATTAGCGCGATCATCTAGACAGCGACATAATATCCACCAAGTATTGTTAATATGGGGAGGCGTACAACAAACGACTACACTGCAGCGCTGCGAGCGTTCCGGCCATTGATCTCCGCCTGCTAGAATTAACCGAAACCCCATCGAGGAGGCAGTGCACTACTTATTATTGTAAAATTATCGAAAGATTTAAAGAAGTCAAATAGTTTTGCAATGACTTAAGAATTCTTATTGTTGAAAATTGTGTGTATCCAATATTCAGTGACTGTTGACCGGATTGCTCGCAACGCTCTCGGTGCACTTGTTACGCCTCTGGCGGCCTCTCCATAGTCACTCTCGCCTGTGACACTAGAAATCTCTTCACTTGCTAGTTGCTTTAGTTAGGCCTAGGCCTAACATTAAGGTGGAGAGATATTGTGGGTATTAAAAGTAAAACCACATGCACTGTCCAACCACTGATTCACATAGTATTTCATATTTAAAACATCTTCGTCGATGGTGTTCGGAGCCTACAGGGTTGGCTCAGTCGCTTTATTACTTTACCGTCCCCCACTGAAAATTAGTTATGTGACTGAGTGGGTAGACCAAAATATGAATTTATTTTATTTATTATTTCTCTTTTTAGTTTTAAGTGCTTCCAATATGTTATAGGCCTAGTCCCTACGTACTTTTCTTTTTTCTCAGCAAACTTTTGTACAACCCTCGCCTCAAAAACATGTGTCGGCCTATCTAGCCCAAAACGTGTAGGACTGACTAAGAGTAGGCCTGCATAATTAATTAATAAATAAGAAATTAATTATGCCTCGGGCTAGGCTACAGTTAATAAATTATCTAGTGACAATTTTCACCTGAAGCTTTGAAGCAGAAGGATACTCAGTTTCGTCTTGGTAGATCAGTTCTTGTACTTCTTCACTTGGTCGGTCGGAGTTTTTTCCAAATACGACTCCACCATGGGCTGTGGCTGGTGGTAGAACCACGAAAGTATCACAGGAAACTAAAGCCATTATTCTTCTTCAGCTAGAACATAATAACATGTACTTAGTAATGTATTGATAGGGCCTAGTTAGGCATACACTTCATTGTCAAGGAGTTTGTTTTCTTGTGGAAAAGTTGTTCACAATTATAACTGACTTTGATAACAATAGGTTAAGAAAGAGATGACGAAACTATAAAACTGTAAAATCATAAACCTTCGATGTCCATCAATTACCGCTACCGCTAGATGCTAGTCCCCTCATGTCTTGGTCCTAAGAGTGGGGGAAAGAACTGGAGAGGGGGGGAGGGGGAAATCTCTGCCACTGGCGAGGTGAGCTGCCGCAGAGTATGAGTATCAAGTAAGAAAGTAAGTAAGAGGGGAAACTCTGGTCTCCGATTGTTCGGTTTCAGGAACTTGTAAAATCAAGTCATGGCAGAAATATACCATGAGATTAAAAGGGCCCCCCAACAACTTTCCATGGCAAAGTTCAGGTTGAAAACACAGCATGATCCTCTATGGAAGCCCTCCAATGAATAGGGGTGTTTGCGACCAGTAGGCCTAACTGTAAACTGGGTGGGAATGGGGAACAAGAGTAGCAGTCACTTATTTGTATGTACAGAACTGACAGGTGAATGTAAAGCAATGCCAAGCAGCATGAAGAGGGAGAAAAAAGAAGTGTCTCTACTGGATGACTAGATCTAGCATGATGGCATAACAGCCAAATGTGGGCATTTAAGAGCGAAGGATACCTCTACGTCAAAAACCGCAGACAATTTTAGTTTTTAATTATATCTCAAGATTGAAACACAAAATCGAAAATCCGAGTAATCATAGCACTGTGGTTTGGTAAGCCCTACAGACTGAATGATAAATGTATCTAGAACATTATAATCAGTATGACTGATACTTATTTCATCAATAATTTAGTGAAATAAAAATCACAATCACAAAAAATCACACAGGGCGGTACCAGTCTCGCTACCAAAAAAAGTAACATGCTACAAGTAGCGCGCTACTTAACAACACTGACTAGAACCACTTATTATTATTACCCATGGCTACATTATTTTATCTAATAGTCAGGTCGTAACAGGCTTAGTCGGTGTTATCGCTAGCTCTCCGTATCGGTGGCGAAGGTGCTTGAATGGAACGACCTGCCCCGAAATAAAGGATGACACGAGAACACTTAGATTACTTGCATCCAATGATAGAATGACTACGTTTACCACGCGAGCCCAGCTCGAGCTCGTAAGTTGAGCTCAATAGCTCGGTATTCATTTACCATGGACTTTGAGATTGTACTAAATACTACAGGTCTGGTTCGTGCTGAAAAAGAAGGCGTGGTTAACCGCTTGCTAAACGTACGTATGTACACAGTTCGGTCCGCATGTGTTTATCACTCAATTTGAGATCGCACGGAGCGGGCTAGCACGGATTCTTCACCAAGCTGTGGTGGGTTCGAGCTTAGGTGTTTATCAGGCAAATTCAGTTCGCATAATATCCAGGTCGAGCTTACGAGCTCGGCTCGCGTGGTAAACGTAGTCAGTGTAGTACTTTACCCTAGCCCTCCAGGGCCCCGATTCATGAACGCCAGCTACCCCTGGGTAAGCCGGATTAGGCAGAGGCAACGCACATTGCCACGATCACTACCAGCTAAGCACGGGTTAACAGCATTGGGGAGACACGGCGAGTAAAGGCGGGGAAACTATGGACGTACATTGATCGGGGTCCTGGTGTTGTAGAAAGGCAAGCCGTCGTAAAATATTGAGTTTCGTCATTCCAAATACGGGTTGCTTAGATCTTGAACAGACCTGTCTTTTTCCCAACTTGCAAAACCTATAACAAACCTAAGCTAGGGCCTAGGTCTACGCCTACATTCATGCGCAATTCAGCCTGATCTAGCCTAGGCCTAGGCCTAATAGTCTCATCTGACTTGGCTACATTAATTATATTATTGATTGTAAAGTTACGCATAAAACGTAGGCCTATTCACTTTGGCAGCTTACTAGGCTAGCCTAGTCTAGGACCTAGCCTAAGGAGCCAAGCCTAGGCTAGGCCTAGGGCCTACTACCCTGGCTGTCAGTGACAATTGCAGATAGGGGCTAGGCCCCCCTCAATTATTGAGTTGTAGAAACTAGATACTATGAGTTATACCTGGCTTCCTTAAACATAATTTGAAAAGAATGAGTTTGTTAGCTAACTCCTCAAGTCTAGTCTTTTGACCTGGGATGACCCTGCTGACACCACTACTGTAATATGCTAGACTTGTCTGCTGCGTTCATTGATTTTCTTTTTGTCTACTACAGTCAGTGTCGCCAACTGGTCAGATAAATTACACTCGACGTTTTTTGTGTAAAACATTGGCACATTTGATAATTATTTATTTGTATCTACATACGTACATACGATAATTGTAATAATACCTGAAGATGAAGTTCTACACGTAGGCCTAGGGCTAGAAAACGTCATGACATGAACCTGCATGACATGACGTGTGTCACTGTCACATGCAACAGCATCGAGGCGTAGGTCTTTTGAGAAATCCAATGCAGTAAAAAGGAAACGTCATCTAATGCATTAAAAAAAATATAAATAAATTATCATTGTATTTTTCAATTAGCAGTAGATTGAAGTGACCACGCTCCTGTTCTTTAAAAATTTGTTTTAATTATTTCAATTTAAAGTTTGCGCTTCTTTTATTCTGTTGGCAGCAGTGTCAAATATTGATTTGTGTATAGTGCTGCTCTCTATGAAAAGTAGTTGGCAACTTTATGGTCATGTGATCACTACTGTGCATATTCGTTCTCTCTCTCACAAAAATTGTTCTCACAGTTCATTTTGTCCGGCAGCGAACATAGTGTTAAGTTTCGGTGTGTTAACTATCAACATAAAATGGCTTTATTTCGTATATCAGCTTCAAGAATCACCGAAACACATCAGGTAGAAATGCTAACTTATTAGGTTTACAAGTTTAATAGTGTAAAAGGATGTAATATACAGCAATGCTATTTTCTGTTAGACTTGGGACCTGTCCCCTTTCGGGTAGGGGCCTAGGCTAGGCCTATGCCTATCCCCTAAAATAATAGCGATATCTTCGGCTGTAGGAAACCGTAGCCTAGGGCCTAGGCCAATCGTTAGGTCTATAATCAGTGAAGTTCAGCGAAGACATAAAAATTGGCTGCTAGACTTAGGCCTAGGCCCTAGGCCTAGGGCCTACCCTATTTCTATTTTTCGTTTTTATCAATTTTCGAGTCTGGAACCTACGGCCCTTCAATGCCCTTAGGCCTAGGCTAGGCCTACTTGTAGCCTACGTAGGTCTAGGCCCAAATCTGTTTCGGTCCATCCAAAGAAACCTGTCCAGACCTACTTTGTAGGCCTAGGCCTACTCTCAGGCCACATCACCGATAGCGTAGACATGAACGTATTCCATGCAAATCACCAACTCGGGCAAACCCCCCTCCAATTTAGCCTCAAGGTTTGAATCGGAGGAAGTGTGAAATGCGTAGGCATGGGCTTTTCACTGACGTCTGCTGAGTGCTTACGTAATCTAATTATATTCAGGGACTAGCTAAACTGACCTTCGAAAATAAAATATTTGTTACCTGGTGCAAGAGCCAAACTGCAGTTATTTTTAGATCTCTGAAAATAGGGACACTTGTACTAAGCCTACTAGAACATATGCCCAACCCATGGGCTGCATACCCTTCAATGTGAAGTTCATTATGTCTTTTAATAAATATCTAGGCCTAGGTTAGGTAAAACTGAGAGCATAGGCTGACACTACTTGCTTCCAGTTGAACTTTTCTTGCTACAGTGTAATGTAAGATAAGCTAACCTAGATTTTTAGAAACTTCTGTGACATCCCATTTTAAGGCCAAGTCCTATTTTTTCATTCATATGGTGGGAGAGAGCATAGCCCATTCTGTTTTAGGCCAATAATTGATTACCCAGGAAGCCATACAAAATGATGAAAAATCCTAAACCCCACATTTTTCAAATGCATGTCCACCAGCAGAGTAGGCCTATAATCCACATTATTTTGGTGGATCATACAATGATTTGTAATATAAATAACGAAACCAAAACACCGAGACAGATGTCGTAGGCCTACCGGTAAGCTAAGTTCACATTTCTACCTATAGTCTACTTATTTATTAAGCAAGCGAAGCGAGCGTCTCCATTAAACTTTTATGGCACTTGTTCTGTTTGTTTGTTTGTTTGTTTGTTGTTAAGTTAGTTTTTTTTTAAATGCCTGCCGATAGCGGTCGAACGGAAAGTCCGATCAAGTTGAAATTTGGACCATCCACAAGCCTCAATGTGGATTGAAGGTGTATAGTTCTGTGGCAAAATCGATCGAAAATTTACAAAGTTACACCAGGTACTATTATAAATCCATGGTTACACCATAGTTAGGCCTACTGAAAAATATTTTTCTGAAACAAAATGGCGGAAAATATGAGATAGACAAATTTTTGTAAAGATTTTTCCAAACATAAATATGTTAATTTTATGGCGATCTGATAAGTAGCCTATTAGCAAAGTTACACAAAAGTTAGGCTACTTGAAAATATTTTTCTGAAACACAGTACCTAACAGCACAATGTGAGGTGGCTTTATTATAGTAAATTTTTGTCCGGTCCCGAATTTTAAACCCGATCTGATATGTATTAGAGGCAGAAATTACATTTCTATTGCTGTCAGTGTTAGTAACGGTGGCGGGCTGTGTAGAAAACACTACGAAATGACAACGAAGATTCTTAGCATCGCACATTGCACAGCATTCAGCAATGTCGGGAAGTATAACAGCTATGGAAATTAGCGCATCTTGAATTATTGTTAATTGTTGTTTTTCTTAGCTTTGAGAACTTTTCACCAGAAAGTTCATAGATATATATAGACACACTCGCTTATCAACACATCACACAGAGCATTTTCCTAGTTTATTTATTTATAGGCCCTATTTATTGTCTATCCTATTCAATTATAAAAAATGATTTACAAAGGAGGGCAATAAATAGAACTATGCAGACAATTAATAATAATTAACATTGTGTTTTCTTGCCAGAAGGTGTTGCCTGCCCTGTCAGTTCTCCTGAGAAACCTGACAGATGCATCAACAGACCTGAAAGCCATTCTCCAGCAGAAAGTTGCCGTCGAGCAAGAACGAGTAAAGACCTTCCGGAAGTCACATGGAGCCACCAAAGTGGGCGAGGTCACCGTTGACATGGTGAGTAACGTTCTTATTCTACCTCAGGGCTACTGTGCAGTGTAGTCGCGCATTCTTATTTATGTTTTTTTCTAACTGGCAACTTGCAAATACGTAACATTGAACCCAATAACCTGACATAGAGTAGGGCCTAGGTCTAAATGACTTTTTTACTTCTGTTTTTCTTTTAATCAAATTGTTCTTTTCAATAAGATTTTAATTTATTGAAATTGACAATATCAGTGTTTCTCAAATGGGTAAATCAACCGAAAAATTGCAATTTAAAATACTTCCCCATTCATTTCAGGTAATCATATTTTTTCTAATTACTTCAAGGGAGGTCCAAGTTCATCAAATTTTGTAAATCTCCGATTTAATGGTTGGTTAGGCCTACCATGGTTTCAACAAACACATGCTTATGCTTGTTGCCTTTAAAAATCTATTCATGTTTGTTCAGAGCAAATTTTTGATTAACGCCTAATCTCAGATTAACGGTTTGGTGAAATTGGGTCTCAGCATTCTTGTAGCTTTAAATGAATGTAAACTAATAAATTTCCACTCTGATAAATTTGCACTCGCAAACTGCGAGCTTGTAGTAGGATCGTCAAGGGTTGAAACTACGCGCTTCGATGATGGCTTATAATCTTAGAAGCCTAACAAGAACTCAGTAATAATAGTAATTGCTATTGACAATGACTGATGAGGAAAAGAAAAATGTGAATGCTGAGATAATTTTGCCTGATGTCATAATGTCGTTGTCCTTGACGTTATGCTTACTTGGGTTGCCTGCTGTTGATCTTTAAAGCTTACGCAAATGCATTTAACCTTACAGGAAAAATGGACAAGTTTTACAATAGACCTCATCACTCTTGACATCATTGCACTTATCTTATTTTCATTGCATTCAATACAATAATCAGCCAATATACAAACTAAAATCAGCTAGGCATACCTAGGAGTGTGACCATTTTCCTAAAAAGAAAATTTGGGACAAATAAACATGTGAACACAGTTATCTCGTAGGAGTCGCAAAGCTGACAATCCGCAAGGGTTTGGGGGACAAGGCCCCCCCCCCCCCCAATAATCAGGCCCGCAGTGAATTTTTTTTAAAGAGCACTTTTGGGGTGTTTTTAGTGATATTTTTGTTGCTTTGAAAGTGGATGATATCGTCTTTGATACGGGCTTCAAAATTATTTTATGTGAGAATATACTTTGTATCCTACTAAGCTACTTGAAATGTGAAGTTATTACTGGAACTGGAAGCAATTATTCTTAGGTACCGTTACCAAAAATAGGAAATTTCAGTAATCTTACATTTCAACACAAATCTGGAACAAGTGGCTGACCTGAAAGATTTTTTCGGGACACCGGGACTAGGGGCAGAAATCCGGGACAATCATGGTTTTCCGAGACAGATGGTCACCCCAGGCGCCTACATGTCATGAGTAAAGTAGATGTCTCTGTACAGTAGTAACTAGTAAGCTGAGCCTGGCATTATGCAGTTTCAAAGAGCAAAGATAACATGCAGTTTGATGGCTGAATCTAGAAAAAAGGAGAATGTAGCTACTGGCTACTGTAGGCATACCTACTAGGGATGGGATCGATAACAAAATATCGGAATCGATGATGGAGGCTCCTGATTAGAGACACGTAAAAATAGCAGTTTCAAGTCGTCTGTTTAGAACTCTCAGTTTTAAAGAATGCACTTTTGGAGCATCTGTTCTTCCCTCGCATACAAATACAAGAATCGATTCGTCAAATTTGGATTCTATTTTTAAAGAATCAACTCGGAATCGATTAATCAATGCTATTCCTTATACCTACCGGTAATTCAAATTCTGCGCATCTACGTATAGGCCTAATGTGGTAAAGGTACCGGTACACTACTCATTTTTAATGATTTATAAACAAAATGTATGGTTTGTTTATTACTATTTAGTATTTACTACCGGTACGATATCGGTAAACTCACCTACTTAATTAGTAATTTTCTTTTGTCTCTTCAAAAACAAACTGTTTATTTGAATTTAATTTAATTGATTTCAAAACGAGCTTTATTCCAGTTTTAATATACTTTATTAGAAATTATTATTGATAGTGAATTGTTATCAATGTTTGTACTAGCCTACAGTGTATTCCTGAAATTCTCTCGACTATTTGTACATTATTATTCTTTGTGTTAAATATGCTGACCACCTCCCCCCCCCTGCCCCCCCCCCCCCCCCAAACATTATTGTTAATCTTGGTAATTTTGTTAGTCCCAACAGTCAAGTTGCCTCCTAGCCATCACAGCCTACTGTTAAATTTGGTATGAAACTAGATTGTAGCTTTATGAGTGACATGTGGTAAAATTATTTTTGCCAAGTTTGCTGAGAAAGAACTAGATAAGCTAGAGATCGGCTGATCTCGTGAGTCACGACCGACCGCTGTTTCACGATTTGTGCACTCCATCTAGTCATGAAATATGTTGATAGGTTTTTAATTAGTATCCGATCGGGTGATAAAGAGGAAACTTGACCCTGAATGCTAATGGTCCGAGTCCTGCTTACACTGGCAGTTTTGTCACTTCACACAATCCTCTCTCTCTCTCTCTCTCTCTCTCTCTCTCTCTCTCTCTCTCTCTCTCTCTCTCTCTCTCTCTCGCGCTCTTGCTCGCTCTCGTTTTAAGCTAACTATAATGATGCTACTTTATTACATTATTATTCCAGATTGATAATGGGTATTAAATTGACTACTAAATTCAACTGACTAATTTAACAAGTGTTATTCATAAAAAAATGACTGTATGCCTGTTATCAAGATGTTACGTAAGGTCAACTCTTGATTGTATTGGACCACACATTCTACACTTGGGCTAAACTATAATGATGGGCTGCAATCGCCATATATACATGTTGAAATGTTGAGTGTGGCATTTAAGAACATGGGACGACCTAGTTTTAAATTGCAATTTTATGGGGGGGGGGGGGGTATCATCTCCAATTCATTTTCATTGATTAATTTAAATATGTTGCAATTTTATGGGTAGTATTATGTCCAATTCTTTTTATTGATTACTTTAAATATGTAGCAATTTTATGGGGGGGTAACATGTTCGATTCATATTCATTGATTAATTTTAGTATGTAGCAATCTTATGGGGGGTATCATGTCCAATTCATATTCATTGATTAAAGGGGTTCTCACCCGCTAGATTTATTTTTTACCATATGATCTACTCCACCACACCAATCGATAATGAACCATTACACATCGTGAGTTGAAACCTGTGAATTGTTATTAATTAATGAAATTTCTGGTTAAC
>OX246741.1:52034065-52200354 GCA_945910005.1 Isoperla grammatica
CAAACTGGTACACAGCAGTAGCCATCGAGAAATATGATACGCAAAGTGTTACAATTACGAGACGATGAGACGCAAACCCGTGACCCTGACTGACTGACTACACACGTGCTGCCTGCCCCTCCTCCTTCCCTTCCCCCCCACCGACTATCGCGTGACTGGAAGTGCGGATGTGCACAGCAACGCTCAAAACGAAATGGAGCACCCGATTACACATCTTTATTTTGTACCTGAACGGAAGCTCCGATTACAAAACCAAAATGTACGAAATACGCAGAAAAGAAAGACGCAGCGAAAAGTATTACATCATTTTTTTTTTGGAGCAGAATCCTCCAAGGTCCCAAGGCATACAGGTCGTCCCAATGCTATTTCTTATGGGAGATTTTCGCCGATGGATCCTAGCTCGAAAATCACTAACTTGATAATTTTTTCCCGGGTTATGGTGAACCCGATTTTTTGTCTTTTAGTCGCGTATTTCATAGCTAATTAGCCTAAGTTAAACATATTTTTTTGGTCTAGCGGGTGAGAACCCCTTTAATTTAAATGTGTAATTAATTGAGAACTCGGAACACTCAGAGTAATAACGCCTCACAAATATTTTGTACCCTCTATAATGAACTCAATAATAGTTCGCTAGAAAACTGAAAGTGATCTAAGTTGTTACGGAAGTAAATCATAGAAGTTCCAATTCACCATTCACCATTCCATGAATGTGATATTATACATGTTAAAAGCTGGGTTTCTTAGCCTAAGAAGTGAAAAGGAATCGAAACAGCTGAGCTAGCCTATCTCTTCTACTTAGTGCTACAGTATATGTATTTGTATCAGATTCTATTTTTGAATAGGCCTATATTATGTCAAAATTACAAAATCGGTGTTCGTTTGCCAAGTTGCTGGTAGGCTTGACCTAGCTTGACCTATTTTCAGTATAGCTTCCTGGCCATACAAGTTACACAAGTCGAGTTGTTAATTGTGTATTTGTTATTGATACCCACAAAACAAAAGACAATCTTAATAACCCTACTAGGCTCGTTAGTAAAGGTTGATAAAGCAGATTCAGAAATAGCTGGACAACGTTTTAATCTGGTTAGTTTCCAGAAGTTGTGGTGACAATTCAAATAGGAACTCTCTACACTGAATGGTTTTGTCTTGGCATTAAGCCAGGTGTATGTGGCCTTTGAATCAGTCACATGTATTATGTAAAGAGCCAAACCCTTGCTTCACTTCACACGTAGTCCTGAACCATGTAGCTGTCTAAATTTAAACTATTTTACATATGAGTTGATTGTAGGCCTGTAAGAGTTAGGTAATGTGGGGGCCTTCATTAGCTTGTATTGAAATTAGTTGTCCCCTGTTCTCTAGTTTGCATAGATGATAAAGATTGGTCTTGTTGGTTTTAACATAGCAGACAAGAGTACATTAATTCTTTAGCTGCATTATTTGAACTTTTTATGATTATGCCTATGTCGTTAAAATCAGTGGCATAACAAGAAAATGTTCGAAGGGGTTCGACTAGTAGAGAAGACATAGTAATGAGCATGAGGTGAACGCGACACAGCCACCTGATTTTTTTTTGCCATACCTAGATGAAATTAAATTATTTGTTGAAATCTATTAATGTTAAAGTTTTGTTAAGTCCCAGTAAGTATAGGCTGTCATCTATTTTTCCCCATTAGTAAAAGTAATGTGGCCATGGTCAATGATTAGATAGATATGTATTTATTTTCCATTTAAACTCCACACTACCTAGCATTATAAAATAGGATTTGAATTCCAAAGACTGTACCTCTTTTAATACTACAAGCGGTGCACGCCATCATTTTGATGCAATAGTGTTTGTTTAGGTCATATACTTACGTTACCTAAAAAATTAACATTGGAGATCTGATTTACAAGGTGCCTCCTACCTACCTACCAAGTTATTATAAATAAATATTAACCAATACTACAGGCAGTCCAATAATAATTACACTCATCAAAATATAGTTTTAAAAAGTCAAATAATAATAGGGTTGAGTGAGATTTATATGGCAGACCATGGGTTGTTGGGTAATTCATATTTATCAATGGAAATTTAATATGGAACAATTAATTTTTGACTACATTCTAAAAGTAGGTCAACCTTCTCATAGTGATTACAGTTACAATGCTAAGAAGTTATTAATTTGTTAAATTATTATTTAGAGATTTCATTAAGCGAGCGTCTCCATTCTACTCTTATGGCACTCGTTCTGTTTGGTTTTTTGTATTTTGTTATTATTTCTCGCGATAGCGGTCAAACGGGAAGTCTGATCAAGTTGAAATTTGGACCATCGACATGCCTC
Organism: Isoperla grammatica; assembly: GCA_945910005.1. NCBI lineage: Eukaryota > Metazoa > Arthropoda > Insecta > Plecoptera > Perlodidae > Isoperla > Isoperla grammatica. Next base: position 52,036,387 of record OX246741.1, read on the forward strand.
GATGTGGATTGAATGTGTTTAGTTTTGTGGCAAAATCTTTTGAAAAGTTACAAAGTTACACCATAGTTACTGGAAAATATTTTTCTGGAACATAATGGTGGCAACACGTGAGATAGTCAAATTTTTATATACATTTTTCCGGTCACGAATATGTTCATTTTATGGCGATCTAATAAGTAGGCCTATTGGCAAAGTTAAACAAACGTTACTCGAAAATATTTTTCTGAAACACAGTAACGGCAAAATGTGTGGTGGCTATATCATAATAAATTTTGTCTGGTCACAAATATACTAATTTTAACGTGATCTGATACGTATTAGAGGCAGAAATTATATTTCTATTGCTGTCAATAAGTGTTACATAGTAACGGTGGTGGACCTTGTAGAAAACACTATACAAAATGACAACGGAAAATCTTGGCAACGCACATTCCACGACATTCAACAATGTCGGAAAGTATAATAGCTATGGTAATTAGAAAAAATGTTGCAATACACATTTTTGTATTGTTGTCAATTGCTGTTTTTACACTTTTTTGTATCTTTATCTCTTACATTGAACAATGACAATAGCTTTGCGAACTTTTCTCCAGAAAGTTCGTGGACATGAAAGCACTCGCTTTTGCTTATCAATGCGCCACATCCTAGTTTAATTATTATTTAAAGACTTCAGTATAATTTGTTGGCCTTCCTTGTAACAAAAAAACTGTGGGTTCATATCATGTCATATCGTCACAATTCCACTTCGGGCATGCTGTAAAAAAAGGTTGTCAGTTTAAACTCTGCAATATAAAGTTCAACTGTGGTACACCTATAATAACAAATATTAGGTAGACACATGCTAATTTAAGAAAATTTTAAAATTTGCTATGCCTGTAGGGCATATATATATAAAATAAAAGTAATTGTTGCTTACATTTAGCAATTGAATGAAGGGAAAGTAATCACTAGCCCTGTGAATCAACTTTCAATATTGAAATAATAGTGATCTAAACAGGTTTTACATTACTACATGCAATACATTTAATCAGGCCATTAGTCTGAAACAGTGGAGTTCACACAAGGTCCCTAAATCTGGTTTCATATTGACATTGATAAAACATGGCCTCAAATAAGTTTAAAATAGTTGCTCAATATTGCATTGTGTGTAATGTGTACTGATAAGTGACTTTAAGATGGAGGTAAAGTAGCACTGCACAACACAGCCTGATATATTCAAAAGTACTAACATAACTAATGATGAGACCACATGGGCTTCTCTGTACATGTTGCCCTTATCTTGGACCTTTAAATAAAATAAATAAATTCACATTTAGAGTCTACCCACTCGGTAACTAAACTGATTTGCAGTGGGGGACTTTAATTTAAAGTGACTAAACCAAACCTGTAGGCTTCAAACACCATCGACGAGTGAGCGATAACCAATCAAAGATCGATATTTCAAATATGAAACATGTGAATCAGTGATTGGACAGTGCGAACACCCGCAGACAAATCAACAAGGCCGATTCTATTCATAACAACTTTGAATTTATTGAGTGCTTTGTTGCTAGGACGGCTTCAAAGTCACCGTTCACTTATTCCTATTCCAAGAAGTGATGGAATTGAATCCATCCATATTAGAAGTTAAAAAATTCTGCCTGATACATCAAATCTACATCAAATCTAGACTGCTTTTTTTTTTTTTTTGTAACTACATATATACAGTAGCTCTTCTGACCATGAACTCAATGAGGTCAGTGTGCATGTTTAATGAATTACTAAAGCATCTTTGCAAACTATTTCAATTGAAACTGTGAAATTATGCTTTATGATGATTACCATCATTACACTAATTAGTCGCAGTGTCGAAGTAGAATAATAAGAACGCAAACGTGTTATGAACGTATGATAGTGATTTCTAATTCTGGATTCAATACCTGAAGCTACAAACCACAGCGCGACACAGAACTAAATACCATTTAGGCTATCATTTGCATTCGGCTGATAAAGCAATAAACTTATGTGTCAGTGGCTGATAAGTGATTTGATTTCTTGAGGAAAAATGGTGTAGACTATAGATAGGCCTACTTAAGTTTATATGAACCTATCAGTGAAGATATAATTGAAGTGTACACTGTATAATCTATACTATAAAATTGTGATGGGTAAATTCTATAAATTCTAGTTATTGAAAAAGAAAGCTTTTTCATTTTTAAATATTTTATCCATCATGACTCTTACAGGTGCTTCATTAAAATATGCAAGCATTACTCCTATTACAATGACCTAGTGTTTTTCTTATTCTGCAATAAACGTTCTCGACCTTGAAGTTCTCACTACACTATAGCTGGAACAGTTTAAAGGTCTACACACGTATTTGCTGGTTAGCATTACATAAGCACAGTCCTGATATTTATTACTGTACTAGACGTGTGCCCTGCCACTGGCATTATCTTGGTGCATGCTTAGTACTCTCTTATGTAATCAACACATGTTTTCCTTGAACTTGTCCTACTTGCAACTATCTGTTGAAAAGGATTCTTTAAGCAACAAGTAATATGTCATTGGAAATGAGGCAAAGCTAATTCATGAGTGTTAAATGTGTACATACCTTGGCCTTTGGGCATGAATATTGTAAAAACAATGCCCCCTTAGCTTGTCATTGTTTAGCTCAAGGTTATGCTACATTTTCAGTTGCACAAACAAATCTGTCTTTATACTGTATATGGGCCTTAGTTAATAGCACGTGTCTCAATCTGTTAGTTCAGTCAAAGATAATTACAACAGTATTTAAAGCAGAAAAGAAGTAAATTAGTAATTTTACTTGTTGATGAAGTAAGACATTCCATGATGACTTGCAACTATCTCTATTCTATTAGCTGGTAGTGGAACTCTTTTTGTGAAAGCATAGGTATTTAATTTACCTTTGTGTATCTTATAATTCAAAATTGTATAAAACATAACTAGAATGTCGTATTAAAAGTTGCTGTTTAAAGCAACACTAAAATACCCATGTAACAAAATGTCTGGCTTAATTTCCCTAGTCAAGACATTACAAGTAAACCCACAGATACGAGCAATGTGAAATTTACGGTAAATAATGATAGCATAAAAATGTTTTAAAATTGGTTTTGTTTCACAAAATGATTTAGAACAGAAAATGGCATAAGTAAATCATTACTAAAAACTAAAATTGGTATGAATGGGTGTTTTTTTTTTTTTTTGATGGCGAAAAGCTCTCAAAAATATTTAATTTTACACAATGCATATTTGTAATTTGGTCACTACAGCCCCCCCTCCCCCAACTTATAATATTTGCCAGTATGTAGGGCCTACATGTGATTCAATCTAATTTCTGAAAACATCTTGAAACAGACTCAGTGCCGAGCCACTCTGTATAAGACCACATTCAAACTTCGTACCTCTAGATAAGACTTCCAGTCTTGAATGAATAACTAATTACACACTGGAAAATGCAGGAGATATTGATAAAACTACAGAGATGCAATTATTGTTTATTATTGTGACTCAATAAATAAAACTGAAATAGATGATGTAAATTCAAACACTTTTTTCAGTCCAGTTTTAGCTTTTACGTTTACCTACTTTCTATTCTATGATAGTGCAGGCTTAGACCAATAGAACTTAAATTTGAATATCCTGATCAAAATTTTTAAATAAATAAATTAAAATTGCGGTGCAATGCCCACTTACAAGAAATGACTTGCAGTAGTTTCTTATTGCTTGCAAAGGTTTTCCTTATTGTTTTACAACATTCTCGTCGAAGGAAGGGGGCAATTAATAGGAGTAGCTCCTTATTGCAAAGATTTTCCTTGTTGTTAATTCTCGTAGAACTTAACTTTTAAGGATAAGAAATGTGCTATTTTGTAATCTTATTCTTTTCTGCTGTTGTTGTTGCATTGCCCATTCAGTTCAGATTACGTTTGTTGTACTGTGCTTAAACCCTATTTATGTTTTTGTGGTGTCTGGTGCTCGTAGGTGTCGAAATACATGCAGGCCTACTTGTTTGATGATCCGTTTGATCGGTGATCGGGGTGGAATTGATTTTAAAAATAAAAAAATAAAAACTTACAAGCAGTATTTTCCACTAGTACCTAAAATTAATTTTATGTCGTTTGGAACTACAGGGATCGGAGGGGGGGGGGGCGATCAGTCTCATATTATGGCTACCAGAGTAGACGTAGAAGATCATGATCCCATATTATATGAAAATTAATTTTTCTATTGTCCTTTCCAATTAGCAATTAAACCAATTAGTATTGTAGGCCTTATTTTATTTGTGGTATTGGAGTTATTTTTTTGTTGGCAATATTGCAATTTTCCAGTTGATTCTCCTGTTGTGAAACACTTTGTATTGTTGATTAAAATCACTTAAAATCTTACTTGGATTGAAAAAAGTAAAAAAACTGTTTAAAAAAAAAGATTTAAATACAAAAAATAATCTCTCTGTCAGTGATTGATGGTGATTGATTTGATTTAACATGCACAATTCTCGATATTAATAATCATATCGAACGTCAACTTGTAGGCATTGTGTCTTCTTCATGGATCTAATCTTTTGCCTTTATTCTGTTGGTAGATGTATGGAGGTATGCGAGGCATCAAGGGTCTCGTTTGTGAAACATCTGTTCTGGATGCCGACGAGGGTATTCGGTTCCGAGGTTATTCCATCCCCGAGTGCCAGAAGCTTCTGCCCAAGGCCAAGGGAGGTGCTGAACCTCTTCCGGAAGGACTGTTCTGGCTGCTAATCACTGGAGATGTTCCCACAGAGGCTCAAGTTAAAGCTATTTCCAAAGAGTGGGCTAACAGGTGAGTTTCTATGTGTGTGGTTTGTGGTTGTTACTATTTGGGCCCATCCCCTAAAACACTGCTGTATTGTTAAACATATCATGAGTGTAACAACACAACCCATTCTCTTTTATTTATTTAGTACGTACTAAGAAAACCAATAGAATTAATATATTTTATTTTATGATTGTGTAGAAAAACTTCATTTTTATATACTTTAAATTAAGCATACTCAAAACAAATTTAAATAGTAGCCTAAATAGAATAGTAACAAGAACACTTTTCTATGTAATTCTGCTTGTATTTTTAAAAACTGTTTCACTAGCAGGAAATTAAAATTAAATACGTATTTCCATTATTTTTTTATATCCTTTATCAAGAAACGCCACTGATAGCATGGATTTTTCAATATTTTCTTACAGATTTTCGTGAACAATGTTGTTGGACAATATTTGTTCCACCAATTTTCCACTACCCTGTCTGATGGTGATGGTTTTGATTGTTATAGAGCTGGTCTGCCTTCTCACATAGTCACTATGCTAAACAACTTCCCCACGAACCTTCATCCAATGTCGCAGTTCTCTGCAGCTATCACCGCGCTCAACTCTGAGAGCAAGTTCGCACAGGCCTACGCAAGTGGTGTGCATAAATCCAAGTACTGGGAGGTAGGTAACTGATATTGCTTAGTTATAACTGCAAAATACTTTGAAGCTTAATTCTGATAACAGGGTTTTTTGTTGGATAGAAGTTAGCTAGACCCTAATAGATCTTTATATTTAATTATCTTTAATTTAATAATTTTTAGTTTTTTTTTTTTTTATTATATTAAAAATTTAAAATATTATTGCCTGAATGTTGACATTTACACCCGAACAGAATAGATAGGGCCTACTTGTAATATCTTGGGCATGCAGCCTTATTCAACTTTTGATTCAACTCGTTTATCACGTTATATCATTAAACATATTTAGATTTGTAGGTTATTTTTTCTCAATGCAAATATTAGCAGACATTTAACTTCGTATTTCATGTCTTAACTTCAACGTGTACCGTATTCATCGTTCACAGTCCGTCTATGAAGACGCAATGGACCTCATAGCGAAGCTGCCAGTAGTGGCTGCAACCATCTACCGTAACACGTACCAAGAAGGCAAGGGAATTGGCGCCATTGACTCCGCTAAAGATTGGAGCGCCAACTTCACTCAGATGCTCGGTTATGACAGTGCTGAATTCACAGAACTCATGAGGTTATATCTCACCATCCACAGGTATGTATCTCGATATAATATTATACTTTTATATCAATCCCAAATGAATTATGAATGATGTTGGCTCTACTTCTTTCAAAAAAAAAATTATTTTTTTTTGATATGGGATCCATCTAATCACTAATCTGGTATGAATTTGGAACCAAACAGAAACCTTGTTATGTTCGGAAATAAAATATTTATTGTAAACTAAAATCCAAACCTGGCACACAGTGACCATGGTGTGCCAGACCGCTGCCAACTATGATATTGATGGCTGACTGATTCAAGAATTAGCCTAAAATGTTTTTTAACTACAATTTATAAGTGGTTGCTGTGTTATCGTAGAGTATGTCTAGTATAGGCTAGATGATTCAGACACATAATCTCCCAATCTCCCATTGTTTACACAAGTGTATTTTCATGAAATCGGTACAAAGGTCTACGACATGTGTGTTGGGGCTACCTAAAGCAGTAATATATATATATATGTTCAGTTTATTGACAATTATCTTATAATTTCATTGATAATGTTTTTATGATGATTATATTATCATGGGTGTAATCCTATAGGTAGGCCCTACTAACACAGTTGCTAATGGTAGGCCTAGGCCTATGCCTGAAGATCTGATTTAGTGATTTATGAATGTTTTATCTCTTGTAATTTGTAAATTAAGTTAATTAATGCGAACTTTGCTTTATTAATAAAAATCGGTCTCGGACTTTGGAACTACAAATTTTGCAAACTTTGAACTTGTGTTCAATGTGTCTGCAATATTCAAAATGGAAATAGTAGGTATTGTTTCAATGTTGCCGGTTCACGCCAACACCACCAGGCCTTAGCTATTTAACTGAACTTTGAAACACAGATTGTTTGAAGTCAGAACGTAGATAAATTACCTTAACGCAAACTTCAAAATTTCAATCCAAACAGAATTAATAAGTTTGAAAGGTGTAAATGAATGTTGTCAATTGTTTCGTTGTTTCCAGTGACCATGAAGGTGGCAACGTATCAGCGCACACTGTGCATCTCGTTGGCTCGGCCCTTTCAGACCCCTACCTCTCGTTCGCTGCCGGAATGAATGGTCTGGCAGGGCCCCTCCACGGTCTGGCCAACCAAGAGGTAAGCTGCAGTGATGGTGGGGGTGAATTAGTTAGGTATAGTTAGGGGCACAGATTTATGGTGTTTTCAAATTCAAAATATCGGTGTTTTGAAACCCTCAAAGCGGTGAATATACCATCAAATTAACGCTTTCAGCGGTGTTTTCAAAATACTATTTGTTACACATTATTCAGGAATTGGAGTAGGAACAATATTAGTAGGAATGTTTTTAAGGCTGATTTACGATTCGGGGGCCATGTACAGTAAACCAAAGCAAACCTAGGGCTACGAGTGGCTGAAATAACTGCACTTTGCTGTACTTAGGCTCAAGAACACTGCATTGTTGTACCACATTTTACAAAAACAGTTTCTCTACGTGTCCATCACCCGTACAATAGCCTTTTGAAGTAAAACAAAGATATGCAGTTTTTTTTACTAAATATACGAATTTAATAACCCCGTTTACATGGCGGACTGAGTCCGGTACCGAGTACGGTCCACGCCATGTAAACACCTAGAAAATGGGACCGAACCGACTGGGTCCGGTCCGCCCAAAAAGCTAGACTAGGCCTAGGCCTAGACCGAAAGACCGTACTGAGTCCTTCATGTAAATAAGTAGGCCTAGAACAGACTGACTGAAGAACTGAAACTTTGAACGAACGCTGTTTGTAGGTGAATAAGGTGGAAAATGATTGTAGTTGTCATCAACAAAAATCAAGTAAAATAGTTACAACGGCTTGTAACCTTTTGTTCACCGGGATGCATCTTTAAATTAGTTTTATACGGCAGAAGGGAAAAGTAGGGTTATGTGCGACCAAAACAAACAAGTGCAGCGCGAGACCGAAATCAAGTTGCCACCAAAAGCCTAGAAGAGGCACTGGTTTAGTTCAAGTCAATTTTCTTTTACTAAAATATATGAATTAATGTAGATATTTACAAGTCAAGTTATTTTCTTTTTTCAAGGCATTTTATTTTCTTTCTTCGCGTGGATAACTGTTCACTCGTCAGTTCGCGTGTTGTTTGTTATGAACAGGAAGCGGAAAAAAACATGTCATCACTCAGCATCGACCCTACCTGCCAGTCGAAAATATATCGAAGTCGAAGGTCGGGTCGGTAAAGAAGTTTTCGACTGTTACATGAGCCGATAAAAGTAAAACCTACTTGACCGATTTTTCACGCAAATTGACGGAGAAGTTTTATTTTTTACATTTTACGACGTTGATTTTTTGCAAATTGTTGAAAACTCGATAAATATCTTGTTTTTTCGCGGTTATTTCGTATTTTCACAGTTATTTGCGATATTTCGTGAATTCAAATAAATTTCGCGATATTTCGTGATTCAATTTCACTGCCAACAGGCTGCTAGTGGGTGATTTCATCCACAAATACGAAAAAAAACGTTTTTTATTTTTTTCGTGCTTTTGCTTAACGCGAAAATTCGATGCCTCTAGGTATAGTGCAGATATTTTATGTTTGTCATAGTTTGAAGCTCCACTCCCTAGTTATGTGACCACCACCAGTTATGTGACGCATAACAAATATGAATGATTATAAATATTAGCAGATATTTATTGGATAGCTAGGAAGAAAAATGATTGAAAAATCAAACTTTCGACATAGGATAAAAAAAAAAAATAATATGAAATGAATAAATATATGATTGTCACAGGGGTAAGGGATGGTCACATTAATGGAGGGGAGTGTTAGGGCGACTTCAAGCTAAGAAAATCACAAGTCTAGGGCTCCTAAATTTGCTTCCAGTTGCAGACTGCAGGTACTATCTTTGGGAGGAATCATGCATTAATCCCAAGAGCTTTCCCTAAATTGTGGCTCTCTGGAGCTTTTGATCATATATGTATTCTGAAACGCAGTGTAAAGTCTTGGAAACCATTAGAACAGCAGCCGGAGTTTTGCAAAGACTACCAGTGAATAAGAGGTCGAAATTGGACATATTAATAGGACAATACAACAAAAGAGCCGAAGGGATGGACCTGCTAGGCGGGTGCCGGCCTTTCACGGCCATTAACATCCAGCGTTGCAGCGGTTATTGTTGTTGTTATATAAAAATATATCCACTAATGCATTTCCAATGAGGGTAAATGCAGACCCAACCCAAATACTACGAAACTGGCAACGTCGGCCGGCCAATCTTCGAAAATTGTGAGAGGGTCGAGCAAAGCAGTTGCTTACACAAAGAAATAACATCCACTTAGTGTTTATTGGTTGTCACTCAGTTCCCATTCAACGTAAGTCCTTTATTTAGCCGGCTGTAGCTCTGATGATTTCCACCACTTTACAGTGAAGGGGGGTGACACTCTACATACAGAGCATATAGGTACTACGTATCCACCAAATTTAGAATTCCATGTAGGCTAAACTCTGGAATTCTTATCTTACCTTCCCAAATAATATACCTAACCATTTGACCCCTTCTCAACTAAGTAATTACTAATCAGTTGTTAATTAGGCCTACATACTAATATATTGCTTGTTCTGATTCAGGTATTGGTATTCCTGAAGAAACTGTCGGCAGCTTTGGGAGAGAATCCCAGCGACGACCAACTGAAGGAGTTCATCTGGAAGACTCTCAAGTCAGGCCAAGTTGTTCCTGGATACGGACACGCCGTTCTTCGTAAGACTGATCCCAGGTAACTAGTTACGCTACTGTTATGTCCAGAACCTGTTTGTTGGTTTTGAGGTCAATCCCACTCTCCTGCCTTTAAAATCCTATCATCATTATCCATCCCCGTTACCTGCTTCTGGCAGGGTCAGCATGGGTTTCACAACCAAATTTTTCCACCTCTTCCTATCTTCCCACAATCGTACTTCCTCTACTTGCTCCCAGTTCTCTCCCCTCGTCCTAAACGTACTAAATCCTATAACGTTCGATAATAAGAGTACTAGACAAGACAGTGTCTAGACTAAACTAGGATTCAGTGTAAAAATGTTAAAATACGTTTTATACGGTTCCAATCAAGCACTGTATGGCAGGGTTGCCACCAACTAAAATTTCAAATCCTTGATGGGTACTTAAAGGACATCACAACACTGTGATTTTCCGGCGTTATAAAATGCGTTATTTTTTTTAATGATTTATGGCGAAAACTAGAAGTCTCTAGCTTGTACCAGAAATTTATAATAAATTATTGAAATGACCCAAGTTTTGGTGGTGCGCGCGCACCCGATAATCGTGACGTCACGCTTGCGCATTTTTCGAGTCGAAGCAGACGCCAAATTATGAGCCAGCGCCGTGAAAAACTCACGCTGTAGCTGAAGATATGGTGCTCAGAGAAAAACAAATGATATCATTGTGTTCTGCGATTTTTTCTCTTCAATAACATTGTTAAAGAAAATACTTTTGTTGAACAGAAAACATAGTTTAAATTCATTTTTCAAATGCCTTCAATTTCACTAAATTAGCGTGTTTTTAACAACATTGAAAGCGGATAAGATAAACGAAATGTTAAGATATTTTTATACTGACATATAGCCACATGCATGCAGAAAAATAAAAAAAATACGGCATGTATATTGAGGGAAACGTGTGCACGTGTGCGTTTAATATATTTAGATGCATTTTCAGTCAACTGGGCGGCAGTACAAGCGATCGCCAGAACGAGTCACGCCCGCGGCTGACTGTTGTCAGAATACTACTCATCCAACAAACGTAAACTTTACCCCAACCGCTGTAGCTCGTGATGGATCATAACTGGCGCACACCTGACTAGTATGAGACACAGGGACGTGGGTTTATATCCCGTATGCATGTGTTAAATGTTGTCGGTCATCATCACCTATTATACACTCATCCTCTAATGTATCTCTATAATAAATCATCTAATAAAAGTGTAAAACAATAATAATATTACTATTAATAATAATAATAATAATAATAATAATAATGCATGCAGAAGGCTGCAATCCTCGGCACAACTAATATCGTGCGCAAGGTCCTCAGCCTATGAGCTACATTGTCACCACCATCTTTCGGCCGCCACCCTAGGGTGCACTCTCGCATCGTCTTGGCTCAAGAGGAGCCCGATGGTGCAAATGAGAGAAGAGAAGAAAGAAAATAACATAATAATAATAATAATAATAATAATAATAATAATAATAATAATATAATAATATTACTAATAATATTGTTACCATAGTAATAAATAATATTAAATTACTACAAACAAATCCGCATAATAAGAATAATAATGGTTACTATGGTGTTACCCGTGGGCTAAGTTTCAAACGAGTAATAAAAAGGTTAATGTTTTCTGAAAAGCCGCAACGAGATTTCTGTCATACAGCGGTAGGCTGCTGCGCGAATCAACAACAAAACACGCCTGGAAATACCACACAAATACTTGCACATTTTGAAACGAATTATAAGTGACATATTTTTTTTATTTTTCTGCATGCATGTGGCTATATGTCAGTATGAAAATATCTTAACATTTCGTTTATCTTATCCGCTTTCAATGTTGTTAAAAACACGCTAATTTAGTGAAATTAAAGGCATTTGGAAAATTAATCAAAACTATATTTTCTGTTCAACAAAAATATTTTCTTTAGCAATATTATTGTAGAGAAAAGATCGCAGAACACGATGATATCATTTGTTTTTCTCTGAGCACCATATCTTCAGCTACAGCGAGAGTTTTTCACGGCGCTGGCTCATAGTTTGGCGTCTGCTTCGACTTGAAAAATGCGCAAGCGTGACGTCACGATTATCGGGTGCGCGCGCATCACCAAAACTTGGGTCATTTCAATAATTTATTATAAATTTCTGGTACAAGCTAGAGACTTCTAGTTTTCGCCATAAATCATTAAAAAAAATAACCCATTTTGTAACGCCGGAAAATCACAGTGTTGTGATGCCCTTTAAAAAATCCTGAGATATCCTTGACATTTTTTTAATCGAGCGCTTTTTAATTAAATACAGTAAAGTCTAGTGTACGATTGGCGTCAACGCTAACTTCAACTTCAACACCTTGATAAACCTGTACATTCATATGGAAGCATTCACGATTGCAGAAATGCGTCAACCGTCAACTTGAACCGTCAACGTCAAAGTTAAACTCATTCCAACTTTGACGATTGGCGTTAACGCTTGACGCTCGCGCATGCGCATTTACATGTCACCAAAGAGTTTCCAAAGAAATATCTGTTCGTTTTCCAAAGAAAGCATTTTCTTCCTTTGATTTTGTTGATGTTCACTGGCACACAAATAATAACCTCTAAATGACAACCACCAAGGTCTACTTGATCTCTGTCTGGCGGATGCTCGTTGGGAGTTCGACGAGCCTCCGCTAGGCGGAGATCAAGTAGACCTTGACGGGACCAACGTGTAGAGATGGCCGTGCAATAACGAAGATCAACGAAGTTCACCGATGAGTACCGACGCAGCTTCAGTTGCCGTCGAATCGTGAATCAAAAGCGTTAATGTGAATCTATTACCGGTTGACGATTCAAGTTGACGCCAATCGTAAACTAGGCTTAACAATCAAAACATATGAATCAAAACATGAAAAAGTTGGATTTAATATTATCAAGGCCTAGATTAGCCACACTAGTTGCTCTCTTCTTCTTCTTCTTCACCTTCTTGGGGCTTCCTTTTTTTCAGGTGTTTGGCCTTTTTTCGCATATCGTTAGTTGGCTTGAACTCTGCAAATGACCTCCTATTCTTACACATCATTAAAGAGTTCAACATAGGAGAAGATAGGCGTGTCCTATGAGAAGTTTTTATCATTGTCAAGTTGCTGAAGACCCGCTCTACCTGTGCATTACTGTGTGGCAGAATAAGCATGGCTTTTGCCAACTTACAAAGTGTAGAGTAGTCAGGAGAGTGAGATGCTATTGCACTCCAGTATGTATCGATCTCACGGTTTTCGTCAAGACCTAGGGTTGGAGAGAGATCAGACAGTGAGTATGCAATGAATTCTGTGTTCAGTTGGTCCATTTCTTCTTCTGGAATCACCATGGGAAATCTTTTGGCCAATTGTTTGATTTTTTGCCAATCCCCAGAAGACTTTTGAGCTGGGTCAAGTACATCAATGTTTAGCAGTACTTGATCATTAAAAGGGAGAAGTCGATACAGTCCCTGGCACATTTTTCGTAGAAATCTCTCACATTTCTAAAAAAACTCGGCCTTCTCTTCCTTTGTTATTTGACTAGGCCTACTTTCTAACAGATTCCTTGTTTTATGCCCTACAAAGAGGCTCTCATCAGACAACTGGTTTTTCAAAGAATAATTCAATTCCACAGTAGGGAATGAGCTACTCTGCAATACTGAAAATTGAATGAAACTAGCAAGCAGTTGTCGGAGTAAGGAACACATTTCCTTATTCAGCTTATGGAGGTGAGGGCGTTCGTGTTGAAACATTACATTGAATTTGGTGAATCTTGGGAGAACCGCCTCCAAAAATAAGAAATATAACTTAGAGTAGGCAGAATTAAGAGTTTCTTGAATCCTTGCAACCGAATCGAGTTTGCTTTCCTTTACGTCTATGTTCTCTTGAAAATACACTGTAAGTGCAGACCACTGCTCAAGCGTACGCGTCACACACTGCAACATAGCTAGCCACCTTGTTAGGCAAGGTCGCAAAATTGTATGCGTTTCTAAATCTAGGCTTTTTTGTATTTCTCGGAATTCCTCTTGGCGCTTCCCCGACGTCTTGAAATACGTATAAACATCGCGAATGAACTGCTCACATGTGGCCGGTAGTTCATTGCATGCGTGCGAGGCCGCAAGTGCGCAACATGGCACGTGCAGTGAAGGAACCAAACAAGGTCCTGTTGGAGTTTAATGCGCGAGAGAACAGAGTTGAATTCTCCAACCATCGTGCGGGCGCCGTCCGATGACATGCTGATGCATTGTTTCCAGGAAATGCCATCACGCTCAAATGTGTTATTTACCACATTAAACAAGTTCTCTCCTGTTGCTGCTCCTTGAAAAGCAACAACCTCGTATAGATATGTCTCGACTTTGTCGGCGCCAAACATCCGAGCCATGATTACCATCTGTCTTAGGGTGGCCTTATCTGTAGACTCATCTATCATAAGCGTGAAAAACTGACTTTTCATTTTATTTACGACATCTTCTTTCACCGTATCACCGAGTACCTGTTCAATTATTTGACTCGTTTTGGTGCGCCCACAATGAAAGTTCTTGGCGATATCACTATCAGGAAACATGATAGGCACAAGCTTATTAAAATTGTCACTTAGTCTTACAGAGAGATTGTTTTCCGTAACAAAGTTTGCCCAGAGAAGGCACGCATCAACATCGCCATTGTTTGCAGTGACAACAAAATTAGTCATCAAGTTATTGTTTGCGACTGATCTTTCATTTTTCTTGTGGTTCTCAGAAGCTGCATGCCGCCTCAAGTCCTTTAGTCCACCCGTCGTTACGTTTAGCACAACGGAGCATATCACGCAGGAAGCAGTTAGGTCCGTTTGGCCCTTACGGAGCCACTTAAGTTCATTTGTCCACTCATTCTTAAACTTTTGAACATAGGGCTTCCTATAAGTCATTTTGGGCGTGAAATCACGTTAATCGTAAAACATAATAGGTCTAGGCCTAACGATAAACGAACTGGCGCACTACACAAATTGCAAGCTTGCGTTGCGTTTTGAAACCGAATTATTCACACAAGATCAAACACGTGTTGCCGAGCGCGAGCAAACACGGCGCCGCAAGTGATACAATCGACTGACCATGCGAGTGCGACTGACCGACTGGCTTTACGTTGCGCCCGTAACTGTCCCGAGCGGTCCCGAGCTCGGCCGACTCGGGCCGAGTTGAGTGCAGACAGCCGACCGTAGAGGACTGACGTCACCGCTGGCACGGGGCAGTGCTGTAGCGGTGCTGTGCTGTGCTTGCAGGCAACAGTGGACGTGGCGATGAATGCGAGAGATAGACCACGGCGGCATTATTTCAAGTTGATTATGATGACATTATGCAACGCGTCGCGCGTAATGTAAGACGCGGACACATTGAGCCTTGATATTCCGGCAATATCATTATTTTTTTTAATTATTTTAAAATATTTTCGGAAAATTGACATTTTGGAAAAATACGTGAATTTCCCCAAATATCCTGTCATCCTTGAAATACCCTAAAAATCCGGAGATTCGGATCAAATCCGTGAAAACGACAACCCTGCTGTATGGTTTTCAATCTATTTTTCGGTTTTTCCCATCATTCTAAATAAAAAAATAATTTTTTTGAATTTTACATAATTTGCCAGTTTCTGATGCATTATCATATTCAATGATTTAACTTTCCGTTGCAGAGTCTCTACTATAGGCTTATGCCTGTGTAACACTTCTCTATCATGACGTGATATTCCAGGTACACTTGCCAACGAGAGTTTGCCCAGAAGCATCTGCCCAACGACGCCATGTTCAAGCTGGTGTCTCAAGTCTACAAGGTCGTTCCCCCGGTCTTGATGGAGACCGGCAAGGTCAAGAACCCCTGGCCCAACGTGGACGCCCATTCCGGCGTCTTGCTCCAGGTACCAACATGCTCACCTCAAATCTTAAAACTCTACATTTTCTTTATTTGTAGAGGCCTACATGAGTCCTTTTAGTTAGAATACACTTGATCCCTACTTTGAACTATCCATACATTTCAATTAACAGAGTTTGATCTAACAACTTAAAGGGATTATTGTAGTACATGCCTGTGAATTAATTGGAAGCTTCATTATTTTAAACAAAAGTTTGTCTAGTTGGCCTCATTCTAGATTTATGATTTCAGAATAATTTTGAAATATTAGTTTGAGTTCTTTATATGAAAAGGGTATACCTACCTCTAGGCCTACATCAAAAACTGCATTTTCATTTTAATAGTTTTTCTTTTGTAATTTTGTGGACAATATTTACTTACCAAATTTTGGATTTGTGGGCTAATAAACCCAAATTTTAAATAAAATGCCATTTTTATTTTAGAAAGAAATATGTTTTCATAACTTGTAAGTGACTTCAAAATTGTATGTAGGCCCAGGCAATTATAAAATAGCATAAAATACTTTTTTTTAAATGTCACTTTCTTATGTTCATTTTATACTTTTCATTTTTGAATGGCCAATAAAAACATTTAAGGGACTGTAAGCTCTACCTACAACGTATCTTTTGTAGGCTATGTTTTTTTTTCGATTTTTTTCAAGCACATTTTGCATGTTTTCACCGTAAACTGCTATTGTATAGTTGTATGTAACTCTTCATATTAGCCTCACATAGAGGTCCAATATGGGGTAAACTTGTAGCTGTGCCTCAACAAGTTATATATATTAGGGATGTCATAGGGTACCCGGGTTACCCGGATCCAGAAATTACCCGAATCCATTTTTAGGATCCGGATCCTTTTCGGGTAGCATTATTTGTATAAAAAAAAAAAAAAAAAAATACGCGACGATATTTCTGCGGCTACTTTCCTTGAAGCTACAGTGAATTCCAGCTTGTGGGCGTGGCCAGCTGGTCGCTGGTTAGTACGCGCTGTCATTACTGCGGGAGTTCTGTGAGGCCATATACACTCCCCTCCCCCCGCCCCCCTCGCCCTTCCCGCGCACAGCGGTCGCACAGAGCCCAACCCACACAGCGGCCGGCAGCTGACACGGACAGAGAACGACCTTCAACCGCGTGGTTTCGGGGTAGGGGGGGGGGGTGTAACCAAGATAAGATGACATAATTTAGGCTTTCAGGATTCGGGTAACCCGGTTCTTGGAAGGTCTGGAACCGGATCCGAATTTTCCTACCCTATGACATCCCTAATATATATAGTTCGTCCAACGAGACTCGATGGATTTCGGCAGATTCGCCGACTCAGCGGGAACTTGTAAGCTGCGTGTCACCAATCATGAAGCTTTGTATTTTAAAATACCGTCCTCACTGACTGCCGTCAGTGTTGCCAGGCTGTCATTTCTTTGCAAACCTCTTTCCAAACCAAATGAAGCAAAATAATTTAATATGGTGACATTGGGCTGGGCTTGCCGCCTTACCTTCGCTTTTGTCAACCCATATTGTGTTTTGATCTCCTGTGCTCGTGGGGCCGAAGAGTTGAGAGTAATAACATGGGGAATGTTTCCACTACTTCGACTAATCTCTTCTTGTTATCGACTTCAACGACTATTTCCCAGAAAGCATTAAAGCTTTCCCAGAACTTATGTTGCACCTTGGCAACACAGGCCAAGCGGCTTTTGGAACAGAGGAAGATACTCCTTTCAAAATGTGTGAAGAAATCTGGTCTTTTGTCCCTTTGAGGAAAACGAAATCCATCAAGTCTCGTTGGACGAACTATAACAAGTTTCTCTATCCAATTGCTTTTGTTTGTGTTAAGAGCCACATTGATTTGTCGCTTTCTTCATTCTAGTATTACGGCATGAAGGAGATGAACTACTACACCGTTTTGTTCGGCGTGTCTCGAGCCCTGGGAGTTCTGGCATCGCTGGTGTGGGATCGAGCTCTCGGCCTTCCTATCGAGCGACCAAAGTCCATGTCCACGGACGGACTAATGAAAGCTGTCGGCGCCAGCAAGGCCTAAACTCCATCGAACGTTTAGTACAAAGTTCCATAACTGGTCCACAGGATCGTTCGTTAGACTCGAGCAGAACAGCTTGAATACTCAATCATAGGGCCAATGTCTCGCGTGGAATACAATGTGTCACAGAGCCTTAAATCTTGTGAATGCTATGTATATTGAACATTTTGAACACTTAGTCGGTGTATCCCGCTTATAAGTGTTCAATATATAAATAGTGTACAGTACAGTGTAATGTGCAATAAGATATATGAACTGTTCGTTCATCGTTGCATTTAAATTGTTGACTTATTATTTTTACACTGAAACGTTCGCCCTTTGGCACATTGTATTATCAGTAGAGAGACCGTAGAGTTTTGCCAGCTTTACTTAATGCAATTTAAATCTCAAGTTATTTTCCATGAGCACATTTTTATATTTCACATTAACCACTGGCATTGAGTTAATAGTGAGTTTGTTCATTGATCAAAGATAGTGATAGTTACCACCAAACTGCGTATTATTCATATGAAAGCACACAGATGTTGCAAAAATGCGTACTTGCAAACCAGCGTAAACCTTTAGAGTATGTCTGCACAGCTTGCTCGATACCCTACTGTTAGCCTTCGTTGACGAGTTCTAATAGTAGGTACAGTGGAACCTCCTTTGTACGTTTTCGAGGGACCCGAGACAAAAAAACGTGGTAATGGGAAAAACGCACTATTGAAATACTTCAAATTTGTCTTTTCATACATTCCTAACACTTATAATCTTGTAAAAGCTACCCCCCCCCCCCCCCCCCCCCGCCCGGACACCATTCTTCATTCTTATCTAAGAAGGGCCGTAAGCGAGGCCTGGCGACCAAGGTCATGCAGCTAGACTAGGCTGTGATGACGTATTATAAAAAAAAAAAAACTCGAGTGGGTAAAAATAAGTAGTCGAAGTGCGAGGGCAATGTTAATTATCTCTGTAGTTTGACAAAAGCCTTTTGTAAAGTGGACCACTGGACGAGAGTTTGTTATTTATGGTAAGCAGGTAAAGAACCTCAGTGCCCGCAGCCGAGATCGTAGATAAAACGACCCTTTCAGAGACCCCCCCCCCCACGCACGCTGAACGAGATGCAGGTGGTCAAGGTCAAAGCATTCACTGGCCGCTGGGTTGCATTGTGTTGAGCGCGGGAAGAGGGGGGGGGGGACGCTTCGCAGAACTGGGATGAATGAATGACTAACGTGGTGGGCTTGAACAATAACAACTTGTAATTCGACTCACTAGCTGGCCGGAAAAACCAATTATGAGAACACAGAAAACGTACTATAGGGTCCAATTACCTTGACGGACTGATTTTTGAAACGCATTAACGTAAAAAACGTAATATTGGGAAACGTATTAAAGAAATAAATTATGCATAAATGCCATAAGGCTTCGCCGGGACCTCGTAAAAAAAACGCAGAAACGTAAAAAACGTAGAAAAGCGAAACGTACAAAGGCGGTTCTACTGTACAACTTATATGCTAAATATAGTCATAGGGTAATTTTTTTACTGGTTTTTTAGTAAAACCTGTGAAAAAAGCTGGCAAATTGGTGTTCATTAGTCACTCTGTATTCCACTTACCGTACTATGTAGTACAGAGTAGGTAAGAACATTATTGTTGGATTAATTCAACTTAATTAGATTAGGTGAAATTAATGCTTACGGAAACAAACGGTATCTAATTTATTTGATCTTGAACGCGTTGCAGATTTATTAATGGTAAAACATTAATTTGAAAGAATATTAGACTAACGGCTACGTAAATTATATTTTACTTAATAATTTCCCAGCTAGAGAGCCATCGTACGACAAACTAATCGTCGTCGGGTGTGCATGTCTAAATTTGCTCTTGGAAGTTAGCATTGAGTCTGTTCTGGCTGTAAGTTAGTAGACTAAGCCCCGTTACCTGTCTGTGTGTGAATGAGAGTGATTGTATTGTATGAACATTGAACCATCTTATTTATTCCCATCCCTGTGCTGTAATTACTATCATCGTAGGATACTAGCTCTAAAGAGGAAGAATTCACAGACAATACTAGCTCATAGGATGAAAATGTACATGTAAAAGAATGTCTTAAATTATTATTATTATCATTATTCACGTACTATTTTATTTTAATTTTCTGTTCACTTGCGATATACTACCTAGGTACTTGGCTGGTAAGAGAAATGGTGGTAATGGTTCTGCCAAATCTACAAATGCTTTGCTGCCATTATTTACCGTTCTTGCAATTTATGAAACACGAATATTAGAGCTCTTTTCAGAATCACAGTATAGCTCTCTTATAGAGAACTAATATCTAATAGAATTTGATGTTAAAACAAATGGTTAACATTCACACAAAAAATAAAAATACCAAACGGTTGTATTTGAATGATATTCATTTTACAAATAACAATAATTCAGACCTCTTCATGTTCATTATAAGTGGGTCGTACTGTAAACCAGCAGGTAGTTCAACCCTAACTTTGCGAGTGTTTGATACTAGAATTGCTAAACTCGACTTGTACTTTTGATGAGTTTTATACAATCTAACTCTGCTTGGAGATGAGCTGGATGATATCTTAATTTTTTTTAAGCTATTAAAACTTTGAGGGTAACTCAACAGTAGTATTACTGTATTGCAGAAAAGCCAAGAGATCGTCCAGAGTTAACTGGAAAGTTATCGTGACTCGCTGGGTGTGAACAGTGAACACCAAGTTAATTTTACTTTTACATATTAGTTATGTAGGGTGCACTATGTATTTGAAATTATGTATGTAGTAGACCATCTGTTAAAAGTACAGTACATAGTATAAGGTTGTTTGTCTCCAATTGTTGCCTCTCAATAAAGTTAAATGTATTTATCAACAAGTCCGAAATCTGAGTAAAATATATTGTGGTATCTGCATCCAGTTGAACAAACCTAAATCCTACATATTTTCAACTTGCAGACATTTAACTCTGGATTTTGCCACCAGTTGTAATAAAGACTTATAAATAATGTCACTTTTCTGCTACATAATCTGTTTCAGGAATAGATTACAGTATACTGTAGGAGCTCAAACTTCCACGGTATTTGCTTCGTTTACATCTATAATTACATTTAAGAAAGAAATAAAAAAGGGGCACTTCCTGGATTTTTTTTTAACTAAGTCAATAACAATTTCCTGCGTAATTATACAGAACAGTGAGTGATAGGCCTGTCTTAAAACTGTTGCACTTAGTACAAATGAAAATAGAAAACATTCAAGCCAATGTATAATGTACAACTTTGGCTACATGTTTGTATTTAATTATGGTGTAATAGTTACTACAGAGCCTAGTGTACATAGTTTTGCCTAGGTATAGAGTCAATGGTCATGCAAGAATGTATTTGGTGTTGGTAAAGCAATATTTAAATGTATTATTTATTTGAATTGTAAAATTTGTACAAGGAATTGGCATAAATGGAAATTATATTTGATTGCATGCATACGTCTATCCATTTCGTAAATTACTATACGTCGTACTGTAATTTATTTTGTTATATTACAAATGCATATGGATTTGCAAGACCATTGCCATTATTGTACACAATTTCTCTTACAGTATAAAGTTGGCACTTACGAGTTTAAAAGAGCTAATTTTCACTTGTAAATATATGGAAGCTACCTGCTGACAATCTTGATTTTAAGAAGAATAAAATACATGTACTAGACACTGTATTTTATATATCACTCTTGTAATCTAGATTCTGCAAGGAGCATTTTAATATATAATCACGGACCTTAAATTATTGCACGGTACGAACTACAATTATTTATAATGGCGACTTTGTGTAAAGTCTCCTTTGTTAGATAATTTAACATTATACTTTTTTTGTAATTAGATCTTTATTTATTAATAGAACCATATTAAAAAAAAAAAAACAGAAAATATCTTGGTTACTTTTATTTACCAAAGTGTAGCATACCAACAAGTAAATGTTTATTTTAATTGTTGTGACCCATTTTATTTGTAGGTCAAGCAGGCCCATAACAGCTAATTGCTGTAGTAAAGTAACTTAAAACTGTCAACATTCAATCAATACAGTATAATAGGTGAAATTAAACACTTGTCATTTTGTATTAATTATTTTTTAAGGGTAAGTCATTACTTAGTCATTAATAACTAGAGTAATGTAGTTAAATTGGGAAAATAAAATACACTTTGTTTGCATATTGTTACAAAAATTTAAAATAGCATTTTAAAAACTTGTTACAAAAATCTCAAATTCGGAATGATTTTAATAAAGTTGCAGCATATCATATTAATATTATGTATTGTAGAGCGTAGTGATAGAATCCAACAGCTTACCATTGTGTAAGATGACGAATTTGAGTCACAAGTAGGCCTACACATTTATGACATAATACAAAAATAATGAGGTACGTTGTATTACGAGGTCTTGTTCCCTCAAGATTAAGATGGCTAACTGCGACTACTCGAAATCACGTGGCAGACTAACTAAAATTAAACTAAAGTACAGAATATACTAGATTTTACTATATGAGGAGTGCGTTGGGGGCGTGGTAGTCGCACGGAAGTGAGAGGGTGCATAGCCTGTCACTTAACGGATGTTGGGATTAGGTTGCAACCTAGATTTTGGGCCAATTTGCACTATCTTAGTTTGCTTGGGTTCCAGCTGGCAGGGAGTGATTTAATTACACAGGTCTTACACATAGCATCCCACAACCTGGCATTCAGTTCAGATATACGATGGTTTGTGAAGATTCCCGTGGTGATGCTTCCCGTAATCTGGGAATGGTTGCAGGACTATCTACAGAGACAACATGAGTATTCATAAGATCGCTATTGCCGCTTTTATTTTTTGCTTATCAAAATTATTTGCTTTCTTGTTAGGCTTGCCCATGTTCACTTTAAATTAAAACATCAAATCAGCTCCAAACCTTTTCCAAACCATCAACTATCGAAACCTATATAATAAGACAATACAATACAACCTCAATGAAATGCAATAATGGTGGCTTTCTTATCTTGTCAACGAGAAGATGAACAAGATTTCATGTAGGCCTACTGTGTGCAATGTTAGATGACCGAATGAGAGCCCCATTCGTGGTGTGCCGGTACTAACTTAATTACCAACTAAGGGACTTGCGACATCATCTTCACGGGAACTAAGCGATTTTCTATCTTATTTGAAAACTAAGATTGGTGACTAAGACGTGAAAACATGTCACAGCCCCATATTCGTTATTAACCCTATTGTTCTATTTTGTTGAGACTTCAATCATGTCACCATACGATTCTGTAAGAATATCAAGACGTTATATTGATTGTTTTATCCCCTAACCACGGGATAGCGATGGATATCTCGATAACAAGTCTTGTTTAACAGAATCACTGCCCTGGTTGGTCTTTCTACCTCTCTTCCACAATGGATTTATTAGTGTTTGCAGTATTTGCTTTTTAAATAGTGCTGTGATCACCGCCATTGATTTCTGTTGCTGAACAAGGTAAACAAATTTGAAACACTGAAGCAATGGGACAATTCACATCTAGGTAACGAGTGGAAAAAGTTGACTGGATCTGAACTTTTCCCTGAGCCAATTACAGCGCGACTTCCGAGTCCTGCTCATCTACCGATATACCGTTGTTGTATAACCTTAACTTTACTTTACGTGATAAAGTAGCTCCTGGTCTGAGATTTCATGATTTCTCAATCTCAACTATATGTACCGCTACAATAATAATTACCAGTTTATGAAAAAGGGATGACACTCATAACCCCACCCCCCAAGTGGGTCCGGCTTCTAGTATACAACACTATAGTTGCCCCACATTTCCAGTATTGTCCGACCATCCTTATGGACATTAACAAATGTGATCTGGAAATCTTACAGAAAATGCAGAATCGAGGTATGAGAGCTGTTCTACAGTGTGGCAAGTTAACACACAGAGTAGACATGCTGGCCGGGTAACCTAAATTGGCTCAGCGTGGAACAGCAAATAAATAACAATGTACTATGCGTCATATATGAAGTGCTGCACAATAAAGAGTTCTCATACTTCAGCGAGTTCTACAAACTCAACTGTGATATTCACCTACACCAAGACTTCTAGGCATGCCTATGCAAAACAAATACTGTGCACAAAAATCACTGTTTGTGAATGGTCTAAAACAGTTTAATGCTTTACCTATGTAATTAATACGTATAAATACCAATTTAAACCAAAGTCAGCCCGCACTCAAGAATTCTTTCTTAAGCGGGCTTTCTCACTGACAACCAATGAAAATACGTGTTATGTATTGTATTACATGTGTATGTACTTTTCTACGTGTGAGAATAAAATGGAATACAAATTGAATTGAATTGAATTGAATTAAAACGTAGCAGTGTAACAAAGTCAAAATTTAACAGTGAAGTGAAAAAGTGGGTTTCTACGAAGTACCCACTTTGATTGCAAGTTTAAAATGAAAGTGTAGCTGCTAAGCAGAATTTACAAACAAACAAACTTTTACCCAGGTTTTTTTGTGAACCACTCGATTTTTCTGTATAATTTGCAACGTATTCTGAATCATCAATCAACTGATTTGATTAGGCAAATCTCAATTGTAAAAACGGATCATATGTATTGTTTGAACATGGGTTTGAATCACGGTGTTTGAACAAATAAATACCTTACTAGAATTTTGAATGCATCCGCCATTCCACCCTGAAACAGCCACAGCCTTTTCGAACGTCGGTTCAATCCGTGCGGATTGAACCGACATTTGAGAAGGCTGTGAACACAGCAATCGAGCTATCGATCGACGTACAAAGTCGACTGTAGGTAAGTCGAGATGCAATGATCGAGATTCGAGAATTAATGGCGCTAGTTGTTCGCGAAAGTAATCAAAATGGCGGGCGTGTTAAAACGCTTTGTTGGCGTTTATTTAGTTGAAAAGTAATGTGTTAGGAATAATAACCCTCAGTTGTTGCTGTTTCCTTTCAGGTAAATAAAATTCTGATGGGGAACGTGTACATCGTTTTCTTTGTATAAACGTAGGTTAGGAGGTGCCTAGGCCTAGTAGGCCCTAGGCTAGGACAAAAAATCACAGCATGGAGCGCGGACGGCTTGGGTGTGATGGGCCTAGGGCAGCCTAGGCTATTTTCAAACCTAAATTCAGGCCTAGTTTGGAATCTTGAGCTAGGCCTCACGCCCACATTCGTTATCCAGCAGGCTTAGGTTCCATAGGCTAGGTCTAGGCCTAGGCCTACCCCTAGGCCTAGTCCCAGCTCTAGCCTAGGGCCTAGGCCTAGCTAGCCTAGGCCTAGGCTAGTTAAGAGATCTTATATTTTGTCTAGGCCTAGGCCTACCTAGCTAAGGCCTAGGCTTAGCCTAGTTAAGAGATCTTATATTTTTTCTAGGCCTAGGGGAATAATCGCATTCTCTTTTCAGTACCTAACTAGACCTAGGCCTAGGCCTACAGTGGAATCAGCGTTGGAAAACATAGGCCCTAGGCCTAGTGGATAAATGGAGCTTCGATCTGTTGTTCACTCTCGGCCCATGCTCTTTCCATCCCACTCAAACGGCACCTAGGCCTAGAAAACATTGACCCTCACCATTGTAACATTTCAGCTCTGTAATTTGACCGCACTTCGACTTCCGTAGGCGAATGCTTTCTTGATTTCTTTAAACCTTCTTTTTATGGCTGCTTCTAGTGGGTAGCCTACAATAGGGTCTGACTGCATTCATCTACTGTGGTTCCCAAGGCCGATTGAATTTTAGGCCTAGGCCTACTGTGTGATGTGATCATCTGTTGCGTAGCCTAGGAAGTAGGCCCTAGCTAGGGCTAGGCTCAAGGTGTTCGCCCGACCTTGCGTGAAAATCACGGACGGCTCGGATTGGCCAGTCAGGAGAGACTTGCGTGATTCCTGATTGGCCGATCTGAGCCCTGCGTGGTTTTCACACAACACCACGTAAGGTCATGCGCCGCGCTTTAGGCTAGGCTAGCTAAACTTAACTTTGCATCCATTAAAGTCAATTTGGTCTTCCAACGTAGGCCTAGCCTAGCCCATCGGGCTAAAACTCACCTGGTTAGCAAGGCTAGGCTCTAGGTAGGCCTAGGCCTAAGCCTGGTTCATTTTTTCACAAACTTTAGACCTACACTCCAACCATGTGAGCCACTGACGGAACTAGGCGCCCGCAGCCCGCTGGTCTAGGGGGCCGTGTAAGAATTTTGTTTTTTCGCCTGACTTGCTCGATACATGCCATTTACAGTTTTACACTTCACATACAAACAGCAGGTGTATTGAATAGGATAGCCAGAATTTATTCTATTTCTAGAAGAACAGAAGAAAATGTCAACAACTCGCTGCCAGACATTGTTGATGGCTATGCTATAGGTAGGGGTATGAAAGGGATTAAAATCTCTCGATCTTTGCTTTACTCAGTTCTCATAATAAGCAACGGCTATTTGTGAAATTACCAAGCTTTGCAGATTGTTGTGATTATTTCCACATTTCTCACAAGTTTCGACAGGACTGCATTGCACTACCATTAGCATTCAGAATCAGTAGCTGCTTGATGCCGTCTTAGGGGGATCGTGTGAGGCGTTCCTTCAATTTTATATTGCTTTTTGTGTTTTTAAACAATGAATCCGGTTCCGGGTGCTAGTGTGTCAGTAAGACAAGTGGCGTGTCGAAAAAAAGGCGAAATAATTTATTAAAATTTGAAGTTAAAAAGTGTCATAGAATAAGCACCTTTTTCTAACTCAATTGCGGTTCAATCACTTCCACTTGTTGACAGTGGTATTGACGGTAGCAAGGACAATGTGGTTTCGACCGAAGACATTAGATCGGACCATGGTATAACCCCGGGCTTGGGCCTAGCGTGGCATGTCCTACGACGTCGACGACTACATTTCCATTTTGTTCATATAATAGCCTACATAAATGTATGTACCCATTAGAAAGTCCTCATAAAATGTTAGCGGGCGGGCCCATGAATCGAAGTTCCGCCACTGATGTGAGCGTTCATATAAGATGAGCCATTCTCATCGCTTTCCGGACAAGGTCAAACTTTTTGGTCCATTAAGTCGAGGTGAAACGGTAGGGTGGGTTGGGCTACCAACTTTGTTTAAAAGAAAAAAAATACAATTTCAACAAAATTACTATTTAAGTTGGATATCTGTTATTGTATATTTCCATTTATGTGAGGCGCATGCCTTAAATAGTACGTAATTATGTTTAAAAGCAGTTTAAATATGTTGTTTTGTTACTGCTATGCACGGATTTGTAGGTTAAAGTTGACTAACTTTGTTTTTTTATTTATTCAATTTGAAGAAGGTGCCATTTATTTTTATTTTATATTATTTAATTTATTACGCTCCAAAAATAAATTATCTACACGGTCTTCTTCAAATTGAATAAATGAAAAAACATCAAAAACCATAGGCCTAGGCCTAAAGTTGGTATATTTAAGAAATACCTAAGCCTAGCACTGTATTTGCCATGGCAATTAGTAGCCAACAGAGAGCTGTAGAAGGTGCATATAGGCCTAAGTGCTCTCCCAAGCGCATCGTAAATCCAAGGTTGCTAACCTGCATTGTTATTTTCCAATATACTTGTAACAACAAAATCGTGAACAAGAATGTAGGCTATGCTTGTTTTGACTATGAAACGGAAAATGTGTCAGGACTCAGGAAAGAACAATTTCGTAAGAGTAGGTAGCGTAAATTTGCCCATCCTCGCTCTGCTCCAGCCAGCCGTACACTGTAGGCCCTATCAATTTATCGTTCATCCGTTGTGCAAACATTTGATAGGTTTCCACATTTAGCCTACTTGTAAATGTCTCATCTTTAGTCAGCAGAGAAACTTTCATTTTCCCTTATTATAAGCCTAGTGCAAGTCTGCACCCATAGAAATACATTTCAACCAATAGGTCTACCTGAAAAACTACTTCCCGATAGCCGAATACTCACAAACACTTTCGAAGTTTGGGTGAGAAGAGTGTCTCAAAGCAGAAACATCCATATTTTACAGAAGCACTAGATCCAGTAGGTACGGTGTATTCAGTAAGTAGCAATATTCACTCAACGACGTGGGCGTTTGGATTATAAATTTGACAAAGTGTTAATAAAAATAATAATAAAAATAATTTATTATAAAAGTTATTATTAAAGTTTGGCACAAAGTAAGCCATTTGCACTTTTGCCATTCAGTGTAGGCTAGTGCATCTCAAACTTTAGTAGGCCTACCAAAGACGTCTCAAATATTTTGTTTGTCTTGTGCAATCGCACAAGAACAAAAATAGCAAAAAAAATCGTGTAAATTGCAACACATTAAATGTTACATCTACCAAAGTATCTACTAATTAGGCTCCACCAACGACAAGTGTACGCTGTATGTTTGCTAGTACATTGTATCACAGGTAACCATTGTTGAACTAGGCCTACCTACTTTATCATAGGCTTACGTTTATTAGTTTTCCACCATTTTTACATAATCATTTATCTTCATGTGGCCTGTGGTTAGGAAAAATGTTAAACTTAAGCTTTACCAAGTTGACCACTAGGTACCATTATTGGCTCCAAGACTAACTTTTGTTTGTTTTTCTGTTTTAGGTATTCGCTTGCCTATGTCAGGTAGGCAACGTTTACTAAGAAGACTGCGTGCAACTGACTGTTCCTTCAAGAGTAGGCCCATGCATATTTAGCAAGTGGCCATTTTCCCAGCACCTATTTTCTACCTAAACTATATATTATTCAAGATCAGCTTTGCCTTACGAGTTACAAACCTTCCAAAATGATGGCTGGACCTGTTCAATTTAACACGCCTCCTCCCCCAATAATGCCGAACCTCTCGGTCCCCCCTCCCATGGCCCCTCCGATGGGTCCACCTCCCACTAACATGTCCTCCACCCCTCATCAGCAATATTTCCACCCGTTCCACAATCGGGGAGGCGGACACCGGAACTTCTTCCAGCCGTTCCGGCCGTATCCGCGCCCCGGCCCTCCTGGCGCCGCGGGTGTGGACGAGTTTGACGGGAAACGTCTCAGGAAGTCTGTCATGAGAAAAACTGTCGATTATAACGCTGCAATTATAAAAATGCTCGAGGTAAATATTACTTCCTTTTTAAATTAGGAAGCCAACTTCTAACTGAAAGTCTTGTGTAATGAGGAAATAGGCCTACTTGCCTTTTTTTTTTTGCTTAGGCCTATTGGTTAGTCTACCTTAAAGGCTACCTTAAGGGCTACCGCTAAGTTAAAATAAACAGGGGCCAATTGGTTTTGGATTGAAAGGTGCATTAATAAAGCTTTAGCAGCAAGTCAAAGAGTGATCTGTGAAATCACGCTCAAAAGTAGACCTGCTGACATGATAACTTTGTAAACTAACATTTCATTTTATATCACACAAATAGTCCTGAAATCCTACCCTTTTCTAGGTTATTTTTCTCATAAGACTTTAATTGAATCAATGTTAATTTCCATACGTAGTAGGCCTACTAAATAAACACTGATCAGCATTAATTTACAACATTATTGTAAGTAAATACCAAATATTCTGGTTTTAAAATACCTTTCATTAATCAAAAATCCTTGGCCCTACTAATAGGCTAAGTACATATTTTCTAAAGAATCAGTATCGGTTTGGTTTTATAATGGAATCGGAGAAATTTCGGAATTGTCCCTAGGTAGCTTATTTTTGCTTTACAACCTACATTTCTAGTTTATATTTTTGTTTTACTTGAATCACGTTCCCGTGAAAGTAACATTGCGTGTTTCCTTGCAACGTGCAGGCCCGCGTGTGGCAGCGTGACTTCCGAGACCGCCGCGCCCTTCAGCCAGACGTCCTGTTCTACCCCAACCTGGAGCCGCCCTCGAGCTACGTAGACAACGCCATCAATGCGGTATGTGTATTGTAGGGATGACATCGGGTACCCGGGTACCTGGCTCCAAATATTACCCGGAGCCGTTTTTCGGGTCCGGGTAATTTTTTAGTTCGTTTCTAGGCTAAATTAGCTGACTTGCATTCGTTACTGTTTGTTCTTTGTTGAACACTCTGGCTAATACTTGTTCTATAACTATTTATTTTCCTTAAAATATCATGTTTTATGTACGTGCTCCAGTTGTGTATTGAGAAATGTCTTTTTACTCGACGTGATTACTGCAGGCAAATTCCGAGAGGCTAACCGAGCGGGTGGCATGCATATTATCATTCGTCCCTCGTCTTCGCTCCCCGAGCACTTCACAAGGCCTAAAACTACGACCTACAAATCAAGCCTATACATAAAAAAATACGTTTTCAGGATCCGGGTACCCGGGTAATATGAGAGCTGGATCCGGTTCCGAATGTTATTACCCGATGTCATCCCTAGTATATTGTGTTCACTTGACTGTCTATTCGTGGTTACAAGTTGCAATACGCATTCGTGCGGTAGAAACGGGAACTAGAGAGTCTAGGTATAGCTTGACCGTTGACACTTGGCCTAGGTCTAAATAAATTTTTAAAAAATCGTAAATTTATAGTCTACACACTTGGTAACAAGACTGACTGATTTTCAGTGGGGGATTTGAAATTTTATTGATAGGACCCTGGGGTCTAGAGGTACGTATTTGCATTTGATTATAATTTGATATCGCAAGTGCAGTAAGACTAGAAAAAATTATCGAATGCGGAAAAAATAAAATTTTAATCTAAAAACATTAGCTTGGGCATAGGCCTGTCGTATTGGAATCAATTCAACTTTTGCAATGTGTTTGTGAAACACTTTCAAAAGTTAAATTTTGATAGCTTAAAAACTAAACGTATCATTGAAACTAAGCAATGTCCATAAAAAAGTAGGCGTACCTACACAACATTCTATGGAATTACTTGCCTAATTTTTACTTTTTTTTAAATAACTTTTAACGCAATATGCTAGAGAACAATTTTTTATAGTCAAGTCACGTTTTTTGTGTCTTATTTTTGCTATCATCCCTAATACTATGTATGTGTCTGTTTTTTCTAGGTGGTCACACGCTTTGTGAAGACTGCTACGAACAAGATGCGCTGTCCTATCTTCTGTATGGCGTGGACTCCCGAAGGCCGTCGTTTAGTGACTGGGGCATCGTCGGGAGAGTTTACACTCTGGAATGGACTAACATTTAATTTTGAAACAATTTTACAGGTATGACCAGCTGTCTCATACTTGGGATGTGTCATCCTACTCCTTCCTACTTACTTATACATGTCTTTTCTCCCTTATTTACGTACAATTATATATTATGCCGATGAATTTATGAAAAGTCATTTTCAGAGAATTGCCAGCAGAACTATATTTCTTAATAATGTTTGTTGTTAGACCTAGATAATAATATCGATGGTCTGGTCTAGTAAACCGCGGTCACTACGTTCCAGGTTCGAATCCTGGCTTGGACATGGATCTCGTGTGGCGGTTTTTCCATCGTCATAATCACCCAATCATTGTCTCGATTAGCATCGTTGCAAAAATATGAGATGTAAAGCCCAAGTATCATCATTGTAAATGAGAGAACCTCACATCATTATCCCTACCAGTACCACTCAAGATAATGCAACGTTCCCGTCTGAACGTGCATGCGTGCGTATTCAAGCGGCTCGGTTGTGACGTATGTTTGTCCCCCAGGCTCACGACAGTCCCGTCCGCACGATGGTTTGGTCTCACAACGACGTGTGGATGGTGACGGGCGACCACGCGGGCTACGTCAAGTACTGGCAGAGCAACATGAACAACGTCAAGATGTTCCAAGCGCACAAGGAGGCTATTCGTGGGCTCAGGTAGCTACAATCACCACACACACACCCACTTGTCTCTCTCCGCTCCTCGGGCATGCGTTGTACAATATCTTGGCTAGACATTTCGCAGACATGTTGGTCTAGTGAACCGCGATCCCTCCGGGTTCGAATTCTGGCTCTCGGGCATGGATATCTCGAGGCAGTTTTTTGTTTTCATAATATCGGTAAATGCCCACCGTGTATAGTCACCAAAATTTTAAATCTTCAAGTCCAAATGTCATCATCATTAAGGGAAATTAGGGCAAGGTAAGTAGTGTCACGTGCATTTACAATCTTAAAACACATAACTGAAGCTGTTAGAGTGTGTGGCTGATAACATGATTTTTACCAAGTAGTTTCTTTTGTGTGCCTACAGCCAGTTAGCCCACTTTCGTCCATCCATAACTCGTCAAGCTAGTATATAGACGTCTCGGATGAGTAAAACTTTTAGGCATGTGCTGATTGTGCTCCCATCATACCTCTGTAAAGTCTCATTTTCAAGAGTGGAAAATGTACATACTACCGGTACACTGAGGATCGCAGAGGCATAGTTTTAACATTGAGGAGTGTAAGGAACAAACTTTTTAATGGGAAAAACCATGACATGATGAAAGAAGTTATGTTATTTATTGGCCAAAGCCTTAAGTCTATACTTGTGTGGTTACTCATTGTTTATTCCTGCTTCCAATGCAGATGGTCCAGGGTTCGATTCCTGGTTTGGTCTTGAGTTTTTAACTTTGGAAATTGACTTAATCTGTGTGAAACTGGTGTAGGCCTCATAGCAACAAAGCGGTAAAATGTCCCCCACTGAAAATCAATTCTTGCAACTGAGTGCATAGACAATAAATACAGATGTGTTTATTTAAACATGATCATTTCATTTTTCTAATAGGCCTACCTTCCAAATGCTGTAGCGATATGATTACACGTTCAGTAAGTTCAGTTCAGTAAGAGGAAATGTCTAGGCACGTAATAATAATAATGAATGTAATTGGTTTCATTGGTCAATTAGTGGAGACATTAGTGGATTAATATCATACATCATACACTAGGTAGCGTAGTTCAGCCTTAATCATTCTCCTTGAAACCACATTTCCACGGCTGATTAAATTTACAATATATGCCAACCGCAGTTTCATTAACCTTAAATCTACCTAGATGCAGTATTGAGTTAACTGTTCAAATAAATAATACCGGTATGGATCAGGAGACTTCTAGCTTCTAATGTGCTGCTGAGATATTTACCTTCTGATTGTAAATCCATGCCCAGGTTTTCCTTCTCATCCCATTAATTATTCTTGTTACCATATTATTACTATTAGGTGTGTACCTTTTTCAAAGTGTGTTCAAGTTATAGATACAGTAGGTATTATAAAATTGGATGCAATTTTTCCTTTCAGCCTCCAAAAGAAAATAAATAGATAATATTTTGTCCTCACCATGAAAATAAAAATCCATTCCATCCTTATTGCATATTTCTAAAGGTTCTTTGAAGAATATATTCAAAATGTTCATTATCCGATGAAAAATAAAGCCGGGATTAAAAACCTGTTTCCTTGCCGCCAGTGTAAAGCTTAGGCCCCTCTCGTTCGTAATTGTTGATCTGAAAATAATAAAACCGGGATCCCTAAATATTTAACAATAAAATATCAGTATTCATTGACTGTGATATTACGTACGGTATAATTGATATGAAATATTTTGTGATGTTTTATGCAGTGATCTAGTCATAATTCAATATGAATTAAAAGTCGAAACATTTCTTCTGGTTTGTTTCTATGCTGTATCTTTACTTTTGCAGTAAGAAACAATAAAGATTTTTGATAACTAAAACTATTTGAATAACTTCCAAGGATAATCCACCATTTTTAAGCTCTTTGACACAAAAAAACGTTTGGAGTATCATTTCTCCATATATGTGTTGTTGAAAATGGTGGTTTTGTTTTTGGGAGTTGCTTTTTATTTACAAAAATTCAGTTAACGATCCTCGAGTCTGAAATTGCTCAAAACATTCCAATCCCTCAAATTGAATAAAAGTAGAAAAACATCCTTATTGCTAGTTGGTTTATAAGATACTAGGCCAAGCAAAATAAACATGGTTTTCCAATTCCAAGTCCCAGAAAAAATGAAATCTAGGTTATAAACCCATTTTCCCAATCATTACCCTTTAAGAAAAAAAAAAAACTGACATTACGTACATGACACTGACAACAACAAATATAATTAAATGCATTGACTAATTTTGAATATTGCCATAGGAAAATAAACTAAAATTGCAGGATAATGATAGCATTAGCCATTATCCTCCAAGAAATTACATCGGCATCCATCAGCAGTTGTATATAGTCTTGCATGTGTAATATAGTATAGTAATGACATCCTCAACATATAACTTAATGTCATCCCATTCTGTGACATATGCTGTTTCACCAGAAAAAGCCGTGTAGGCCTAGGCCTATACAACTCGGACCTATTCAGCCAAAATAACAATGTTTTTGACTACCGGTACTGGAGTAAGCCTAACTGTGTCGACATTCTCAATTTATGCTAGTAAGTTTTGTTGTTTAAAAATGGAGGTGAATGGTCTGTTGGCTATGGCTGTGTGGACTCGGTGCTGTGCGAAAGTTTATGCCAGCCGTCGATTATAAGTACTATTTGTAGATAATCGGGTGTTGCAGCATTTTGCATGATTGGATACAAAAACAAGACTTCTACATTTAAGTATTGAGCATTGACTTGGAAATGTGTTGGGCATTTCTTTATGTTGTTAAATGATGATTAACTCACCCACTTTCATGAGTGAACCCCAGTTTTCCATCCAGTCAACCGTTTCCTTATTCCTGTCTCTCAAGCATTTTCAGAGTACGGTACCAGAATCAAAAGGAAGGAAATAGACAGTTAACTTGGCATAAACGCCAGTGAGAGACTGGTTTAGTTATGGCTATGACTTAGTATGTAACTAGCTCATGTAGGCCTATAGCTCGATGAGCAAATGCACATGAATTCTATAAATAATTTTCAGTGAAATAAAAATATATAATTACTAATAAGAAAAATATCCTTAGGTTGTAGTTCCTCCTCTCGGAGGGGGCATTAAGTTTGTTGTCTCTAACATTCAGTGTGCAGATCCTATATACTCATTCTTTTACACCTATTCTACTTTGTATAGGCCTACAATGTTGCAATTTAGTAATAGTTAAGCTAACTTTATTTCGTCTTAATAATTTAAATAGCCAGTTGCGGTTACTTATGACAATATCGATGTATTGCGTTGCCCGTTTCGTTAGGGTTTTGACTGATTATATTAAGTAGGTCTACCTAATTAATTATTTTAATAATATTAGTAATTTTAGTTTTTAAATTAAGCTATACAAAGAATCGACTCAAAGATGAAGTTGACGACTAGTTATCAAGTAACTGATGTCATCACTAGTAAACATCTTGTGATCATGTTAGTGCACTTTGTTTCGATTATTGGGTACCGGGGCCGGGGCGATATTTTAATACGACAACCATCCATTCATCAGTCGGGTTCAACTTTATTTCAATGACGATGCGCATCATGGAACCATGGATTAGTTGTTTTGTTTCATACACATGTGTGTGTCTTGTTATATTAACCACATAATGTGCACTAGGTATTAGGCTTGCTGCATAATATGTATAATTTCTTGTAAATCATACACATGTTATTTAAATCCACATAGTTTAATAAAAAGTGGTGTGTGCATGGATATTGGATACCTATCCTTGCCTAGTAATGCCACCATGGAAGATCCCAGTGTCCGTCTGTCGTCCCGTTTTTCACCTTTCCTAGGGCCACTCATTGCTGCAGGTTCTACTCGGCGCTTTTTCTCCTTGGCTGTTTGCTTTATGTCCAAGCTGGGTGGCTTCCTCATTTTCTAGAACCAACAAAATTATGCACAACGTTTCTCAGACAACCAGTACAGTACTTCCTGTAACCGAGTGCACATCTGCTTGGGTAATGTGATAACTGAGGGGTTACACTGGTCAGTTTGAAGACTACGCCACCGTACATATACGGCCGATAGTTTTGGCTTCAGTAATACTTTTTAAGCCGGACGTTTTCAGAACCAGTAGTAATAGAATGACATCTGCACCTGCTGCCATCCATTGGCAACAATTTGAAGCTTCACCAGAGTTTTTAAGTATGATTTTGTAGCCTCTAGCAATTTTTTTTTAGACGATGCAAGTCTGGGGTGGCAAATAACAGGTGGTTGTGCGTTTGTTCAACGACGGCGTTCTCACATCCTCGTAAACGCGTTACGGCCAGGGAAATAACTAAGATTGTTATGAATTATGAATGCGAGGATAATGACAGTCATGTCATGTTAGTGATTGTGATGACATTGATTATTCTAGTGATATGCCAGTTATGATTTTTCTTATGAGTCACTCAACCCTCAAAATGGGCGGCCATTTAAAACCCACTCTTCAACAGGTTAAACACAACATATCTAACCTTTTTTTGGTAGTATTTTTGACTAAAATGAGCTTTTGCTCTTTGCAACAGCTATTTACAACACATTTATAATGTGAATTGATCAATTGAATGTGTTTTAAATTCGAAAATTCTATTTTTCGGCACTATTAGTAGGAAAATTAGAACAGTAGTTTTATATCGCAAAAAAAAAAACTAGAAAAATCGTGTTCCATCGTGCTTCAGAATTGGACAAGAGAAGTGTCAGCTAGTAACTATTGCGACGACATCATTGTTTGTAAAAAAAATAAACGATATTTGCGAATTCCCTGGACCCCTAATAATAAATGGAGTGCTACCTCATAATCTCAATAGTTACATTGGTGTATAGTAGAGGCAAAGGATCTTATGTGTGTGACTGTGGGTGGTGTGGGAATGTAGTCTTAGTGTGTATTGGAATTTTGAAAAGTTAAGTCCAAAGTAAATGTCCTAAATTTGATGGAAAATCATGCTTGTTTGCTGTGGACATGAGATTTGGGCTATGTTTGATTTGGCGAAAACATTGTGCACCATATTCAAGTTGTATATTTCCTAAAAATAAAGTCAACCTTCCATGTATCCCACCCAATCACTGGAAATCAGTTTCAAGAATACACAGTAAAATTATTTTTGTATTGAGAACCTTTTGCCTTATTTAGTAATAGGATGAAAAATAAAGCTATGTATTAGAATTTTCTATTATTCAATTTGGCATCTTATCTTTATGAAATAGCACCGATCACGATGACCTTGCACGATGTATATGAAGATGAAACGATATATCCTCCCCCAGGACTCAAACCTGGGAGTCATGAACCATGGTGGTATACGTGGGCATGATGTCTCCTGCTTTCATTACGCAGGCTACTGAAAATACTCTACGCATGGGTGATGCAGCTATTTCTTGCCGTCTGAATGCTTTTACAAGTTATGCTGATGCAGATGCTACAAATTATAGGGAACGTTATGAATCGAGAGAAAACGACGAGATGTAATAAATATGAGAATTATGAACATTACATAACCTTATATGCATTGCCATTCTTCTTGAGTTCTCATTATACTGTGCTATATGTAGGCCTACTTGAATAGAGTCAAACCCCTGTTTCCAATACCAGATATTATAGTGACCAGTATATAAAAATAAAAGATGAATGCCTTGGTGACGAAGATGAACATCTTGACACCCAGTCAACCTGGATTCAAACCTGGGATGTAGAGGCTGTGGTATATAGGCCTATCAGACAAACTCTTAAACAATATAATAAAATAAATTGCCAAAATTAAGAAGAAAAGCTTCATTAACAATAACAATGTACCTTTGTTTTCCATTATTATGTAAACAAATTGAACAAATAAATGTTATTCAACAACTAAGTATACAGCGTAGATAATGCAAGATAAGCATTGTAATTGATGTATGGCAGGAGGGAGGGAAGACTGGAGAGCTGCTTTAAACCAAACCACAGATGGGCTGGCTATTCTTACTCGAAAAAAAAACTTAAATTGATTGTTGCATAATGTGTTGTGTTCTATACCCTAACCAGACAAATACAATGCACCTTAAATTAAAACACTTCTTTACAATTAGAATAATGTGGAAAATAGTGGATAGTAATAATTACATTAATAATGAATTTGTCAATAAAATATAGTAGTAGTATATGATATGAATTCCTCTACTAGAATGCAATTATTCACTCACTTCTTATTTGTTCACGTGTTATGTTGACTATTAAAATGGATTAAGTAAACAAAATCCCAATCCTTCTACAATCCTGTTACAATCCTAGGAATATTCATCCTACTGTTTGTAGTGCTTACAAAATCAAAGGGGGCTGTGTTTTCATCTTTCCAATATTGTGTAATGTGCATCTATTACTGGCATCATCCTTTTCCATTAACAACATGTTGACGTCATGTAGGTGGTTATTGTACGTATTGTTAGGTACCTAACTTTGATGTAGGTAGTAGCGGTGGTGTTTCTCTAGTTGTATTTCTACAGTACAGTACAAGACACAGGACCTTTACAATTAATAGGCCTGATTACCTATGTCTCGGTATCTGTTTATCTCCCGGATGTTTCCACAATGGAAAGAATTTAAATAGTTGAATAAATATGTCCGGAAACATAAGTACTATGTACCCGGTACTAATTGCGTGGGTTTTAGTACGAACTAAGTATAATACGTATCGGGTTTCAGGAACACAATATGAAGGAAGGAACCACTCTACAAAATGTATTTTTTTTTTTTTTATTTTATTTATTGTCTATCCTATTCAGTTATAAAACTGATTTACAAAGGAGGACCTTAAATAAAACTAGGCGAATGAAATCATAAATAACAATAACAACAAAAACAAAACAAACTACTGTACTACATAAAAAAAAAATCAAGAACAAGAGCAAAGAACGTAGAACGTCATTTCGTAGCTTCTCCGCTCGCAACCCACTTTCCACTTCTTTAAAACATGGTTATCTTCACACAATAAATAATAATAATAATCTTTAACTCCGTTGCAACTGTTCAGGTTGTGTGTTGATAAAATAAATAAAATGGATTTGTATTTGTTGTCTGCTCATCATTTACAGGAATTTGAGACATTTTCAGTGGGAGACTATAAAATTTGTTGCTACATATTTTTGCTCCAAAGTTACCGTTTACATATAGGTTCAGGCCAGTACAATCAGATTTAAGATTTCCAAAGTTAAAAATTACTAACCCGAATGGGGAATCGAATTCTGGATCATCCCTCCTGGTAATCATAAATGTACTAACCTAGGAACTTTGGTATTGGTAAATTATTATAATAATTAATGTTTATAATGTTGATTTTAATATTTATTATATTAATAATATAACAAATAATGGTATATAATTAAATTAATTAGATTAGCATAGCAAAACGGAGTGAATCTCTCATTTCAACTCCATCAGCACTTTGTCTATCCGTTTGTTTGTGTACAGAATTTTGTTCGTCGAGCACAGGTCAAACGGCTTGAGGAATTTGGCTGAAATCTTTAGCCAACACTCGTGACCACTAAACTAGATGCTGTTAACGTAACCAGCAAAATCTGTCAAGATGCCAACCTACCAAAAATTAATTAATAAAAACAAAATTAATGAATTATCTGCCTACATAGGCCTACATTTATGAGTTAAGACTAAAGCATGCAAATCAAAGCAATGTCAGATTGGATGACTGATGGCTTTAAAGAACCACTGGGGGTTGGGTCTGTACATATTTAATACCGGTAGACTTTTCCTGAGTATGTAGTATTGAGAAGTGAATAAGCTCTTTTTTTACGTGTTATCCCTTATCCCATACAAAATTATAATCTGTACATACTGAGCGGTGGCTGGTGGCAGACTTTTATATTTATACTACTAGAAACTTCAGAGCCATCCATAGATGATCATATTTAACAGGTCTAAAGCATGTCGCACCATCCAACCACTTGTCTTGAATTGCATCAACATGATAACGTCAATAGAAACACAAAAGATAACTAGGTAACCGAATGTAAGTCGTAGATTCCCTTTCTGCTGCGCTTGTCCAAGTCCAAAGGTGCTTATTTGTATAACTAGCAAAAGTAGATCAAAATAAACTAAACATTGTATAGGTTGATTTACTGTGTCACAAGATATTCCAGACTAGCAGACTAGACTAGCATTGATGTGCTAAAGCAGTTTTCACGTGATGTCACAGTGGCCGTATTGCTCTCATATGATTTAAACATAACCTAGAGTTGTAGAAGATGAGCAAATATGACTGTTAAATTGCATAGAAGCATTGTTTAGAATAAAAAATACATGAGTAACAATAATACATCACAAATTACCAAACAAATTAATTTTATATAAAAAAAAAAATCGCCTAATTTTAACAAAATTAGGTGTTTTATTTCTACTACAAATCACTTCAAGTGTTTCTCCATGGCAACACTCACATAGGACTACAGTATCACAAAGATGGCCACCATCCGCTTAATTTATAATTATGCGTAATAAATCAATTGTTAAATTGTACGGTAACTGTTTTTATCGTATGTTTATTATGTACAAACTCTTTTCCTATTTGAGATTTC
The DNA here is from genome assembly GCA_945910005.1 of Isoperla grammatica. Lineage (NCBI taxonomy): Eukaryota > Metazoa > Arthropoda > Insecta > Plecoptera > Perlodidae > Isoperla > Isoperla grammatica. The sequence continues at coordinate 52,076,384 of OX246741.1, forward strand.
CCTTTTGGACTCGTCATTATTCACCTCCATTTCCTGCCGCTTTCAAGGTCGGTTTGGCTCCAGTAGACTTCCGTATCTTCCCGTGCTCTTTTCTCTTCCACATCCCTTATCTGCTCTTCCTTCCATCTCTCCTGTAGCCTTTGTCTGTGCCGCCTTCTCACCGTTCTTACGTCAACAAATATTACCACAATACCTGCCCAGGGACTGCTTGCTACCTTATCGTGGTGGGCAGGTTTGTTTGCTTAAATGTTGATCCTGAGAGCTATGCCAGCAGAAGCATAGGTAGGATCACCCTAGCTGGACAGGTCGAGATGTAAAAGCCCGACAAAAGGCTCCCATTTGCCTTTTCCTCCCCTTTGTTATAAACATCAAATAACTCAAATCAAAGTTGTTCACACTGTCCAATCACTGATTCATATATTTCATATTTGAAATAATCTTTTCTTGGTTATCGCTCACTGGTCGATAGTGTTCGGAGCCTACAGGGTTGGTTTAGTCGCTTTAAGTTGTCCCCCACTGAAAATCAGTCTTGTTACTGAGTGGGTAGACTCGAAATATGAATTAATTATATTTTTACATAAACAATAAAATATTGCTCAGCTGTGTTGTTTATGAGCCTGTGTTATGCTTCAACTCTTTCTGCTGCAGCATTTCCCTAAAATAGTAATTTTACTTCTTGGATGTATATGCACTTAAAAACTACTACAGTATCTCTTGTAGAACAGCCAAACAGCCATTTAGCAACCAGACTTTTCTTTCGATCTTACTTTTATCATTGTTAGGCTTCTACTTCAGAAATGTATACCAGCATTTTAAGAGCTATTGTAATTGTAATTGTAATTTATTTGCAGCTTTTTTATTACACTGTGATGGTACAATACCATCGTAACATTAGCCTTGTCGATATATAATACAAAATAACATAACATGTTCAATTGACTTACAAGCTAACAAACTAAATGACACAGTAGTCTGACAGATTTACATTTAGGAGCACATTATAGTACATATGTACTTACAACAACTTAAGTTTGCTACATGATAAAATAGAATAAATAGCATGCTCTTTCTTATGTTTTACAAGTATATTTACAGATTTACCCAGGTAGTTCTGTATATGATTACGATTGCTATGATTACGATAGCTATTTATTGTAAAAGTCCTCTATGTTGTACAGGCACTTTTCTAGCAGATGGCGGTGGAGTTTTGTTCGAAAAAGTGAAACGTCTGAAATGGCTTTGATGTCTTCCGGCAGATAGTTAAATAGTTTTTTTCCTGCCTGACTTGGGGCCTTATCCCCAAGCTTTAATCTACCTGTAGATCTAAATAAATTTTCCTTTGTCCGAGTGTTATAATTGTGTTGATCAGCATTCTTTAAACTTGTGTGGAAGTGGTGTTCTTTCATGAAAAGTATGGTTCTATATATGTATTTGGCCGGTACCGTAAGAATTTCTAATGTCTTAAAATGTGTTTTACAGGATTGTGTTCTTTTTAACCCAACTATGCATCGTATTGCTCGTTTTTGCAGCTTAAAAATGTGATTTGTATTTTTTTTACTGCTATTTCCCCATAGGATAATACCGTAATTTATGTGAGATTCTATTAGTGCATAGTAGGCAGTCTTCAGAAGGTTTATGTTAGAGTATTGTTTTAGTTGCCTCAACACATATATACCGGAGCATATTTTACCGCCTACATACTCAACGTGTTCGTTCCAGGAAAGATTTTCATCTACTATTATTCCCAAAATCTTCGCCATCCTCACTATTTCTAGTCTATTCTCTCCGATAAAAACGTCCATCTCCTTGTCTATTTTCCCACTGGTGTTAAATATCATAATATTTGTCTTTTTTTCGTTGATCGTGAGGCAGTTATTTGCAAATTGTTGTACCGTATTATTTGTTTCTATAAATGCATCTACTTCTAGGTCCTGAATATTCTTATTAGCTAACGTTAAAGTGGAGTCATCCGCGAATAGGAGAAGCTGCCCTTTTGATATATTCTCGGGGATGTTGTTGATATACATATTAAAAAATAAAGGCCCATTCACCGAGCCTTGTGGGACCCCGTGTTTTACTAACTGCATGTTTGATTTATAGGTTATCCCCTGCCCTTGTCCATCCCTATACTCTATTTCAACATATTGTCCTCTACCACTGAGGTATGATCTTACCCAATCTAATGCTGTTCCCCCAATGCCATAGCACTCCAACTTTTTCATCAAGATATTGTGGTCAACACAATCGAATGCCTTCGTTAGATCCATAAACACAGCCATTGGTATGTTGCCCTTATCTATATTATCAATTATGTTATCTATGAAACTAGCCATGGCGGTTTCTGTCGACTTGTTTCGCCGAAAACCATGCTGCTGGTTTGATACCAAGTTCCTCGATTCCAGAAAGTTTACTACTCTTTTATTGAACGCTATTTCAAATATTTTGGAGAAGGTTGGTAGAACTGACACCGGCCTGTAGTTTCCTATATCTGTTGGATCTCCTTGCTTTGGTATAGGAATGACCCTGGCAATTTTGAGTTTATCGGGGAATTCACCCACCATAAATGAAAAGTTGAAGTTAAATGAAGCTGTTGAACATGTAGCAGTAGTTCATTCTGATTGTGATCTTCATACTCTTAAGAGGTAGGAGAGAACTTACTGATTTCCATGTTGTTTGTATGTACATGTGCTTCGTTGTTCATCGTTTGTATTGGTCAAGTACTGAACTGTAGACTACTTCAAGTCTAGACCCGTTAGGTTCGTTTGATTTACCTACAACTTTTGTTCTTTTTGCACCGTCCCCATTCTCTATAGTGGCCCAATGGGATAGAGTTTAAAACGAACAAAAAATGTGCGTTAATCAAACGAACCTAATGCCAGCTTCTGTTCGTATACTGCGTCGTACCGCCCTACATACACCAGTCGATTAATACTGGTAACCGTCGCTCAGCATGTAGCTTCAACCACATCTATGTGTGTACATGATGTGCTATCATGAAATAGTTATACTAGTCTGACTAGTTTGAAAGGCACTAAATACATAGAAAAAAGCCTTCGTAAGTTCATATTTGAATTATTTGAGGTTAAAAGTTGCAATACACACTCATGCGGTAGAAATGCGAACTATAGAATGGAGTTGTGATGCCAGCGCCCTCTGTGTGCTTCTAATGTCCAGTACTGTGTCTGCATAAACAGGACGACATTAGGCCTACGTATATATATTCCAGAACATTTACTACGTACTAATTCATTGAAAGTTTTGTTTAATTCGATGCGAGGTAGTGAACGTTTTAGCTTTTGCAGACTATTGAATATTGTATGTAACACAATTGTGTTTGCTGAAGATACAAGACACATTTCATATTAGCCCAGTGTATGAATGTCCTTAATTTGAATTTGTCCGGATAATTTGTAATGATCAGTGGATCAGAATGGATCTTCTATGATACTATTTAAGGAGGAATATCTGTGGCATCATTTATCATTCTGTTGGACTACAGTGTGATACAGAGTGCATCAATGCTGATACAACATTTTAATGATACCAAATATTTTGTTGAATGCCATATCAAACACAATACATAAATGGTTCACTAAATTATCAATGTATATCAGTGACAAGTGCATAAAATGGATGTCTGTCTCTTTTACCAGATGCAGATTGTTGTCGTGTGCAGTGAATTCAGATTAATGTCTTAAACTAATTGTTCTACTGTACAACGATATTGATTGAGATTGAGGTACCATCAAAGAGAAATTACATTCTCCTTTGCATTGTTCCACTTGTTCCTAGTTTCCTTTCTCCTCTATCTACCTAGATGAAACTATTGGATTTTGAGGGGGGGTGTTGAAGATTTGTTTTTGTTTGCTAGCTTCAGCCCGACTGACCAAAAGTTTGTCACTTGCTCGGACGACGGCACGCTGCGAATCTGGGACTTCGGGCGCTGCTTTGAAGAGAGAATACTTAGAGGTAAGGACACCTACCTGTTCTCTTGAATTGATAACATTAAAATTCCGTGTTTTTTAAAACTTATCTTCTTTAAAAGTTGTTAAAAGCCGTGTCATACGATCGAGAAACGCGGGCTCGAAAATTTCCATGTTCAACTTCCTAGCAAGTCAAGTTTACGAGCTCCGATCAAAACCAAATCAAAACCATTATTTTAACACGTGACAAATGATAATTTATTATCTTATGCTACACATTATCTTATATTCTATTATTATTATCTATTATTCTTCTGTCAAGTATTGGAGATAGTAATAACTCGATTGTGTTACCCGGCTTTAAGACATCAAATAAATCAATTTATATTTATACTAGTCTACCCACTCAGTTACAAGAACTGATTTTCAGTGTGGGACATTTATACCATGTGCTTTGTTGCTATGACGGTTCTAAAGTCACCGCTTACATATATGCTAGTACAGGGGTGGACAAATGCCCCAATAATGTAGGAGCCAGCAACAACATGTTGTGCGGAATAGCCGGGGTCTGGGGCAAAGCCCCAGCCACCAGACGCTAAAATTTTGTTAGGACTGCAGTATGTTTGACTGTCTGAAACGCGATTTTTGCGAAATTGCAGACAAAATAAAGTGGCGGGAATAGAGGAATTTTTTTTTGTGTTAAATGAATGAAAATATGTACTTGTTAGTTCTTGATAATTTAGGGACCAGCATGAAATTCTTACTGACCCGGGCGAGTGGGCGACCGCTATTTTGCTACCCCTGCGTTAGTATCATATTGATATCGCACTGAATTTCACTAAAAGCTACTCATTGAAATGAGTTAAATTAAATTCATATAAAGTTCAACTTTCTTATTATTTTTCGTACAAATTTGTTTAGAATTCGCCATTTTTAGGGCAAGTTAAAGTCAACTGTTAATTTTTTCTAGAAATTACGAGCAAACATTTGCAAATTTAAGCATTAGGCCTAGTGACATGATTTAGCAATAATTTGCAAAAATGAAAACGGTTTATTGTACTTTAAACTTGCCAAAAGATTGACAGATGAGCTGAAAAGCGTACTAAACCCGGCAGAAGGGCTCATTTCCTAAACCTCTAATATTGCTGTTTATTGAGTGCATATAATATAACTGCAGTAATAACAATATAAAACACTGTGCTTGTTGTTGGTGTTAAGTCCCATAACTAGTGCTTACAATAATATAGAATGGGATGTTGTCTTTAAATTGGTTGACTAAGACTACACACACATAAAATGTAGAATGTATGAAACAGTCCTAGGGCCGGTTTCACCAAACTTTTAAACTCCAATTAGCCGAGTATTCAAAGATTCATTGCAAACAAACATGGCGAGTGCCATGCATTTTACATGTAATGTTTGTTCAATTCAATTTTCAGATCATTTTATTCCCATAAATCATGAACATACTTCCACCACAGTACATACATACAATAAACATTAATTAAACATAAGAGAGCAAAATATAATGTATACATACAACAAATTGAATACCTTGCTAAGGGAAGTTCGCGTAAGGAAAAGAATCTTTGTGCTCGAGCTATGTGATGTAAATATTTATACGTAACAGACAATCAAAGTATGGTTACCAAACCAAGTTTTATTGTGGCCTCACTGACTATGTGTAAGGGATGGTCCACACAGATTTTTTAAGCATAAGATTTAAGGTTTTACGCGTAGTCGTAAAGTTGGATCATAGGAAACACGTACTGGCGTTCACACAAAGTTTTAGTTTTAAGACATTGTTTTCATTGTTGTTTTTAAAACAACGTCTTAAAACCTTAAATCTTATGCTTAAAAAATCTGTGTGGACCAGCCTTAAAGCACAAAAAGGAGACAAGCTCTTGATGCATCTTCTGTGATTTAAGTAATGTGGCGCAACCTTGCTTCGACCTCTGCTCAACTGATTACAGTGCAAGGATCTATATTTATTTTTATTTTCTTAAATTTATTTGGAGGACTTATACTTTACCTATTTCTTTATTCACATTTGATTCTTACATGGTAGAGAGAGAGAGAGGGAGAGAGAAATTTGTAGGTTGGAACATTAAGTGACAAAAACAAATAAAGAGCACAGGCCAGCCTGATTGCAAAATACAGAATATAGGAATAAAATACAATGAGATAAGTTTAGGACCTAGTGTCTATATTTAAAATGTGTACCAATATTTGTACCAAATAAAATAAAAATAAATGTTAGAATACAATTATGTGACAGTAATAGATGTACTAGCTTGGTCTTTGCGGTTAAAGCTGACTGCAAGAGTACCGACCCAGGAATGGGTTTGACTGGTAGGGTGGATAAGTATTCGTGCAGAGAAAAGTGACTGTTTTCGTCGACGAAAGATTTGAAACGATGACTTGACAGTCTTATGTCATTGATCTCCGTCAAGTTCAGCTTGTCATTATCAGAGGTCAACTTTTATTCTTTTGTAAAGAAATACACTTTCGATATAACTACGTATTGATTTACGTACGGGCAAGTAAGAGTGTTTTCGGCCATTATGGGGCGTGCCTTTGCAATGCGTACTAGACTTTAACAACTTTGTACATGGCTCGTCGGTCTTGTGGTCTTATTACCGCTTCCAATGCAGGAGAACCAGGGTTCGATTCCTGTTTCAAGCTGGGTTTCTTATGTTTTGAAATTGGCTTTTATCTCTCTACATGTAAATTTGTAGTTGCTGGTGCGAATGTAAACGGTGGCGTCGAAGCCGTCGTAGCTACGAAGCACATAGTAAATGGTATTATCCCCCTCTGACATTCAGTTCTTGTAAGTGTGGATTTATTTATTTATAGGCACCGAGATTGGCCACTGATGGCTCTAGTGTAAACGAATGAAGCGCTCAAAGTGGCAATGTCGCGCAACAACCTGCTGAAGCAGCGTCGTTCTTCCTATGTCGATAATGGCAAATTGTGAAAATTGTTTAATTAAATACGGCTTTTAAAATTTTTGGGCAGGTTATGAATCCCATCAGTAAATCTTAAAAATTGGCAAGCCACCATTTTAATCAGGACACGTTTTAGACGTACAAACAACAAATAACACACAACATACACAAACAAAACAAGACAATAAAAACCAAAACAAAAATACAAAACAAAACAACAAAACAAAATAAATACACATCAACAATAAAAAACAAAACAAACACCAAACGAAAAACAAGATATATCACAATAATAGACAGCACTATTTTCAACCGCAAAATGAAATCTTCAGCAGGTAGTTGCTAAATTTGGCCACATATAGCACTTTATGTACTAACACACGGTGCCTATACTCCATTTGTGCTAAACTTCAAGTGGATTGTTGTGAAAAACCTCAGATAACATCTGTTAACTGGGAAGCATTAGCCCAATCCGAAAGTGGCCCTAAAGTCATGCCGTGTGCATCAGAGGCATGCAATATGGTTCCACTGTGCTGGCGTAAGCTACCAGGGTTGTAGCCACACCATGGTTACGTACTCCCGGGACCGAATGTGGGTTTGGCAAAACTCCACTAGCAAGATATTGGAGACTCTATGCCACCTAGAGTGGGCTGTGAGCGATCATACCCAATTTAGATATGATACCTTGTATAACTTCCATAAAGTGCTTCAAATATTATCCCTCTATTACATTATTTATAGCAATTGTTACTATAGATGTACTTGGCACATAAAACTAAATACAGTAAATATTAACATGTGCTGTGTATAAAATTAACAATCGGCTGAATAATGCAGAAAACTAGTGAAACCTCGTACCATGGCTGACGGAATGACAAAGTCTACCACACACTTTGCACGCGGGTAAGGTTAAGCCGTCCCACAGCCATCTATATTTCCACGACATCATTATTGCATCCGTCAAATGAGGGGCATACTAAAATTTATTTGGGTAGGAACGCTCACAGCGCTGCAGTCATACGTTTTACCATAGTGCAACAAGAGCTCCTTAATACTTTACCATGCTGTGACAATACTGAAAACTTGCATTTTTGGAGGGCGAACGATTAACGCTAGCGCTCCCTGTGCCTTGGAGTAACTAAAATTGATTGCAAAATAGGAAATAAATGGAATCGTTGTGCTTTCACAGCCGTCTAACTTTGAAACTCCCGGCTGGAGTTACTCCTCGCGCTAGGTTCGCTGCTAAACACATTCGCCTCTATCACGAACAATGATAATATCGGACAGTATCCAGTATTGTCACAACATTGTACAATATTTGCCATTATAAATAAATAAATTCGTATTTATAGTGTCTACCCACTCAGTAACAAGACTGATTTTCAGTGGGGGACTTTAATTTAAAGCGACTAAACCAACCCTGTAAGCTCCGAACACCATCGACGAGTGAGCGATAACCAATCAAAGATCTATATTTCAAATGTGAAAGATGAATCAGTGCTTGGACAGTGCGAACACCTGCGGAGCGAGGTCGATTCAGAACAACTTTGAATTTATTGAGTGCACAAGCTATACTTTGAATGTTGTAGTTAACCAAGGTAGGCCTATGACAATGACATGTTAGCTATCTGTATTTCAATACATCACTCCAATAGTGTTTTACTTGTTAAAATGTTATTGGTAGGTAGAAAAAATGTTGAGTTTGGCAAGTGGGTATACACAATGGTACTGTAATTATGGGACGCACAGCCAAACAAAATGATGTCAGCTGCTGCATGCTACTCAACTGTGTCTGAAAGTTCTTAAACTTCAAAGCACTACATTTTATTTCAAGAACGTGACAATTTATCATGTAGGTTCTTCCGGTTTGGTTTTAAATCAGATCTTCTGTATTTTAAGATTGGCAACACAGAGCACTTTGCACACAGTCAAGGTCAGGTGCGTGCTTATCAACGCATCACACAGCGTTTCAACTATTGTTATTAAACACGCAATTAAAAACCATTTATTGATATTGTATGTTGCATTTGGAATGGTGTTCCTTCCTAGGGACTGCTGCCTTATCGCGGTGGGCAGGTTTGCGTGCTTTGTTGACTCCGAGAGCTAGGCCGGCGGAAGCTTAGGGCCACCTTAGCCTAGCCGGACAAGTCGGAAGTGGAGAAGCGAGACGAAAGGCAGTCCATATCCTCCCCTTTCCTTCTTCCTCTACCCCTTACCTACTTGTGCCTTTCCTCCAAATACCCATCGACGTCATATGATCGTAGTTGTCGAGCACGTTGTTAGACAACAAATAGTCAAATAAATAATGGAATGGTATTGAAATTTTACACACTTTAGTTAAACAAAATTACACGTTACAAATTGCAGAAGAGAGGGATACTTGATGAAGACAGAAGAGTGGCACTGAACATAAAAGTAAACTACTCGGTCACAAAAGTTTAACGTTTTAAAACGTTCTGCGGATATCTTAGCTTTTCAATTAAAAGTTTGCACAAATAGGTAAGGATTATGTAACTTGAACAATTCCCTATAAACAGTTATGTATTCCCATGCATGTGTTCATTTAAAAAGTTCCTTCCCCAGGTATTCATTTATGTTATTTCACCATGTGATTTGTACAGAGTACAAATATTGGTACAAACAATATATACATACAAAACTACAAAATACACATAACAGTAAGGGTTGATCAGAGAAACGGGATTTTAAGTTGTTAATTATCAAAAAATTATGATTAATCACAATGCAATTTTAGACTTAATGATGATTATGTATGTCAGGTCACGGTGCAGATGTGAAGTGTGTCCATTGGCACCCGCAGAAGTCGCTCATCATATCTGGATCTAAGGATAACCAGCAGCCTGTCAAACTGTGGGACCCCAAGTCTGGCAGTTCTATGGCAACACTGTAAGTATTACTACTATAGTTGAAATACGATACGATAGCAGTGATGGACGCGCCTTTAGCCGGAAGCCAAGTTCATTAATTTATGGTTGAAATGTTTGGTTTGAGCTCTACCAAAACGACAAAGTCATATAGTTGTCCCAACGAAAGTATTCTGATGCTTACGACACAGCCGAGTCCAAGGTGACAACTTAATTTTCTACTTTGCTAATTCCTAACACGTCCATTGGGGATAATTTAAAACCTTCCCGTTGGTTAACTGTAACGGTGGGTGTGGCCAAACCGCCTGTTGTGCACTCGACTAAGCCGAACCATGCATTTAGGAATGTGTGAAAGAACGCCAGGTGTATGTTGATGTTCTTTCAATTGGCGCGATTGAAAGGGGCAGTAGACAATGACCTGAGATCGTTATGCGGGTACTTTCGTTGCGACTAGTTTAATTTCACTCAAATCCTACACACAATAATTGTCGGAATCCGGACCGCAATCGGGATCATAGAAAACCAGCCCGTCCACTATTTGTCCACTTGAAGTCATTAAGACTATTTCGTGTTATGCGTCATGGATGACCAAAGCTCAGTATTTGTAACTTGTGTTTGTTTGCAGTCATGCCCACAAGAGCACCGTCATGGACATAAAGTGGAACGAGAACGGCAACTGGCTCGTGACTGCGTCCAGAGATCACCTGCTGAAGCTGTTCGACATCCGCAACTTGTCGCAGGAGGTCCAGACTTTCCGTGGACACAAGAAGGAGGCGTCTAGCGTGGCTTGGCACCCCTTCCATGAGGGGCTCTTCTGCAGTGGGGGCTCTGACGGAGCCATCCTCTTCTGGCATGTGGGGTGAGTGTCTCTCCCGTTGTATTAGTAGCACCCCTTCCATGAGGGGGATTATTTCATATTTCATGAAATATTTCAAGATAAATAATTTCATGAAATTTTTAAACACTATGAATTTATTTATCATCATAACACATCCTTAGTAATTATTCTCTTAGTGAATGAATACATTTGTCGTGATATGGGTATTATTAAATAAGAATATGTAGTCACTTGTCAGTTGCCAACCCAAGGAGTAGTTGGCCGTGCATCATAATAACGTAATACAATAATACATAATTTACTTCTTACGGTGTTGTGATCACTTATGAGGAGATAATGATATGAGCAGGCCAGAAAAGGAAGCCATTTTTTATTGGATAGTTCTAAAGACAAAAGATGGCTAAAGAAGCCATCTTATTATAAGATGGAACAAAAATGTTACAAGAAACTGACTTGTGCACAAAAATGTGTTTCTATGGGTACGTTTGGAAACCTGTTGAGAATGCTTAAAGCATGCTTGGCCCGTACCGAAACCTATTGAATGTGCTTTACCCAGCGTTCCGAAACCTCATTCGTGAGCATATTCAGCACGCTCAATATGCCCGAGGTTTTCAGTTGAGCATCTCCAGCATAAGGTGGTTTTTGGCGGCATTTTAAAAATGCTCTATAGAGGGACCTAGCCTTGGGCTTAACCTAAGTGTAAAATCGTGCCAAAATCATATGTTTGCACATGTATTAGAGCTTAGTATATTTAATTGATTTGACTTACGCCTCTATCAACCTTTTCAATTTTACTACACTGTTTGACAACTAATGTAGTGGGCGTGGCAAAACGACCTTGCGCCTAATTGGCCTAAACAGCCATGCCTATGCTTGAAGTGTTCCGTAATTACATCGTGCTTATAGATGCTTTAACGTGCTGGAGAATGCCAGGGGCAAAGCATTTTCAACATGTAACGGAACGCAGCCTACTTAGTTGTTGTTCTGTGTGTAGCGCTGACAAGGAGGTGGGAGGTATAGAACAGGCTCACGACAGTATCGTGTGGACGCTGGCCTGGCATCCGCTCGGTCACATCCTCTGCTATTTAGTTGTTGTTCTGTGTGTAGCGCTGACAAGGAGGTGGGCGGTATAGAACAGGCTCACGACAGTATCGTGTGGACGCTGGCCTGGCATCCGCTCGGTCACATCCTCTAGTTGTTGTTCTGTGTGTAGCGCTGACAAGGAGGTGGGCGGTATAGAACAGGCTCACGACAGTATCGTGTGGACGCTGGCCTGGCATCCGCTCGGTCACATCCTCTGCTCCGGCTCCAACGACCACACCTCCAAGTTCTGGACTCGGAATCGTCCCGGCGATCAGATGAGGGACAAATACAATCTTAACACACTTCCTGCCGGCCTGGCGGGGACCGAGGACATCGATATCGGTGAGTTAACGCACCATTTATTATTTAGTTGTCACTGTATTGACATATTATGTAGGCCTACTTTTATAGTAACATGAATTTCGTTATTGTAAAATTATATTGATACGTATTAAGAAATTAAATTTTAATTTAAAAAAAATTGTGTTTGGAATGAGATTTGTGGTACGTAGTGCCTTGTTGCATCCTTTGTCAAAAGTAGTGTAACTGAGCGTAGTTACGTATTTGTATTTAGTTGTTAAAAGTAAAAACATGGCTAGAATCGATCTGAAGAATAAATAAAGGTTCAAGATTGGAACATCTGAATTTGACTATAGTTATTTCCATTTTTTAAGTTTAACTATCGGGGGCCTTCTTAAATTCGTATGTTAAGATTACGAATATGAAATTTTCCAGTTTTAAATTCTTTAAAATAGGGGGTCTTCTTAAATTTGAGGTCGTCTTCTATTAGGGTAGATACGGTATTTAGACAGTGACACACGTGCGCACACCCACACGCACACACACACACACACACACACGCACACACACACACACACACACGCACACAGTGTAAATAATGCTTATATATTGTGTTTCAGATGACACTGGTATCATCCCAGGAATGGGGCCAGAAGATCGAGTGGAACAGGTCGACCTGAGTCCCACAACAACCGGGGCACCGGCCGCTATTCCTGGCTTGGACTTTGAAGGAGTCGAAGATAAGACTAAAGCATTCCAAAAGAAGGTAGGCCTAACCAACTCAGTTTTTACCTCTGTCGATTAGACTAGTTTTAAGAATTGATATTGATATTTTATTAGCCTAATTCACTCATGTGCAACTTAATGATAGGCAAGTTTACAAAGTTGTCAATTCTTTAATACTAAATACACACATTTACCAGCTTACAAAATTACAAAACATTTCAAAAACTATGATTTTGGAAAATATATTTTTGAAGAGTGGTCGGTATTTTCAACAAAATAGTCTCCACATAGGCTAATGGATGCAACCACGTTTTCTCAGTAAGTACTCGGAAAGTACAGTATGACTGTGGCCTATACAAGAGTAAATACTGTAGTTTCAAGTACCATCATTTATTATGTTATTTAAAAAGTTAGGCCTACTTTTAGAAATTAAAAGAAATGTACGAGTTTAAAAGTACAGTACGTAGTTTTTTGTATTCTGTTCATCCTACACACAGAACATGCAATTACGTACCTAGTACATATTGTATTGAACACTAATACCCCAATATTTCTCTTAAATAAAAATGTACTTATCGGTATTGTTTACAGGTTCCATATTCCAAACCTATACCAAGAAATTTCGTGGCTCAGTGGAACGAAACAGTACCGGATGATCGTAAGTTTATTACATTGAATTTAAAAACAAATATTTTTTATTTGTAGCTTATAGATTGTCTTGTAGTTATGTAGGCCCTACTACTTGTAGGCTAATAAATATCTCGATCTTCAAGCGTAACACTTGTGAATATTTAATGGGGCGTGGTTTGAAAGAAAATGGGATTCACCTAAAAGTAGTGTTGCCCAACGATATCGATTATTCGATACGATATCGATATCGTGGGAAAAACGCCGTTAATTTCGATATCGATATGGTAGTGTCATATCGAAAATATCGCGATATCGTGGTCAACTCAAAATATTAAAATATTTCCGCTATGGTCTGCAGTATGCGTTGCTGCAGCGTTGTCACTGAGTAACTACCCCCCCCCCCCCCCCCTCCCCCAACCCTCGAGGATATCATTGTCAACTTGAAGTATTTCTCCCGCAGTCTGCAGTACGCGTTGCTGCAGTTTATAAGTGCACATCTACCCCCCCTCCCCACACACAGATGGCCGCACGGGCCTGCGAGTTCCCTTTGTTTGCGTCGAGACATTGGATCCATTCAACTATTTGTACCTGGAACCCCGAATTCTTTCCGAGAAGAATGTTGTTGTTCAGATGTTGTGTTGATACTTTTACGGCTGTCAATAGCTGATCCCAGACAGTTGACTCGTCATCACGGGACACCCCCAATTCAAGCCTTAATTGCTATGCAGCATCTCATACTGCAGGCCACGGGCGAAAAATTTTCAAGTTGATGTTATTGTGATATCCCGGGGGGGGGGGGGGGGGGGGGGGTGTAATAGACATGAAGGCACTAACTGCAGCAACGCGTATTGCAGGCCACGGCGAAAACACTTTAAATTGACTATAATTCCTTATGTATTGTTTTATTACCGCCGAAAAAATTCGATATCGCGATATCGATGTTGATTTTGATACAACGATATCGCGAGCGATATCGTCGAAATGGCGCCGATATCGATGTTGAAAAAAATATCGTTGGGCAACACTACCTAAAAGACACTAGCTAGCTGTTCCAACAAGGTTTCTGTCAAATCTATCCATTTGCAATCTATGTTAGTTTTGAGTCCTGGTCTAGGACCCTTAGATAGAGCTAGTCATGGCCCTCTACAACAATACACAACAGTAAAAAATGCACATTTACATAATTATCAAGGATCCTTAGAGCATATCACGCCCGTCTAGATCAATTCTGAAAATCTATGGGAGACCGTATGACAGGTAGAGTGCGCTGTGAGCGATGACGTTCAGTTTGCCTATTATATCTAGCCCAGCTTCAGTTAAGTGCTCTAAATCTTATATGCCTAGTATATATAATTTACAGTAATTTTTATTATTGACATACTTAAGCACTTTAAACTTAATTATTAATGAGTGTTATATAATTAAAATTAAAATCTGCTGAAGAATCCAAAAAACAAGTGAAACCTAGTACAACGGTTGATAGAATAACTGCAGTCTACCACACTCTTCGCACGCGGGTAAGGTTAAGCTGTCCCACAGCCATCTGTATTTACACGACATCAGAGGCGGACTGGGGGGGTAAGGGTCCCGTACGGAAAAGGATCTTAGGGGCCCCGGGACTTGGCGAAGCTTTAAAGGGGTCTGGGGCGAAGCCCCAGCCGCCGGAGGCGAAAAATTTCCAGCCTATTATTTTGCTTGGAACGCATAAAACACGTTTAAAAATCGATAAATGATGATGGTTATGTGAAACAACGACGTGTTGAACTGTGAACACCACTTTAAAAAAACGAACTTGAAGAAAAAACTTTCACACTGGCAGTTGTATATTTCAAACTATATTGTTTCCCATGCAACCCTCTACAAATATTTACTACTAGACTAGTTGTCCACTCGCATTGTGTTATTTGTACTCGCAACGAGGGAGCGGGATGTAGCTGGGGTCTGGGGCAAAGACCCGGCCGCCGGAGGCAATGTCGCCGTAGGCGAAAAATTTTTCGGCCCTGCATGATGCTTAGTGGTCTAAAACACGTTTTGAGGCGAAATCGTATCATGAAAAACAACAAAACTAAAGTCAATATTGCACTGATAATTCCTTACGTCATATATAGGTCCATAGGAGTTCGATCCTGTGATTTGATAAACAATCTTATGGTTAGTGCTGCGGATCGGATTTCAGTTGGCGCCGATAGATATATTTTTGCCACAAAGTTCGCTTTTTTAAATTTTGAACGCTTATAGACACGCGATCAGCCCGATTTGTCAGTCAGCTATTTTATGGAAAGTGGTTTTGTAATGACATTCAACTTGAAAACTCCTTTATTTCATTTTTACTGAGCCTGACAAAATAGTACTTTCCGATATAACAAAGTTTACTCGCAAACAATCAAGAGTCACCCTCATGCAAGTAGCGAGCTAGCGAGCAGAAATCTTTAGGGTTCTTGTTTCCTATTGATTTGTTAAGAACGCATATAAACACGTGTACAAATCGATAAATGTTAAGAACGCATATAAACACGTGTACAAATCGATAATGATGATAGGTGTGTCGAACAACATGTTGAACTGTGAACATCACTAACAAATTAAATTAATGAAAGAACTTCAACTTTCCCACCACTGGCAGTTGGATATTTCAAACTATATTGTTTCCTATAATTTGTTTAAAACGCATATAAACACGTTAAAAATCGATTAACGATGATAAGTATGTGCAACAACATGCTGAACTGTGAACACCACTTTAAAAGTTAAATTAAAGAAATTTTCAGCACTGGCATATTTTTATTTCAAACTAACCTATAAAAAAGTAAGCTCTGAGCCTGAGGAGGAAAGCGGAAATCTTTGTAGCACTTCTAGATGGCCTATATATCCCTTTGAGATACATATGCTCTTCTTACTATTGTTTCATAATCTATATAGCGTAAGATATTTTCAGGGTGTTGGGTGGTGGCCCTTAAGGGGGCCCCCACCCGGGGGGGGGCCCCGTACGGGTTTCCGTAGTTCCGTACCTGCCAGTCCGCCACTGCACGACATCATAATTGTATGCGTCAAGTGAGGGGCATACTGTAATTTGTGTGAACAGGAACGCTCACAGCGCTGCTGTCATACGGTCTCCCATTAAGCATGATTCATATATGACTTCTTGCATAGAATGTGCTAAAATGGTCAGTGCCATTTGGATATACTATAGGAATATAGGCCAATTGTCTACGAATGACTAAAGAGTACGAATTGTGCCATCTTTCAGAATCGGGCGGTGAAGATGAGGACTCTCACCCTCCGCCAGTGGATCCTGCACTGGCCAAGATGCTGGCTACGATCCTAGAGAAGACAACCGTTCAAGGCTGCATTCCCGTCACCGATATCACGCCGCAAGCCATCATTGTGTACGGCAAGCTTTTGCCCGTCGAAGGTACGACTAAAGCAACGTTTCACATTCTAGTATTCTTCTTGAAACACTTTGGGCTTGATCCAGTTCTAGGAATTGATTGTTTAACGGGTCCCGGAACAACCTTGCAGATGCTAACGTCGTGGATGAGTGGTTTGGTGGCTGATGTCATACGCAAGCAGAAGTCATTCTCCAGCTTATTGTTAGTGCTCAGTCATTTTACAGGGCACAATGAACATAATCTAAATTGAAGTTATTCATAATTAGGCTAAGTACCTAGGCTTACTTACATTTTCTTGTTACAAACCCACCCATGAATTGTGTGTGCTGGCCTATCATCATTCTGGGAAAATGTTCTATCCTTGTCTCCAACCATCTAAATACAATAATATTGTGTTTTCCAGTCTTAATCCCAGGTTTAAAACAGCCCATCCTACCATGTTAATACAATAATGTTGTGTTTTCCAACTCTGATCCCAGGTTTACCACAGCCCATCCTACCATGTAAATACAATAATGTTGTGTTTTCCCAGCCTTAATCCCAGGTTTACCACACCCCATCGTTCATTCCAAACGATTTCCTCCTGCGTTACCAGCCCGCAGATCAAGTAACTCGAAGATGCGGAACACAAGATCGGGTGAGCTACGTCCATCTACCAATACAACAACCAACAGTAGCTTGTCAATTCAATTCATTTTCAAGTGACCCAGGCAACATTTCGACATAATCAGTAACATTTCATGTGACGTGCTTCACTTCTTACGGGACCACCTATCACGTTTCAGGTGAGCTGTTGGTCTCCTTTCCCAAACACAATTAAGCATTTTGATAGCTTATGATATGTATGTACATTGTCAGTAACTGTAACAATTTGACATCGAACTTGAAGGTAAGCTGCTGCTGGATCCTATCCGTACACTCGATTATTCCAGCGGATTGACATCTGTGTAGGCCTACAGTACTTGCCCTAAAACTACCTTGCGGATGCTTTCGTATAGAGAGTGATTCGTAGCCAACGAGCGAGCTCCGATTACAATACCGATCACTGATCAATCACGAACCACTCGAACGCATCAGTGAGGTTGTATCGGGGCAGTATATTATTAACATTGTTATTTCAGTACCCTAATTTTTTCTTTTTCCTGTTTTGCTTTTGTGTTTTATATGATTGTTTATTCTAATAATTTTTATTTTCTTCCTGTTTTGCTCTTGTGTTTTAGATGGTTATTTCAGTCACTTTTTTCTTCTTTTTTGCCCTCGTGCTTTATATAATTGTTTTTTTCTTTAACTTTTATCTTTCCTTTTTTGCTCTGGTGTCATAGGCCAATATATACCTAATTGTCTCGTACCGGTATGTATTTTTTTCTCTTCCTTTTTAAGCTCTCGTGTTTTATATAATTACTTGTTCTTCTTGTTTTTGCTCTCAGGTTTCATATAATTGTTTTTTCAGTAATTCAGTAATTTTTACTCTTTTTTCCTCTCGCGTTTTATGTATAATTGTTTTTGTCATTTTTTTCTCTTCCTTTTTTTGCTCGATCGTGTTTTACCCTGTTGCGCGTGTTTGTGGTGTTCAGAGGGCGACGTGTTTGCCAACGCGATCGCGGCCGGCAGCGAAGCGCTTCACGAGCTGATCTTGTCCGGGGCGCTTGAGGAACTTGACGACGTCCGGCCGTACTACGACGACCGACCGGACTTTGAGTACTCCCCGGACAACATGGACATCGATCACATGCCGGACATAGAGTACCCTCACCCCCTCCCCTCGAGCATGTTCGCTAAGAAGGGCGGGCCGGTCGCTCAGCCCCTGCGCAAGAGTCGGTTCAGCGATGCGGAGCCGGGACAGGTAGGTGTATGGCAACCGGGCTGTATTTATTGTCTACCCACACAAGCCGTGTCTCAAATGCTTCGTAGTAGTCATCCAACACAACAATTACCAATTGTTGTAATGAATTGTTAGATTAGTCTGCTACGCTAGTCGACTAGCGAAAAATATCGATTCGAGACGCTCCCTTAGCAGACTCACATTAATTACTTCATAATTGTTGAAGCTTTGAGATATGCCCTCATACAAGAGCTGGTTTCAGTGGGGGACATTTATTCTGTTTATTATGTGGTTCGTTGCTACGACGGCTCCAAAGTTACAAGTTACACATGTACATACATCAGTATCATATATCTATATAGATTGAAGTCAAGTTCCAAAGCTAAAAAACTCTGATCCCAACCGGGAATCAAACCCTGGACCATTTGGAGCAAGATTAAGCTGCAAACATATGTTCCTGCAGGCCCTATGCCTAGGGCTGTCGGTCTACGCGAAGAGTTGTGAAATACGTAGTACCTTGAGGTAGTACTTTATGATGGTGAACAACGTATGTCAACCACATTACCGCTACCCTGCGCTAGTCACAGGGAAGCAGCTGTGCACAAGTTGTTCAATGGACCTACTATAGGATACATTCTTATACTGTGCCGGTTCTCTTGATTTACTTATGTCACATATATACTGTACATGACAACTAGAGAGGCTGTATAGCAGGAAGAGAGTGGCCAACTGTGCCCATGGGCGCCATTTTTCATCCAGATACAAGAAAAGTGCGCTATCAAAAGCATTATGCATTAGACGCATTGTTCATTTCCCTTCAACTTATGATGCTATTTTTGAACAGCAGGGCAATTCTGTATGGGCGACAATACGTTTATCACCTGTTTCAGTTGTTAGAAGAAGGCGATGAGCCGATCACCGCATTGCATTCGCCTTCAGTAACGACTAAAGCCGCTGATAACTGTATGGGTGACGATACGTTTATCACCGGTCTCAGTTGTTAGAAGAAGGCGATAAGCCAATCACCGCATTGCATTCGCCTTCAGTAACGACTAAAACCGCTGATAAATTTATCGGCGCTCATACAGTTATCAGCGGTTTTAGTTGTTACTGAAGGCGAATGCAAGGCGGTGATTGGCTCATCGCCTTCTTCTAGCAACTGAAACCGGTGATAAACGTATCGTCACCCATACAGTTATCAGCGGTTTTAGTCGTTACTGAAGGCGAATGCAATGCGGTGATCGGCTCATCGCCTTCTTCTAACAACTGAAACCGCTGATAAATTTATCGTTGCCCATACAGAATCGCCCTGCAGGACCTTGAGTTGACTAACTTCGTTACATTTCATTTGTTAGGCAGCCGTAGAAGCCCATTTCTCGCAGCCAATAGAAAACGTATTCTGAGTTGGTCGCTCTCTTCTCCTATCTAGCCTCTCGAATGACAACGTCTTGTCGCTGTTGTATTCCAGATGAACGTCGGTAGCATTATGGACCCGGGCGTGATGGGGGACAAAGACATGCGGAGTATGGGGGCCTTCATGCCGAGCTTCCCCTTCTCGAGTGGGGACCAGGACCTGCGTATGGACCCCAACTTTGTTCAGAACCAACAGGACGAGGATCTGCGCATCCTCATGGACATCGACCGCCGCGAGGAGGAGATGATGAAGAACAACCAGATGGGGCCCTTCGGTCTTTCCGGTACGTACTCTACGGTTTAGTCTATCTATTCTTTTAGACGTAAGATGCAATGTAGACGATTAATTGTGAGTGTTTACTAGAGTTGTGCGAACCTGCTCTTTTTTTCATTCGAACCGAGCTCGAAGCTTCAACAACAGTGGGTCGGTGGCTTAGTTGAGAACAAGAAAATCAGTCGATCTTTCGTTGATCTTAGCATTTCACAAAATATGATGTACACTCCCACTACTTAGCAAGCACAAACATGAGACGAAATCCCCGAATTCATTACCGGAAGCCACAACAGAAGTTCAACAATGCGAACATTTTTTGGAAACACAACATCTATCTTCTAGTCAAATAATAGGCGTCCACACAACAAACAAACGATTATATTTGATTACTTTTTGACATTTCGGTCCCAACAAATTCAAGGAATCTGCGTTCGCACTTGGGGTGTACAAACAACATATTATAAATGCAGTGAACAAAATGCCCTGCAGCGTTCTCAGCTTTGCCTCGGACAAAGTTTGGGTATTTTGTTTAACTTCGAACTTCCATAAAATTTTGAACCGAACCTTAAATGAATTCAAACCCGAAAGAAAAGGGTTCTAGGCCTAAGAATAAAACAGTGTGATTGTGTTGGAAGTCGAAATATGCTGCACCATTTCGTTAGTTTACCAGTAGGCCTACAGTGCAATCGTTGCACTTCAATCTCGAACGGGAAGTTCGATTAAACGCACAAACTTTGATATTCACGAACTCGAACACAATTTTTTTAATTCGAACCCAAACCGAACTTTTCCCGAGTTCGAAATTCGCGCTACTCTATAGTGTTTACACATACGTGGACCATGGTGGATGTGCCTCTCTAGTATAATTAATATTTATTGATTTTAGAATATTGGCCGAGTATATATTATGAATTTCGATGTTATTTGCAAATCTACATCGATTTTGGTGTTTGGCAGTGATAACATTTTGTCATTTTTTTTTTTATCTAAAATTTAGTTCATCCTTTTGTGAAATAAAATCATTTATGTAAACTATACATACACATTTTGGTGTTGGTCCGTTCGTGAATTTTACTAGGCTCTACATGTTTCCACCGAGGGCCTATTCAACCATGTTAGTGTATTCATGCTTCCAGCCATGGGAGACAACCAGATGGGCAGCCGAGACGTGGACGCGAGACACCTACCCTTCAACGTGGAGCAGGGCAACTGGGGTCAGCCACCCCCGCAACACTGGGGTCAGGGGGACCCCATCCGGCCCGGGCTCAACACTTTCGGCACGAGGAACTTTGTCTCGTCCGGCAACTTTCAGAACCAGTCGGGTAATTTCCAGAATAGTTCCGACTCTACCGGCAACAATAACTACGGCAACGACGCGTTCGGCTCCAACTACTCCAACTCGAATCAAGACGATTACTTGGACGACGAGGATCAGTACGAAGATTCGTGGTCGGGACCGAACAGTCAACCACCTCCGATGGACAGGTCACAGATGGGACCGAGGCCCCAGATGGGTCCCGGACAACACATGGGCCCCAGGCCAATGGATCACAGACTCAACATGGACCCTCGACAAATGGGGCCGATGGGACAGAGACCGATGGACCCTAACCAGCGAATGGGTCTCAGGCCACAGATGGGACCCGGAGGACCGCAGATGAACCAGCGACCACCACCGATGGGACCGAGGGGACCAATGGGGCCCAGAGCTCAAATGGGGCCACGGGGTCCACAAATGGGTCCCAGAGGACCACTAATAAACCAGAGACCTGGCCAGGGTGGCATTCAAATGGATCACAGAAGGCCTCAAGATCCTAGGAATCCTCAGGCAAACCTTGGGGGACCACCAAACGAACACGGTTCTACAGATTCACAAATGGATCCCCGAGGTGTAGGCCTACATTTAGGGCAAGGAATGCCTCCAAATCTAACTGGCCAGCAAATGGGGCCTAGAGGGGCACATATGGGCCCTCAGGATTCGTCAATGGGACACGGCGGTCCTCAAATGGGCCAAAGAATCTCTCACAGGGACCTGGGGGGCCGGCCAATGGGCCCTGGGGACCCACATAGAGAAGGGTCTCATATGGTTCCTGGAGATATTCACAGGGAGCCGCCTCCAACGGGCCACCGACATCAAATGGGCCCCGGTGATTCTCTTCGAGACCAAGGAGGTCCCGGTGGACCCCAGAGGGACAGACATCAAATGGGTCCCGGAGGACCCCAGAGGGACCGACATCAAATGGGGTCCAGTGACCGGGGTCTTGGAGGTCCACCCATGGGCCCCGGAGGACCCCAGAGGGACCGACACCAAGGGGGTCCTGGGGAATTGCATAGGGAACCAGGAGGTCCTCCTATGGGTCCTGGAGGGCACAGGGACAGAGACCAACGACATCAAATGGGTCCTGGGGATTCACCTAGGGATCAAGGTCTACCAATGGGTCCCGGTGGACCCCAGAGGGACCGACATCAAATGGGCTCTGGTGACAGAGGTCCCGGAGGTCCTCCAATGGGCCCTGGTGGACCCCAGAGGCATCAAATGGGTCCGGGTGACTCTCATAGGGATTCCGGGGGCCCACCAATAGCTTCTAGAGGACTTCAGAGAGAACATCGAAACCGAATGGGCTCCGGAGACACTCACCGAGACTCCGGGGCTCCTCCGATGAGCTCCGGAGACCTGCATAGGGACAGACATCAAATGGGTCCGGGAGATTCACAACGAGAGCCTGGAGGCTCCCACAGAGAACGAAGGCCGATGGGTCCCGGAGACTCTCCGGTCGGTCCCAAGAGTTCCGAGGGACCTCACTTGGGCTCGCCTGGCAACCATCGAGGTCCTCCCAACAAACACATGGATCCAAGTAAAGCCGACATGGACTCTAATCAAGACATGGACGAAGAGGAAAGTCAGCCCCACCACAGTCCCGGGGGGCCGCCGTTCTTCCGAGGCAGGGGCTTTCCGAGAGGCCGAGGGCCCAGGACTCGCATGCGTGGTCCGAGGGGGGGAGGCCGCGGGGGGTGGAGAGGGGTCAGCAATCATTAGCACATGATGATGATGCAACCCTTGAGTTTAATATTATAATTTTGTAAGTTACTTACAACCTTGATTGTTTTATATACCAGATCACAATTCCCAATGCTTTATAATTTTTGCTTTTATAAAGCAACAAAGCAACATTTGCCAAATTAATAATCTGGGTATACATGATGCTGAAGTAATAAGTTATCTCACAGTATGCTATAAGTGCACTTGTAGTTCTTTGCAGATAGCGTACATCATTGTATATTATCGTAGGTACCACCAACTACGTTTAATTTGTAAATAATGAAATAATTCGAAATGCGTCTGAAAAGAAAATACCTTTGAAACTCGCGTTACAGTAAATGTTTACTGTAGCTAATCTGTTAAGGTGAGAATTTGTTAAATTATGTTCCACTTGGTTCCATCATTGTATGTACAATTACTGAGATTAACATCATAAAAGAGAGAAGTTAATTTAAAAGAATAAATTCATTTGAATGACAAACATTTTATTAATTCAAAACCCATGCCTAGTAGTAATAATAGTGTTTTCCAATGGCTGCACTGGACTGCACTGAGTACACCTGAAACCTATGGACAGTGCTTTAGGCGTAGTCATGAATGAGCTTGTCGACATCCAACTTACAGCAGATAGTCATGTTTCAACTACGTATGCATACCAGCCAACTTTAGAATTTGAAAATTCGTAAAATTCCAAAACAAGCTTATATAAGGGGTGTACGAGTTGCGCGGCATCACGGGGGTCTGGGGGCTCGCCCCCTGGAATTTTTTGAGAATCTTGTTGCAATTTGACCTACCTGGCAGACCTACAACTTGCTTGAGATAAAATTGTTCCACTTACAAAGTATACCACAATACCCTTCAGTATACTAGCTACTAGGCCTACAAGTCACACGAAGACCTTCACACAGAGAATCTTGTTGCAATTTGACCTACCTGGCAGACCTACAACTTGCTTGAGATAAAATTGTTCCACTTACAAAGTATACCACAATACCCTTCAGTATACTAGCTACTAGGCCTACAAGTCACACGAAGACCTTCACACAAGACAGTACATTACGCAGTACGCGAGGACTGCACAAGTTTCAACTAGGCTTGAAGCAAAACGATTCCACTTTTTAAGTATAACATGACTCGAGGTATCACACAATAACGTTCACTAGACTGGCCACTTGATATCACACGAGGACCTAAACGCAAGACTGTGCATTTACAAACACAATGGTTGGCGCGAGCGAGGCACGAGTTCCAGTTTCGCGTCAGTGTTCGGCTGAACCACGCTAAACTGACCTCTTGAGTCCCGCTGTCCTACGTCTTCGGAATCAGAAGGGGTTGCTGGCGGGAGGGTGTGGTGGGGGTGAAGGAGTGGGTGGGTTACACTTTCCTATGTTAGGTAGCAGTTGTTAGGTTTGTAGCGTCATTGGCAAAGCGTGCCACATTTAAATTTAAAAAAAAATGTATTTACACAAGTTTGCAAAAATTCGTTAAATAAACAAAGCAATCGTAAAGGAATGCAGTTTTTCGTAAATTTTACGAATAATTCGTAAAAGTTGGCAGGTATGCGTACGTCTTATGTTATACTACTTTGCAAATACGCTTGGCGACTAGTGATGGCAGTGCTAATGTCTGTTAGCCTCTTGTTGATGTTGGATAAACATTAAAATCCCAGTTACAAAGCTCAATGTATGAACAGTTACCGTCGGTGGAATTTGAACAGGATGGGGAAATGGTAAGTTAAAATATTACACAATATCAAACTGTCTCATCTTTATATTTACAGAATATAAAACACTATTGAACGTCCAGATCAGAGCTGTGACCCCTCTTTTCTCGTAACAGTTGGGTTGCGTGTTCAGTTCTGCAACATCTTGAAACTCTTCTCAAAATTAAATACTGCATTTTAACTTTTGTCATTGGATCTAGTCCACATTATGTATTGAAAAATTCAATCTTAACAATTAAATTTTACACATGTTTACACTGACAAGTCCACACTAAACTTGCCAAGTAGGTATTAGCAAGCACAGTAAATAAAAAATATGACAAGTTTCCAAATTCTGATTGATCAGTCATGTGAGGCTGTTTAGATGCCGTTTGTAACACCTTCGAGAACACCAGAACGAAATCCATTTGTTAGTTTACCCTCCAAAATTTGAACAAACACATCAGCATAACAAACAATTTAGAAATCTTATTTCCGAACAACTGATGTGAACACTTTTCATATACTGTACAGAGATATCATGAATTCTCAACATTGTGGCACCTCACTATGTCACACACAAACAAGTCATTGCCCGGATCACACATCAGGGTGTGTCCAGGATATACATAATTATATGTGCCTTTTGATAACAACAGATAGGTACACTATAACAGTTTCCAGAAAATGTGATAAAATTTACATTAGAGCTTGTTTTGGGTATGGTCAAACACATTCATTAGTAGTAGTAGTAGTAGTAGTAGCACCATTTTGCACTCACTTAATCACGTTTGGAGAATTACTTCAGTGTATAAATAATAAAATACTTCAACAAATATTCTACACAATGCTAGGGTATGGGCACTTGAGTCGAGTCTTCCAAAACTGACAGAACTAATTAATACATGTTCACCGGTTGCAATTTCGATCAGCTGGAGCAGAAATCTCTCAGCAGTTTCGTTGATCCAGTAACACGAACAGAGTCTGTCCAGCAATGCTAGATAAACTTCAATGATTTACACCTTCCAATGTACTAGAAACTATAATACTATACTAGACTACTATAAGTAGGTAGTACATAGTATAAACAAAGGGTAAGTCCAGCATTGCCAGAAAACTCACAAGCTTACGGGATTTGCATCTTACAAGTTACAAATATCTAGCAATGCCAGATAAAATACCTATACAAAATTTGCATTTTATTTTTATATAAAAAAAATATGCATACAATGAAACGTCATTTTCATCGAGGTCCTCTAGAGACGCACAAAATAACTACTTTTCGATAAACAATGATCGATCGGGTATTGATTGAAAAGAACACTAAAATAGACATTCAATGTCTTTAATCATACTTCTTATGGTTTCCTGTTGTTTTCAACTTGCTCTCACTGCCCATAAAACCAAGCTTCAACGTGCAACACATGCTTAAACTGTGTAACGGGGGTGAAGTTGCCTACAACAACCAGCAGTATATCTTTTGAGAACTAAGAATCTTGCCAATTATTCTGTGGTATGTTAAATCTTCAGTGAATAATGCAGAATGCTTTTTGATGATTTATCATTTTCATCTTACTGCACATGCATCCCAAAGATTGTTATGATAAAAAAACAAAATATTCACTTCCAGAACAAAAGTGAAAAGATAAATACATCTAGTTCTACAAGTTAACCAGACCAAGTCTGGCATCGTAGTACTAGTTGTGTATAAAAATAAACTTCTCGAGGAATGAAAGACAAAGAGTTCTACCATGAAGTACTGTACACATTGGTTTTGATACAATGGAGACAGATACGTGTACAGTAAAACTACAAAATGCACATTTTTACAAGAAAACAAGAAAAAGTACAACTAAAAAGTAAGCATCGATTTAAAACAGAAAAAAAATACAAAGAAACTTTAACAGATTGCCTGTATAAAGTTGCAATAGCAAAATTAACAACAATAAAGAGATTAACTAAAGAAAACTAACCATAAATGTGGCATTCCCTCCCAGAGCTCTAGAATAAGGTTGCCATAGTCAAAAGTTCATCTGTAATTGCTTACGATGCTACATTTCATGGCGGTTTGTATACGAAGTTAAAAATACAACACTGTTTACAATAGTCCCCGGCTTCCAAGTAAAACATGATTCGTGCTATTAATGTAAAGGCTGGTCCACACAGATTTTTAAGACAAACGATTTAAGGTTTAACGCGTAGTCGTAAAGTTGGATCATAGGAAACACGTACTGGCGTTCACACAAAGTTTTAGTTTTAAGACGTTGTTTTTAAAACGTCTTAAGACCTTATGCATTATGTCTTCAAAATCTGTGTGGACCAGCCTTAAAATGCCTGCATCACGAAGACCTTGAAGTAAAACTCAATTTGTGGACAAAAGAGCAAATTAGATGGGGATTGTAGAAGCACACAATTGAGTGAAGTATTTTACTGAAGTGTGATGGTACTTATTGTAACTTATGAATGTCCAAATTATCCATTTAAATTGAATAACAGTTAATAGATACTTCAATTTCTGAATGCAACAATGACGCTTGACTTTCCAATTCCAAACTCGCTCTAAATTATCATGCAAAGAGCAAAGACAATAAATGACTACACATCACATTCCTTCATTGAAAGGTGGCTAGTTTAGAACGTCAGCTAAGAACCACATCACTCTCGTCCATAACAAGGAGTACGAACCACTCACAGTTCAACTAATACTACATAAAAGACACGGTTGAAGTTTCCAAGTAACAACTTCCTAATAAACTTTTAAAATCTTCTAACTTTATTAAAACCCATTCTTTTTTCTTTTTTACAAAAATATGATTTAGAATGTGGTTCTAAGCTGATGCCCAGCCAACGGCTCAAGTGCTACGGGATGTTCGAGTCAACTAAACGCGTCTCTCGTCAATACCCGTACTCGTCACCGAACCGCACCAACTCAACGTTGCAAAGACGGCCGACGGTCCGGTCCAACTGGAGGACGTTAAAACGGGTCCGGTCCAACCGGAGGACGTTAAAACGGGTCCGATCCAACTGGAGGACGTTAAAACGGGTCCGATCCAACTGGAGGACGTTAAAACGGGTCGTCTGTCCCGGTCTTAGACGACCGTTACGGACGACGTGACGTGATTCCTCTGACGGAAACTATTAAATAGTGCTTGCTGAAGGTTTTCGGATACAAATGCAGATGTCCAGGTTCCTCCTCACCGGTAGACTTTCAACGATGTCACGAGAAAGACGTTCCAACGTTTAGACCCCCTCTCCGTAGTCGCGATCGCCCACGTTGATGCGATCTTGTGCGGCGGTCACACTGAAGCCCAGGATGCGGTTGTCCACTCTGAACATCTTATTCTTCTTCACCTTCTTGCCTTTACCCTGCACACACACATACACACATCTAGTTAACACACATGGCACCGTGGCCCTAAGGGGGTTCAATTCATGAAGCCTTGTCGTTTGATTTCATAGGTCTTGTTCCTATTTACATCATTATGTTTTACTCACTTTACTCAGTTTACCTTCGTGTAAGATGACAAATTCGAGAGTTGAAAGTGAACATAGAACATACATAATACAAAAATAACAAGACGTTTCGACACGAGGTCTTCATTATTCAAGAAGAAGACGGGTATGGTCGCTCACAGCACACCCACACGGCCACACCCTAACATACGTCATACTGTCTCCCACACACTTAAGTGGCTCGTATCCTAAATGAGCAACTCACAGTTGACCAACCAGAGCCAAATGTGTGATTTGTAAAGCATTTGTAGTTTGTACCACCCATCTCATTTCCACATTATTACCGTATTGACCCGATTATAATACGAGGTTTTTTCCCCTAAAAAAATAATCTAAAATCGTATTCGTATTATATTCGCGGTCTAAGGTTTTCGAAGCGTGAATTCAAATTTCCCGCGCGCGTATACATGCGCACTATCGCAGATCGACGAATCACGGCTCCGTGGCGAGTGCTCGAGCCTATCGCACTCTACCGGAGAGTTTATACACCATGCCAGCGCTCCGCTGCGCAATGTCTCCGCTAGAATGCGTTGTTGTGTTCTGTGCCAGACTGCTAGCACGAGCACAGGCGGACATCGTTCCATGTGTGCTAGGCGGCCCCGATCGAGCGTTCGTAACAGGTTTACTGTGGCGCTGGCCACCTGGCTCGCAGCGCCGGCAAGGCGGCAGTATCTGGCGTGCTGTATTGTTGTTTATTCTGATCGTATTATATTCGGGATATATGATATTTTCCCCACTGGCTGCTCCAAAATCCACACTCGTATTATATTCGAGGCCGTATTATATTTGGGTCAATACGGTAGTTTGATCACGCTCATATTTTGTGTCCATATTTAAAATGATACTGTGATTATACGTACAAAGAGCTTTTGTTCAAATTCAATCTAGTTTGGACACAAACAATTTTTAAACAGGGACTAAAAATTACGAAAAATGAAAAACTTTAGGGAAGTGTAGAACTTGGAAAAAAAATAATCTGTGTATTAATCTTACAAAAACTCGTGTGTATGTAGGACAACAGTTTAGTTTTATATATTTTGGTCCAAACATAACCGAAACATGTGGATTTTTGACTTGTGCATGTAGTCTGAGTAGTACGAAAGTACTGCATGCCGGACGCTTAGAGTGGTTATTTTGACCGCACCCAATCCTCTTTAAAAGCTTAGCTTTAATTACTTGACAGATTTTCGATATTCGGTAGGCTTGTCGGCTTGCACACGAACCTATAATTATTAGGAAATGCAGTCGGGCACTCACCTTGACCTCCTGGAAGTCTTGCTGCCCGGCAGGGTTGATGGCCGGCGCGGGCTGCGCAAGGTCATCGTGCTGCGGGGCTGCACGCTGCGCACTGCGCCATCTACTGCGCCGCTCCAGGAACTGACGCGCAAACTCTTGCGCCTCCTTCCCCTCCCCCAGGTACATCTTGACATACTCTCGCACCTCGTAGGGCGACTCTATGTCTCGAAGGAAGTTGGCAAACGTGGGGACTGCAAAACAACACCGCGCAGTCGGGTTAGATCAACATTTTTGGTATTTATTTATTCAATATTTCTATTCTAGTTTACAAAACTTCAGTTACACCGCAACATTGTGGTAGGCCTACGGAATGATAGACCGCTACTTGATCGATTAGCTTCAAGGACCTAATGGATGTGTTTCAAGTCTTTTCAAAACAATTGAAAAATGCGAATATCGCGTAAACAGTCCTTAGCGACAAGCGGAAACAACTGCGTTACAGGAGTATTGAAAAACTGGCCAGGTTACAGTTACTTGTAGACCAATTAACAGTGAACATTGCAAAGCTTCCGAGTGGGGAAACAATAAACCTCACTCGGAAGCTCTGTATTGCATGGTAGGGCTGAGTCGTGTAAACGTTTAAACGTGTAAAAGCCCGCGCGAAAATATACGTGTACAAACATTCATACACGGTTAACCATGCCCTATACCCCGCCCGACCAATCACCCTCTCCCACCACCCGCTGTGGAGTCAAAATGGCTGTGGACAGCCGACAGTTGGACACAAAAAGGTGGAGATATAATCAACAAAGAACATGTACGGTAATAAATCACCAGCGTTATTTCGTTGAAATGTTTTTTCCGAACATCAAAAGTCTAATTTTTTGTTATCATTTTGTGAACAGGGGTGCAGGTACGTTTAAACGCGAAATATTCGTAAAAATAAACGTTTTCTCCCAGCCCCACTGCCTGGTTGCAACTATTAGCGAGGAGCGACACCTACTATCGACGGATGCTTGTATCGTCTGAAGCGTATTGGAGCACCACTGGGTGAAGTCGTCACCGCGCTGATTGTCAAACAGCTTCATAACGACGGCCTCGTCCTTCTTTGTTCGTGTCTTGCTTTGGCCAGTCTTCGATACGGCCGGAGCAGCTGCCGAGCTGTGATTGGCTGTCTTAGCCTTGGGGGCTGGCTTGGTGGGGGCAGAAGGCACATCATCCCAGAACCCGACGGAACCTAGACAAGAACATGGTTTCTGTAGGTCTCAACCAACATCCGCTTGGAAAGCACCTACATCGAGTAGGAATCACCAACAGCAGTATGTGCAGTCTATGTGGGAGGGAAGAACAGAACAGAGAGCATCTGATAAGATGTCCAAGTCTTAAAGATAAAGTAGATGCCCTTCCACCTGGCATGAGCTATGAGACAAAGGAAGCCTGTCTCTACTAGGAAACCAGAAAATGCATGATGGCCCAGTAAGCCAAAAATGCGGGCATAGGAAAAGAAGAAGAAGACAAACATTCAAGTTTCAACAACATCACTTTAAAAGATAGTACCCTCACTGTATTGTCAGTGTGAAACAAGAGAGAGCAGGTTGGGGTTTGGGATTGATTGGGGTCCCATAAAATACAGCAATACGGTACAGCCAATTGAGCCTACCTTTCGATTGCGTCCAGGAGAGTTGAGAAGCGCCGGACCAGATGCCGGCAGATTGTGGCACGGCAGCCTGTTCTTTCTGTTGTACCGCCCGCTCCACGCGCTCCCGTTCAGCTTGCTGTAAACGTGAAAATACTCATGTTGTTCAACGTTGCGCGTAACTACGGCTCGGCAACATGTAATTTACCGACAAATGGGGTTAATAATAGATAAGGTAAATTAAAAGCGAAGCCTATGGCTTAACATTCACCATTTTCGTTGAGGAATAAAGACAATTATTATTATTATTATCTCGACCCCCCGCCCTAATACACGGGTTGAAAAATATTTTAAAATCTAGGAGCCAGGGCAAAGGTAAAGTTAAAGTTAGGAGCCAGGGACATAGCGGAGGGAAACCAGGGTCTGGGGCGAAGCCCCAGCTGCCGGAGGCAAATTTGCCGTAGGCGAAAATTCTTTGCATACGCAATTACCGTAAGTGCCCAGAATGGGTTTGGAGATTTATTATTCACTCGTCTTGTCATGATGCGTTTGATGACTGCATGATGACCAAACACATGATGCCCAAACAGGTCAATTGTTGGCATAAGAAGAAGAAGAAGACTCTTCTTGTATTTACAGATTTAGCATCATGTGGGATAAATGGTGTTTTAATCGGGTTTTTACCCAGTTTTGTATTTACACAAATACATAAACGACATATTAATTTTTAGGGGTGTGCGAGTAGCACTTTTCCGAGTAGAGTTCGAGTAGTAAATAACTACAGAGTAGTGCCTGAATATAATAAAAAGATACAGGAAAGGAATAACTACCAGTAGAGGACTAGGCAGACTAGACCTAGGACCCCTTCCATCTAAGCTACCGCCAAGTTTACCTAGGCTAGGCCTAGAACCATAGGCCTAATTTGTTCAGTATTATTGTCTGCCTAGGTCTAGGGCTCAATAGGTGCTAAATTTTGCTAACTGGGCCTAGGCCTACGTGATCTAGACAAGGAAAGTACTAAGGTTTAACAATTTTAAAGCGATTTTAACCGATAGAAACCGAGAGTTTGGCAGCGGGGGGTCGAGACTCGAGATAAACAGCTAACGAATCGGTCGTACCCTTGCCTCCTCCGCCTGAATCTCCGCCAGCGACTGAACCCTGCTGGGCTGCGGCTTCCGTTCGACCCACTTGAGCTGCAGGCTGGTCGGATTCTTGCTCTCCGCTGCGGCAGCGAGCAGCTGCTGTTGTTGCTGCTGCTGTTGCTGCAGTTGGAGTTGCTGCAGAATGGCCTGTTGTTCTCTGGCATCGCGCTGTAACGACACAGACATCTCCGTCTTGAGAAGCTGTCTGAAATGTAGCGTGCGCAACTACTATCTAGTACGGGTAGGGAGGGGTCAGCACACTCCCATACTGCTGAATATATAAAGGGTAAAAGGTCTATGGGAGTATTTTTGGTTGTTTGGCTCAGCACAGTAGGCCTATATGCTACTTATTTTTTAAATTCACGTCCAGAATTCTAATGGGTGAGAAAGAGGGGCAATGTTATGTGATCCATGACAGACCAAACATAACATAATCTTCTCAACTGATGATCAACCACATGGGACAACATAATAATCTTCAATCAGCCCAGAGTGTCGGGAGAGGGCCCGGCTAAAAGTAAAGTGAATACCGGGCTCAATTTGGATTCGTAGGAATTAAATTTACTGTTTAAAAATAGCCTAGGCCTACTTGTCTTAAATATTATAATTAGTCATGTTTGTCATTTTAAATTTACATAGGCCTAACAACCAAGTACATTTAAAAAAATCAACCATGAAAAATTACGCCACAAATATTTTCCACAACACAGCATTTATTCTTACGAACCTAAATTAAGCCCAATTTTCCAATGTGGTGTAGCATTGTGGAGATATGACAAAAAGAAAGGGGAAAAAAACGTATGCGGTTTTAATATGAACGGCAGTCTTTCCTCTAACGGGATCAACATTTTTAAATATCTAGCAACGAACCGTCGCAGACTAAGCAAAGGTCGTCCGTACCTCCTTCTTCTCCTTCTCCTGGCGCTGGATGTCGGCCAGGCTACCGCTGGCGGCCGGCGGCGGCTGTTGACTCCACGGCGCTTGCTTCACCTGCTGCTTCTCTTGGAGGCGCTTCAAGGCCACACGCTGCTGTTCCAAGCGCCGCGCTTGCTCCTCCTCTTCCTGGCGCTTGCGGGCAGCATCCTCCTCCAGCCTGAGAACAACGTGTTAAACTGCACTGCTGACTGTATCGGGCAATACGTTTCAGCACACCCATTTTTTTATTTTTGCAGTTTGTTAACAGAGATTTTAAATTGAAGATTTTCCTTATGGGTATTATGATTCTATAGTAGTACGCTATAAAATGAATCGAATTATTCTAGCTTATATATATTAATAAAAGAAATTAAAGTCGATCGATGGTAACTGCACATGTAATACAAATCATTCAAATTGTATAAACTGCAAGTTGAGATTAAGCTTGTGAATGTTGTAGAAAAAAATATGCACCTACCGCTATTTGTTTTTTATTTATTGAGTGTTGAAATGCGTTGGAATTCCCTATATTTAGGGCCACAGATTTATGGTAAATAAAAACTCACTATTTCGTCATATAAAATGCAAGATTTCGTTTTATTAATTCGTCAAATAACGTACATTTCGTCACAATAATAAATGAATTTAGCTAAAAAAGAAAAAAAAAAAGCTAAACAGATTTAGCTTTTTGTGCTAGGCCTATTGTTGAATAAGATTTTGTGGTAGGCCAGGCGCCTAGGCCTACAAATTAACCTGTGTAACTATGACTAGGCATAGGCCTATCCAACAGTAGATTGATTTAGGCCTACATTTACTGTGTTCCAAATGTTAAGCCTAACATTAACTCGACATTCTTAGGTTTAAGGCAAGTTCTGTTGTCCGAAAGAATGTTGCCATAACTTGAAAAACCCTTGATCAGGTACTAATCCAGTTCTTTCTGCCCACAACACAAATAAAGAAAACCTAACCTCCAAAAAGCGGGTAGCATGGGCGACGCCCACAACGAATGTGACGTCATGTACTCAAATGTGACTCACAAACAGAAGGCAGTGGAATGTCGTATTTACAGTGCAGTGAGGAAAGACAACCATCTTGCCTTTTAACTTGTTTGGAATTGTGACGTAGTTATGGCGGTTAACAAGAAAACCTGAAAATATGCAAAATATATTTCGTTTTTTCGTAATTTAGTTACTAAAATCATAGAAATTTGGAATTTTCGTTTGAAATTCGCGTGATGGAAGAAAAATGCCAGATTTCGTGAGATAACTAATTTTTCGCGCCAAATCGCGAATAAATTTTCGGTTTTAAAGTATCCCAAAATGGTTCATAACCTAAAATATACTACAAAAACATGTTTTCAGCACATTTCGTGAATTCGCGCTTCGCGAAAATTCGATGGCCCTACTTATATTATGTACATTGTTGTGTTACATGGTCTTTACTTTTAAACACGAAGACCCCACTCTCGAGCTGTACATAAGTGGACAGCAGCTGAAAAAAGAGGAACACGTTACCTACCTCGGAGCCATCCTTGACAAGAAGCTCACCGGCAAGGCCCATTTCGAGAAAGCTGCTGAGAAGGCCAAAAAGAGGCTGCGCTTGATGCAACGTGCAGCCGGAGTGTCTTGGGGAGCCAGGATTGACACACTGGTCCTTACCTACAAGACCTATGTGCGCCCGGTCCTTGAGTATGGAGCAGAAGTTTTTATCACCTCGGCACAGAACCATCTTGATATACTTAGTAAAATCCAGAATCAGGCCCTTCGACTCGCCAGCGGTGCAGTAAAGACAACACCAGTGGCGGCAATGGAAGCATACTGCAAAGTAGAGCCCCTACTACAGAGATTAGAGCAGAAAGCCATCATACTGCATGAGAAACTGGCCAGGATTGATCCAGCATGGCTTGCCTTCCCAATGGCAAGTGCAGCAGGACACATAAATTTTGCTCAAAAAACAACACTCCTGAAAATGGAGCACTGTCCGGACCTGCTACGCCATCCTCGACAAAAGCTTACCACCCTAGATGTCAACTGCCTGCCAAATTCTACCATCAAAATCGAATTCAATCTTCAAGTGGAAGGTGTGGGCAAAAGGGAAGAAAAAAGCCAGACTGAGCTGAAAGTGCTTACTGAGGCACACCTGAAGAAGCACTACCCTAAATCCGAATGGATTCATGTCTTTACAGACGGCTCCCAAGACAGCACGGGAAGGAATACTGGCTTCGGCTTCCACTGCATCTTCTTTGAAGAGGCCCACCCTATGGCACCAGGCTCGAGCATTTTTGATGCCGAAATAAGAGCCATTTCAAGAGCAGCAGAAAAAATCGCAGAAACGCCAACATTTCCACTCAGGAAAACAAAATTTGTTATTATCTCAGACAGCAAGGCCGCCATCAAGAACATCTGTCACATTGAAAAATGTGAAGAAGCCTCCCTGTCACTTCAAAAAAGTCTAATCAGAAATGTGATGCATGGCAAAGTGCTAAAAATCCAGTGGGTGCCAAGCCACTGTAACATCCTGGGCAACGAAAAAGCCGACGCTCTAGCCAAACTGGGCTCGAAGAAGTCGGCACCCGACACGGCGAGTATTTCCTTCAACTCTGCCAAAAACCTTGCTAAGGAGGGCCTCAAGACATCATATGATAGACTTCAAGAGTCCAAGACGAACCACAAACTGTGGCGAGACGAGGTGCTCAAAGGGCCGGACAAATCATGGTCAAGAAAAGTGGCAACAGCGCAGTTTCGGCTGGCCACAGGACACGATGTCCTGCAGCACCACTTGAGTCGATTTCAAATAACAAAGGAACCAGCAACTTGCAAATTATGTACATTAGGTTTTCAGGACAGAGCACATCTCCTCAGCTGTGCTGCACTTAAATCTGACATTGACGCCCTGCCAAATAACCTGAGCGGGCCAGAGAAGGAAGCACATATTTACTGGATAGCTAGGAAGAAAAATGATTGAAAAATCAAACTTTCGGCATAAGATAAAAAAAAAAAAAAAAAAAAAAAAACATTGTAACTGAACAAAAACCTACACTTTCAATCGTATAACTTTGCGTAGCACCTTCAAAAAGTAATATATTGTAACAAAGTTCGTCCTAAATATAGATTACTTCATGACTAACATGAATACGTTTGAAAACGATGATCGAACGCGATCCGTTTTCGAGATATTTGCGCTGGTGTGTCAATTTTACCTCAAATCTACTCAAATTAGAAACTATAAATATACTTTATTAATAAAAAAAATATATAATTTCAAGACGTTTAGTATTAAATGCTACTCACATGTAATAATTCTTGAAATTCATAATTTAGAATAAAAAAAAGTATTTTTTCATGTCCATTGCATTTGAATAGTTTAGTTGTTGTATTGAATGGGTAGTTCACTTCATCGATCGACTTTAATGCAATTAACCATCATATAAATTTACCGACGAACAACCATTTAAAACATTTGATGTTCAAGTGCTGTCTGCTTATATTCAGACCTACCTCTTTTTCTCTTCTTCTTCCCTCTTCCGTTCTTCCTCCAATTTCCGTTTGCGTTCCTTTTCCTCCTCTTTCCTCTTTTTCTCTTCTTCTTTCTTTTTCTTTTCTTCCTCCCTTCTCTTTTTTTCCTCTTTTTCTTTCTTGCGAACTTCCTCTTCTAAGCGTTTTTGTTCCTAACACACATTATTTATGAATTATGAGCTTGTTGTTGTTTAAAGCCAGATAACAGATTATTAAGCGAGCGAAGCGAGCGTTTCCACGAGACTCTTATGGCACTTCGTTCTGTTTTTTTTTTTTTTGTTTTTGTTTTTTTTTTTTTTTATGTCTGTCGATAGCGGTCGAACGGAAAGTCCGATCAACTTGAAATTTGGACCATCCACAAGCCTCGATGTGGATTGAAGGTGTATAGTTTTGAGGCAAAATCGTTTGAAAAGTTACAAAGTTACACCATAGTTACTGCAAAATATTTTTTTGAAACAAAATGGCGGCAAAATGTGAGATAGCCATATTTTTTTAAACGTTTTTCCGGTCACGAATATGTTCATTTTTTGGCGATACAATAAATATTGGCAAAGTTACACAAAAGTTACTCGAAAATATATTTCTGAAACACAGTTACGGCAAAATGTGAGGTGGCTATCTTGTAGTACATTTTTGTCCGGTTACGAATATACTAATGTAAACGCGATCCAATACGTATAAGAGGCAGAAATTACATTTCTATTGCTGTCAATAACTGTTAGTAACGGTGGCGGACCGTGTTGAAAACATGACCACGAAAATTCTTAGCAACGCACATTGCACTGCATACAACAATGTCGGAAAGCATAATAGCCATGGAAATAAGAACAATTTTTGCAATGCGCATTCTTGAATTGTTGTTAATTGTTGTTCGAATTAGCATTGAAAACTTTTCGCCAGAAAGTTCGTAGATATTGACGCGCTCGCTTATCAACGCGTCAAACAGAGCGTTTTCCTAGTAGTGCTAAATTTGGCAAGTGAAAATTACTTTATAATAAACCCACTACCTATAAACATCAACAGCTTGACATAAGTTTAGATAGTACCCAAGTAATAAGCCAACTCATTTATAAATGGGAAATATTTGCAAGTGATTTATGCCTACCTGTATTTCTAACTTCCTCTTCTCCTCTTCTGCCTTCTTTTGGGCTTTCTCTTCTTCATGAAGCCTTCTTTTCTCTTCCTCCAGTCTTTGTCTCTCTGCCTCCTTCCTTTTAGCCTCCTCCCGTTTCTTCCTCTTCTCGTCAGCCTCCCTCTTCAAGGCCTCCTCCAACCGCTTCTCCTCTTCGGCCCGAATTTGCTCCTCCTGAAAATTGAGCCGTCCATAACCTCAACAGTTTCCGAAAGAAACAGAAAGGCAATGTACATGTTGTCACTTATTGTAGCCTTCTATAAATCTCAATATTATCCTTCCTGGTTAGGCCCAACATTTTTTGTCATAATAAAGTACAGGTTTTCCCAGAACGTCTAAACTAGAATAAATACCTAGTACAATTGAGCCCAATGATGTTCAAAGGAAGTTAATTACAATTTATTATAAGTAAAATAAAATAAAATGTTGCCTCTAAAGATTTTTCAGACATGATTTGATAAATGAGGTACTCAATCAACTAGGTCATAGTCGCCTCTTACGACTAGCCGGACGAATTCTACCCTGGGCCCAGACGGCCAGATTTTTAGAAAAGCATAACTTACAGCCGGAAAGTTCATGCAACGACTGTGAATAGCATAGGGCAACGACGGCTCTACTCAAAGCTAAGTGTAAAGGATGCAATGACTCACGATGATCTGTTGCTCCGTCTTCATATCCTTGCCTTGCAGGTCCCACATCGAGGCTGGCAATTGACTGGGGGGGCCGGGAGGGATGGCCCCACCTTGTGTCATCCAGCTCTGTGAGGGGAACGGGTTACCCCACACATCCACCTAGGATTATAACACACATGCCGTAAGAAATGCACAACCAAAAGAAAATCTGTTAGTAGAAGACACTATTTAGGCCTACTGTGTAATTACCTGAGGTTTCGCTGAAGCGTTTAGTTGCCTGATTAGACTCTGTATGGGATCTTCTTCCTTGTGCCCTATTAGTCCTGGCTGGGAACCAATGGGTGCAGTAGAAACAGTGGGTTGGCTAATAGGAGCAGTTGTTACGGTAGCAGTGCTCTGCATCTACAACAAAAAATTAGACTTTGAAATAAACTTGTAATTATATCAATCTATGCACCCAATTGATAGAAGCCTAGAATCCACAAGAAGTTAGGACAAAGTCCTTATACAGTGAAACTTATTTATAACAAAAATGTCTTTATAACAAAATAATCTAGGCATATATATATGTAACAAACTGTTTTTGAGGTTGCAAAAAGGTTCTTATGCATGTAAAGGTATCATCTTTATAAAGAAATGTTCTTTATAACAAAATAATGATCTGGCCCTCAAGAGTTTGCTATACATAAAGCTGCGATTTCAGTCGAGGATGTGCTCGGCATGGCGCGGATAAAGATTGCAGCCAATCAGCGTGCTCTATTTCTCAGCCGAGGAGAGCCGCGGATTTCTATCCGTGGATTAAAAATATTCAATATTTCAGCCGGCGAACTCCACGCTCGGCATGACGTCACTTTGAATGACCAATAGAAAATCGGGATTAAGACAACAAACAAGTGACTACAAAACGTACATTTGAAACTTAAAATGTCTGAAGACTTTGCCGAAAGATTAGTGTTGGCTGTCGAAAAGAGAGAAATCCTGTATAATATATTCCACAAACACTATAAAAGTTATGTTTTGCGTGTTCAAGCGTGGAAGGACGGGGCGCAAGATTGTAACAACACAGGTAAGCAAAACGACTAGGCCTAGGCCACAGATAGCGCATCGTGCAATCTGCAAGTGAAATGGCTGGCGAGGAGAATCTGCGCCACGCCACGCTCTGCCGCGCCGAGCACATCCTCGACTGAAATCGCAGCTTAAGTTTTACTCTAATTGATATATTTATCAAATGGAAAGTCTTCTTCTTTCCATATGCGCACATTTTTGGCTAACTGGGCCATCATGCATTTTCTGGTTTTCCAGTAGAGATAGGCTTCTCTTTCCTCATAGCTCATGCCAGGTGGAAGGGCATCTACTTCCTCTTTAAGACTTGAAAAATCTCATCAGATGCTCTCTGTTCTGTTCTTCCCTCCCACATAGACTGCACATACTGCTGTTGGTGATTCCTATCCTATATAGATGCTTTCCAAGCAGGTCATGTCCTGTTTGAAGTCTAAACCAGGGCTGCCACTCTTTCAAGCAAAAATATCCTGTAGGAAACATCAAAATATCCTGTAATATCCTGTAAAAAAAAATAATCATATTTATAGTTAATTTAACCAATTGAATAATAAAAAAGTGTACTGTAGCCTACCGATTGATTGTAGGTAGGGCGTCTTACCGCGAACACAATCATTGCTTGAGGTTGCGTGCTCTCTTCCGCATTACATCTGTAGGCTGGAAGTCTGCACCAGCCTTCCTCGAAGAACAGTGCATCAAGGCATTAAGCATTTCAGAGGACAGAGAGTTTCTATGTGTTGTTTTAATGTTTGTGAGCTTACTAAACATTCGCTCCACATCAGCATTTCCATGTGGCAGAATAAGCATAGACTTGGCAAGTCTACCCAAGGTCGGAAATCTTGGCTTGCCATTTTCTTCTATTCGGGCAACTGCACCCCAGTAGGCATCAATGCGATCAGATGGCAGCAACTCTGGAGATTCCCAGAGACAATAGTCCATGTATTCCATTTGTAGTATATCCCAATCTTCAGTCACCACATTAGGAAATTGATTTATAGGGGTGTGCGAGAAGGGATTTTTCAGGCTCGAGACGAGAACGAGAATTTGTTTACATTAAATTCGAGAATCGAGACGAGATCGAGAAATTTTCGGGTGAATAAAATTCTTACATTGTGTAATGTGTAGAAATCACATTAATTAGACAACTTTATTGACTTTGAATGCAACTAAGACCACAATTGTATTCCTTTAAATGATTTAAATTAGGCTGCTATTTATGCAAATAAAGGTTATTGATACTAGTAATTAGGGACTAATTACTAACTGCTAGTTAGTATTCTAGTAAAAATGAATGATTAATTAAGTTGAAGACAAAAATTTAGCCCTTAAAACAACCCTTAAAAGCCATGAATGATCAAAATATTAACTTATAAAAGATCTCTATATATCACATGATAATATTCAAAAATCAAAATAGATGTTGTTAAATGTTCATATGTATGTAGATACGTACAGCATTTTGATGATGCGGGCCACGCAAAAGATCGATTATTATTGAACGAGAATGATCACGACGCGGTGCGCAAAGTCGCCGGCAGAGTGCGTCACGATGCGGTGCGCTAAATCGTCGATAAGGAAGTTTTACTTCTCTACCGACTCTGTAGAGCGCTGCCATCTAGCGGGAATCGGGCCAACTGTTCTCGAACTAATAAGGCGGGAATTCAAATTTCCCGAGATTTTAGGTTATCTCGATTATTTTCGGGAAGAAAAAATTCTCGCAATCGAGAACGAGAAATCGATTTCTCGATCTCGTTCTCGAAATTTCGAGATCTCGCACACCCCTATTGATTTAGCAGTTTTTCTACTTTATTCCAGTCACCATTCTTTCTCTCACTTGGGTCCAAAACAGTTATGTTTTTTAGGACTTCGTCGTGCAAGGGCAACAAACGGTAGAGTTCACTGGTTCCCTTCACATAAAATTGCCTAACATTGGCAAAAAATGCTGACCTCTCTTTATCATTTATGGTTCCTATGTCTAGTAGTGTTTTTGTTTTGTGGCCTACAAAGAGGCTTTCATCATTCATTTGATTGCACCGGCTGGTGTTTATGTCCGTAATATCGTCTCGTTGAATAACTTCAAACTT
Organism: Isoperla grammatica; assembly: GCA_945910005.1. Taxonomy (NCBI): domain Eukaryota; kingdom Metazoa; phylum Arthropoda; class Insecta; order Plecoptera; family Perlodidae; genus Isoperla; species Isoperla grammatica. Next base: position 52,118,221 of record OX246741.1, read on the forward strand.
TATAAAGCTCGAGATAAACCTACGCAGCAGGGAACGAGTTTCATTGTACAGCTTGTGGATGAATGGTTCCTCATGCTGCATCATGGTGTTGAAAATCGTGAATCGGGGCAGGTTGGCTTGTAGAAAATAAAAGTAAAGTTTTGCTGCATCGGAATGCAAGGTTTCCTTTATTCGTACAACTTGTTCTAAAGTCCAGTCTTACAATGTCCCAATAACTACTTATTCGTCGAATAGCTTGTTTTCTCCATGGCAACGACCAACCAAAACTCTTGAAATCCTCCAAATAGCTTAATTGCTGCAAATAACTTTCCTATTAGGAGATTGTAAGACCGGCCCTAACTTACTTTCTTTTGCATCCAATTGTGTGTCAAAATATTCTTTGAGTGCAGGCCACTGTTCAATTAACCTTTCCACACACTGAAGTGTGCAGAGCCATCTTGTTAAACTTGGCCTCAGAATTTTATGTGTTTCAACATCCAACAGAGTTTGTATTAGCTTGTAGTCATCTTGACGCTTGCCAGAAGTTTTAAAGAACGTATACACATCCCTGGCCAATTGCTCGCACACATCTGGAAGCTCTGAGCAAGCATGGGATGCAGCAAGATGAGATATGTGGCAAGAGCAGTGCAAAAACCATACATTTGTCTGTTCTTTTTTTACTCTTGACAGCACTGAGTTAAACTGGCCAACCATCGCCTTGGCACCATCAGAGGACATGCTGATACAGTTCGACCACGTAATTCCATCTTCTTTAAATGCCTTATCAACAATATTAAACAACCCCTCACCAGTAGCCCTTCCTTCTATCTCTACGATTTTATACAGAAGTGTTTTAACTTTATCTTCACCACTGCTGAAGACCCTAACCATAATTACCATTTGTCGAGTAACAGTAATGTCGGTTGATTCATCAATCATGAGCGTAAAAAAGTCCGATTTCATTATTGAGACAATGTTTTCTCTCAACGGTTCTCCAAGAGCTTGTTTTATAATTAAACTAGTCTTTGTTCTTGACGAACGAAAACTCGTAGCGATGTGGCTATCGGGAAACATCTTCGGGACCAGTTTCGTAAAGTTGTCACTTAACACCACGGGTAAATTGTTCTCCGCTACAAAATTGGCCCACCGCAGCTCTGCATCGACAACGCCGTAATTTTCGCGTGAAAAGTGACTCGTTAGAGAACTGCTTGAAGAAACATCTTTCTCCTTGCGTTGGTGATTTTGCGTGGATGCGTGACGTTCCAGGTCCTTCTTTCCCCCTTTGCCTATCACTAATTCCATTTTACAGTACTTGCAAAATGCAGATAAGTCGTTACTTCCCTTTTTTAGCCACTTTAATTTACTCTCCAACTCACTTTTATACCGCTGAACATATTTATTGCGATCGCGATCGGGCGAAAACTTCCGTCGCTTCTCCATGTTAGAGAATAATCACACCACGAAAATAGGCCCGCTCTGCAGGATGGGAACGATATCGATTCGATATACTCGCGACGTTCGACCTAATCGATGTTGGTTCGCAAGATGGCAACTCAAAAAAAAAAATTGAAATGTAGACTTTATTTCGAAATATCGATACATTATTTCAAAAGTGCCAACTTTTGGAAAAAAAAATAAAAAATGCGGGAAATTTGAAAATTAAGTAAATATCCGTAAAACTTGTACGATATCCTTGTATCCGTAAGGAGACGCAAATATCCGTATTTACGGATGAAATCCGTAAAAACGGCAGCCCTGGTCTAAACTGTGCAGTCGCTGTTCTATTTCCATGCTGTTTGATGTTTCCAGTACCGGTAGTTATCATTTGCCAAGCCCAAGCTTTACCTTTCCTTTATAAGGGGACAAACAATGCACGAACAATTTTTTATTTCAATCACAATTCAGATTGAAGAATTCCCAGCCAGACATACCATACTTTGCATTCCCCCCATCTGCTGGATTAGCTGCTGCAGTGGCGAGGAAACCTTGTCGTTCTGTGGGGGCTGAGGCGCTTTCATCTGAGAGATCAACTGCATTACGGGATTCTTCGGTGGGGGCTGAGGTTGGGGGGCGAGGAACGCCCCCGGGTCTACTACCATCTGTTGCATTACTAGCTGCAACAATAAACCAAAAAAGATTAGTACACAATTACACAAATAGGGGGTTTTACCTATTCTGATAACGATTTCTGAATTTGCAGATTCCGATGGGCCAATTATGATTCTTTATCAAATACATTACAGTCTGAAAATCCGGTTGCATGGCATTTGGTATGAAATTAACGCTATTTTATGGGATATAGGACTCGATCCATGACTGACTATAATAATAATTAACAGCATTACCTGGTCCTGTTCCAGTTGAGAGAGGGTAGCCCACCGATCAGACTGTGACAGCTTCCCATGAACCATTTGTTTCTGGATCATCATCTGCTGTAGAACCATCTGAAACACAAAACAGACATTTATACATATGAGAAATCTTTCTTTTATATTCTATTAATACGAGACCTTTTTCTAAGGGACAATTCTACTCGAATGACATAAGTAGAGATGAGCATGATAATTGCATACCTGCCAACTTATCAAAACTGAAAATAGGGAGATTTATAAAAAAAAGAAACATAGCCTTTATGGTATTGGCGGGCTTATTGCAAAAATGCAATTCATCAAAGACAAAAAGAAGAAAGAAAAAAATAGTTATAGGCTAAACAGTGAAAAATGGCAATAACAGTGCATGTAGGCTACCAGGACTGGTTTTGGAGAAAAATTACGTGAGTGGGCAGAGTTTGAACTCACTGCACACTGGGCATCAAGATATTGGCGGTCAAGCTTCGAAAAAATTCCAACTTTAAGGTCCGAAAATACGAAAATTGATCTATTTACAGTAAAATACTTGAAAATTCGTGAAAATCGTACAAATTCTGTGCCAAATCGGGAAATCGGAAAATAAGGTTAAAAATCGGGCATTTCCCAACTAAATCGGGAAAGTTGGCAGGTAGGTAATTGATATCAGATAACCATGCAAGGCTACAAGGACCACTCTTTCACAAAACCTGCGATTCTTATCAAACACTACATTTTTCGATACCTAATCCTAATATTGACTTTTTTGAACTGGTTGAGTGTGCATGAAATAACATGACCATTCTGAATCGCTGAACATCTGTCATTACCGTACGTAGACCTTTCAGTCGTCAACCAACATGCGTCCCCATCTCGTCAACGTTATTACCTGATGTTGCTCCCCGGGGGTCAGCGTGTTCCACCGATCGTTCTGCGATAACTGGGCGAGAATTATCTGTTTCTGTAGCATCAACTGTTTTTGCAGATTTTGTTGTACTATTTGTTGTTGCTGTTGGTACTGGAACTGTTGCTGTACGATGGCTTCTGGGTCGAGGGGTGGTGGCTTGGTCTGAGGTAGTACGTCGGTATTGTTAGGCAACTGTATTAACAAACGTGCAAAGAAACAAATGTTAGGCAACTACTTAATACAGATGTTATTACTAGTGATAATGGTACATATTTCTTTAGGATTAAAATTAGGCACACAGCATGCCTACATGGTACAAGCAGCACAAACAAGTTATAAAACCAAATTTGACAATAGACAAGTAGTTATTAAGTAAAAATAAAAATTAATTGGAAGATAATTTATTTAACAATAGACAACAAGACAATTAATTAATACAGTCTAGCCAAGTGGGTTGCTTACTTTTAGAGGAGGCATGTTTGGACCGGGCTGGAATGGGATGCGTCCCCATATCTTAATGAGCTCTCCCAGCTGTGAGTACCGCTCGTCACAGCCACGTCGCACCAGAAGATTTACGGTGAAGTAGCCGGCCTTGAACCATTCATCCATCTCATTGGCAGCAAATGGACCTGAGAAAAAGTTAGGCCATCATTTTTGGGCATACGTAGTCCACATTATACACCAGTACAACGAATCGTTTGATCTCATAATAATGGTAGTCTAGACTCTACATATATATATATATATATATAGGAAATATAGATCAGGCCTAAAGGCTAGTACATATGTGAGAGGGAAAGAAGGATAGGAGCCAACAGCTTACCTGAAACCATTTGGCAGGCTGCGTAGCGTAGATGACACAAAACAAAACAAAAAACACAACACAAAAACTTCAGGACGTTTCGACGCTTTGGTCTTGGTCACCAGAAGATATATATATATATATATATAGGAAATATAGAACAGGCCTAAAGGCTAGTACATGTGTGCCCTCTCACACATATATATATATATATATATATATATATATATGTTTGTCTGAATCATATAGCCTACATGTAATGGAAAAAGTGAAGGTTTCATAAAAATAAAACAAATAAAAAAATAAAAAAAAACCTACGTTCCACAAATAAGAAGACTGCTATACTAGTGATGAAAGCAATGAATTATTATGGACCCATTGTTTATATTTAAACTTAGTAGGGAAATGTATTTTAGGCAATCCATTTCTAGAAGGCTTTTTTCCCCCAGGGTTGAGTATTGTTTGTGGGCTATTGGGGATTCCGTACTGTAGCCATGATTTGATGAGGTCAATAAACATTCATCTATCTACACCTACAGGACAGCTCCTACTAGGTATTCTGCACTGTGATCGGGCTTCCCTGACTCGACTTCTGTTTTGGGGTTCCCCTTTGGGCATTCGACCTACCCACAATCCAATATTAGGTGGCATGCCAGTTCACGGCTGCCGTGAAACCAATAGCGTTGGTAGTTCCCAAGGTAAACGACAGGTAGCGCCAAAATGCATTTATCAGACGAGTAGCGCTACCAGTGTAGCAATGCGGAACTAGTAGTTTCACCAGGTACATGACAGGTAGCACTGCATAGTAGAAAATTAAATTAACATTTCTAAAATTGAGTTGTTTTTTGTTATTTGAAGAAGCCTATGCCTGCCATTTTTTTCAAACAGTGTGAAACATAAAATAAAACTTGGGGAAACTATTGGAAGGACTAACACTGCAATAGTTTGGACAAATGGAAGGGATGAGAAAATGACTCTTGAGAATGGTAGGAAGGCAGTGCAGAGGAAGACATGGAAGCTAGGAGACCTTCCTAGGAGAGCAGATCAGAGAGGTGGACGAGAGAGGAGCAGGGGAAAACAGGACGATATGGAAGTTTACTGGAGCAAACCTGACCCCGCCAGAGGGAGGAAACGGTAATGGATAATGATCGTGATGGTTGAAAGTAAAACAATTATTACCAGAAACTACATTCAAGACACTTTTACTTTTGGCATTTTTTAGTTGAAAGAATAATGGAGAAATTCCAAAGTTGCTTTCTAAAGAGCAGTTTGAAGATGCCAATAATTTTATGATTTCCCTACTTTCCTAACTAGCTATTTTTAGTACCTACTCTACTTCAATGATTCATGTAGGCTAAACTGTGTTGTGAACAAAATATGTTTTTTACTTCAATTTTCAAACTATTAAGTATTAACTATTAACTCACATATTAATAATTGATTATTTTATAACTCGATATGTTAGCCAACAGACAGGGTATTTCTCATATATTGTAGTAGCTTTTGTATGCTCAAATGAAATGTTAAATTGCCCAGGTTAGTGACAATGTTCTTCTATCCTAATGGTCAATATTTTTTGTCACTAGGCCTACCCTGAGAAAGAATCTGAATAGTAGGTCTAGGATGATGTAATTGAAGACAGAATATTTTCAATACACATAATATAATTTCTTTAAAGAGCCAAACAATGAATGATATTAAAAAGTTTTAACATCTAGTATGCCCTACAATCACCATAATTAGAAAATGTAAAATTTACCATTGTGCCTATGGTATAAAATTGACAAAATATTAAATGCCCTACCTTGTACTTCCCCTTGTGGATCCATGTAGAACCACTTGTCTTGCGTTTGGCCGTTGCCTCTCGGCACCTCGGCAGTAAGTTTGGCCACCTCCTCCTCGTGCATCTGCATCCGGTCGTCCTCCATCGGCTTCTTGGGGAGCACGCCCGAAAAGAGTCCGCCCGCATTAAACTGGGCACCACCCAGAATGTTATTCGCACCAAACTGACTGTTCACTGACGTCGGAGGTGCGAATCCGATCGTCGTCTTGCGCGGTTGATTAAAACCGGAACCACTTTGTACCACATTTGTTGGCGGAAACTGAGTATTTATGTTGAAACTAGGTTCTTGGAAATTTGAAGTGAGAACGTCCATCAACGGATTTATTGATGGCGCTTGGAAATGGTTTGATGTGATGGTGGGAGACACCTCTTTAATAACACTAGAAGACACTGTCTGGTTTTTACTTAAAGTAACACTGTTGTTCACAACATTTTGCTTTGGAATACTTATGGCTTGTTCACTGGGTGACTTCTTCACACCCGGAGGGCTGTGATTGGTCCGTTTCGTGAGCGAGGGAACCGAACCGGGGTCCGAAGTGAGAACCGACGACGCAGACTGAGACTTGGCAATGTGGGGCTGGCCCCCTGCGTTGTTGGTCTCCGATTTAGGTTTGAGGAGGGGCTGGGACTGGGACTGGGGAGGATGGCTGACTGGGGACTGGCTCGTGTGGTTTGGAGGTTGACTGGGGGTTGAAGCAGGCTTCTTTGTGATGTCGGAAGATTTTTTAACAATGGAGCTTTCTGAAGACTTCCGTTCTTTCATCCCAGGTACATTAACCACACCGTCCTGAAAAACAGAAAAAGAAGTCTGGTAATTAATACTGTACAACAAATTGTATCGCTGTACTGATCAATTGGCTTAAGCCACCTTTAAAACATCTAGGTACGTTACCTGTTCCTCGTCTGAACCATTGCCGCCATGGAATGCCCCAGAAGCATCAAAGCTGCCACCACTTTCACTTGGATTTTCCATGGCCCTAGTAAAAACAGGAATTTACATTAATATTCTGATAATTCTTGTTGCATTGCGTCTCTTTTACAGAAATCGTGGTATTTGAGACGATGAGGGGGCGATACTGAGTATGAAGGAAAAACAAAAAACCCATGCCTTATGCGGGATTCGAACCCCTGTCCTTACATGGCATACACTTGTAGGACTTATGCCCTAACTGCATAAGCCACTGCAGACAGCTAGCACACATTAAGTAGGTACACCTATTATAAATCCAAACATACCACCATGTTCTTTTGACAACAGGCTTTAATAAACTGAAAGGCAGACTAATTTTTAGTAGAACAGAATATAAATTAACAACTGAACAAACAAAATGATTAGCATTCATAGCTTGTATTTACCATTCCGGCAAGTTGTCCGGGTCAGTGTGATGTCGTTCCGAGTCCCAGCCCCTGTGACCCCTCGACCCTGGTTCCCAACGAGCCCCAGGCTCTCCCCCCTCCTTGTCCCCCTCTCGCCAGCTACTGGGACGGGCTGAAAGTACACAATGAACGATATTACTCCCACCCACGTCTAAGTCGTTCCGAGTCCCAGCCCCTGTGACCCCTCAACCCTGGTTCCCAACGTGCCCCAGGCTCTCCCCCCTCCTTGTCCCCCTCTCGCCAGCTACTGGGACGGGCTGAAAGTACACAATAAACGACATTACCCCCACCCACGTCTAGGTCGTTCCACTCTTTATAGCCAAAGCTAGGCCTAAGATAGACAAGACAGAATTTAATTAAGAGGCTAAGAAAAGAAGTCACTCGACTTTACCATTTCTTTTGCTTTCCTACACTCAACAATTGACTTCTTTCATTAACATAACATGCTGTCACAATATTGTGGATTCAGTAGGTCTAGCTATAGACCCAAATCCCAAATTATTTTTAATCTTAATTTTTGCATATACATAATTGGCATCCTGGTCAATACTCTCATACATACTTTGCATTTCCAGGAGCAACTTCCGTGTCAGTTTATTTTTGCATGCCGTTATGTTGCGAACTGTTTTGGACATGGTAGAGAGAGCCACTCACCCCACTTGCTGGTCGGCTGTGTTCTCCACCCATCCTCATCCTCCCCCCCACCCCTCGAGCGCCGCCAGTTGGTCTCCATCCCTCCCTTGCGGGGGGAGGTCGAGCCGTTCCAGTCCGACGGATCGGCCCCGTTTCGTTCGCCCCAGCCCCGTTCCCCGGACATGTTCTGAAACACACAAAGACGCGATACCTTGATACCTTCGTAGTCGTCAAAATAGTTGTCTAACAAATAGTTATCCACTGGCAGTGGAGCTGTGATTGGCTGGCAGTGTGTTAGCAAGCTAATATTTAGTCCATACTTAGAGCTTTTGAGAAATGCCCTTGGTCTTTTAAAGTGTAAAATAACATTTATTTTTAGAGCAGAAATGCTATACATTATACTCAATAAACAATTAATACACAAAAAAACAAAAGAACCAAAGAAAGTAGTCAACAGGTTGTAGAAAGTGTAAACTTAAACCTGAACAATAAATATCATCCAACATCATTCGTTTTCAAACCGAATCAACCTCATCGCAGGTGGCCCCTAGGCGCAGAACCCGAATTAAAGCTACACTTGCATGCATCAACATGTAAAGTGGTCTGTAAAGTATGGCAAGAGAAGCGGCAGAATAAACTATGGCAACAGTACTACTACTGAATCAGGGCCCAAAGGTAAACACAAGTGTTACAGCCTAAGAAGAACAGAGACGGTCCAATTACGGCTCCGGACTGGACATGACCTGCTTGCCAAGCACCTGCATAGGTTTGCATGACTTGCTTGCCAAGCACCTAAATAGGTTTGCATGACCTGCTTGCCAAGCACCTGCATAGGTTTGCATGACCTGCTTGCCAAGCACCTGCATAGGTTTGCATTACCTGCTTGCCAAGCACCTGAATAGGTTTGCATGACCTGCTTGCCAAGCACCTGCATAGGTTTGCATGACCTGCTTGCCAAGCACCTGCATAGGTTTGCATGACCTGCTTGCCAAGCACCTGCATAGGTTTGCATGACCTGCTTGCCAAGCACCTGCATAGGTTTGGGGATTTCGAATCCAGTATACGTAGGATGTGTGGGGTCGGGGAACAATAGGCCTACAAGAAGCATCTCTTTGAATGTACATATCTGAAGAGTGAGCGGGACCAAATGGCACGGATCGAAGGGAATAGGAGTCGTATCTCTACTGGCTAGCAGCTAGAAAACACAGTTACACTACCAACAATTAACAACAATATCAAAAAGGTATGGGAGAAGGCAAGCAAAGGCAAGCAGTGGCAAGGAGCAGTCACAAGAAAAGCTAAATGGAGAAATCGGCAGACTGAGACGGCGCAATTCAGACTGGAAACCGGTCATGATCTGCTAGATTCACACAGGTCTGCATAAACTAGGGATAACTGACTCCAGCACATGCACACTATGTACAACAGAACAGCATACCAGGGAGCACTTACGTAGATGCCCGGCACTCCAAGATATAAGAGATGCAATGGCAAAAGATATGGCGGAGGCAGAAAAAGAATCCTATCTCTACTGGGAAACGCGAAAACGCATGATGACCAAATAGGTCAATTGTTGGCATAAGAAGAAGAAGAAGAAGATGTTACTCACGACGGGTCTCTCGAAGGGTCGACTGTTGCTTCTTACGAAGCCGCCGTTCTTGTCCTGCACGACGTCGCCGGGCTCCTCGTACGAGAGGCCTCTGTTGTAGTAGCCCTGGCCCCCGCCGCGCGCTCGCCCCCGCCCCCGGTCCACCGAGCCCCCGCGGCCCCGGCCCGGCTCGCGGCCCAGACTCACCACCCGCGGCTCGGCAGACGGCGGAGGCATCTTTCCGTTGAGGCGGAGGACCGCGTCGCTGTTGACTCCCCGGTTCCACATGCGCTGCACACACACAATCAATCAATCAATCACCCTAAGTGCACGTAGGCCTACACTCATTCGGAATGGTCTGGATAAAAAGGTTCGATAATTCTTCCCAGTGGATCCTCACGCTTTTCGCACATTTGCAGTCCCCGAAAGTACTTAAAACATTTACCACTTGAGAGATTAAAGGTGCATTCACAATCTTTATTAATACTATGGTTTAATGATTAAGACTAAGCCACAGGCTTCTTTCATTGGCTGGGAGGGAGAATACTGCGCTCTGATTGGCTGTGACTAAGGTTTGTCTTAGTCTTAATCATTAAACCATAGTACTAGTAAAGATTGTGAATGCACCTTAATGGTGATTAAAACTGCTTTGTACACCATTTCGACTGCAATTATAACAGTATGAAGAAATTTAATTTATGTTAGCCTAATTTTTAGGACATTTTAGCATGAGGACCCAACGGGTGGATTTACCAAAGGTTTTAACCCCACTACCGGATAACAAGGCAGTTTTCGAAAGCAGGTTTTAAAAAGTAACTCATCACTATGGTCAAATCATTACTATATTCCTGGTAGTTCTAGTAGGAATTGATCCTTGCTCTGCAGTACCACTAATAATAATCTTATAATTTTAGTTATTTTGTAGTACTGGATCCTATACACATATATGTTAATTATAATGATGAAACCAAGGCTCTTAGACCATGAGAATTTTAAATAAAAAAACTTCCTGCTCTCGAAAATTAAAGCACTTTGTCTGTAACTGTAGTTACTGTCTAATGGTACAGTAATGCTACAATACCAAATGCCCGTAAAAAACCAAAAATGAAGTTGTACACACCGTTTCATCGTCGTTCATCTGGATGAGTGCGAGTGGCTGTTGAGTTTTCTCAACGTACAACGCCGGAATGCCGTTGAGAGGGTCGGGAGCTTTCACCATTCTGTCGAATAGTGCAAGCATCTCCTCTCGGCCGTAACGGTGGTCTGCCAGTTGGTATTTGGGAGGTGGTACTTGTGTCCCGTCTGATGCCATATTGCGTAACCTGAAGGCAGAGAACATGTTTTCCTGTAAAAATCAGAATTACCAGTACCGTACTCTTAATTTCTTGCATATCGAAAAAGCATAAGTGACAAAAAAGATTGTTTGGGAGAGTCTGGAAAGAAAATAAGACAAAGAATTGGGTGAAAGGCATGTACATACAGTGTAACTGTATAAGGTTACGTTAAGAAACAATAGCTATGAGTGATTTTCCATTTAGTCTAAATATTTAAATCATGTATGTACTACTAAAACACAATTTGTATCACACTATGACAATGTACATCGAATCAATTCTTCCACTTGGTCAAATAGACCGATATTTATGGTACGTTTACTGGTTGGTAGGCCTACTGATGTTGTCGAGGGTATAGGGCTGCAGAAGAGTTTACATCAAACGTCTCCTGTGAGAAACCCACCCTTAGTCTATGCCCAATGAAAACTCCAAACCTTCATAGAGAGAGGTAAGCAGTCTAGCTATTGGGCAATGATACAAAGAAGCCTACTATGTTGTGTGTAATGCACTCTTTAATTTTATACAATGTTAGTCTACCTCATTGAAAGAGATTAACACAAAGGTAACCAAGACCCAATGTATGTAAACTATCGGTCAATAACAAACATGCAGAGATCTTCTAAGATATCTAGGCCTAGCAGGATATGCTTACATCTGTATGTATATATATATATATATATATATATATATATATATATATATATATATATATATATATATATATATATATTATATCTCTCAGTCAGTATTTAATGGTGCAAGTGACTAAGAAACACTGGTATCGCCCCACTTAAACTGGATGCATTTTTAGTTGCCCAACAGTAATAATCGACACAAAAAACAACATTTGTAGAGAGATTCAAACTGTAGAAGAGTTGACACATTAACAACCCCAGTGAGAAACGCTGCCTTAATGTCTGCCCAATGAAAACGTCAAGCCTACGTCGAGGCAAGCAGTCAAGCTATTGGGCAACCATATCATCCTCAAGCGTTATAAATTATTGGAATATTATGATATTTTGTAGAGAGAATCAAACTGTAGAAGAGTTGACACATTAACAACCCCAGTGAGAAACGCTGCCTTAATGTATGCCCAATGAAAACGTCAGGCCTGCGTCGAGGCAAGCAGTCAAGCTATTGGGCAACCATACCACGTTAAAGCATAATGAATTATTGGCATATTATGATATTTTGTAGAGTGAATCAGACTGTAGAAGAGTTGACACATTAACAACCCCAGTGAGAAACGCTGCCTTAATGTCTGCCCAATGAAAACGTCAAGCCTACGTCGAGGCAAGCAGTCAAGCTATTGGGCAACCATATCATCCTCAAAGCGTTATAAATTATTGGAATATTATGATATTTTGTAGAGAGAATCAAACTGTAGAAGAGTTGACACATTAACAACCCCAGTGAGAAACGCTGCCTTAATGTATGCCCAATGAAAACGTCAGGCCTGCGTCGAGGCAAGCAGTCAAGCTATTGGGCAACCATACCATGTTAAAGCATTATGAATTATTGGCATTTATTTTGTAGAGAGAATCAGACTGTAGAAGAGTTGACACATTAACAACCCCAGTGAGAAACGCTGCCTTAATGTATGCCCAATGAAAACGTCAGGCCTACGTCGAGGCAAGCAGTCAAGCTATTGGGCAACCATACCATGTTATAGCATTATGAATTATTGGTATTTATTTTGTAGAGAGAATCAGACTGTAGAAGAGTTGACACATTAACAACCCCAGTGAGAAACGCTGCCTTAATGTATGCCCAATGAAAACGTCAAGCCTGCGTCGAGGCAAGCAGTCAAGCTATTGGGCAACCATACCATGTTAAAGCATTATGAATTATTGGCATTTATTTTGTAGAGAGAATCAGACTGTAGAAGAGTTGACACATTAACAACCCCAGTGAGAAACGCTGCCTTGATGTCTGCCCAATGAAAACGTCAGGCCTGCGTCGAGGCAAGCAGTCAAGCTATTGGGCAACCATATCATCCTTAAGCATTATGAATTATTGGCATATTATGATATTTAGTAGAGAGAATCAGACTGTAGAAGAGTTGACACATTAACAACCCCAGTGAGAAACGCTGCCTTAATGTCTGCCCAATGAAAACGTCAGGCCTGCGGTCAAGCTATTGGGCAACCACACCATGTTAAAGCATTATGAATTATTGGTATATATTTTGTAGAGAGAATCAAACTGTAGCTATGAGTTGACATATTATTTACAACCCCAGTAAGAAATGCTGCCTTAATGTATGCCCAATGAAAACGTCAGGCCTGCATCGAGGCAAGCAGTCAAGCTATTGGGCAACCACACCATGTTAAAGCATTATGAATTATTGGCATATATTTTGTAGAGTGAATTAAATTGTAGAAGAGTTGACATATAAACAACCCCAGTGAGAAACGCTGCCTTAATGTATGCCCAATGAAAACGTCAGGCCTGCGTCGAGGCAAGCAGTCAAGCTATTGGGCAATCATATCATCCTAAAGCGTTATAAATTATTGGCATATATTTTCTAGTGAGAATCGAACTGTGGAAGAGTTGACATATTATTAACAATAACAAACAAAAAACAACAACATTGCAGTCTGATGCAATGACAATGAACCTGAGAGTGAGATTAGACTAGCTTGTTTACTATTGAACTACTTTTTTCATCTCTTCACTTGAAATTAGTAGCAGCCGAGCTGTGTTTTGCTTGGATTTGGTGCTCTTTTTCAGCCATAGAAACGCTACTGTTGAATTAATTTAAATATTCCCGATTATCGTAATATTTAGTTTTGTAAGAGCGACAGGTCATTCCAGCTGACTCCATGGCTGCAGTCATGGTCTGTGCATGGGCATGGGGATGGGGGTTGGGAGAGATGCATCGAAAGCTGGCCAATTAGGTACTTTCATTTGTGAAGTAGTGTGATTTACTAGGTGTATGGATGCAATAGAGATTGACTCAATGAATAGAGGGACAATAAGTACCCAATTACTGTACCAATCCTAAAAATGAAATCCTTGACGCGGACCGGTGAAGATATCGTTGCGACCCGTTGTAGAGGGTATTGGGCTGCATGAGAGTTTTATGTTAAACATCTCATGTGAGAAACCCACCCTTACTGTTTGCCCAATGAAAACGTCAAGCCTTAGTACAGGCAAGAAGTCAAGTTATTGGGCTATGTAAAAGAAGATAATACCAATATACCTACCTAGTAAATGCTAATATCAAGTGCCAAATGACTGGAAAAAAACTGCATCTCTGTAATATCGGTACATCACAATAAGTAACTTGTAGAATCAGAACCCATTGCACCCTCGAGTTGAAATTTGGAACATAGACCTCAACCTCAACAACTTGCAATTTCCCCCCTTTTGTATGTAGGTATAACTTGACTTTGTTATACAGTATTCAAATTTAATAGGTAATACATTAATTCTAAAATTTGTAATCGATCAATTTGGGAAGGATATATTCAATATACGAATCGATTCGTAATATAAAACAATATGGACTTGGCTTCTAGCTGGTAGGCCTAGCTTAAATTATTTAAGGTATTTACAAGGTCAATAAATACTCAGAAAGCCTATCGTATTCATTATCTCAATTAAGTTTTTACAACTGAATTAAGACCCAGATGCATAAATGTTGCCTACTGTAGGGTAGCCCCTAAATTGTTGAGGACCTCGTCTTAAGGAAAGTACATAGCCTAGCATACATAATGCAGTTCTGTAAAGTTGATCCACAGCAACATTGGTGCTGGAGATGTCACAGATGGGTGTGTCGGAGCCAATCAGCAGGCGGCTTTCACCAATACTCACATTTGGTTGGCCAAGCCTCACTCATCTGTGACGTACCCAGCCTGAAAGTTGCTGTGGAGCGACTTTAGCAACTGCTGCTTCTGGGCATAATTCCTTCATGATTATCAAGTATGGTTTCAATTAAGGTTAGGCTTATATCCAGTACATCGAAGTGTGACAATACTCACACAGCAGAACATGAATTGGCACTTGGGAGATATCGATTCTTTAAATTAGGAATCAATTGGTACAGGAATCGATAAATCGTTCCTGAATGAAGTAAGGTTTTGGTTCTGGTTTCGGTATTAATCAAAAGTAAAAGTCCCAATTTCGGTCCGAATCAAAACAAAATAGCCTAGGTCTATAGGATCTAGTTACAGTTTTGGCGTTTGAATAAAAAACTCAAATTCAATAGTGTCTAGATCAGGTCTGGGTATGTATAGCTGGACTGTTAAATAAAACAGCTCAGGCCTACTTGCAAACATAGGTGAGAAAGTGATAAAAACATGCCAATAAAAAATAGAATTCATGTTTTTATCCTCACTCCAGATAATGTTTAGATAACTTCTTTGTTTAGGACCTAGTCTTCACCAAAGAGAATGAATTAATTACTGTTTTTTTTCCACTAGTAGGTCTAGCTGGTTTAGTATAAATGGATAACAGTAGGTCCATGCAGATCAGCAACACAACAGGACACATATTTTAAAACATTTAAATGGAGCTACTAGCATGCATAACCTTTGAAGATTGAAGCATGTTAAATGTGTCTACTGAAGGCAAAAGGGTAGTCTGGCTATAAAAACTTTGCCAAATGAACAGTTTTTAGAACCTAATATCTTGAGATGCTTCACTATATTGAAAAGGTGATAAATGAGAGTGATGTGGTCTTGTAAGCACTACAAACCGGATGTAAAAAAATCCAGTTTCAAATATGTTAATCGTTACGGGGAAATTAATTTGTAGGCCTATTACCAACAACGAAATTATTCAAATGTTAGGAACTTTTTAGTCCAGTTTTTGGTTCTTACAAACTTCTTCCACATCAGGTACCGTAGGCTACTCATTGACTACGTTTATAAAGCGGGCCAAGTCCGGACTTATTTTAATAGGCCTACCACCAAGTCCGCTTTCCGTTATCACACTAGTTTTAGCCCGGACTAAAAATCCAAGATGGATTCCTACGAAGCTCGAGCTTATGCAATGTTTTTAGTATTTTTAAACTACCTGTAGAAGGCTCCATGGCAACAAGTGGCCATTATTCTGTCAGCAGGAAGAAGTGTTGATGTTAAACAGCACTCAGCAGTGATGCTGATGTGTAATATGGAAGAGGACAACTCGAAGAGGACAACTCGAAGAGCACAACTCGACATGTTGCGTAGCTACGTGCTTGAAGTCGAGAATCGAATGAAAAAGTTAAATGAAGAAAACACTATAGCCTAACCAAACTTACACAATTCCGCGCGCGTTCTAATGTTAGCAGGCCGTGAGCCATTTGTTGTTGGCTGTCAGTAATGGCCATTGCCATTGAACTCGGATCGATTCCGTTTATCAGCTAAATTGAAGCTCAGTTTAAGCGAGCCAGCGAGGTATCTTTGCCGAACCAAAATACACTCGAGCGTATGTGTTTATCAGACAAATTAAGTACGCACTAGGATCAGCTAATCCGGACTCAGTCCGCTTGATAAAGGTAGTCAATATCACTGTCAACGTATATCACAGAACTCGAAAACGATTTAAGCAAATCGGTTTGAGTGCGAAGCAGTTCATAGATGCCAACATACCAGTACGGGTCCATCGGTTTTTCTGAAAAGCACTTTAGCTCCAACTAACTATATAACTTTCAATACAGTTTGGAAAGTATTGGTATATAAGTTGAATTAGATAGGTACACCCAGGCCAAAGGTTGATATAACAATACGCCTAAAACCGTGTTTTGAAATATGCAGCACATAATGCCGTCTACTAAACAACCGTTTGGTAGGAGACTATGAGGTGACGATGTTCAACTTATGCTATTAGAGAGTTGTTGTGATATATTTTTTTTCCTTCTTGTGCCAAGATGGCTTTTTCAGCCATTCGATTGTCTTACTATCCAATATAAAACTGCTTCCTTTTCTGTAGTAACTTAGTTAGTGGTAGGGATGGGTATGCGTGGCCAGTAGCACACAGTAACCCTGTGTGGGCGGCGTGCACAGGTCCATGCATTTAATATTCAGATGGAAATAGTAAACATGTACACTATTCCATCCCTAGTTAGTGGTCCAGTGTTGTAGTCAGCTGTCTTGACTATCCACTAGTTTAGCCCATGGCATACCTCAACCACCACAGTCATTTGTGACAGTTTTTATGTTTTTAAAGGTTTTAGACCTACATACATTTTTGTGTCAAATGGGTGTGGTCCAAAAATGGTAGATGTGACAGCCATGCTGGATTCGCTTCCAAACCGTGTTTACAAGTTTTGTTTGACAAGTCTATATCCAAAAATATGAAACCATTTTGAACAGGTAGAAGACCACATATTTTCAATACTGTATAGGCCTAGCATTCTCAAGTTATGTAGATTCCTTGGACAGCCCCTGACTTATAACATACCACACATCACCATTGTAGGCCTATGTTTGAATATCAACTTTTAGCATGTAGCACTAAGGCCGTGTCCGGATTCCAGCAGAAGCCTATTGTTGCAAGGACGTGTCCAAACGATGGTAAAAATCTAAGCCCAAATTCTTGATCCAGGTCTAGCTCCAGTTCTAAATATCCAACTAGGCCTAGACTAGCATTGCTAATTCCAAATCAACAGTACTTTCGGACAACAGGCCTACTAGCCTATACTGGCGATACCTATCGGAAAAACTTTTATCTCCTGGGAGTTATGCCTATAGTTATTGTTTTATCGCTGTTGTCATTGAACCAACCATGGTATCTCAATGCACCAACTTTTGGTAAAAAATACTAGATAAAATGTGTACAAACAGAGGCTAATATGTCCAGACAAAACTGAAAGGAAATTGAGCTATGTTTAGCCTATGTGTTCTATTGAATTGTTTTTACACAAAATGCAATACCATGTCATATACAAAGAAAACAAAAGTTGAGGTCTATAATGTGTAGTAACAACAACAGCAACAACTGATCCGTAAGACGTTCATGTCAGATGGCCGTGGAGCTGGAAATCAAGCCACAGTGCACTGTTGTCATTCTGGAGTGAGGTTATGATGCTAGAATTTATCATGTGGTGAATGACAGTCTCTAGCCTACATATGCATGGATTTAAATTAAATTATTTAGTACTATGTATAACAAGCAGAAGATAGTATTTGCCATCAACACGACGAATAACTTCTATCAGTTGAGCTGCTAAAGGGCAGCCATTTTGATCTGGAGCAAAACGACTGTACTTTTTCGATTGCTAGGGCAAAATGCGATTTTGGAACTGGACTAAAGCTTTCGGACAGTAGCCCTACTACCTACGTCATCATAGAACTATGACGTCATCAATGACGTAAATCTGGACCTAGACTTGGAATTAACAATGATAGACGGGCGTTCGGACACGTTCTAAGTCTAACTCTAGATTTGATGTCGTCAATTCTGGACTAGAATTAGCAACGAGAAGCCGAAATTTGGATATGGCCTAAGCCTAGGCAGTATTTGAGAGAACTGATCTTGACTGTAGCTCTGATACTTTTTTGTACTCACTTTTTTTTGTATTTCTTGGCACGAATGATTAGGTAGGTAGTATATACACATTTGATTACGGTACTTATCTATAACTTCAAATAACTTTTTTTTTACAAATAATGTTTTTCGATAGTAGGACATTTCCACTTTAAAAATAGGCCTACATCGTTGTGACATCTGAATCACCTTCAATATGGCAATATGGCATACAAGCATTACATTACGCAGCTGTTCACAGCAAGCAGGGAG
Organism: Isoperla grammatica; assembly: GCA_945910005.1. Taxonomy (NCBI): domain Eukaryota; kingdom Metazoa; phylum Arthropoda; class Insecta; order Plecoptera; family Perlodidae; genus Isoperla; species Isoperla grammatica. The sequence continues at coordinate 52,136,757 of OX246741.1, forward strand.
TGTGGTGTACCAACGTCAGTAAATGAAAAAACCATAAAAGCAGTCATCTGTTTTGGCTAAGTGAGTCACGAAATTCAAGGCACCTTCAAATTATAAGTACCATAGGCCTAGCCCTACTATGATTCACCAGAAGATCGTGAGTGATATTACGCTTACGATTTGTACTTCAGAAGAGTACTAATGATTTTTTTTGCTTTCCTTCTAAATTGGCACCACTAGGGCCTACAACGGAGATGGAGCAGAGACAAATGAAGAAAGAGGAATTTTAGTCGAAAAATACTTCCAGGAACATTAACAGTCTTTTAAAATTAATAGTAATACTGTAGGCCTAGCATAATTTAAATGATTAAGAAATGAACATTTCACAATAAAACTAGGTATGATTAGTAAGGTACCTATATTTGATGTTTTTCTACGAAAAAAAAGTGAGTACAAACAAGTATCGGCAACAGTCAAGTTTTACCAGGAAAACTTAAATGTGTACAATGAACAAATCAATGGTGACAACAAGATAGGCCTATGCGTACTCGTACACCAAGGTGAGATGGCCAAGACTCTCGTATACTGCCTAGGCCTTGCCCAGGCTAACAAAGAAAATGTTTTCACAGAATTAGGGCCTAGGCTAAGCATATTAGTTAATGAATGCATGTGCATCCTCATTACCTTTACTACGATAGATCAGCATATCTTCTTGTGAGTGACATTTTAGCAGCAGTCTTAGCGGGGGGGCATAGCCCTAGACATTAGGCCCTTAAAGGATCCTAGAACCTCAACTCTAGAGCTAAGCCTAGGGCTTGGGCTTGGGCTTGGGCTACTTAGCTGCCTAGGGCTTGGGCTTGGCCCACTGGTGAAAGATACGAGGGTTTAACTGAGAACTAAGATTTTCAAGGTCAGTAAAATATTAGCTTAGGCCTAGCTAGGCGCTAGGCTTACGCCTGGCATCTGTAACCAACACATTTCTAGGCTGGGCACTGGACAAATTGGGATTAAAGGTTAGCCGTAGGGGTCTGAGTCTAAGGTCTAGGCCTAGGCCTAGGCCTAACATTGAACTTACCACTCTGGACCAAACTTCATTGAATCCGTCATCTTTAACAACTTTCTGAAAGAGAAGCAAAATATATATCGTTAACTGTTGAACGCTTTTTATCTGCACGTAGTCAAAGCATGCCTCATAAAAAGATTAGCCAAGGATTGGGCCCCTAGTAGCCACGCGAGCGATATCCACAAAAATAACCCTATGGCCTAGAAAAGCCTTTGTGGCATTGGCAGCAAACTAATATGCAGTCTGGTTGAAAGAACATGTTCGTTATGTTTAAACAAGCGTATATTTAACTACTTGAAATGGACTAAATGAAGTAACAATAAAGCAAATACCACGATTAGAATGTAAACAACACGAGGAGGGACTAGGCTAGGCTAGGCTTAGCTGTAAATGCTAATGCCGAGCTCCAATATAAATCGAGCTTTCGCCAAGGTAGGACTGAGGTGGCAAAACTCCGATTTTGCATTGGCGTTTTTGTTATTACCAAAGTGATTTTCCCGTTGGAATTCGATTTAGTTTTTGAAAGAAACATATCTGATGCATTGGAGCTACAAATAAAACGATATAATAGGAGTGTAAGAAAGAAATACCTTGATTTCTTCTGAGCGTAGGGAGAAAATGAACCACATACGAATATGGCCGCAAGTTTTGATGTAAAACGCATGCGCGAACTTTACGTCATCTACCCAGCAACAAGTACCAACATCACAAAAAGAAAAAAATGTAAAAACTCCCTAGGACAATCACAAAATAACGTGGCAAATGCAACTCAAGTAATAAAATTAGTACACATTTTTAGACTTTTCGTAGGGGGGGATGGTTTTAGTTACAAAGTATGTTTAAATCAAATCTTTATTTTAACTCTAATAACTAAATAAATATTATTAGAAATAATTAAATACAGATTGAATGAACCAGGAACAGATTGGAATGTGAATCATTGATTGGAGGGGGGTGGGGGGGGGGGGGGGGAAGCGGGGGATTACTATCAAAATAAAAAACAAAATAATAAACAATAAGGAATTTTCTAAGAATAGACCTAGGCTACGCGAATAATTTACTATTCGTATTTGATTCGAAAATTGAATAGTAACTACCGGTGTTCATAGTATTCGATATTTCAGTAGTATTCGTTTTGAATTGGTTTCAAACATCCCACTGTTTTCCCCCAATTTGCACTTTACTGCATATTATTTGCCTTGCATTTGCTTACAGTGCTGATAAAGGGTTGCCTTGCCACCCGTCCTGGATTTTCCGGGATGGTTTGGGATTGCTAACTTTCATCCCGGATCCTGGACTACTTAAGTTTCCAGAATGCAAAAAGTCCCGGAAATCGGTATTTTCATCATCTCACTAGATTACGACAATGCATCGAGGTGGGGGAGGGGGGGTTTGCGTCCGAAGTTTAGGCGCACCTGGGCACACCTCCTTTTTTGTAAAGTCTTGTTTTCTTGTTTTTCTCGTTAGTTATTAAATTATTTGCAGAGAAATGTCTGTCACAACTTAATTTTTTTCGGTAAAGACAAATATACTGTAGAGTGAAGCCTTTGAATTTCATAATTCTTCAGCGCTTTGGATCTGTTTCATGCTTCCATGTACCTATTCAATCAATATTCATATTTTTATACTAACAACTCAACACTTGCACTAAATAAATAAAATAAATAAATAAATTCACATTTAGAGTCTACCCACTCAGTAACTAAACTGATTCCCAGAGGTGAAACTATAGGGGGGGGGGGGAGGGAGACCCCCCTACCCCACGAAACTACATCCAGGTTGAAATAAAGTTAGTACTTACCTTACGCATGAATAAAAATCGGCTGTTTCAGCTGTATATTTCACCGATATTTAGAATACAAAGTCACCTTAAAACTCGTTTTAGGCTATCAAAATTTACAGTCCCCCAAAACAATTTTTGCCTTCGACGAAGTTGCCTCCGGCAGCTGGGGCTTCGCCCCAGACCCCAACTAGTCCACGCCTCCTCGTTCTTTGGAATATTGTCCTAGATTACTATCAGGGAAGAGCTGGCAACCCTATGCTGATACAACTAGTCAATAAAGCTTGAAAACCAATAATATGTATCAATTAATTCAGTGTAGTACTACTACATGTTTGTGGGAAATATTCTATATTAGACTTATTGAGTGTGTACTATTTGATATTCTTATTAGAACTAAAAAAAAAAACACACTATTTGCACACCCCTACGTTTGGATCACATTTGGGTATGAATATGATGCTTAGTGTTAAAAATTTTGTGATTTAAAATTGGAGTTTTGTAAGGTCACTTGAAATTTGAATTAAAGGGGGATTACTGCAAGTTTTTTATTTGTGCATAAGGATCAGAAAGTATAACTAATGTTACATCTTATTGTGAATGTGAACCAAGATTGGTTTGAAAGAAAACACTGGAGCTTCCAGCCAGATACAATTTTCGAGTTCCTCCATTGCCTGCCAGTGTTGTCGTAGTATACTACAGTCATAAGAAATACTACATATTATCTTGAATAAACAACGGGAGTCTCAGGTCAAAGCTGAACTAGGTAGCAGCACCTGTCCTGAAAGATCAAACTTTGTAATTCATTCCATGTTATGCATGGTCGTAACTCGTAAGTCAACTGTCTACTGTTGACCGGAAATATGTTTGCTTTGTATCTAATACCAAAGAGATTCTGGATCACAAACCTTGTAAAACATTACTACAAAATTTAAGATTTAAATTTAGAAAATTTAAGTATATAAACGACTTCCAACTTCAAAGTTGCGCCTGAGACCATAAGCACATTAAGTTACACTTTGTAGGCATAATTAAGTATGTTTAAACAGTATTTAATAATATATATAATGTTGATAAAATTGAAACCATTGCGGGTTAGTCTGCCACGTCCTACCTCCATATTATGCCGACGTTTCATGGACCTTGTGGTCCCTATCCTAAGGGCGTCAAACTCCAACTGATGTCTCCGGCGCTCACTGATTGTGAAACTGCGTGCGCCGTTACCCCATATTACTAATAACTAGGGGTGTGCGAACCCTCATTTTTTTTCGAACCGAACCTTCATATCAGACCGAACTTCGAACTCCGAACTTCGAACTTCGAACTTTCTTTAAAGTTTCTAAAGTTGTGGTTAAAACTACTGTAGTGTAAATGGGAGAAGAAATATGGTCATGCGAATAAATTGATTTTACTTGTTGATGGTGCCGATTCCATTTTTCTAAAATATTTATAACTTAAATGTGACTGAAAAACATTATTTACGAGCCCGGAACACATTAAAGAGTTAAAATCAAGTTTAGACAGGCTCAAACGGAACACTAACAGGATGTAGAGGGAAAATGGGGCCCGAAAAGGCACTGCCTTAAATGTTCTGTTACTTACAATAGGTTGTGAATGACAATTTAGAAGGCATTGCCTAGCCCAACAGTTTGAATTTAGGCAGGAAGGCGGTTAATTCAAATAGTTCGTTTTCAAACATGGTTTTAATTTTTCGAACCGAACTCGAACTTTTAAAGTTGGTTCGAGTTCGGTTCGTTTTCGAACGGGTTCGCACACCCCTACTAATAACTTAACACTGGATTAAAGAGAGGCCAAAAGGATATACATATATACTGGGGATTGAATAATAATAGGGCAGGCGCACCGTTCGTTCTTGGCGGCTCAACACAGTTGTGATGCACGTTTGGGCAAGACATGTATGAGTGTGACGGAAGATTGCAGTAGGACCACTCTTTGCTCAAAGGTCTTGTCAGTTTAGGTAGAAACAGCCCAACCAAGGTCATCTTAAAACAGCAGAAATAAAATTTATTTGCACAAAGAAGATGTTCTAGATTGATAAATCTATATGATTATACAAGTAGGCCTGCACAAATAACAAACAATAACAAATATTTTGACAAGTTTCAATTTGATAATCAAATAATACTAAAACCCATTTGAAATTAAAATAATTAAGTTTGATGGGTTAAACAATAATCAGAAGAAATATATGATAATACATAACTTGATGAGGCAAACCACTACTTCTTTTTCTTCTTTTCACATGCCCGCATTTTCGGCTTACTGGGCGTTTGTCTTGGAGGGTTGGTCACGCACTTTGTCTTGCAGTGCTACAGATAGTCATTACTACACCCATCTTGTCAGGTCAGATAACGATTACCCATCCCATGTACACGCAAATATAAAATACAAAACGTATGCATTTGAGACAATGACGAGGGCCAGACCCACTCATGTCCAAACCGCACGTTAATACTTTTCATTTGCACACCAAAAAGAAAACAATTTTTAGTTTTTACCCTAGATATTGTAGGCCTACAAAAATATTTGTTATTGCAAATTCAATTAAAGCTAAAAACAAACGATGTAGTTTTTGTGCAAACCTAATTCTATAAACTTCAATTTGATGGTTAAACCTTTTATTTTTTTTTAATGTTGTGAATACAGCTCAAAATTGCACTGTGGTTACCTTCATGACAAATACGTAATATTTCAAGGTAGACTAGTCCAATGTTTTAGTTTACAAATCGTAATGATGCCGAAGCTGGTTTGAATGTGTATCACATTACACAAGGCAATGTGGTGGCAACGAGGCTCGACGCGTCTACACGAAGTAGTGTGGCTTCTTGACCGTGACTCCGCAGTCTGCCAGAGCCGGCGTCAGGTCTTCCATGGTGAGATTGTACTTCCTGTCTTTACCCTTCGTCTTGGAGGGTTGGGTCGCGCCGCGTGTCTTGCAGTGCTGCAGAGAGTCGTTCGCAATGTCCGATATGAACTTCTGGGCGGCCATGGAAATCAGTCGGACACTACAACACACACAAACCGGATGCTCAGACTAAAATACTAATAATTAAATATTGTGTGGTTGTATGTATAAACTTTTGATCAAACTTTCGTTAAAACTCACTTTCAATTTTGTGAAGGTTCTCTAGATATGAACAGAAACGTTAATTTCGCACATTTTCATAGAGAGCCTACCCTTTGCCTTTAACAACACTGTACAAAGCCTAGTGATTGTGCTTACATGACAAAGTATTATGGTGAAACATCTTTATAACAAACTCTTGGGGACCACATTATTATATTGTTATAAAGAACATTTCTTTACAAAGGCTAATTTGTATTGGATAGCGAGAAAAATGAATGGCTGAAAGGTCATCATTGCATAAGAGGAAAAAAAAAAAAAAACAAAGGTGGTATCTTTACATGTATACAATCCTTTTGGGACCTCAAAAACATTGTATACTTGGAGAGGTCAAAATGGCTGAGTTAATTTGAACTCAGAACAAGATTAACATGTTCTAATGAGGGAAAAGGTACAGAAGGACGACAGCTTACCTGAGAACACGAGTTGGCCGAAACATCTGTGTTTATTTATTTGTCTTCTCCTCTATATGTTTCTCAAAGTGACCTATCTACTTTCTAATTGTAATGTTCGTCTAATTGTAAATTATTGTAAATATATGTAATCTCCATCTCAACACGGCTGCCGATCTTGTTTAAGGTGAGCTGTTGGTTCCTATAACTCTTTCCCTCTCAATACTATCTACTTTCTCAGGTAAGCTGTTGTCCTTCTGTACCTTTTTGCTCACTAGAACATGTTTATCTTGTTCTGAGTTCCAATTAATTGATTTTGTTATAAAGACGTTTGTTATAAAGAAATTTCATGGGTACTAAATACTAATTAATAAGCAACATGCTGATTACCGATACTTACATTCTGGGGTCCGAGGCGTCACAGCCTGAAGCAACGAGATAGTGTCGTATTATGGCATCCGGGAGCTGTGACAAACAAAACGATTAAACTTGTGCTAAGCACATATACATTAGGGAATATTTAACATTTCCAAATACGTATTGATTTCATCACTGAAATAGATAGGTCTTCCACATACTTTTCCCCATTTAAAACGACACAGTTTGATTATTATAACGTGACAAAGTTTGAAATGCTATGTAATATCTAGTAGGGCCTGTTAAATACTTAGTCCTCCCGAACTAATGTGAATACGATAACTTACGGTGGGAGTGTAATCTTCCAACTGCACGAGGAAATCACTAAGAGGCTGTCCCGCCAAACTGTCGTCATCCAATCCACTGTCATTGTCGCTGAGCGGGGCGTCGTCAACCATGGCTGCGATCAATCAACGTGTCAACAACTTGCTGCAACTTAAATCAAAACAACACGTTTACCTACATGTAACGAGAAACATTTTCATTTGAGAATGGGTGGAACTGTTAATGTGCACAAGCCAGCATACAGACCTAGATCAGCGAACCTTCTTGGAAGCAGTCTGCCAACTATGAAGAATTTCATGTTATCAAACTGTGGATTGCTTTGAAACAGCTCAGCCATTATTTTCTCTTTTTGGCCATTTCCATTTTTAGATATACCTATATTACAACGCGTATCCTGGATGATCTGTTCCAATGCTATAATTGTTCACTAAACCTCTTTCCTCCGAATACATCAATTCAATATACTCCTATGTTACAAGAGCTAGCGCCCACATCAACATGTCGGCCCATAACCTGTCCCTATTTTCTCTCCATTAACAACATAAAAACCTCTCCCTCCATGATATCCTGCAAACACAATCTCAAATCCAATCCTCCCAAAGAAAAGCTTTTATTCTATTAAAGAGTAGGCCTACCTATCTGAATAGAGACTTTAATTTAATTATATATAATCCTCCAAGCCTGCAAACATGTGCATTTTATTATGGTATCATCATCATCTGTTGCCACGTCCAACTCTGCGTTGGGTCGGCATTGAAGATAAGCCTCTCCATCTTCTTCTATCCTGCCACCACTCTTCCCCCTCAACTACATTCCAGTCCCCTCCTCCTAATATATTAATTTATATGTTATTTAAAATTAGTAATATTAATTAGCTGCCAAAGAAACACAAGCTATATTTGTGCCATGAGATAATTTTTAACTTGATAAACAACTCACTTTCATGTACTCTCGTTTTGGGGAGACACACCCCACGCAAACCCAAACTTCAATTACGTATTATGATTACTATGTATCCTATGTACGTATATGTCAACTGGAAATAAATAAATAAGCCGATTGATATGTCAGTTCTGACATCATGTCCTGTTTTCCCACCATAATTATATGTGGAATTTTCACCCTGATAATATATGTGTGATAATATTTATGAAAATTAAATACTTTTGACTTCAAACATCATCGATAACGACGCTGCCCGCTGCCAAACTTTCTCACTACGTAGCGCTAGTGCAATAAATCCTTCTTGCAAGGTCTGCTTGATTCTGGTGAAGCATTTGGGAAGCCGGTAGCGGAGATCTAGTACACATTGGCTCGGCCAGAATGGCTAGAGACATAGCGCTCTGTAGGTCGAGCTTTGCTTCGGAGCCCCCGAGAAGGCTGTGGAACAATGTAGCGTTCAGGAGCTGCGGACTTGGCGCGCTCTACGTCGAGCTTTGCCTGTACGGCGCAATTTAGTAACGACGAAACAAAAAAACACTAATATTCCCTATTCCAACAAAATAAAGTGATCTACATCCACATTTGAAAATAAATAGCATCAGTATTTCTGGTTTTGGGGATTGAGGATAAGAGGATAATAGAATGGTAGATTATTAGCACATATCTCGATTCCGGAACACATTTTTCAATTTAATTAAATTAACACAGAATGATGCCCATAAATTTTATTTTAGGCACTTCATAAATACATTATTGCTTCAAAATACAAGTTAGTATAATATACAGAAATGATTGAGTTAAATGAGACTAACATTCTTTGGTTTGATTTGAACACAATGTTAATATTCAACTAATACTTTGAGTTAACAATTATTTTACCACTAAAGGTTTTGTACTAAACTATTAAATTACTTTACTTACTAATAATAATTAATTACTGTACTTAAATTAGTCGAACTCTCCATGTACAAAAATAGGACATGCTTTAATACTTATCTCACTAGTATTCCTTTCAGTAGATATGTCTACTCGGTGTCTGAGACAGGCATCCAATTACAATGCATGCCTGTTTGACATTGAGTATCAACCTTGAGATATCAAATTTCACATTGTTTACAATTGCACAGACAGGTGTGAAGGTTACCGGTATTCATCCGTATGTGCACCGATGCGATATGGTAAGAGAATGCCCACACACATACCTACATGCTCTTGAAACAACAACATTTGTGCTGACCATAGCTAATTCTTCTTAGTCGAATATATAGGTACTGTTATTCGTGCATAAGTATATGCAATAATACAGTCTATATATCAAACACCTTACGACTAAGGGCTGGTATTTCAATGTCCAGTTAAAATCTACTTTGCAGTTAAATTGTTTTCGCCATGACAACGGCCAATAGAAATACACCAAACTTGGCTTACCTGACAGTTAAATTTACTTAACACTTTAACTGGACATTGAAGTTAGAGGCATAAATCAATTAGTAGTAGGCCTACTAAAACTGGCAGTTTCTACGTACGTACAGTACTCCAATTCAAAGCAAATGATTATATTGTACAGTGTTGTTATTGTCTAGTAACTATCCAGGCATAAACTAGCAACTCGAAGCATGTAGATGGGCATATAATATGCAAACGTTCTTCTTAGATCATACTTGACATAGGCCTACCAGTACATGCAAACTTACTTAAACTCATTTACATTAGAAGCTGGCTTAAGCATTAAAAACATTAAATCGTACAGTTTGCAATATAGTCATTCAGCACACGTGGAGTATTAACTGGTGAACAGAAAACACACGTACATTAAACAAACGATAAATACAAACTTGTGTCTATGTGAGATTGTGCATCTAGCTGCAAGTGACATTCCCAGAAACAGTCCCCTTATTATATCGCCGTCCGCTAAATAGTACACATTTAGCCCCGGACTAAAATTACTCTTAAACAAAAACTCAGACAGGTATTAAGAAGTGAATTTGGCCCACTCCTTGGCTAGCTGTGGCCTAATAACTTTGTCAAAGCTGGCTATAGTAGACGGTGTTATATATGTACAGTAGACGCTCTAATTTGTGGCAACATAACTGAGAGTGGTTCACATACAGAAAAAACAGTTACATTAATTTGGAGCCTACACTGAACAAGATGAACACAATCATTAATAGTTGTGAAATACTCAAAACAAAATTGTCAGTACCTAGTGAGTGGGAAAATATAAAAAATAATTATGTAAAAAATATATGAAATTAATAAAATAAAATGAAAAAATATATGAAATCCCTGTATTGAAAACAAGAACTGTAAGCTACAGTAGACTACCACAACTTTATTGTAGGAAATCTAGCCCGATACAACTATAACAGGCTAAACAAAATTACTTTCAACTTTAGACTGGAACTTAACGTTCTTTGATCTAGATAATATTTAGTGGATTTGGACAGGCATATTTCTGGGCCTTCTAATACTCAACTTTCTCACTAGGCCTACAATTATTGCTACGCACAGCTTTCAAACCATATGTAGATAACTACAAAAACAGTATCTAATCAAATATACAATACTCTAACTAAAAATAAACATTCATCTACATATATTTAACATTGTTAGCACTTTTATTTGGCATCATATGAAGCTCTTCATTTTGACTACCGTCAATGTGACTACGTATCATATTTGCAACTCAATCGCTCGTTCTCCATTGCAGTCACAAGTCACAACTATGCATAGGGCCTATGGTACTGGATAAGGCCAAAATAACGAGTTAAATGAATATGACAAAAATGGCAACCAAGCCAAACATTCTCTTGTTACAAGTGGTCTACAGACTACACATAATATAGCACGCGGGGTTATGTAGCGCAGTGTTAGTGACGACAGGGTTGAATAAAATATATTGTATGGACAGTATGGAGAAAAGAAGGGCAACCCTGAGATGGCACTAATCATATTACCTATTCAGATAGTATAACAAATCTAGATTTTAATATGAACTTTACAGTAGGCCTACACACAGTCTGAGGTATTTTGTAACTACCAGTATTAACTTTTACAATTGTATTTTACTGCATAGTGGTGTGTGTGTGTACATACACTTATATGTGTCACACACAGAAACTTATTGATCCGGAATAAATGTTAAAACACACACACACACACACACACAATTATAAAACAGTACCAAGGTCACTTACTTAAAAAAAAACGTGAATTTTCAGAGTAACACGTTCCTACTCCTTCCTCAGATCAAGGGCAATATATTTGTGTGTGTGTTTTAATATATATATATTATATATGTATGGCATGGTAGCTTAGATCTGTTTATCATTATATGAGTACCTATAAAGCAATTGTAATCAAATAATTTATCTTACGAACAATGGCTGTCAAATTGTGGTAGCCACAATCGGGCAAGACTTATGGCGTGAAAGTGACACTGACACACAACCAGGGTAGAAAACCTACACAAAGATTTGATGACACCTTCAATAAAGGACCAATAAATAAGGCACTAGGGTGTTTGCATATCAAGAATATAGGCTACTATTCTATAATACCCATATTGGCAACTATTGAGTCTTCCCACTTGAGAGCTATGTGGGTGGGACTGGATTTAACCACAGAAAAGTAGGCCTATGATTAATATAGGCCTATAGAGCCAAGTAAAATTCGCGTTACGAAATGAAACGAAACTGTAGTTATACCCCTAAAAATGATAATTAGACGAGACGTCGTGTCAGCATTTTAACTATGCAAATTTTGAATCACGAAATATCGCGATTTGGAGCTTCAACCACGAAATCCACGAATCACGTACTCGCGAAATAAGACCGAAATAACGAAAATGGGTTACATATTGGCCTTAAATAATTGTTAGTGTAAGAAAAAAACGAGCAGAAGAATTAAAATAAAGGAAATAGGATGTACTGTTTATACGCACCAATGACTCGTCTTTATTTGAGTGATGTCCCTAAATTGATTAGGTATATAACTTTTAATTTTTTGCTTGTTATGCACCTTATAAAAATAACACCGCCAAAACGCGAGATTCACATTTTGAAAAACGAAATTTGGGAAGAAATAAAACCATTTCTGTATGGGTCTATTAATATAATGTAAAGGATGAAAGGGACAAAACGTCGGGTGGCATGAATTGGAGGGAACAGGAGTCCTATCTCTACTGGCTTACCAGAAAATACATGATGACATGAGATGCCAATTGTGGGTAGGTACCGGTATAAGAAAAGAAGAAGAAAGAAGATATAATAATAACTAGGGATGACATCGGGTACCCGGCTCCAAATATTACCTGGAGCCATTTTTCGGGTCCGGGGAATTTTTAAGTCCGTATCTAGGATAAATTTACGCGCCAGTATTGCTGCAGTCGATGCTGGTGGAGCCAGCAGGTAGGGCGCCCACCTACCCTTCCACAACACGTGACTTGGCGGGGAACAGAACAGACGCGAACCGACTTGCATTCGTTACTGTTTGTTCTTTATTTAACATTCTGATGAAGATTCTGGTTGATACTTGTTCTATTACTATTTATTTTCCTTAAAATATCCCGTTGTATGTAATGTAAGTGCTTCAGTTGTATGTTGAGAAATATTTGCTTACTTTACGTGATTACTGCAGGCGTATTCTGAGAGGGTAACCGAGCGGGTGGCATGCATATCATTCGTCCCTCGTATTCCCACCCAGCGCACTTCACAAGGCCTAGCAACAACCTTCAAATCAAGCCTACACATCGAAAAATATGTTTTCAGGATCCGGGTACCCGGGTAATATGAGAGCTGGAACCGGTTCCGAATTTTATTACCCGATGTCATCACTAATAATAACTGTTCTACTCCAACAACTCTGAACACACAATCGTACGAACCGACCGACTACTCTATGACTACGGGCTTGGCAAAGACCGGCACGCTAAACGAGAAGTGCGGCGTCTTGTCCTGTAGCGTGAGGAACTTGCGGATGCCGGCCGGGGACTCCCCGATGTGTTCCAACCAATGGAGGACGATCTCAAGGTCGGACGGACACGACCTCGTGAACGCCGGCTCCGAGTAGGCCGCGTGTAGGTAGCGCCACAGGCCGGTCAGACCGGCGGGGATCTGGTAGCCTGCAATACAGTTCACTCGGGTTATTTCTCATCGTTATAAAAGCTCAATCTAATTTAGTAGGGGTGTGCGAGTACTCGAGTTTTTGAGTCGAGTCGAGTTTTTAGTACTCGACTCGAAATTCACAATTACTACTCGACTATCGAGTTTTTTTCGAGTTTCGATTATTGCGCGATATATCGCTGGAGATCGTCAAAACGCTGTTTATACTACACTGATGTGGGCGTTGGAGGCGGAGCTTAGTTGAAGCTGCATACGTAAGCCCCACCCAAACATCCGGTATGGCTACGAGACATTGTTGGAACATCATTTCCTCTAGATATTTTCTTCAACTTCAATGGCTGGCCTGTCTTTTTGAAGGCTATCTGTTTTTTGTATCGTGTTTTTTTTTGTGCGATCGATAAATGCACCGAAATGTGTGCGGCAACTATGAAAGTCAATTGTGGAAGCACAACAAGTTGTGCTAGACATCTTCAGATCCACGCAGAGTTTACACCAGCTAGGCATAGGCCTACAAAACAACAAGGCCTGGCCTAGTGTTATTCCTATGGTAGGCTAGGCTAGGCACAAGAGCCTAGGCCTAGACCTAGATTAGCATATTGCATTTGTAACTAAATCTAAACTCACCTTGTAATTCTTTTGGCCTTTAAAATGTCTTAAGTCTAGCCATACACCAGCTAGGCCTAGGCCTAGGCCAATGCAGGCTAGGACACAGCTAACACTTCATGAGTATAGAATGAACTCTGTTTTGAAGTGGCCTGCTACTGACCCAAAGGCCAAAAGAATTACAAGGTGAGTTCAGATTTAGATTTAGTTACAAATGCAATAGGCTAATCTAGGTCTAGGCCTAGGCTCCCTAGCCTAGCCTACCATAGAAATAACCCTAGGCCAGGCCTTGTTGTTGCCTTACAACAGGCCTAAGTTAAGATTACTTACTGTTAACTTAATACTAAGCTATAAAAAGTAACAAGAAATGTATTCACCTTGTTGTACGATTCTTTCTTATAGGCTACCTATTTCCCAATGAATCCCAGCATATTAAAGTACTTCAATTTTTTACTACTCGAACTCGACTCGAAAAATTTCTGGTTTTGTACTACTCGAACGCGAACTCGACTCGAACCAGAAAATTGCTACTCGCACACCTCTATAATTTAGCCTACGGAAGACGCTACTGACTTTTTTTTTTTTAAAGAAAAGTTTAAGTATTTTAAAAAACCTCTAGGCCTACACCGCATAATAACTGCCCACAAACGTTTCACTGCACCTACGGGTTAATTTAGTTTCATTTTGAAATTGTCCACATTTGCAAACTGTAGACTATCTTCCACTCGCAGATGCATTTTCATGCGTTAGTACTAAACCTAGCCTAATCACAATTTTTCATTTTAGGCCTACCTTGCAATATGAAATTTACATGTCTACTGATCCAGCCTTAAGCACATAAGTACAGTAGGCCTATCCATCCAACATTATATTAAGAACTTACATGTGCAAATACATCTGCGGATAAATAAATATATACTCACGTTGAGTGATCAAGACAGTCACTAGTCGGTCGAAACGTCTCAGAAAATGTATTTGTTTGTATACTCATCTTTATGATTCTCAAAGTGACCATCTACTTTTTCAGGTAAGCTGTAGTCCTTCTGTACCTTTTTCCTCACTCAAAATTATCAAATAATCTGTCCTATTCACCTGTAAGAAACCACACACTACTGCTCGACTACTGCTACCTGGTGCAGGTGATAAGCAGTGCTTAACAAATAATCTAGTATATCTGTAGCTATCTCGGCTCTACCACCAGCTTACCCTTGATGCCGGCTGCGGCCACGCGCACCTGATGCAGCTTGGGCAGCACTTCGCAGTCGAGCAGAGACGGCCTCGACCCACAGAGGAACGGGCGGCCATTGCTGCACAGATACTGGTCGAGCCGCCGCAGCTCAGACTCGAGGTGGCCGGCGTCCTTCTGGACATCGCGGATGTAGAAGCAGAACTTCGAGTGGAAGTCCCTTGAGGAGAATACACTTGGTTACGGGATGATGTTTGCTACGATACTATCCAACATAAAGCTACAACAATGGCTACCTACTCTGCACAATGCCATGTTTCCATTACCAGAGCTTAATAGATTCCCAGTTGGAAACTGTATTAGGTAACAGGAATGGTCATCAAGATTGAACTTAAGGTAAATTTTGTCAGTTTATTATCAGGATTCTATGGGATTGTAGGGCCTAATGAAAGAAGCACTTTCCATTATAGTTACAGTTGAAGTTACTGTTAGGCCTACAGGCCTAGTTGTCGAGCTATTGTACACCACGTATCGTACGATATCAAATGGACAAGCTGATGCCCAAGCTAGGCCTTAGTTTAATAAGTTATAGTCAATATAGCCTAGTGTCTAGGTTAGGCTATATTTACCTTGTTGCTAGTTCAGCATCAGGGTCTTCATCATTCAGCTGTAACACTCCGCCATGAAACTTCGCTTCAAGACAAGCCACAATCTCGTCAGCGACATCCAAAGGTTCGTCGATATCATTTCCCAATGATAAAGCAGGCACACGCAATCTTAAACCCAGCCGGCGAAAAATCTCAGGGGGTCGGGATATATTAACGGGAACGGTTTTGTATGTTCTCAGTATTCCAGCTGCTACTTTTAATTCCGCAACCATTAATACTCTCTGGCTCTGCGGACAGGCTCCCAAGCTCTGACCATCTCTTCCAGCTTTCACAAATAATGTCAAGTCGCACATCTGAAAGGCTAGGTCCAATAGTAGCCTAGGCCTAAAGCACACCTACTAGGGCCTTGGCCTAGGCCTACACCTGCACTTG
This sequence comes from Isoperla grammatica, assembly GCA_945910005.1. Taxonomy (NCBI): domain Eukaryota; kingdom Metazoa; phylum Arthropoda; class Insecta; order Plecoptera; family Perlodidae; genus Isoperla; species Isoperla grammatica. The sequence continues at coordinate 52,152,712 of OX246741.1, forward strand.
CACTTGAAATTAGGGTAGGCTAGAGGCCTGTGCACAATATCTAGGCTAGAGCCTAGAATTCAATCAAGGTCTAAACGATGAAACAATAAGTATTATAGCCTACGCCTACACTAGGCCTAACCGATCTTCTAAGCTAGGGTTTAGATAAGATAGGCTAGGCTAGCAAAGGCCTTGGCCCTCGTACATCCAGTTCTCGAGAGCAATCAACACTTCCCTTATATGACCAGAAATGTCAAGTACCAATTCCATTTAAATTAATAGTGGGCGAGGCTGTTTTTGTTATTTCGCGCTTGGAAGTTTTCCGCGTAGATGTCGCACTGACTTTCAGACTAGTCTAGGGTCGATCCTAGGCCTAGGCTAGGCTCACTAGCCTATCTCGCGTTGTACTATTTATAACCTCAAAATATACATAAATAGCCATTCGGTAATGTTTATATCACGATGCAACTTCTGACTGTATAACTAGACACAATAGCAAGAACGTTAATTAAAATGCACGTACATTTAGCGTAAATACATGAGTTTGAGAAAAAAATAGAGGTAAACTCACCTTACAAGTATTGTTCTTTTGCTGCCAAACAGACCGGAACAAAAAACACAATTGTTGACGGTCACTACATCCGGTACGTTCGTCCTGTCCAGGAAGTAAACATGCGCATGCGCGCACACGACCAAAACTGTGACCAATCAGGGCGAGGTGGTAAATTATGTTAAATTTGAATACTATTCTAAACACAAAAGAGTAATAAATTAATACCCAAACATGAATGGAATGAGTGTTTATTTACTTATTTATTGTCTATCCACTCACATGGGCTGTCAAGTTTTTCAAGGTTCATTATCCAAATGGGCCTTATTAATAATGATTAGGACCTTTTTCATTTTCTTTATTTTAAATTATTACTTATTATTTTTTATAATTAAATTAAATTAACTTTAAACACTGTTACCCTAGAGGAAGTAAAAAAAGTAAAAAACAATTAAAAAGTAAAAGTTACTCTTTTTACTAAAGGTGCGAGTAGCTTACGAGAATTTTCACGTTGCCGTCACACGGAGAAGAAAAACAATGAAAAGTGGAAAGTTCTCTTCACCCAAAAGTAGGATCATGTTCAACAAGTGGAAAATGAGAAGTACAATGTCCTTGAATAGTTGATGGTGATTGGTCTGTCTGTTGCACGAGTGACCGTGAAGGGGTGAGGGCGGGGGGGGGGGGGAAGGGGCACTCCTGTCTGCAAGAGAGTGTTTGTTCCCCCCCCCACCCCCCTCACCATCGTGCAGTGGCAGCGCTCCACCCCCGCTTGCCCCCCGTCTCGTAGCATTGTTATTAATTTATTTTATGTAAATTTTATAATAAATTATAAATATTCAATAGGGTACGCACATATGACGTAACAGCCGAACTACAACAATGGAATAAATGAAGATAAGATAAGATAAGATAAGATTTAACACTTAAAGGCTGCAAATGGGCCACAACTACCCGGTGGCAACCTATCCAAACCTCCCCCCCTCCCCACCCTCCCTCATCACCTCCTTTTCTTCAATCTATTTCTAAATTCCCTTACTGACTCGCTCTCAACAACCTCCTCGGGTAACTCATTCCATTCCCTTACCGTTCTCTCAACAAAACCAAACCTACCCAGATCACTTCTCACTACCCGACACTGAAACTTCCAATTATGATCCCCCCTCCCTCTATAAACTCCTTCTTGCAACCTGCTCTGGATTTCCCCCCACCCTCCCTTCCCCCTAGCTGCTCTATATAAATTACACATCCTATCACTCCTCCGTCTCTCCTCTAAGGACTCCCAACCCAGTTCCCCCACCATTGCTGTAACACTATCATAAGCCCTTACCACATTCCCTAACCTATCTTCCACATACCTCCATCTCCTAACTTGTCCTGTAACCTTCCTTGCCGCCCTACGCTGCACCTTCTCTAATTCCATGACCTCCCCCTTCCTCTGTGGATCCCACACCGCACCACCATATTCCAATATAGGCCGTACCACTGTCTTGTAAGCCATATCCTTTACCTCCCTACTAGCTCCCTTCAAATTTTTCATCACAAACCCTAAGTTTCTATATCCCTTTTGTAAAATCCCCACAAACCCGCGTGTGTTTTTTGTACATAATTACTTCGTTGGCGTACGATCAGTGAACAATTACATATGTTTTTCTTATTAATAATTAAACCTCAAGTCAAAGACACTATAAAGACATTCGTAGTTTTAAGTATTTTTTCATTTACTTTTCTAATCTTTATTGTGTCATTTGTGCTGTATATATTATCGGCTACCCTCTCCGCCCGCCGAAACTAGTCGCCCTCTGATTGGCCAGTTTCTTCCAAACAATGTTTTGGCGGGCCGGGGTGGGTATATAAGAGCGAGCTGGACAAGGGCTAGCTCAATGGTTTAGATACTCTTGCCATTCACACGTCATACTGTTGCTTCGGTTATGCCTGGCACTTGTGACTTTCTCACACAGTAGTTCGGTTATGCCTGCTACTTGTGACTCTCCTATTCTCGCAGTAGTTCGGCTATGCCTGCTACTTGCGTATCCTGCCTAATTTCTCATCTGTAAATAAACCACCCTGTTATTCAACCTACGTCACGATTCTCATTTTTCTACATACCAAAATTACCCACCTCACCTACCATACGAACTTCGAGTCTATGACCGTCTGGAACGTCTAGTCTATGACCGTCTGGAACTTCGGGAACTTCGAGTCTATGACCGTCTGGAACTTCGGGAACTTCGAGTCTACGACCGTCTGGAACTTCGGGAACATCCAGTCTATGACCGTCTTGACCTCCGAGCGTCTGTAGTCAATAGTTTCCCTTGGCGTCTCGACGCTTGACTGTTCCTAGCCTTCTCCTCCAGCTCCGGCAGCTCATTGCCATCATTCCACCCCCCCCGCGAGCCCGCGTACACGGTCCACGTAGACGAGGGTGCTCGCAACATCTGGCGACCGTGACAGGACGACTGTAGTCTTTTGTTTCGTAATGGACGCCCTTAAAAGACAGAGAACGCCCTTGAGGGCATCGCTTACAAGGTTGTGTCAACAGATAACTGCAGAGTTCGATAATATTTCCCTTCCGGAGAGATACAATGAGCTACTAGATCTACTAACTGACAAACACGATAGGCTAGAGAACATTGACGCGCAAATTCTTACCGCTTTGACTACAGATAACACTATAGAGGAAGACGCGATCAATGACGAATATGAAAGCACCGAGTCTTACCGCGAAAAATACATTTTCATTAAGCGGAAGCTCACAGATGAGATAGGCAGGCAGAGAGGAGAATTTCAACTTGCATCCCCCAACAACGCGGACTCAATTTCGAGTAATCGAACCGATATTCAGAAAAAGTATAGATTACCGGAGTTAGAGTTAAATAAATTCAGCGGGGATGTAAAACAATGGCTTTCGTTCTGGGGTCAATTTAAGAAAATCCACGATGATACCGAAATTGCCCCCGAAGACAAGTTTCAGTACTTAAGCCAGTCGATGGTTGATGGGTCGCGCCCCAAAGAAATAATACTTAGTTATCCATCAACCGCGGCAAGTTACACCAAGGCGATAGAAGCCCTAAAATCACGGTATGGGAGAGAGGATGTCCTCATTGACGTATACATCCGTGAATTATTAAAACTTATCCACGGGAAAAAACGCGTATCTGATTTATCGCAATTGTACGATAAAATCGAAACTCAGCTTCGTGCACTAGAATCTCTAGGCGTTGTGAATAATCAGTACGCTATTATGCTTTTCCCGATGGTAGAGAGTTGTCTCCCGGAGGACACTATCAAAGCCTGGGAGAGACAACGCAATATCTTCAAACTTCATGTCGAACCGAGTGAAGATCAAAGCAATCTTCAATTACTAATGAATTTCTTGAGACATGAAGTTGAAAGCGAGGAACGCGTGAAACTTGCTAGAAACACATTCGAATCACGCGGTTCTCACGATAATACGCCCAAGTCAAACAAGCAAATAGCCACAGCCGCTGACCTATTGAATACTTCTGACAATGGGCAGCAACGCAAACAGTGCTTGTTCTGTGACAAAGGCCACCCCTCACATGAATGTTTTCAAGCGCGTCGAATGACACTTGAAGAGAAGCGAGAAAAAATCACTGAAAAAAAGGCTTGCTTCTCATGTCTTAATCTCGGTCATTCATCTAAGAAATGTAAAGCGCAAGTAAAGTGCATGTTATGTGAGAGGAAGCATCAAACCATTATGTGCGTACAATTCCCACCTAACCAAAAGAATAAAAATCATACGGTGGAGAATAAAACGCCAGCTGATAACAGTACGTCATTGACGAATACAAACAGTTTCACTCAAAACGTCCTACTTCAAACAGTTCAAGTAAAGATAGAGGGAAGCAGAGGACAGAGTCGACTGGCCCGAGCATTAATTGATACTGGTTCCCAGCGATCATACATTACGGACACATTGGCTCGGGAAATGGGGTATAACGCAACCGGACACGAAACTTTAAAACACGGCTTGTTTGGTGGTCACGTGACTGTACCGAGAGAGCACAAGGAATACGAGGTCCACTTAGCCAACCCAAACAGCGACTACAGGTGTCATTTTAAAGTGTTAAACAACCCCGAGATATGCAATTACGCATACAATATTCCTAGAGGTGCGTGGATAACCGAGCTTGAGAATAAAAACATTAAACTGGGTGATTACGGGCATTCATCAAAATCCATTGAAATCCTTATCGGCGCGGACGTAGCGGGAAAACTACTAACTGGCAATATTCAGCCTTTAGATTCAGGGCCAGTTGCGATAGAAACAAAGCTCGGGTGGACGCTGATAGGCAAAATAACCGTTGATAGTGCCCATCACACGAACGATTCTCTCTTGGTCACCTCAATGTTTGTACACGACTGTACTATTCAGGACCTGTGGAAGCTTGACGTCATTGGCATTACTGACAATGCAACTAAAGTTGAAAAGGACGAGCTTGCCAGGGATACAAATAAACACTTTCTGAAAACAGTCAATAGAGAAAGCGACGGACGATACGCAGTTGACCTCCCGTGGATAGAAGGACACCCCCCTCTCCCGGACAATTTCAACATCGCTGTCAAAAGACTTCAAAATACTACAAAAACGTTGAAAGTTGTAAAACACTTTGACGAATACCATTCAGTCTTCGATAGTTGGAAACGAGAGGGTATAATAGAAGATGTAAAACCGGAAACGAGCAAGAATAATTGCCATTACTTGCCGCACCGAGCTGTCATTAAAGATGGGAGTAGCACGAAAATTAGGCCGGTTTTTGACGCGTCAGCGAAGAAAGACAATAAGTCGCCCTCGTTGAACGATTGTTTATCTAAGGGCCCCAACCTGATCGAGCTAATTCCAAACATCTTATTGAAGTTTCGCCAAAAGAAAATCGGTGTTTCCGCGGATATCAAAGCAGCCTTCTTACAAATCTCCGTCAACGAGAGCGATCGCGACTATCTTAGATTCCTTTGGTGGAAAGATTCCAGTTGTAAAGAGATTGAAGTACTTCGGCATACAAGGGTAGTGTTTGGCGTGGCAAGCAGTCCATTCTTATTGGCCGCTACAATAAACTACCACTTGAACAATGCACCAAAGCATCTCGAAGCAACAGCCAATCAATTGCGTGACGCGTTTTACGTCGACAATTGTCTAACCAGTGTAGACGACGAGAAGGCGCTCACTAAATTCATCGCCGAGTCCACTGACTTAATGAAGACCGCGCAATTTGAACTAAGACGGTGGGAGTGCTCTGGGCAATTCGCGGGAGAATCAACCAATACAACCGTTTTAGGCCTTGTGTGGAATAAACAAAACGATACACTCAGCTGTGATACGCACAGGTTGGTTGAAGAATTCGGTGGCTCTCTCAATAAAAGAAGCTTATTGTCTACGACACATAAAATATTCGATCCGATCGGGTTCACTTGTCCCATAACGATACCGCCTAAACTGCTGTTACAAGAAACGTGGGCGCTCAAGCTTAATTGGGATCAAGAATTGCCTATTGAAATCCGAGATAGATATAATAAGTGGAAAGAAGAGTTACCACTGTTGAATCAGATTCAAATTCCGCGGGCATTGAACCTAGGACCAGGCGACATAACGTTACATACATTCTGCGACGCGAGTAAAAACGCGTATGCTTGCTGTGTTTTTCTAAGAAACGAATCTTCACAAGAGACAACGGTTAATCTCGTGCAAGCAAAGAATAGAATAACACCGCTTAAAAACATTACTATTCCGAGGCTCGAACTACTCTCCTGTCTCATAGGTGCCCGCCTAACACATGAAGTCAATCAGACCTTGCAAGTACCAAAGCATAAAATATTCTTTTGGTCTGATTCGACGACTGCCCTTAGCTGGATATCTCGGCAAGACCAGTGGGGGGCCTATGTTTGGAACCGGGTGAGTGAGATTCGAGACCTGACAGCAGGAAGCACGTGGCGACACATTCCGGGCACCCACAACCCAGCTGACCTTCCATCCCGAGGGGTGGGAATAGAGCAGTTCATAAAATGTAAATGGTGGGTCGGTCCTGAATGGCTGAATAGCGACATGTCCGCGTGGCCTACTAGCGAACAAAAAATCGACGAACAACAGATCAGTTCTGAAAGGCGTAAAACCATAAAGATTAACTTTACAACTGCAGAGGCCCTGGGTTCACAAATGTTAAACACTCGTTTCTCCAAGTTCAGAACCATGTTAAAAGTAGTTGCATGGATGAAAAGATTCATTCACAATTGCAAGAATCCAGCAACGAAAACAATAGGTGAACTTTGCGTGAAAGAGATTGAAGATGCGGAATTAATAATCATTCGGTTAATTCAGCTTGAAGCCTTCAGTTCGGATCAATTAAAATCGATCAAGAGCATTCACGTAGAAACAACAGACACGGGCTTGCTGACTGTCAAATCCCGCCTGACAGCGCGTCATGATACGGACATGTTTAAATCACCCGCTATTCTTCCGAGTAAACATGCCATTGTCGAAAAGATTATTCTTGACGCGCATCACAATCTTTCTCACGCTGGTGTAAATATAACAATAAGCCAGCTTAGAGAGAAGTATTGGATATTGAGGGGCAGAAAGACAGTCAGCCGAGTGATATCTAGTTGTCAACGGTGTAGGCGGTTCACAACCAAACCAATGAGTTCTAACCCTCCCGCTCTGCCCGCGGACAGGGTCAACGACGCAGCAGTATTCGAAGTAAGCGGCGTTGACTTGGCGGGCCCATTACACTTGAAGGGTGGGAGGAAAGCCTGGATTGTTGTGTTCACGTGCGCTGTCTATCGCGCTGTACACCTTGAACTAGTAACTTCCCTAAGCACTGAGGCGTTCCTACAGGCACTCGAGCGGTTTATAAGTCGACGTGGATGTCCGAGGACGGTCTACTCAGACAACGCCACCAACTTCGTCGGCGCGAAAAACGTTTTAAACTTCGAAGAAGAAGTAGTTCGAGCGACCGTAATGCGAAAGATTGAGTGGAAATTCATTCCTCCATTGTCTCCCTGGTGGGGTGGATGGTGGGAGAGAATGATAAGAATCATAAAAAACCTTCTCAGAAGAATATTGGGGAAATCAGTCCTGCAATATGAAGAAATGATAACAACGTTATGCAACATTGAGGCTATAGTAAATTCACGCCCTTTGACCTACATGTCGGAAGATATCAATGATTTTCAAGCTTTAACGCCAGCCTTGTTTCTCAATGAGATACCAAGCAGTCAGATCATTGATACTGTATCAGTCAACCAAAAATCACTCTCGAAAAGATACAACTTCAAAATGAAACTATTGCAAGATTTAAAACAACGCTTCAGAAAGGAATATCTCTCGGAATTAATGCAGTTTACGGCCCAAAGGAACTTCCCAACAATCCAAGAGGGTGATCTAGTCTTTGTCAATAACGATAACAAAAGATTGCAGTGGCCCCTGGCTCGTGTGTTGGAAGTGTATCCTGGCAAAGACGGATTCTCAAGGGTGGCCAAAGTAAAAACCGAGAATGGGGAGTACGTTCGCCCCATTCAGAGGTTGCACCCAGTCGAGATCCGTGAGCGAGAAGAAGCAGGGACACTTGTCACAAGGAGTGGGAGGATTAGTCGCAAACCAGAGAGACTAAGCATCCCTCATTAAGATCCTCCTCCCTCCCCCTGTCTTCACTTCTCCACATTACATTTCTTCTTCCTTCTTCATTATCCCTGAGAGATTCTTGCCGATACCCGAAGTCTTGCGCCGCCATCATTTCCATGGGGACTCTGCGAGGGGCCGTCTGACTGGGTGACCAGTCTTCCGTTCGAGCACCCGGTCCACGACGACGATCTTCGAGACCAACATGCGAGGCCATGTCGCCCTCGCCATTTCCATGGGGGCTCTGCGAGGGGCCGTCTGACTGGGTGGCCAGTCTTCCGTTCGAGCACCCGGTCCACGACGACGACCTTCGGGGCACAAATGCGAGGTTTTTCTCCCTCGTACATCGCCCTCCCGCAGCAGACCACCACATCGAGGCCCGGCATCGTCTTTCGACGTCTACGCCCCCTCCCCCCCCCTCACTGAATCAGCATCGGAGCCGATTGAAGACACGTGTGCGCGAGTGTTTGTGCGTGTGAGCTCGAAAATGAGCAGTTAGACTCATTTCCGAGGTGGGAGTGTGTAAAATCCCCACAAACCCGCGTGTGTTTTTTGTACATAATTACTTCGTTGGCGTACGATCAGTGAACAATTACATATGTTTTTCTTATTAATAATTAAACCTCAAGTCAAAGACACTATAAAGACATTCGTAGTTTTAAGTATTTTTTCATTTACTTTTCTAATCTTTATTGTGTCATTTGTGCTGTATATATTATCGGCTACCCTCTCCGCCCGCCGAAACTAGTCGCCCTCTGATTGGCCAGTTTCTTCCAAACAATGTTTTGGCGGGCCGGGGTGGGTATATAAGAGCGAGCTGGACAAGGGCTAGCTCAATGGTTTAGATACTCTTGCCATTCACACGTCATACTGTTGCTTCGGTTATGCCTGGCACTTGTGACTTTCTCACACAGTAGTTCGGTTATGCCTGCTACTTGTGACTCTCCTATTCTCGCAGTAGTTCGGCTATGCCTGCTACTTGCGTATCCTGCCTAATTTCTCATCTGTAAATAAACCACCCTGTTATTCAACCTACGTCACGATTCTCATTTTTCTACATACCAAAATTACCCACCTCACCTACCATACGAACTTCGAGTCTATGACCGTCTGGAACGTCTAGTCTATGACCGTCTGGAACTTCGGGAACTTCGAGTCTATGACCGTCTGGAACTTCGGGAACTTCGAGTCTATGACCGTCTGGAACTTCGGGAACATCCAGTCTATGACCGTCTTGACCTCCGAGCGTCTGTAGTCAATAGTTTCCCTTGGCGTCTCGACGCTTGACTGTTCCTAGCCTTCTCCTCCAGCTCCGGCAGCTCATTGCCATCATTCCACCCCCCCGCGAGCCCGCGTACACGGTCCACGTAGACGAGGGTGCTCGCAACACCTTTCTTACGCTTTCCTGCACCTGATCCCCCCATCCCAAATCTTCGGCCAATACAATTCCCAAATATTTATACTTCTTTACCTTTTCTAAAACTACCCTCTCAAGAAAATACTCTGAAAATGAATTGAACTGGTGGACAAACAACAAGCCGTCAAAGTAATATCTTAGCAAATAATGAGGATAAACAATTAGTTGTAACGATAGTAACTGCTCGCCAGTTAAAATTTGTGTTAAGTAATAGACAGCAACTATCTGAAAGTGTGTAAACGTTCTGAACGTTTGTTTTTTTCCAACTTCAGAACTTCATATTTTTTTTGACAGCTTGCTTGTCCATCGGTTCAATTCATTTGTTTCATTGTTGTGTTTCGGTGTTGTGCGTACCCTTGTTATTCAGAACAAATGTTGAGATCAGTACATTGTGTGGTGATCCGTTGACAATGCATTGCCATTCATACATATTTCTAAAAATATTGTTAACATTCCACCCACCACCCTGAGCTGAGAGTATGCTAAAAGTTCACTGTTAGTTTAGTTTTTAGTAAGTTCACTGACAACAGAGAAGTCACAGGTGACATGTTGGTAGAGGTAAGCACTGAAGCCAGCCATGAATCCAAAAAGGGTTGATTTCTGCGTGGACGAAAGAGAGAAAAGGTTTTCACTCATATTTTGTTTTCTTTAGGATCTTTCAACTGTATACATGACCATAACAATGAACGCCTATTTTATTTTCTTCCAGAGAGAATATTCTTACTTAAACATGTATATTTGTGTAAAAATTAACAGGATGTCACCGTCTGGATAGCTTGCATGACGAATATCTTATAAGTCATAACTTATGACTCATAAGTTATGACAAATGAGGTACCGGTATGAAAGATTTCTGGGACACAAAATTCTTTTAACAAATAAAATAACATCCCAATATATAGTTGATCACTGCTAATATCACAATATTTTAAGTTGCCGTAATAAGTTTCATCATATTTATTGTAGCTGTTGGCCTAAACATTTCGTGTGGACGGTTATGTTTCAGGTACGACCAGGGCCTATATTAGTGGGATATTCTGGCTTGTTTGGGTTGTTATACAAACTTGAAGTGTCTAATCTTTTAGAATTTAGTGAATTGAGTGTTTGTGCGACTAACTTGTCTCCCTCAGTACTGTCTAAGATTAGTTGAGAAGCAAGGAGACAGCAGTGAACGGTGGCTTGTTTTGGTAGGACAAGGTCCTTGATAAAATGTGCTATGGATTTCTTTTTAAATTATTCCTTTAAAACGTTGACCCCCCCCCCCCCCCCCCCCACCGAGCCAAACGCCCAGTTTCGTAATTCCGTCTACCTACCTATCAGCCACCCACCCCCTACACCTTTCAACATTCCCGCAGTAGAGTTCCGCGGAAGTTTACACCATGGCCACACCATTATCCCCCCGTTTTGGACACCCATAAATACGTTGAAAGATAAGCTACCCCGGGATTTCTTGTTTTCCTAGAACAATCGGACCTCATCGCCTTGAAGAATGTGATGTGGTAATTCAGTCATCTGAATTCCTCGTCCTTTGCTCGAGTTCGAATGGACTGGACTTTGCTCTAGGGGTGTACCAAGAAAACTATCTAAAAGGTTGGTGTGAACTCCCGCGGAACTCCACTTGTATGTGACGGGATTGAAACATCCCGAGTAGCTTAGGCTTAGCTTACAACTGTCATTTGAACGCCAATGGGTTCTCCAGCGTCACCAGCAATAGCAAACATAAGACTTTGAGATCAATGCTCTTAAGAAAGCAACGTTTGCACCGACACATTGGTTTAGGTACGTAGACGACACTTTCGTGGTTTGGCCCCATGGCATGGGGAAGCTAAATGAGTTTCTGTTATTCTTAAACAGCTTAAATGACAGCATAACTTTCACTATGGAGGTGGAGAGCGATGGTAAACTACCCTTCCTCGATGTGTTGGTCACGATATATGAAGATGGAACGTTGGGACACTCGGTGTATATGAAAGCAACCCACACAGGTCGATATCTGCATGCTGACTAACACCACCATCCAGCTCAAATACGCGCTGTGCTCAACACGCTAGCTACTAGAGCGTATAGGATTTCGGATGCGAAACACCTGAGCTCTGAACATAAAACAATTAAAACATCATTGTTACAAAATGGATATGGGCATAGGGCTATAGCTCAAACTTTACGCGAGAATAATGTGTCAAAGACTTCAAAACCATCGGAGGTAGAAGGACGAGGAGCTGTTGCCCAGGCTTACTTACCCTATGTGGAAAATGTAACAGACCGTATTGGGAGGTTGTTACGTAAATACCAGATTAAGACAATTTTTTCAGCAGACAGGAAGATATCAACAATGCTCATTCAAGCTAAAGATAAACCTCCGCCTCTGAACACGTCGGGTGTGTACCAGATCCCTTGTGGCGCGTGCGATAAAGTGTACATAGGCCAGACAGGGCGTTCAATTTCAACGAGATTGAAAGAACACGTTAGCCACACAAAACTGGGCCACATAGATAAGTCGGCAATAGCAGAACATAGCTTCAACGAAGGTCATCGCATTAATTTCGAAGATACAAGAGCTTTAGCTGTAACAACGCATTATCGGTCCCGTCTGGTCCGGGAAGCAATTGAAATTGAAAAGCACCCAAATAATTTCAATCGGGACGATGGACTGAAGTTGAGCCGCATTTGGAGACCTACTATACATCGCATCAACAACGCGCGGGAAACACGGCGAGCGCTATCTGAGATGACGTCAGGAGATAACGACGGAGTCGAACAGGCGCGGGGTGGCTCACGGAGGAGAACGATACGCGGGAAACAATAGGGCTTGTCGCAGTCACGGAGTGAGGCTGGACCGAGTAGGTTTCATTCTGTGACTTCTCCAGGTCTTAGCTCTGAAGATGGGTAGTGTAACCTGCCCGAAACGTCAGCTTTTAAGCAACAATCGACGCGGCTATACCCGAAAGCACAGTTTAGTGATTTGCCTCTCTGTTATCAGCTGATTCGGCAGATCAGTACCATCATTTCAAGGTTATCCATACCACATGAAAAATAAGCTCAATGCAACACTGAGTTGTTTTGTAGAAAAACATTTTATTTCCTCTCAAAAAAAATATTATTGCACATAATATATTAAAGTATGTATTCAGTGAAAGATCCCGACATAAGTCTCGGTCATTGTGCTGTGTTCTCAAGCGTACTGACAGGCTTCTCCTTGCCTGGTTGGGACATACAGACTCGCGTCCAGGCTGTTCCTCTGGATAGCAGCGTTGACCTTCCCGCGGGACACATCGTCCATCACCTGAGTCCTGCTAAGGATCCAGGACGATCCTGGAGGAAACAAATACAGGAGTTGATTACAAAGGTAGCCTTTGTCACACTCCCATCATTTTGTTTGACATTGGTGTCACTGTATTCAGAAACACTTGCTCTGCATACATAATTGTAATCAATCATGTAAAATGTAATTATACTCACAATATAACGATAAGCCAATAAAACTTGAACTTGTGACTACATATTACCGAAATACATACAAGTTACTAATAACTTCGGTAATGCTTTCGTCATCAATCAATGACGTGTTTACGGTCTCGGCCAACCCGAGCAGGTATCTGAATTAGCCACGGTCGCTGGTTGGCTGCCGCTCACCCACCCGTGACCAAGCATTACTGAAGATGTTGTAAGATGAATATACTTGATCGTAAAGTGTCAATAGATGAGCTAGTCGGAGCCAATCAGCAGGTAGCTGCTTCAAATACTGCCATGTGGTTGGCCAAGCTTCACTCTTCTATGACGTCAGCATTCCTGGGTTACTGTACGTTATACTCACGTGTATAGGTGCCGTTGTACTCGTTGCATGAGAACACTAGGGAGTAGTTATCATAGTCAGTCTCCAGTACCCAGTAGTCACTCTCCCGGGCTGTAGAGTAGTACATAGTATTATTACACATAGTTGTACTGTTGCATGAGAACACTAGGGAGTAGTTATCATAGTCAGTCTCCAGTACCCAGTAGTCACTCTCCCGGGCTGTAGAGCAGTACAAAGTATTATTACACATAGTTGTACTGTTGCATGAGAACACTAGGGAGTAGTTATCATAGTCAGTCTCCAGTACCCAGTAGTCACTCTCCCGGGCTGTAGAGTAGTACATAGTATTATTACACATAGTTGTACTGTTGCATGAGAACACTAGGGAGTAGTTATCATAGTCAGTCTCCAGTACCCAGTAGTCACTCTCCCGGGCTGTAGAGTAGAACAAAGTATTATTACACATAGTTGTACTGTTGCATGAGAACACTAGGGAGTAGTTATCATAGTCAGTCTCCAGTACCCAGTAGTCACTTTCCCGGGCTGTAGAGAAAGTATTATTACACATAGTTGTACTGTTGCATGAGAACACTAGGGAGTAGTTATCATAGTCAGTCTCCAGTACCCAGTAGTCACTCTCCCGGGCTGTAGAGTAGTACATAGTATTATTACACATAGTTGTACTGTTGCATGAGAACACTAGGGAGTAGTTATCATAGTCAGTCTCCAGTACCCAGTAGTCACTCTCCCGGGCTGTAGAGTAGTACAGAGTATTATTACACATAGTTGTACTGATGCATGAGAACACTAGGGAGTAGTTATCATAGTCAGTCTCCCCAGTAGTCACTCTCCCGGGCTGTAGAGTAGTACAAAGTATTATTACTCATAGTTGTACTGTTGCATGAGAACACTAGGGAGTAGTTATCATAGTCAGTCTCCAGTACCCAGTAGTCACTCTCCCGGGCTGTAGAGCAGTACAAAGTATTATTACTCATAGTTGTACTGTTGCATGAGAACACTAGGGAGTAGTTATCATAGTCAGTCTCCAGTACCCAGTAGTCACTCTCCCGGGCTGTAGAGTAGTACATAGTATTATTACACATAGTTGTACTGTTGCATGAGAACACTAGGGAGTAGTTATCATAGTCAGTCTCCAGTACCCAGTAGTCACTCTCCCGGGCTGTAGAGTAGTACATAGTATTATTACACATAGTTGTACTGTTGCATGAGAACACTAGGGAGTAGTTATCATAGTCAGTCTCCAGTACCCAGTAGTCACTCTCCCGGGCTGTAGAGCAGTACAAAGCATTATTACACACTGAAGCGGATTCAATCCATAGAATGCTTGCAAACACTCAGGATCTAATAAAGATCAGGTCAAAGATATTGTATAGTAATTTTATTTACGTACTGCGGTAATATTGTTTATAATAAATGACCTCTGGCTGGTCTGGAAATCCTAAAAACAGACGACTTAGGTTTCAATATCGCCATATCGCCGATACCGCAAAGTCACTTCATATGTTCGATATCGCGACGCGATGTCGATATTTCTTCCCGCGATATCGATATGATTTTTTTTTATCGCTGAGGAGACCTAATAGTATTGTTTTCTTTAATTGTGTGTACCGGAAAATTAGTGTTTTCATACTAGAATGTAATCAGTCGAGAAACGCCGACTTTAAAAGTAGATAAAATCTAACATGAATGTGGTAGCCTGTTATTTTTTTAAATTATTTTTCTAAAGTACAATCTTGCAAACAATTTGATTTGATTTTCATTTGATCTATATGTTTAATTTATGTGTCAGCGTTTCTATTTTTGTAGTGGGATCCAAAATCACAATTTTGCATCCGACGGCGCCAGCGCAGTTGGCCGAGGTCAATTAGAAGTTGTTCTTATCTAAAAGTCTAAAATGTCTAAAAGTCTTTGTAGTCTCCACTTCAGGTTATATAAACTCGAGTTGGTAACGTCGATCTTTCGAAGTCAGGAACATATTTTCGTTTTACCCACCCCCTCGCCTTACTCTTTCATTTGTTTAGTCAATCATTCATTCTCTCACTCTCGCCGTTTGGAAATGTTTAGTTTGACATATTATATGTATATTGATTGAAATGTGAGATAATAGACCTTTTTCACAATTTATCATGGACCCTTATAAGCAATTGAATATAAACGTTTTGTAGATAGAGCAATCACGGCTTATATCAATTCTGCAAATCATCTATTGAAGTAGCCAGACTCTCGAATTCCTTTGTATGAGTAATCATGGCTAATAGTTAGAGACTCGGAAGTCCCGTTGTTTTCATCGTAGGAAGATATATTTTAAACCGATATCTGTACAATTTCAGTGCCGGGAAAAGTGTTGTGTTTATAAGATTGAATTTGTTTTGAGAGGTCATCACGATTAACAGGTGAGATAACGCACCGCTCGGCGATCGAAGCTGTTTGCGGGCAGTGTTCATCATTTTCAGCGGATCTGTTGGGGTTTACCAACAGCGATAAATGGAGATAAACAAGTAAAAGAATAGATTGCAACTCACGTGAGACCGGGAACTTGACCTTGAGTTTTGCTTCAGTGGAGGAGGCGTCTGCGGGGCGAGCCCCCCCTACTATGTCCATGTACGCATCCAGCCTGGAAAGATTCATTCACTGGATTTGGGGCTTCAAATCAAATTCAATAGTTTCCCAAACCGTTACCTGTCCTATATTATACTATTAACAAAAAATTAAATTAAAATTCGGTTTACAAAATCGAATCAAGCTAAAAGCATTTTAGCGTTTACACGTTTTGCTAAGGTTTAAGATTGATGGAAACCATAGCAATGCTAGCTCTTGTAGTTGTACATAAAATTCTTAGCCCAACCAATGAGAGGCGAAATTAAAGTTCGGTTTCGACACTTTTAAGACTTAAGGTTTAAGGTGTAACAAAATCAAATCAAACCAAAAGCATTATAGCGTTTACACATTTTCCTAAGGTTTAAGATTGATGGAAACCATAGCAACGCCAGCTCTTAGATACCTAAAATTCTTAGCCCAGCCAATGAGAGGCGATGTTTTATAAATCCGGCAACAAAACCCTTGACCTTGAACAAAAACCTAAAATGTGTAACCGAGCTTTAAAAAACAATAGCCTAAATAAAATGATTAGTAAAGTAATATTGAAAAAAGTAACTCACTGTGCATTGTACTGTCGGTTGAAGACGTTGACTGGGTAGACTGCGTCTGACTGAGGAGTGTAGGTGGCGGTAGTGCAAGCGCCTTCAGGCTCAAAGCGGTTCGGAACCTTAGCGATCTCGTACCAGAGCTTAGTGTACTGTAACACAATTACTATAATGTTAGAGGATCTGGATCGAGTGGGGTCGCAAAATCTACCTTCTCCAATTTCCACTAAACATGAGTTAGACATATGGCTGGTTATAGCTTTTATTGCCAGCTTTTTACACGACAATACATTTCGGTGAAAATCGCCCATCTCCAATGTTATTCCAGGCAGAATTCATGCATTAGGTTAAAAACCTACCATCTCCATGCACTATTTAGTTTCATAACCACGCCATATCCACAAACCAATCAGAAAGCAGCATCCAAAAGTGCAATCTATGAAGTGCATACTCCAAGGTTGTAGAGGAGTAACCGTGCATCTTTAACTAGCCCCTGCAAATACTACAAACTTCAGAACGCCTACAAGTAACAGAAACACATTTCCTTGATTTTCCACAAATCAGTCATCTTGGAAGTGGTCGGTTTTGCTTCTGACCCACTCATCTGTCCATGACTACATCAGGGCCAATAATGAAGGTATAGCAATAAGAAATTTGATAACTTCTCGAACATTTTATAAACTTTGTATGGTGGAAGGCTATAATGAGGTTGTATACTAATTTGTTAATCATGTAAATGAAAAATTGAAAAGCTTTCGCTGTCGTCGTGTCTAGTATTGTAATGTATTGTTTGCATTCTCTCTTATGTGTAATATGTACCTATTGTACCTATACCTATTATGTATGTCTTTGTTTTGTTGTGTACCATTAGTTTTAACTTTTAAGATCTTTCATATTGACGATGTCCATACATGTATTATGTATATGTCTACGGATGAAATAACTTGAAATTGAAATTGAAATAATCCAATGCTAGTTATTATTTCTTTCTAAATTACTATTACAACTTTCTTTACAACTTTGCTTCATATAACGAACTAGGTATATAAGTGTTTGTATAGTTAGGAAGGAATGTCTGAGGGCTAATAGTATGACTCAATCCATGCATTCGTCATTACGACTGAGGAAAATCGTGGGAAAAACCTCCAGTCAGGATTGCCGGTGGCCGGAATCTAACCGGCAACCTCCTCACTTAGAATCTCGTTTCTTACCGCTGAGCCACCTCTTTATGGAGTCTGCTGTTACACTTTTTGAACTCACTTTTCCCCAAAAAATGCACCGAAAACCCATTGTTTTTATTTAATAATCATACAACACAAAAATGAATGACACCTTCTTCAAATGTAAAGTTTAAATTTCAAAGTGTAACAGCACACTCCATAAATACTCAAATTAGTAACAGGGAGAGTACTTCGGTAGTCATCGTACAACATCTTCGGTAATGCTTCCGTCACGGGTGGGTGAGCGGCAGCCAACCAGCGGCCGTGGCTAATTCAATACCTGCTCGGGTTGGCCGAGACCGTAAACACGTTATTGATTGATGACGAAAGCATTACCGAAGTTATTGTAAGACGACTTATTTTTTTACTACATTTTTTTTACTATTATGTTTTGTGTATGAAAGCAAATGAATGTCGTGTTTACTTACTCGAGGAATGTCGAAGTCTCTCTGTACAGTGACTGACGGACAGTTCTGAGCCGACGACAGCGCTGCGGCGGACAACACGGCAACCAACACGAACAACTGCATCTTGAGGGTGAGTTACCTGGAGAGAGAAGAGAAACACTTATAGAACCATTGGTACCAGGCTCTGGCTTCCCCTCCTCCCTTCCTCATCATCATTCATCAATCATCACTAATCAGGCTAAGAGGACTTTGTGCCCCCCCACACTGGCCATAATTACAATAAAATAAAATAAATAAATAAAATATGGAACTGTGCTGTGCATATGTACATACCCTACCCAAGGGTGTAGAAGGCTGTTTTGGAATTAGAAGGCGATTTTAGGTTTTACGTCGCATAAACGCACATAAATAATAATAATTACTCGTAAGCAGTTGTGTCCTCAGGAATATATTTCGGGGAGAGCTGCCCAGAGTAGAACATAACTGTAAAAAGGTGCTCAACAAACGACACAATGGGGGGGGGGGGGGGAGGATGTCCCCCATAATAGCGCTTCAGACAATGTTTTAGAAATCCGTATTTTTTTATTTTTTTAAGTGGTTTTTATGTGTTAGAAGAGGGTAAAGTGCTTTACTGAATAGAATACGGTGCTAAATACGATTTCAAAATAATTTCAACTTTGAATATTATATAAAATGACTGTATTGGTACAACACATATTTCACCTATTTATAGGAGTGTTACCCGACTAAAGAAATAGAGAAATTAGTACGTAAATCTATTTAATTTGTTGCGTTAATTTAGATAATTTGCAAAGTATAATTAAAGCTGGGATTTCGGTGGGGGGGGGGGCTCTAGCCCCCTCCCCCCCCAGGATACGCCACTGTTCGTGGGAAACCTGCCCAATGACGATCCGTGTTCCTCTTCAGGGGCCTTATGCAAGTCTTTAAAAAAAAAAGTTTTTAGAGTCCGTACCCACTCAGTAACAAGACTGATTTTACTAAACCAACCCTGTAGGCTCCGAATACCATCGACGAGTGAGCGATAACCAATCAAAGATCTATATTTCAAATATGAAACACATGAATCAGTGATTGGACAGTGCGAACACCCGCGGACAGATGCCTTTCGGCATACGACGCCATAGAGTAGAGTATAGAGTATTTGGCAATAGGGGTCGGAACTTTACAACAATCGAAAACAACCGCCTAAAACTGTTCTGGAATGAGGGCCCAGCTGACTAACTATAGGTATTGCAGCAATAGTTGGAAAGGAATGTCCGTGAGATGTCCTGTTAGTATGACTCAATCCCAACATTTGCCTTGTGACTGAGGAAAAGCTCGGAAAACCTATTAGTCAGGATTGCCGGTGGCCGGTGCCGAAACGGCCACCTTACCGCTGAGTCACCTCTATTGCTCATAAACGCACTTTAGAATGATTAAGTTTTATCAACAACGCATAATAAGAAGAACATTACACATTAGAACCAAGAAGAATTGGAAGCTTAAAAAACAGGCACAGCCGCAGATTGGAAGTGATCTCAACTTTTTAACGATAGGCCTACACGCATATGTACGCGAAAGCATAGGTGGCGTGTTCTATAAGACTAAGCTACTTATTAAATAAAAAATTATTATTCAACTTTACATCTGGCTGTCTCAACCCAATAGATCAATTTGTGTGTGTTTTTTTTACTGGTATGAAAATTATGAACGGATGTAAGTACTTACTTTTGTGAGACGTCTACTCGGCAGTGCAGAATGCTGAGAGTGTGAAGGTAGGATGAGTTCTTCAGCTATTTATACGATACAGTATCAGCTTTGACAATGTCTTAGAGTTAATAATCATATCATTATTGAGACATAACAGGTGCTTTGTTTTATCGTATTATCTTGGGTTTAAAGAAACAATTAATCAATCAAGATTGCCATATAACTTGTTTGTCTATCAATGGAAATGAGCTGTTTTTATAAACGGAAAAAAGAATATCTTATATTTCGAAATATACCTTTACGCACTGATCTTATCAGAAGATAAGAACGATTATATAAAAGGTTACATAAGAGGTTATATAATGTTGTTTAGTTATGCAAGTAGGCGACATTGTTGATGCTTAATAATCCGTAAGAATCGCGCATTATTATTTTTATTTTTGATCCCCCCCCACCCCCCCCCCCCAGGTTAGTGTGTTTGTATGTTTTGCAATACATAAAAAGCCATTAGCTGTGCTCAATTTAATGTATGTGGCTTGACTGATACTGATGAGATGCACATTTTTTCAATTATCTAACTTGTTAGTTGTAGTTAGAGCTAACTGATGTAACCAAAATGAATACATACACCTATTGTGAAGTGAATACTATAGGTACGCGTATGTCACAATACAAGCTAAAAAAAATCCATCGAAATAAGATTTATCTTTGAGAATATAAGTGTGGTATGTGCTGATATACTGAAAGTAGCCATAGCGATCGCAATCCCAATCCGGAAATCGCAAACGAGTTAATTAAAGTGATTTTTATGGCGATGTTCACTACTTAATCGTAATGTCGCAATCCGGATTGAAACGGGATTTATTGCATTAATATATTAATATACACTGAAAATGTACACAAGTATAGATAACTTTGCTTCTATTTCAATTCTTTAACATCAATTTCCGATGTGTCCATTCTCTCTGAAAGCAGAAGCTCGTTCCCTTTGAGGTAAAAACGTCGGAAACGTTGAAACAACCCTACTAAACACGTTTACACATGTAAATGTTTGCCTTTAGTGTCCATTGTTGCATGGTATATCTCAATTTGATTCCAATGGTGCAACGGAAGATCTCTGATTAATTCACGGGTGCAACAACACAAAGCAACTTGTAAGACGGATCACTAGTACCTAATTAACTAATTCATTAATTGATGACTAATTTCTCTCCCAAATTATTAAACCTTCAAACGTGTCTGACCTACTGGAATTTGTCTTGCTTGCATTCAAGCTCAATGACATTGGCAATTACTGATAAAGTGGTTGAAAATAGATGCAATTACGGCAGGTTATCTTATCTCAGATTGCATTGAAACGTTACTCAAAATTATAGTAACATCTACACGAACCCTAGTTTATATTTGAACTGCAACAACTCCAAAGTTCAGATATTATGTGAAATGGTTCCTGAGAGCCAGAAAAGCTTTTATTTATTTATTTATTTTCACCGTATGATTTGTACAGAATACAAATATTGGTACAAACTATACAAAATAACTATACATACAAAATAAAATATATATACAAAACTATAAAACTACAAAATAGCCTACATTCAGAAATAACAGTAAGGATGGGTCAGAGAAACGGGAATTTAAGTTGTTAATTATTAAGTTGTTAAAATGTAGAATGGTTTAATTTAGAGGAAAGTTTTAACTCTGCATTTTAAAAGTGGAAGAGATGTAGAGTGTTTACTGATTGGGGGAGTTTGTTATAAATTTTACTTCAAAGGGTGGTTGGACAATGGTTGTAATATAGATGGTTATTCTCGTGTTGTAGCCGACTCGAGTTCGCTCGCTCTTCAATCACTCTTCGACCTGTGTCGAGTCGGACACATCCTGATTACTTCCACATCCAAGTGGCCGTGTTTTCAGTTGAACGTTCCTCGCCGTGAGATAACGGAACACATCCAACTGGCCGTGATCGAACAAGCATTCTTTGCGAGTAGTGATTAGATTCATCTGCAGTGAAAGGAGGTTGGTAAAAACAGTGGACCGTATCTTTTCCCACCGATAGAGGTTTCTTCATTCCAATACACTTCTCACTGTACTGAACTGGACTGAGGCCCTATTCTGTATGCAATGGATTCTGCATTGTTTGAGCAATTTTACATTATTTCTATATTACAAGGTTGAATTCATGCATTTGGTGATGCGATTGTTTATATGGCTGATTAGAATAGAATCGAATAGAATAGAATAGAATCGAATAGCATAGAATAGAATAGAATAGAATAGAATAGAATAGAATAGAATAGAATAGAATAGAATAGAATAGAATAGAATAGAATAGAATAGAATAGAATAGAATAGAATAGATTAGAATAGAATAGAATACAATAGAATACAATAGAATACAATACAATAGAATAGAATAGAATAGAATAGAATAGAATGTTAATTGAATAACATTACAGAAATTAAACCTGAATATATGAGGACGTTGAGACTTAAACAACAGTAGCTACTGTGAAAAAGCACCCAGGCTAGCCTAGTCACCAAATAAAAGAGCCTATACGGCGCCTAAGCCCGCCTAGGCTGGAATACATCACTGGTTACATGTCTTGCAGGTTGCAGGGCCGGTTCTATGAGTGAGTGTTTGGCTCCCTGGGACAATGAGAAGTTTGGTGCCCCTACGTTAGACTGTGCAATGGGGGTCCGGGGCGAACAGTCGCGAACATTTGTTATGAAATACATCGTTTTCTGATTTTATTTTTATTTAAGTCGAGTCTTACATGTCCCATTAACTACTAATTCGTCAAATAGCTTGTTTTCTCCATGGCAACGACCAATCAAAACTCTCAAAATCCTCAAAATAACTTAAAAGTTACAAATAACTTTCTTATTAGGCGAATGTAAGACCGGCCCAAGATTGTATTTGTCCACTCTCTCCCGCCGTTGATTTGCGCCATCCAGTGTTAAAATTAAAAAATCTTTAATTTTCTTCAAGATAACCTTCTTCCTTTCCAGATTAATCCTCCCTCCACCCCCCCAACCCCCCTCCCGTTCTGTCTCTAACTTGTTTGTTTCATAATCGTTTCTTCTGTACCGCGTGACTAAATCCCCTGGCCGAAACGGGCCAGTCTACGTGAACGTAGGGGTGTAGGCCAAGATAACCTATACCTACTTCGGGTGTAGGCATAAACAGAAACGCTCACCTCGCGCCGCGCAACAGGTATGAATGCACGCCCAGCGACGAGAACGAACTTCGTATTCTATCACATTCTCCATCCTCACAATATGTCTACAAATATTATCATGCTAGTGATTTTGTTATTATTAATATTGTTTCAGTTCTCACTGTAGTTGGAAGTGGCAATTAATGTTTCGTTTTAGACACAGCACACACGTACACTCCCTGAAAGCCAAATTCAAAAATGAATTTAAATTAGATTTGTAATTAATCCATTGAAATGTAACAGCCACGTCGTATGCTCCGATAACTGTAACTGAGATCCAAAGATACCACGCGTGTAATGACACACTACACCAGTCATCATGTTTTCGATCAGCGGAACGCAGGAGACTATTTGAACCTTGAACCATTACTCATGGTGTTGTGAATTGTATCTTCTCAATAAGTAGGCCTCATCAACGTTATTTGTGTACATAATATGTTGCTACACGAAACTGCTATTTAACAGATAGATATGGCTCAGGTCAGTGTGGCGAGGGTCTCATTTGGAAGGCCATTGGTTCGATTCTCGCTCTCAGTATCTTGATTGAAGGGTTCCTTCAGTCATTATAAAGCAAATGCGGTGATTGGTTGATTAAGTCTTACAGATATTCTTTGAACTTATTGTCTCTACTAACACCAACATTGCAGTTACTATATACTTTAATAAATATTCCCACAAAAACTTTTCTTATCACAATATCGCCGAATACACGGGATTGAAATAAGAAGAATCAAAGTGCGCGTTCAGTTTCGGGCAAGCGGGCCTGATCGTGCAACGGCGCACCCCTCAAGCAGCGACTTGGCCGAGTCCACTTGCTCGCGGATGAGCGTGCTCCGTCCGAGACTCAACTCAAGACTCAACTCAAGTCAGGGTCAGCCAGTCTCGCCAGTCTCGCTAAATGCATGGTTGGAGGAAGACGTGGCCGCTGTTGTCCTGCCCTGGTAAGACTGAACCACGTTGCTGACACCAGAGCAGCGTAGGGATGAGTAGTGCCATTGTGTATAAAATCCCTTTTTAAACTCAATGGTAGTGCAGTGTAAAACATTGTAGCATGAGTAGCGCAGCGTATCACAGCGTAGGGATGAGTAGTGCAGCGTAACACAGCGAAGCATGAGTAGCGCAGCGTAGCATAGCGTAGGGATTAGAAGCGCAGCGTAACACAGCATAGCATGAGTAGTGCAGCGTAACACCGCGTAGGAATGAGTAGTGCAGTGTAACACAGCTTAACGCAACGTAGCATAGCATAGCGCAACGTACCACAGCGTAACGCAACGTAACATAGGGTCAGCGTAACGCGGGGGCAGGTTTTCAACTCGCACACTCTAGCAAGAGCAGGGCAATTGTATAAATAAACAAGGTATTAACATGATTTCTCTAATATTATTTTGAAACCATTTCAGTGACAACTGTGCACACTTTCAGATGTGCGAAGAATGCTGACAACAGTGGAGCCCATAGTAAAGCCAAGAGTATCCGGTGTCTTCAGCGTCATCGCCTGAGTTTCGGATCACAAGACAGACGCCGACTCGAGTGAAATCAACCCCAGGCTGTCAGTGTCACGCATCGGTCATTTGGATTTAACAACACACCCCGAACCCGAGTTGCGTGTTTTGAGGTACGGTACCGCAGCTTTTAAGACCTGCTTTACATTACTCTCATTAACGGTCGAGTCGGTCAATAACGCTGGTAATTTTAGCGTGTAAACGCAATCAAGTAGCTACCACAGATCAACTTTTTACTCGAGATGGAACTCGGAGTTACTCGCATAACTGGCCATGATCCGAGTAGTGTAAACAGAGGACGGTCGACCTCCGTGACTATTGTGACGTCATTTCAAACGTCAAACATAACCTAACAACTTACACAGACAGGTTTTTTGTTATTAATCTTTGTTCAACCTCACTAAAAAGTTACAAATTAATGTGTAGTGGTTTAACATGGGCGCCTCTGTGGTGGTGGGGGGGGGGGGGGGCAAGTGGAGCACTTGCTCCCCTGGATTTAAATTTTTTGTTTGTTTTTAATTAAACTGGCGATCTATATGATACGCGCTATATGTGCTATTTCATATAAAGTATCCAGCCCCTTCAGCCCACCCCGGATACGCCACTGCGTATGATATTTATATGGTAACTATAGCAGTGAATAACTGGTCGCAAGAAGTAAAATACACAGCCAAATGTTATATAATAGGCTAAGATAAAGAGTAAAATGCAAACGAACGTAGGAAGTATAGGAACAATATCGTGCGAGCTATGAATGGTAACCATGGCCCGTCTGGCCGTGATAAAATGCATATTTAAATGCTAGGGTACATAAGTCCTAAAATCTTAAAAAATTGTAAAAATAAAAGCAGGAAGCTAGCGAGCACAGGACGAGTGGTGCTGGGGCCGCGAGGTGGCGTGGTCATATTGCCTCGCTCGGAACAGACAGTGGTGCATTGATTTATATCTACAAATAACAATACTTACTTATCGGATCGTGTTGAGCTTATTCGTGAAAGGATGGATTAACTTTAGAATTTCAGCTATTTTTATTTCATTTTTTATTTACATACATTATATGAAATTTCACATACAGCGCGTATCGTATAGATAAACAGTTAAATTTTAAAATTCTTAAATTCCAGTGGAGGGGGGAACCTCTTGCCCCTCTCCCCCCCCCACTCCTAGCGATGCCCATGTGGGTACGTATTAAGGCCCCTTGCTTCCCTCCACCAACTATCCCTAATCCTGATATACGCATAGCTGTGTAGTGTGTAGTATTACTGTAGTATGTTCGGTGATTCCACTTTAGCTTGGGGAGTAACAGTTTGAACCAGTTCTAGTTGCCGCTTGCCGTATGTAGACACCATCAACGTATTTCCATTGTTTATTCACTGTTGCAACAATTAAGAAATTGTAGTTTTACATGCTGCTTGGTGTTTCCAGAAATTTATTTCTGACAATTGTTGAGGTGTTGTAAAAATTACTTGCCTGGGCGAAGGATAGTCTCTAACTCAAAAAACGCAGAAAAAGATCATTATTAAATATATCTCAAGATTGTTACATGAAATCGAAAATCTAATTAACAGCGCACTGTGCCTAGCCCTTGTAAGCCCTAAAGACTGAATAAAATATAACCATTAGAGTAGTATTTTCATTAGCTATAATTCATATTAGTAATACAATTAATTATTTATAAAAACAGACTGATTATAATATAAGTCATGACTTAGAGCATTCAATGTGTAGGGCTTACTAAATTACAGTGCGCTGTTGATTCAGATTTTCGATTTCGAAGCCCATTCTTGTGATATTTAAAAAATGGAAATTGTGTGTGGTTTTTGAGGTAGAGGTATCCTTCGCTGTTAATAAACAATTCTATTAAAGATAGATTTAACACAAACAGTTAATGAATTACGTAAATAGAATTAGATTTAAAACCAAGCATAGTTGGTGTTAGTATCTAATTGGCCACCTCTTATTTAAATCCTCCTTTTTTGTCTGAATTAACCATTCAGTTGCAGAATGGCGGAGACAGGGATCGTTATAACCAAGCCTGGTGTCCTGGCGTTCGGTGAAGGCCTGCCTGCTGGACCGAGCATCGAGTCGTTCTTCCAAGATGAGACCGTCGTTCAGGTGTCTTGCGGTATGGACCACTCTGCAGTTGTCTGCGCATCCGGCCGAGTCTACACTTTCGGGAAGAATCAAGACAACGGATGGCTGAAGAACGATGGTCACCAGATCGCTGAGCCGAGGCTTGTTGACACTCTCAGCTCTGTTAGTATAACTCAGGCTGCTTGTGGAAATGGGTACACTATGTTTCTCACTGACAAGGGTGAGTTATATTCGTGTGGGATGAATGGCCAAGGTCAGCTTGGCCTCGGTCACACCAATAAAGCCCCCACACCCGTCCTGGTGGCCGGTCTGCCGCCCATAAAGAAGGTTGCTGCTGAATGGGTCCACACGGTGGTTCTTGCCGACGGCGGTGAGGTGTGGGTGTGTGGACACAACCAGTATGGCCAACTAGGACTTGGTCATACAAACCAACAAACCTCATTCACCCGCGTGCCAAACCTCCCCGAGGCCATCATTGACATTGCGTGTGGTGGGCACCATACAGCTCTTGTCTCGGCCTCTCGGGCTCTCTTGATAACTGGGTGGAATAACCTTGGCCAGCTTGGTCTTGACGTAGCCGAAACCTTGTCCAGCTTCACGCGAGTATCGACGCCGTCATCAGCCGTGGCTGCCGTGTCCTGTGGCTATAACCACACTGTGGCCCTCAGAGTCGATGGGACGACCTGGGCTTGGGGTCATAATGGAAATGGTTGGTTGGGTACCGGTGACACGGATAAGAGATCCGCCCCCTCTAGAATGATTGGCCTCGAGGGCCAGACTGTCTCCCAGGTCATCGCTGGGTGTCACCACACTGCACTGTTGACACGGGAAGGGGATGTGTTTGTGTGTGGTAGTGGACTAAATGGTCAGTTGGGTCCGCGGAAGGAAAACGTTTTGCTGGCGACTCGGTTGCCAAAGTCACCAGGGGTGATCGTTCAACAGGTGGCTTTTGCTGAGGAGTATTCTCTACTCTTGGTAGTTGAGAAGGCAAACATCACACCGGCACTTCAACTAGAGATCGGTGTTGCAGAGAGGGGTGACCGGGTGAGGAATGGTACAACCGAATTAGAACGGAACTTCATGACCTTGCTCGAGTGTCCTATTTGCTTCAAGGTCATGTGCGCACCGATACACCTGTGCACCGCGGGACACAGTTTATGCAACGGTTGCCGGTCTGACGACAGGACCACAGTTTGCCCGCTATGTCGCGGAGAGTTCTCTACTGTGAGGAATCTTCTCGCAGAGGGATTTAGTGCCAACATCCAACTACCGTGCACGGCATGCCTGCTGCGCATGCCCGCGTGCGAGCTAGAGGGACATGGCGTGGTCTGTCCCCGCCGCGATTACGACTGTCCCCTGGCGTGCGGCGGTTGGAGGGGCCGGCCCGAAGCGATGCTAGGCCACGCCCTCTCGGCCCACGCGGACCGGACGTGGCCCGACCTGCCACACACGTTTGTGCAGCGGCGCGGACTCTTCCTCACGGACTTGCTTGCGGCGCACGGCAGAGTGTTCACGCTACATCGCGGGTACGACGGGGATGGGACTACGTTTCGAGCGGCCGTCAGGTACATAGGCACCCCCGAGGACAGGCACGCGTTCAGGTTTAAGTTCACTCTTCTAAGCGAAGATATGAGCTTTACTTACCGCAGGAACATTTGTTCTGATATCGAGAAAATTGAAGACATTTTTCATTCATCCAACTGTGTAAGCGTTAAGGGGGATTCTCTTGACTCATTTCTCCAAAATGGCGATCTTTCGTTTAGAGTTGCCATCTTGAAAGTTTGAACTAAATGTTTCGACGACCATAGAGAAACCTTTGTTTAGTTAGTTATAGCTTATAGGCTTCTAGAGCTTAGTTGACTGTGCTTCCATGCCTCAAGTGATCGAAGTGCCATGCGCTGATAATATCAGGTGTTGTAGAATGTAGACAGCTAACCTTTGTGAGAGATGACCACTTAGAGAGTTGAAAGTAAACCTTGAATACACAGCACCTGAATGACAAGACGGTTCGACACGTGAGGTCTTTAAGGAAGATGGCTACTGCCAAAGACGGCAGTTTCTGGCTTTCATCTCTCAAATGTGTCATCTAACACGAAGGCAAGATGTTGGCTCGTATCCCTTCATTGTACTATTAAAGCGGAGTGGCATGGCGTAACCATTCATCAGATGTAACTGAAACATGAGCTTCATCATTATACTGAGAGTATCGCTCCACCTTAATGGGTTCAACGGCGATTATAATAGGCGTTCGCTCCTCTCATCCCTCATCCGGATTGTGTGTTGTAAATTCAATACTATTGAAAATGTTTGCAAGTAATTGTGTTGTTATATTTCATATTCCTATTGCTTTCCTGTTTTAATTTTTACAATATATATATGAATATCTTAATGTTATTTACGTTAATGTAACGGTAATACTTAAGAGTACGAATTGACTAAGTTTGTGCTATTCTATTATATTCTTAAATGTAGTTAGTGTTAAATGTTTATATTTTAAAATGTAGGCCTTTTTTAAATGTTTGCTTATGCTTGTGTTTATATTTTTAAATGCAGGCCTTTTATTAATGTTTGTTTGTGCTTGTGTTAATGTTTTGTGCTTGTGTTATCATTCTGCTTGCTTTAATGTAAACCTGAGGCGATTAACAAAGTTTGAAATTATTGTATTTTATAATTTTCTATTCGTATTGGTTGTTGTACTCATGAACCCTTTTTTGCAATAAACATTGAATGCACGTTTATGTCTGTGTAGGCCTACCCATTCTTAACAAAATTATAAATGTTTACCTAATTAGAGTATGGACAAAGTTTGCAACTACCGTGTTGTTGAATTTTGTATTCACATGGCATTATTGTTTTCATTTTTACAATATAAATTGAATGCTTGCTTATGTATGTATAATCATTCAGAATGCCCATGGAATGACCATTAAAAGACATTGGATTTAGCTGAATGATTCGTTCTGTCTGAATATTCTTTGTAAAACTTGTGCACAATTTAGTGTATCAATTCATAACAATATTATTCTTAAAGTAGTAGGTAGATTTTCCTTTAGTTTTAAAACAAGCAACGCTCACTTGCAATGCTTGTGTGTCTTTTTAAATTTTGTTTAACAAATAAAATAATAGTCCTTAATATAGTTGATCACTGATAATATCACTATAGTTTCAGTTGCCATAATAAGTTTCATCATATTTATTGTAGCTGTTTGTGTTGACTGTCATGTTTCAGGATCGACCAGGGCCTATATTGGTGGGATATTCTGGCTTGTTTGGGTTGTTATACAAAAGTGTAAAATCTTCTAGATTTTAGCGAGCTAAGATTAAGTGTTTGTGCGATTAATTTGACTCCCTCAGTTCTGTCTAAGATTGGTTAAGAAGCAAGGAGACAGCAGTGAACGGTAGCTTGTTTTGGTAGGGCAAGGTTCTTGATAAAATGTGCTTTGGATTTATTGCCTGGTTTCTTTAAATTATTCCTTTAAAAACGTTGACCCCCCCCCCCCCACCCCCCCCGCCGCTGCCAACCGAACCAAACGCCCAGTTTCGTTATTCCGTCTGCCTGCCTATCAGCCACCCACCCCATACCCCTTTCAACATTCCCGCTTACTACAGTAGAGTTCCACGGGAGTTTACACCATGGCCACACCATTTTCCCCCCGTTTTGGGCACCCATAAATACGTTGAAAGATAAGCTACCCCGGGATTTCTTGTTTTCCTAGATCGATCGGACCTCATCGTCTTGAAGAATGTGATGTGTGTATTCAGTCATCTGAATTCCTCGTCCTCTGCTCGAGTTCGAATGGACTGGACTTTGCTCTAGGGGTGTACCAAAAAAACTATCTAAAAGGTTGGAGTGAACTCCCGCGGAACTCCACTTGTATGTGACGGGATTAAAACATCCCAAGTAGCTTAGGCTTAGCTTACAACTGTCATTTGCCTCTCTGTTATCAGCTGTTTCGGCAGATCAGTACCATCATTTCAAGGTTATCCAAAACCACATGAAAAATAAGTTCAATGCAACACCGAATAGTTTTGTAGAAAACTATTTTATTTCCTCTCAAAAAAATATTATTGCAGATATATTAAAATTGAAGTATGTATTCAGTGAAAGATCCCGATATAAGTCTCGGTCGTTGTGCTGTGTTCTCAAGCGTACTGACAGGCTTCTCCTTGCCTGGTTGGGACATACAGACTCGCGTCCAGGCTGTTCCTCTGGATAGCAGCGTTGACCATCCCGCGGGACACATCGTCCATCACCTGAGTCCTGCTCAGGATCCAGGACGATCCTGGAGGTAACAAATACAGGAGTTGATTACAAAGGCAGCCTTTGTCACACTCCTATAATTTTGTTTGACATTAGTGTCACTGTATTCAGAATCAACAGTACAACAAAAACAACTTTTGTCTAAGCGTTATAATTATTATAATGGTTTGAATATAGCATCATTTTGTTTGATATTGGTGTCACTGTATTCAGAATCAACAGTACAACAAAAACAACTTTTGTCTAAGCGTTATAATTATTATAATGGCTTGAATATAGCATCATTTTGTTTGATATTTGGGTCGCTGTATTCAGAATCAACAGTACAACAAAAACAACTTTTGTCTAAGCGTTATAATTATTATAATGGATTGAATATAGCATCATTTTGTTTGATATTGGTGTCACTGTATTCAGCAACAACAGTACAACAAAAACAACTTTTCTCTAAGCGTTATCATTATTATAATGGTTTGAAGGTAAAGCATCATTTTGTTTGATATTGGTGTCACTGTACTCAGCAACAACAGTACAACAAAAACAACTTTTCTCTAAGCGTTATCATTATTATAATGGTTTGAAGGTAAAGCATCATTTTGTTTGATATTGGTGTCACTGTACTCAGCAACAACAGTACAACAAAAACAACTTTTGTCTAAGCGTTATTATTATTATAATGGCTTGAAGGTATAGGGCGGTTTTGCACAAACAACCCATGTTGCAGAGTCTACACGTTTGGTCTATGGAAACTCAACTTCAAAACTAAAGGGACACGACGTCTCATTAAATTACCAAAGATAAGTCCGTCCTTGATTACGGGGGTGAATGCGGATTGTGGGAATACTCTGTTCTTGGTAATAAACGGGCCAAGTGAAGGGTGTACAAATATCGGTCACCAGATATCACTACATAGGAGTTCCCACTTATTTTCTTTTACTCAGTGTCTTCTAAACTGAAATAGCAATAGGCCTAACTGTAGTGTGCAGTTTTGGCGAAGAGTTATGACAGCTAAAAAACATAGACTGAACATTTCTTTTTGGGCCACCCGTACTGTGGGTTGTGACTACATATTACCGAAATAGATAGAAATTACTTTCATCTTAAGTCGTCTTACAATAACTTCGGTAATGCTTTCGTCATCAATAAATGACGTGTTTACGGTCTCGGCCAACCCGAGCAGGTCTCTGAATTAGCCACGGACGCTGGTTGGTTGCCGCCCACCCACCCGTGACGGAAGCATTACTGAAGATATTGTACGATGAATATTATACTTGATCGTAAAGTGTCAATAGATGAGCTAGTCGGAGCCAATCAGCGGGTGGCTTCTGCAAATACTGCCATGTGGTTGGCCAAGCTTCACTCATCTCTGACGTCAGCATCCTCAAGGTTACTGTACGTCATACTCACGTGTATAGGTGCCGTTGTACTCGTTGCATGAGAACACTAGGGAGTAGTTATCATAGTCAGTCTCCAGTACCCAGTAGTCACTCTCCCGGGCTGTAGAGTAGTACAGAGTATTATTACACATAGTTGTACTGATGCATGAGAACACTAGGGAGTAGTTATCATAGTCAGTCTCCAGTACCCAGTAGTCACTCTCCCGGGCTGTAGAGCAGTACATAGTATTATTACACATAGTTGTACTGTTGCATGAGAACACTAGGGAGTAGTTATCATAGTCAGTCTCCAGTACCCAGTAGTCACTCTCCCGGGCTGTAGAGCAGTACAAAGTATTATTACACATAGTTGACCTGTTGCATGAGAACACTAGGGAGTAGTTATCATAGTCAGTCTCCAGTACCCAGTAGTCACTCTCCCGGGCTGTAGTGCAGTACATAGTATTATTACACATAGTTGTACTGTTGCATGAGAACACTAGGGAGTAGTTATCATAGTCAGTCTCCAGTACCCAGTAGTCACTCTCCCGGGCTGTAGAGTAGTACAAAGTATTATTACACATAGTTGTACTGTTGCATGAGTACACTAGGGAGTAGTTATCATAGTCAGTCTCCAGTACCCAGTAGTCACTCTCCCGGGCTGTAGAGTAGTACATAGTATTAAAACACATAGTTGTACTGTTGCATGAGAACACTAGGGAGTAGTTATCATAGTCAGTCTCCAGTACCCAGTAGTCACTCTCCCGGGCTGTAGAGCAGTACAAAGTATTATTACACGTAGTTGTACTGTTGCATGAGAACACTAGGGAGTAGTTATCATAGTCAGTCTCCAGTACCCAGTAGTCACTCTCCCGGCCTGTAGAGTAGTACAAAGTATTATTACACATAGTTGTACTGTTGCATGATAACACTAGGGAGTAGTTATCATTGTCAGTCTCCAGTACCCAGTAGTCACTCTCCCGGGCTGTAGAGTAGTACATAGTATTATTACACATAGTTGTACTGTTGCATGAGAACACTAGGGAGTAGTTATCATAGTCAGTCTCCAGTACCCAGTAGTCACTCTCCCGGGCTGTAGAGTAGTACAAAGTATTATTACACATAGTTGTACTGTTGCATGAGAACACTAGGGAGTAGTTATCATAGTCAGTCTCCAGTACCCAGTAGTCACTCTCCCGGGCTGTAGAGCAGTACAAAGTATTATTACACATAGTTGTACTGTTGCATGAGAACACTAGGGAGTAGTTATCATAGTCAGTCTCCAGTACCCAGTAGTCACTCTCCCGGGCTGTAGAGCAGTACAAAGTATTATTACACATAGTTGTACTGTTGCATGAGAACACTAGGGAGTAGTTATCATAGTCAGTCTCCAGTACCCAGTAGTCACTCTCCCGGGCTGTAGAGTAGTACAAAGTATTATTACACATAGTTGTACTGTTGCATGAGAACACTAGGGAGTAGTTATCATAGTCAGTCTCCAGTACCCAATAGTCACTCTCCCGGGCTGTAGAGCAGTACAAAGTATTATTACACATAGTTGTACTGTTGCATGAGAACACTAGGGAGTAGTTATCATAGTCAGTCTCCAGTACCCAGTAGTCACTCTCCCGGGCTGTAGAGCAGTACAAAGTATTATTACACATAGTTGTACTGTTGCATGATAACACTAGGGAGTAGTTATCATAGTCAGTCTCCAGTACCCAGTAGTCACTCTCCCGGGCTGTAGAGCAGTACAAAGTATTATTACACATAGTTGTACTGTTGCATAAGAACACTAGGGAGTAGTTATCATAGTCAGTCTCCAGTAGCCAGTAGTCACTCTCCCGGGCTGTAGAGTGGTACAAAGTATTATTACACATAGTTGTACTGTTGCATGAGAACACTAGGGAGTAGTTATCATAGTCAGTCTCCAGTACCCAGTAGTCACTCTCCCGGGCTGTAGAGTAGTACATAGTATTATTACACATCGTTGTACTGTTGCATGATAACACTAGGGAGTAGTTATCATAGTCAGTCTCCAGTACCCACTAGTCACTCTCCCGGGCTGTAGAGTAGTACATAGTATTATTACACATAGTTGTACTGTTGCATGAGTACACTAGGGAGTAGTTATCATAGTCAGTCTCCAGTACCCAGTAGTCACTCTCCCGGGCTGTAGAGTAGTACATAGTATTATTACACATAGTTGTACTGTTGCATGAGAACACTAGGGAGTAGTTATCATAGTCAGTCTCCAGTACCCAGTAGTCACTCTCCCGGGCTGTAGAGTAGTACAAAGTATTATTACACATAGTTGTACTGTTGCATGAGAACACTAGGGAGTAGTTATCATAGTCAGTCTCCAGTACCCAGTAGTCACTCTCCCGGGCTGTAGAGTAGTACAAAGTATTATTACACATAGATGTACTGTTGCATGAGAACACTAGGGAGTAGTTATCATAGTCAGTCTCCAGTACCCAGTAGTCACTCTCCCGGGCTGTAGAGTAGTACAAAGTATTATTACACATAGTTGTACTGTTGCATGAGAACACTAGGGAGTAGTTATCATAGTCAGTCTCCAGTACCCAGTAGTCACTCTCCCGGGCTGTAGAGTAGTACATAGTATTATTACACATAGTTGTACTGTTGCATGAGAACACTAGGGAGTAGTTATCATAGTCAGTCTCCAGTACCCAGTAGTCACTCTCCCGGGCTGTAGAGTAGTACAAAGTATTATTACACATAGTTGTACAGTTGCATGAGAACACTAGGGAGTAGTTATCATAGTCAGTCTCCAGTACCCAGTAGTCACTCTCCCGGGCTGTAGAGTAGTACAAAGTATTATTACACATAGTTGTACTGTTGCATGAGAACACTAGGGAGTAGTTATCATAGTCAGTCTCCAGTACCCAGTAGTCACTCTCCCGGGCTGTAGAGTAGTACAAAGTATTATTACACATAGTTGTACTGTTGCATGAGAACACTAGGGAGTAGTTATCATAGTCAGTCTCCAGTACCCAGTAGTCACTCTCCCGTGCTGTAGAGTAGTACATAGTATTATTACACATAGTTGTACTGTTGCATGAGAACACTAGGGAGTAGTTATCATAGTCAGTCTCCAGTACCCAGTAGTCACTCTCCCGGGCTGTAGAGTAGTACATAGTATTATTACACATAGTTGTACTGTTGCATGAGAACACTAGGGAGTAGTTATCATAGTCAGTCTCCAGTACCCAGTAGTCACTCTCCCGTGCTGTAGAGTAGTACATAGTATTATTACACATAGTTGTACTGTTGCATGAGAACACTAGGGAGTAGTTATCATAGTCAGTCTCCAGTACCCAGTAGTCACTCTCCCGTGCTGTAGAGTAGTACATAGTATTATTACACATAGTTGTACTGTTGCATGAGAACACTAGGGAGTAGTTATCATAGTCAGTCTCCAGTACCCAGTAGTCACTCTCCCGGGCTGTAGAGTAGTACATAGTATTATTACACATAGTTGTACTGTTGCATGAGAACACTAGGGAGTAGTTATCATAGTCAGTCTCCAGTACCCAGTAGTCACTCTCCCGTGCTGTAGAGTAGTACATAGTATTATTACACATAGTTGTACTGTTGCATGAGAACACTAGGGAGTAGTTATCATAGTCAGTCTCCAGTACCCAGTAGTCACTCTCCCGGGCTGTAGAGTAGTACAAAGTATTATTATACATAGTTGTACTGTTGCATGAGAACACTAGGGAGTAGTTATCATAGTCAGTCTCCAGTACCCAGTAGTCACTCTCCCGTGCTGTAGAGTAGTACATAGTATTATTACACATAGTTGTACTGTTGCATGAGAACACTAGGGAGTAGTTATCATAGTCAGTCTCCAGTACCCAGTTGTCACTCTCCCGGGCTGTAGAGCAATACATAGTATTATTACACATAGTTGTACTGTTGCATGAGAACACTAGGGAGTAGTTATCATAGTCAGTCTCCAGTACCCAGTAGTCACTCTCCCGGGCTGTAGAGTAGTACATAGTATTATTACACATAGTTGTACTGTTGCATGATAACACTAGGGAGTAGATATCATAGTCAGTCTCCAGTACCCAGTAGTCACTCTCCCGGGCTGTAGAGCAGTACAAAGTATTATTACACACTGAAGCGGATTCAATCCATTGAATGCTAGCAAACACTCAAGGATCTAATAGAGATCAGGTCAAAGATATTGTATAGTAATTTTATTTACGTTATACAGTAATATTGTTTATAATGAATGATCTCTGGCTGGTCTGGAAATCCTAAAAACAGACGAGAAAAGTTTTGATATCGAGATATCGCCGATATCGCTACGTCACTTGATAAGTTGATATCGCGACGCGATGTCGATATTTCGTCCCGCGATATCGATATGATTTTTTTTTATCGCGGAGGAGACATAATAGTATTGTCTTCTTTAAATTGTGTGCACCGGAAAATAAATGTTATCATACTAGAATGTAATCAGTCGAAAAACGCCAACTTGAAAACTGAAATCAAAAAAGAAAATCTAACATGAATGTAGAACCAGTTCGTTTTTTAAATTATTTTTCTAAAGCACAATCTTGCAAACAATAATCTTTGAATAAGATATGTTTAATTTATGTGTCTTAATTGACATGATCTCTATAGTGAATAATGATGTATTTATATTTAAATAAAAAGCGTTTTTTTCGCCGCGGTCGATTACGCATTGGTCTAATCTAGTAGACCGCGGTCTCTGCGTTCCAGGTTCGATTCCTGGCTTGGCCATGGATGTCATATGGCGTTTTTTCATCTGTATAATCACCCCTTCATCGTCTCGATTAGCCTCGTTACAAAAATATGAGACGTTAAACCCCAATTAATATCTTATCAGGCCCCCACTTTGGAGTAAGACTCGTTTCCACTACAGTTCACTGGAGTTGGTAACGTCGATCTTTCGAAGTAAAGAAAATATGCTCGTTTTACCCACCCCTTGAGTTTTCATTTGTTTAGCCAAACATTTCTTTCCTCACTCTCAAATTCCTTTGTATGAGTCAAAGTTTCTTTGCTAATTCATATTTCCCACGTGACGTCACAACGGCCATGATTGCGACACAATTGATGCGTAGCAATCCTAGATCATTGGCAAAAACTATTGAAATTTAATAAATAAGCCTAATTTAGAACTTAAAAAGTAAACATAAGTAATAAACAAATAAAATATTAACACACATACCAATTTTATCTCAAAAACAGACTGAATTTTAAAGAACTAAGAATTTCTGTGTTCTACCGCAACAGCCTTCAATTATCTCTCCATGGCAAGGTCAAAGTTTGGTCACAAATGTGGCCACCACGCGCACAGATGTGATGTACGTGCAACCTATGAATAGTTAAAAAATATATATATATATAATTATAGACTCGTAAGTCCCGTTGTTTTCATTGTAGAAAGATATACAGTGGGTCCGTGGCTTGCTTGAGAACAACAAAATCAGTCGATCTTTCGTCGATCTTGGCATTTCACAAATGGTGTACACCCCAACTACCTGGCTAGCACAAACATGAGACGAAATCCCCGAATTCATAACCATGCGCATATTTCTTGGAAACCCAACATCTATCTATAGTCAAATAATAAACGTCCACACAAGAAGCAAACAATTACATTTGATTACTCTTTGAAAGTTGGGACACAACAATTTCAAGGTAACTGGGGTCACACTATGCTGTACAAACAACATAAATGCAGAAAAAATGCCCTGCGGCGTTCTCAGCTTTGCCACGGCCACAGTTTATGTTAAACCGATATCTGTATAATTTCAATGTAACAATATTCTTATAATTCTGGGAAAAGTGTTGTGTTTATAAGATTGAATTTGTTTTGACAGGTCATCACGGTTAACAGGTGAGATAGCGCACCGCTCGACGATCGAAGCTGTTTGTGGGCTGAGTTCATCCTTTTAGCGGATCTGTTGGGGTTTACCAACAGCGATGTAAATGAACTGTTATAGAGATAAACAAGTATAAGAATAGATTGCAACTCACGTGCGACCGGGAACTTGACCTTGAGTTTTGCTTCAGTGGAGGAGGCGTCTGCGGGGCGAGCCCCCCCTACTATGCCCGTGTAATAACCAAGCCTGAAAAAAAGTCACTGGATTACTTTCATGAGGCTAAAAACAAATCCGATGGTTTATCAAACCGTTACCTGTCCTATATTAAACTGTTGACAAATAATTAAATTTAAATTCGGTTTAGAAAATCACATCAAGCCAAAAGCATTATAGCGTTTACACATTTTCCTAAGTAAAGGTTTAAGATTGATAGAAACCATAGCAACGTTAGCTCTTGTACATAAAATTCTTAGCCCAGCCAATGAGAGATAACGTTTTATAAATCTGGCCAATGGAAGCGATCCTAAATAAAACAGTTAAAAAAATAAACCCTTAAATCAAAATATTAAATATGTCTGTAAAATGAGCTTAAAAAATAATATATAAAATGATTAGTAAAGTAATATTGTACAAGGAACTCACTGTGCATTGTACTGTCGGTTGAAGACGTTGACTGGGTAGACTGCGTCTGACTGGGGAGTGTAGATGGCGGTAGTGCAAGCGCCTTCAGGCTCAAAGCGGTTCGGAACCTTAGCGATCTCGTACCAGAGCTTTGTGTACTGTAACACAATTACTATAATGTTAGAGGATCTGTCCATAACTACATCAGGGCCAATAATGTAGGTATAGCAATAAGAAATATGATAACTTCTCGAACATTTTTTAAACTTTGTATGGTGGTAGGCTATATAATGATGTTGTATATTAATTTGTTAATCATGTAAATGAGAAATTGAAAAGCTTTCGCTGTTGTCGTGTCTAGTATTGTGATGTATTGTTTGCATTCTCTCTTATGTGAATTATGTACCTATTGTACCTATACCTACCTATTTTTTGTATGTCTTTGTCTTGTTGTGTACCATTAGTTTTAACTTTTAAGATCTTTTATATTGACGATGTCCATACATGTATTATGTATATGTCTACGGATGAAATAACTTGATATTGAAATAAAAATAATCCAATGTTAATTATTATTTCTTTTCATTACAACTTTCTTTACAACTTTGCTTCAGATAACAGTAACTAATAACTATATAAGTGTTTGGATAGTTAGGAAAGTATGTCTGATAGTATGACTCAATCCCAGCATTCGTCTTAACGACTGAGGAAAATCTCGGGGAATACCTCCAGTCAGGATTGCCGGTGGCCGGAATCTAACCGGCGACCTCCTGACTTAAAATTTCGTTTCTTCCCGCTGTGCCTACATTTTATGGAGTCTGCTCTTACACTTTTGGATCTCACTTTTTCTCAAGAAATGCACCGAAAACCCACATTTTTTTATGTTTCTGCATTTTTTAAATTTATTTTTATTCATCGAAATTATTTGGATAGTTTATTAATTTGGCCGTCAGAGTTCCTCCAGATTTCCATTTCGCCGCCATTATACAGACATGTTAAATGGACTGGGGTTCTTCGCAAACTTCAAAATAATGGATTTGATCGATTGAAATAATTTGAAAATGTGTCATTCATTTTGAGTTTTATATGTAATCAATAATCATACAACACAAAAATGAATGACACCTTCAAATGTAAAGCTCAAATTTCAAAGTGTAACAGCACACTCCATAAATACCCAAATTAGTAACAGGCAGAGAACTTCGGTAGTCATCGTACAACATCTTCGGTAATGCTTCCGTCACGGGTGGGTGAGCGGCAGCCAACCAGCGGCCGTGGCTAATTCAAATACCTGCTCGGGTTGGCCGAGACCGTAAACACGTCATTG
The DNA here is from genome assembly GCA_945910005.1 of Isoperla grammatica. Taxonomy (NCBI): domain Eukaryota; kingdom Metazoa; phylum Arthropoda; class Insecta; order Plecoptera; family Perlodidae; genus Isoperla; species Isoperla grammatica. The sequence goes on from OX246741.1 coordinate 52,192,872, forward strand.
ATTGATGACGAAAGCATTACCGAAGTTATTGTAAGACGACTTTTTTTTTTACTACTTTTTTTACTATTATGTTTTGTGTATGAAAGCAAATGAATGACGTGTTTTCTTACTCGAGGAATGTCGAAGTCTCTCTGTACAGTGACTGACGGACAGTTCTGAGCCGACGACAGCGCTGCGGCGGACAATACGGCAACCAACACAAACAACTGCATCTTGAGGGTGAGTTACCTGGAGAGAGAATAGAAACACTTATATAACCATTGTTACCAGGCTTCCCCTCCTCCCTTCCTCATCATCATTCATCAATCATCACTTATCAGGCTAAGAGGACTTTGTGCCCCACACTGGCCTTAATTACAATAAAATAAAATAAATAAATAAATTATAAACCTGTGCTGTGCGTAAGTACATACAATAAGAACATACACCCAAGGGCGAAGAAGACTGTTTTGTAATTAGAAGGCGATTTTAGGTTTTGTCGCTTTCACACACATAAATAATAATAATTATTCGTAGGCAGTTGTGTACGCAGGAATACATTTCGGGGAGCGCTGCCTAGATTAGAACATAACTGTTACAAGGTGCTCCACAAACGACACAATGGGGGGGGGGGGGGGGGGGGGGGGGAGAGGGATATGTCCCCCATAATAGCGCTGCAGGCAATTTTTTAGAAATCCTTATTTTTTTATGGTTATTATGTGTAAGAAGAGGGTAAAGTGCTTTACTGAATAGAGTACGGTGCCAAATACGATTTTAAAATAATTTCAACATTGAATATTATATAAAATGACTGTATTGGTACAACACATATTTCACCTATATACAGGAGTGTTTTCCGACTAAGGAAATAGAGAAATTAATACGTTAATCTATTGAATTTGTTGCGTAAATTTAGATAATTTGCAAAGTGTAATTACAGCTGAGATTTCGGGGGGCGAAGGGGGGTGGCCTCCCACCAGGATACGCCACTGTTCGTAGGAAACCTTTCCGGGGACAATCCGTGTTTCTCTTCAGAACCCTTATTCAAGTACGCCCCGCCCGTCTTAAAGAAATAATCGTATTTATAGTCTACCCACTCAGTAAGAAGACTGATTTTCAGTGGGGGACTTAAACCAACACTGTAGGCTGCGAACACCATCGACGAGTGAGCGATAACCAATCAAAGATCTATATTTCAAATATGAAACACATGAATCAGTTATTGGACAGTGCGAACACCCGCGGACAGATGCCTTTCGGCATACGATGCAATAGAGTAGAGTATAGAGTATTTGGCAATAGGGGCGGAACTTTACAACAATGGACAACAACCGCCTAAAACTGTTCTGGAATGAGGGCCCAGGCTAACTATAGGTATTGCGGTATTTGGAATACTTGGGAAGGAATGTCCGTGGCATGACCTGTTAGTATGACTCAATCCCAACAATCGCCTTGTGACTGAGGAAAAGCTCGGAAAACATTTCAGTCAGGATTGTCGGTGGCCGGTGTCGAAACAACCACCTCCCGAATAAGTGTCTCGTGTCTTACCGCTGAGCCACCTCTATCGCTCATAAACGCACTTTTAGAATCGTAAAGTTTTATCAACAACGCATAAGAAGAAGAACATTACATATTAGAACCAAGAAGAATTGGAAGCCTAAAAAACAGGCACAATCGCAGATTGGAAGTGATCTCAACTTTTTAACGATACACGCATATGTACACGAAAAAGCATAGGTGGCGTGTTCTATAAGACTAAGCTACTTATTAAATAAAAAAATAATTATTAAACTTTACATCTGGCTGTCTCAATCCAAAAGATCAATTTGTGTTTTTTTTTACTGGTATGAAAATTATGAACGGATGTAAGTACTTACTTTTGTGAGACGTCTACTCGGCAGTGCAGAATGCTGAGAGTGTGAAGGTAGGATGAGTTCTTCATCTATTTATACGATACAGTATCAGCTTTGACAATGTCTGAGAGTCAATAATCATATCATTATTTAGACATAACAGGTGCTTTGTTATATAGTATTATCTTGGGTTTAAAGAAACAATCAATCAAGATTGCCATATAACTTGTTTTTCTATCAATGGAAATGAGCTGTTTTTATAAACGGAAAATAGAATATCTCATATTTTGAAATATACCTTTACGCACTGATCTTATCAGAAGATAAGAATGATTATATAAAAGGTTACATAAGAGGTTATATAATATTGTTAAGTTATGCAAGTAGGCGACATTGTTGGTGCTTAATAATCCCTAAGAATCGCGCATTATTATATGTATTTTTGATCCCCCTCTCCCCCCCACCCCCCCACCCATGTTAGTGTATTTGTATGTTTTACAATACATAAAAAGCCATTAGCTGTGCTCAATTTAATGTATGTGGCTTAAGTAGACTGATACTGATGAGATGCACTTTTTCCAATTATCTAACTTGTTAGTTGTTTTTAGAGCTAATTGGTGTAACCAAAATGAATACATACACCGATTGTGAAGTGAGTACTATAGGTACGCGTATGTCAGTGGTACCGAACACGTACAAGCAAAAACAAATCCATCGAAATATGATTTATCTTTGAGAATATAAGTGTGGTATGTGCTGATATACTGAAAGTAGCCATAGTGATCGCTATCCCAATCCGGAAATCGCGAACGAGTTAATTTACGTGGTTTTTATGGCAATGTTCTCTACTAAATCGTTATGTCGCAATCCGGATTGAAACGGGATTTATTTCATTAATATATTAATATACACTGATTAATGTACACAAGTATAGACAGCATTGCTAATATTCCTAACATCAATTTCCGATGTGTCCATTATCTCTGAGAACAGAAGCTCGTTCCCTTTGAGATAAAAACGTCGACAACGTTGAAACAACCCTCTAAACACGTTTAAACATTTAAATGTTTGCCTTTAGTGCCCATTGTTGCATGGTATACCTTAATTTGATTCCAATGGTGCAACGGAAGATCTCTGATTAATTCACGGGTGCAACAACACATAGCAACTTGTAAGACGGATGACTTATGACTAATTGACTAATTGATTAATTGATGACTAATTTCTCTGCCAAACTATTAAACCTTCAAACGTGTCTGACCTACTGGAACTTGTCTTGCTTGCAATCAAGCTCAATGACACTGGCAATTACTGATAGAGTGGTTGATAATAGATGCAGGTTATCTTATCTCAGATTGCATTGAAACGTTACTCAAAATTATAGTAACATCTACACCAGTGGCGTATACACGGGGGGGGAGGGGGGGGGGACAACCCCCCCCCCCCTTTTGCAAAGGAAACATGGAAAATGACCGTGTACATTCAATAGACAGTATCAATAGACAGTATTTCAATAGACAGTTATATGTTTTACTTTATGTTTGTTGTATATTGTTGTAATTAAAATTTAAAGCAATAAGAAAAATATGCAAATTATTGATTGAGGTTCCTTTTATAAGCGGTGCTAAGGAAAAAATGTGTCGCCAGAAACTGAGTAATCTTGTTTCAGTTGGCCGCTGTAAAACGCACAGATTTGCACTAAAATGACCTTGACGAGAATTTTTTCTTTATTTCTATTTTTCTATTTCTACTGCGATAATTAAGTCATATATAATTAAAACTAAACTCAAAATTTTGAATTTCATACATATAATATTACATTTTGCAGTAATAAAAATGTGTCATTTGAGGATACAACAGATGTTGCCAGTGCAACAGTTGCAACACCGGAATGACCAGAACACGAAGTTCGTTCTCGTCGCCAAGCGTGCATTCATACCTGTTGCGCGGCGTGGGGTGAGCGTTTATGCCCACACCCCTACGTTCACGTAGACTGACCCGTTTCGGCCAGGGGATTTAGTCACGCGGTACAGAAGAAACGATTATGAAACAAACAAGTTAGAGACAGAACGGGTGTGGGGGGGGGGGGGATTTATCTGTAAAGGAAGTGGTTATCTTGAAGAAAATATAGATTTTTTAATTTTAACACTAGGTTTGTTCGTTTGTCCTGCCTCAACAGGAGTATTTTACGCCAGGAGTAATTCGGAAATATGTCATTATAACGGATATGGGAGTGGAAATCACAGTAACTCCCACTTGGACAAAAAAACAGAGTTGTCACAGTTGAGATCGTTTCAGTTGTTCCTCCTACTCCCCATCACAGTTGTAAGTTTTTTTTTTAGTTTTAGTAAGTTACCACTGGACAAAAGAACTTGTCGCAGCTACTCCCATCACACTTACTCGAGGACAGAAAAACGGGGTTTTCGTAATACCGTTCTCCTGGAGTAGTGATCACAGGACAAACGAACAAAGCTATTGGATGGCGAAAATCAAAGGCGGGAGAGAGTGGACAAAAATAATCTTGGGCCGGTCTTACATCATCGCCTAATAGGAACGTTTGGAGGTTCTTTGGAGGAATTCAAGAGTTTTGATTGGTCGTTGCCATGGAGAAAACAAGCTATTCGACGAATTAGTAGTTAAAGGGACATGTTAGACTCGACTTAAATAAAAAATAAAATCAGAAAACGATGTATTTCATAACAAATGTTCGCGACTGTTCGCCCCGGACCCCCATTGCACAGTCTAACGTAGGGGCACCAAACTTCTCATTGGCCCAGGGAGCCAAACACACTCAAAGAACCGGCCCTGCAACCTGCAAGACATGTAACCAGTGGTGTATTCGAGTCTAGGCGGGCTTAGGCGCCGTCTTGGCTATTTTATGTGGTAGCTAGGCGAGCCTAGGCGCTTTTTCACAGTAGCTACCCCCATGTAGTATTCACAATATCTATAATTGAGAAAAATATCAGTCTTGGGTTCGCTACTTTTAATTAGTAGCATGCTACAACTACCGCTACTTGGCAAAAAAAAGTAGCATCGCTACGTTTTCGCTACATTATTTTAAATGTAGCGTCGCTACATCGGCGCTACGAAAAAAATGTAGCGCGCTACTTTGACGCTACATTTGTTTTTATTGACGTTTTAACGGTTTTATCGATCTTTGTGTCTCAAAACGTGCCGATCTCGTTTTATATGCCACCACGCAGCGCGTACTTGCTTTCGTAACCAAGCATTTGATGTGATGTGAAAAATAGGTACTCTGGAACCTTCAGACAAATGAAGTATGTTTTTTTATGTCTGGAGCCTGTATCCCTACTCCTTTTGCGTGTACCTCTTTCCTCTTGCGCTACGTCAGACAAATAACAACCCCAGCGACGACCCAGAGCTGTATAGGTCGGGGGGGTGGGGGAGGGGCTGAAATAGGCTACTCGACCAACTTTATTTCGTATCGGTTAAAACATGACCATACCCCCCCCCTTATTTACTCCGTCCACACCCTGCCCATTTACAAAATATCTACCCACGTGTTACACTACTGGAACCAAATGGAATTACAGTTTTACTATTATTCATTGACCACGCACACTGATTACAATGGGTCCCGGTCAACCACCTTACATTTCTTTAATCGCACTCGTAATCACTAATGTTTAAGAGCCTGATATCATGCATTTTCTATTCTTCTAGAATCTAGAACAACGATTATTCAAGCGTCCTTTCACGAATTATTTAAAATAACTGCAACTGGAAAATAATAAATAATAATTATAACATAAGATGATAGGCTATATTATTCTCTACCTTGTATTGCAGCTGTAGACGTCTGGGAAATGTTGACATATTTTGCCAATAAGTCGAGTAAGCCTACCTTTTCAACACACATACACACACATTCATGGTGATAATCACAACAGTCCCAAAGTACACACGAGCACGCATTATCTACTATCTACACACCAGTAGGAATTGATTATAATCTAAGCTAATACAAACGAAACAATCACACGGTAACGACGTAACGTTATACATAATAAGACTACGTATTGAAAACCAAACCGTAAGACCAATATTGATTAAATGGTAAGACTACCGAGTGAGGAGCTCAATGCACGACATTCTAGCTGCTAGCGACTAGCACTGTGGTGTTTCAGAAACGCAATAACCACACTGTCCAGTGTCCAGCTCCAATACACGAACAAGACTGTTTCAGATGGCAATTAGTCGCAGGTAACACCCAATCCAGCACCTCGTACGTGCCCGAAGTCGGAAACATGGGATTAGAGGGTTGACAAGTGTTATTGTCCATCCATTCCTCGTGGGCTAGTGTGAGGGGGAGGGCATAGACCTTCGGAGAAACGGTTCAATATGAAATGAGACGCCCAAAAAAATTATGAACAGTGTTATTTCCACTGATATTCGTGATGGTGAAAATGGAAAAATATCGGCTGGGAACTGTAGAATAAGTGGCAACAAACGTTTTTAAAAGTAGCGACAAAAGTCGCGCTACTTTTATCGCTACAGCTACAAAAAATGTAGCATGCTACAACTTCATTTAGCGTTATAAAAAAGTAGCGCGCTACAGGGCTCGCTACACGAAAAATGTAGCATGCTACAAGTAGCGCGCTTCTTGTAGCGCGCTACTACCCAAGACTGAAAAATATCTTACCTCAACGTCATTATGTATTCAGGTTTAATTACTGTAATGTATCTAAATTATTCAATAAACATTCTATTCTATTCTATTCTATTCTATTCTATTCTATTCTATTCTATTCTATTCTATTCTATTCTATTCTATTCTATTCTATTCTATTCCATTCTATTCTATTCTATTCTATTCTATTCTATTCTATTCTATTCTATTCTATTTTATTCTATTCTATTCTATTCTATTCTATTCTATTCTATTCTATTCTATTCTATTCTATTCTATTCTATTCTATTCTATTCTATTCTATTCTATTCTATTCTATTCTATTCTATTCTATTCTATTCTATTCTATTCTATTCTATTCTATTCTATTCTATTCTATTCTATTCTATTCTATTCTATTCTATTCTATTCTATTCTATTCTATTCTATTCTATTATATTCTATTCTATTCTATTCCATTCCATTCCATTCCATTCCATTCCATTCCATTCCATTCCATTCCATTCCATTCCATTCCATTCCATTCCATTCCATTCCATTCCATTCCATTCCATTCCATTCCATCCATTCCATTCCATTCCATTCCATTCCATTCCATTCCATTCCATTCCATTCCATTCCATTCCATTCCATTCCATTCCATTCCATTCCATTCCATTCCATTCCATTCCATTCCATTCCATTCCATTCCATTCCATTCCATTCCATTCCATTCCATTCCATTCCATTCCATTCCATTCCATTCCATTCCATTCCATTCCATTCCATTCCATTCCATTCCATTCCATTCCATTCTATTCTATTCTATTCTATTCTATTCTATTCTATTCTATTCTATTCTATTCTATTCTATTCTATTCTATTCTATTCTATTCTATTCTATTCTATTCTAAAATTTTGTTTCAGCCATATAAACAATCGCATCGCCAAATGCATGAATTCAAGCTTGTTATGTAGAAAGTAATGTTATATTGATTAAAAAAAGGCAGAATCCATTGCA
>OX246741.1:52200554-52339554 GCA_945910005.1 Isoperla grammatica
TAGTATTACACCCTACTATGATCGGTGATCCCACTTTACCTTGGGCAGTAAAAGTTTGAACCAGTTCTAGTTGCCGCTTGCCATGAGTAGACACCATCAACGTATTTCCATTGTTCATTCACTGTTGCCACAATTAATAAATTGTAGTTTTACATGCTGTTTGGTGTTTCCAGAAATTTCTTTTCTGACGATTGTTGAGAAGTGTTTTAAAAATTACACAATTCTATTAAAGATAGATTTAATACAAACAGTTAATGAATTACGTAAATAAGTTAAGATTTAAAACCACGCATTGTTGGTGTATTACAATAAGCAATTAATAACTCGACGTATGAAAGCGGCATTCGCCCAGGCATAAAGGCCAAACCAGCAAGGTCTTCAAATGTGTGTTCTTCATAGGTTATAAGAACTAAATTTGTACAAAATATTGATCAGTATCTGCAAGTTGTGGTATCTTTGGCCAACTCTAATTTCAATCCCTCTTTTTTTGTCTAAAACAACCATTGAGTTGCAGGATGGCGGAGGACGATAGCACAAGCATCGTTATAACCAAGCCTGGTGTCCTGGCTTTCGGTAAAGGCCTGCCTGCTGGACCGAGCATCGAGTCGTTCTTCCAAGATGAGACCGTCGTTCAGGTGTCTTGCAGTAAGGACCACTCTGCAATTGTCTGCGCATCCGGCCGAGTCTACACTTTCGGGAAGAATCAAGACAACGGATGGATGAAGAACGAGGGTGCCCAGATCGCTGAGCCAAGGCTTGTTGAAACTCTCAGCTCTGTTAGTATAACTCAGGCTGCTTGTGGATATCAATACACCATGTTTCTCACTGACAAGGGTGAGTTATATTCATGTGGGGCGAATGGTCAAGGTCAGCTTGGCCTCGGTCACACCAATAAAGCCCCCACACCCGTCCTGGTTGCCGGTCTGCCGCCCATCAAGAAGGTTGCTGCTGAATGGCTCCACACGGTGGTTCTTGCCGACGGCGGTGAGGTCTGGGTGTGTGGACACAACCAGTATGGTCAACTAGGACTGTCTCATACAAACCAACAAACCTCATTCACCCGCGTGCTAAACCTCCCCGAGGCCATCATTGACATATCGTGTGGCGCGTGCCATACAGCTCTTGTATCGGCCTCTCGGGCCCTGTTGATAGCTGGGTGGAATGACTGTGGCCAGCTTGGGCTTGACGTAGCCGAAACTTTGTCCAGCTTCACGCGAGTATCGACGCCGTCATCAGCCGTGGCTGCCGTGTCCTGTGGTTATTACCACACTGTGGCCCTCAGAGTCGATGGGACGACCTGGGCTTGGGGTAGTAATGACAATGGTCGGTTGGGTACCGGTGACAGGGATAAAAGATCCGCCCCCTCTAGAATGATTGGCCTTGAGGGCCAGACTGTCTCCCAGGTCATCGCTGGATGTAACCACACTGCGGTGTTGACACAGGAAGGGGATGTGTTTGTGTGCGGTAATGGACTAAATGGTCAGTTGGGTCTGCGGAAGAAAAACGTTTCGGTGGCGACTCTGTTGCCAAAGTCACCAGGGGTGATTGTTCAACAGGTGGCTTTTGCTGAAACCTATTCTCTACTTTTGTATGTTGAGAAGGCAAACAACACACCAGCACCTCAACTAGAGATCGGTGTTGCAGAGAGGGGCGACCTGGTGAGGAATGGTACAACCGAATTAGAACGGAACATCATGACCAGTCTCGAGTGCCCCGTTTGCTTCAAGGTCATGTGCGCACCGATACACCAGTGCACCGCGGGACACAGCTTATGCAACACTTGCCGGGCTGACGACAGGACCACAGTTTGTCCGCTGTGTCGCGGACAGTTCTCTACTGTGAGGAATCTTCTCGCAGAGGGGTTGAGTGCCAACATCGAACTACCGTGCACGGCATGCCTGCTGCGCATGCCCGCGTGCGAGCTAGAGGGACACGGCGCGGTCTGTCCCCGCCGCGACTATGACTGTCCCCTGGCGTGCGGCGGTTGGAGGGGCCGGCCCGAAGCGATGCTAGGCCACGCCCTCTCGGCCCACGCGGACCGGACGTGGCCCGACCTGCCATGCACGTTTGTGCAGCGGCGCGGACTCTTGCTCACGGACGTGCTCGCGGCGCACGGCAGAGTGTTCACGCTACATCGCGGGTACGACGGGGAGGGGCGCACGTTCCGGGCGGCCGTCAGGTACATAGGCACCCCCGAGGACAGGCACGGGTTCAGGCTCGAGCTAACACTTCTCAGCGAAGATATGAGCTTTACTTACCGCAGAAACATTTGTTCTGATATCGAGAATGTTCAAGACATTTTTCGTTCATCCAACTGTGTAAGAGTCAAAGGAGATTCTCTTGACACATTACTCGAAAATGGCGATCTTATGTTTAGAGTTGCCATCTTGAAAGTCTGAACTAAAGGTTTCGAGGACCATAGAGAAACCTTTGTTTAGTTATAGCTTATAGACTTCTAGAGTTTAGTTGACTGTGCTTCCATGCCTCAAGTGATCGAAGTGCCAAGCGCTGATAATATCAGGTGTTGTAGAATGTAGACAGCCTACCTTTGTTAAAGATGACCACTGTGAGAGTTGAAAGTAAACCTTGAAGTCCCAACTCCTAAATGCCAAGACGGTTCGACACCGATCACTCACGAGGAAGATGGCTACTGCCAAAGACGGCAGTTTCTGGCTTTCATGGCTCAAATGTATCATCTAACACGAAGGCAAGATGTTGGCTCGTATCCCTTCATTGAACTATTAAAGCGGAGTGGCAGGCGTAACTATTCATCAGATGTAACTAAAACATAAGCTTAATTTCATCATTGTACTGAGAGTATCGCTCCGCCTTAATGGGTTCAACGGCGATTATAATAGGCGCTCGCTCCTCTCATCCCTCATCCGGATTGTGTGTTGTAAATTCAATACTATTGAAAATGTTTGCAAGTAATTGTGTTATTATTCCTATTATCCCATATTCCTATTGCTTTCCTGTTTTAATTTTTACAATAAATATTGAATATCTTAATGTTATTTACGTTAATGTAACGTTAATGTCTTAATAATCATGCTGCTAGTTTCAATGTTAACTTAAGAGTACGAATTGACTAAGTTTGTGCTATTCTATTATATTCTTAAATGTAGTTAGTGTTAAATGTTTATATTTTAAAATGTAGGCCTTTTTTTAAATGTTTGCTTATGCTTGTGTTTATATTTTTAAAAGTAGGCCTTTTTAAAATGTTTGTTTATGCTTGTGTTAATGTTTTGTGCTTGTGTTATCATTCTGCTTGCTTTAATGTTAACCTGAGACGATTAACAAAGTTTGAAATTATTGTATTTTATATTTTTCTATTCGAATTGGTTGTTGTACTCATGAACCCTTTTTTGCAATAAACATTGAATGCAAGTTTATGTCTGTGTAGGCCTACCCATTCTTAACAAAATTATAAATGTTTACCTAATTAGAGTATGGACAAAGTTTGCAACTTTCGTGTGGTTGAATTTTGTATTCACATGGCATTATTGTTTTCATTTTTACAATATAAATTGAATGCTTGCTTATGTCTGTATAATCATTCAGAATGCCCATGGAATGACCATGAAAGGACTTTGGGTTTAGCTGAATGATTCCTGCTGTCTGCATATTCTATGTAAAACTTGTGCACAATTTAGTGTATCAATTCATAACAATATTATTCTTAATGTATAGTCCATACAAACCCCAGTTGACAACACTGTGTTGTCAACTGGGGTTTGTATGGACTATATTTTTAAGAATAATATTGTTATGAATTGATACACACCTTCGAGATCTGAAAGTTGGATCGTTTGGCCAAACCCTGACATTCCTTCCTCTACTCAAGCATCGACCGTGTCATGATTTATATCGATTGTGAGATAATGCAAGGCTCGCTGACTGAAGGTAGTTACGTATCGAGGCGAGAGTGGGGATACTCGTACTTTGGTCAGAGGTTGGTGCAAACACTACCCGAGCTTATGCCCTCTGGCGTACCAACAGCGAAATAAATGAACTATAGTAGGTAGGTTTTCCTTGAGTTTGACAACGGGCAACGCTCACTTTCAATGCTTGTGTGTTGTTTTTTTTTATTATTTTTTTATTTTGTTAAACAAATAAAATAATAGTCCTTTATATAGTTGATCACTGATAATATCACTATAGTTTCAGTTGCCATACAAAGTTTCATCATATGTATTGTAGCTGTTCGTGTTGACTGTCATGTTCAAGTTACGACCAGGGACTATATTAGTGGGATATTCAGGCTTGTTTGGGTTGTTATACAAAAGTGTAAAATCTTTTAGAATTTAGTGAGTTGAGTGTCTGTGCGATTAATTTGTCTCCCTCAGTACTGTCTAAGATTGGTTAAGAAGCAAGGAGACAGCAGTGAACGGTGGCTTGTTTTGGTAGGACAAGGTCCTTGATAAAATGTGCCATGGATTTATTACCTGTTTTTTTTTTTTAAATTATTCCTTTAAAAACGTTGACCCCCCCCCCCTGCCAACCGACCCAAACGCTTAGTTTTGTAATTCCGTCTGCCTGCCTATCAGCCACCACCCCCCTACCCCTTCCAACATTCCCGCTTACTAGAGTAGAGTTCCGCGGGAGTTTACACCATGGCCACACCATTTTCCCCCCGTTTTGGACACCCATAAATACGTTGAAAGATAAGCTACCCCGGGATTTCTTGTTTTCCTAGAACGATCGGACCTCATCGTCTTGAAGAGTGTGATGAGTGTATTCAGTCATCTGAATTCAAGAGTTCGAATGGACTGGACTTTGCTATAGGGGTGTATCAAAAAAACTATCTAAAAGGTTGGAGTCAACTCCCGCAGAACTCCACTTGTATGTGACGGGATTGAAACATCCCGAGTAGCTTAGGCTTAGCTTACAACTGTCATTTGCCTCTCTGTTATCAGCTGTTTCGGCAGATCAGTACCATCATTTCAAGGTTATCCATACCACATGAAAAATAAGCTCAATGCAACACTGAATAGGTTTGTAAAAAAACATTTTATTTCCTCTCAAAAAAATATTATTGCACATAATATATTAAAGTATGTATTCAGTGAAAGATCCCGATATAAGTCTACCCAAAAAACCCACTAGTAGGATGAAAGTCTGGGCTCCCACTGCTGCGAAAGCCAAAGTACTACCGCAATAACATATTGATTCAATTCTGCGTGATTGAACTTATTGAACATAATTTTTTTAGTACATCAACTATTGTTGAGCCGTGGTGACTGTTGAACCTGGTAGATACGTTAGATGGTATCATGCGGGTAACGTTGTGAACGTTGCGTTGTTAAATAAGTTGTGAACTAATCAACTACAGCAACTAGCATGCCAAATGATTCTACAACGGTATCAGATACTTTTCTACAACAAAATTACTGTGAAAAATCATTCTCTATGTGAGTGAAGACGAAAGCTACCAGACTTTTGTTGGCCAACTTGCCTCCTACTAGCTGCCTCCGACTGCCGCCCATCGTTCCCAAGAAGACGAACCCTGGGGAACTCGCCAACGTGCAGTCACATCCCGGTTCACTCCAAGTCCTTCCCGAGTCCCGCAAGAGTGGACGGGTGCTGCCAAAGCGGTTAGTGACAATCCAAGAACAAATGATTAGAAGATTACATCTATAATGTCCATAGTATTGTGTTAATTTGGTAATATTTTAAAATAACCATTGCAATGTAGACTATGTATATTATAGTATGTTCAATGTATTCTAATGAAAATAAATGCTGTAACTATTCAAATCAAAAAAGAAGCAAAACCTACTATCTCAATAATGACTGATTTGTGGGAAATCAGGAAAATGTATTTCTGTTACAGTCTTGTAGGCGCTTTTAAGTACTGAGATTTGTAATATTTGCAGGGATTAGTTAAAAATGCATGGTTACTTTTCCGCAACCTTGGAATATGCACCCCATAGATGCACTTTTATTAGATGCACTTTTAATAGAAGCTTTATGATTGGTTTGTGGATATCGCGTGGTTTTGAAACTAAATAGTGCATGGAGATGGTAGGTTTTGAGCCTAATGCATGAATTGTTCCTGCAATAACATTGGAGATGGTCGATTTTGCATCGAAATGGATTGTCGTGTAAAAAGCTGGCAATAGTAGCTAACCAACCATATATCTAACCCATTTTTAATGAAAATTAGAGATGGTAGGTTTTGCTTCTGACCCACTCTACATTCTTGACCCCCCTACTTAAAACAAAGAATTGTTACGTACCTGCAAGTACAAACTTAAGAGTACGCCTTACTGAGAATGAAATGAAACCAGTGCCATGCTATTATGATAACTATAGCTTAGAATTATTAGATTTTTGTATTGCAATGTCAGCAAGGGTATTTTCTTTGTTTAGGTGAATAGTTGTGTGCAAGCATTCCTGCCACTGTGCACTCATGCACTCATAAAACTTCTCAAAACACCCCAAAAACATTGAGGCTATTTGTATAATATTTTCAAAATTGTAAGTGGTCTCAAATCAACTAATAATGAGGCAAATTAGTGACCACAGTCATAAGATGCTAAATATATAAGTTTTACTTCATACATGTATTGTATAACACAGGGCAGGGCCTTAAAATTTTAGACTTCAAAATACGTAGATGAAAATATGAAATAAATTATAAATACAATTCAACACACATATGATACAACAAGCCAGTTATCCCTGTGGCAACTTTTCTGACACCACTTGCTAAAAACTCTAAGCTAAAAGGATCGACAGGCCGTGCTTTCACAGTCTCTATGCCTATAAATGACCCAAGGCTACCTTACAGAATGCTTTCGTCACAGGCGAGGCACTGGAGCCAACCAGCGAACCCCCCGAGACAAACCCGCGCAAATAGCGATCACTGATTGCCTACGAGCCCCTCGCCTGTGACGAAAGCATCCGTAAGGTAGTTTTGGGACAACTATACCGAACATCGAGATCAAGCCAGCTTTTGCCCTTTTGCTCTATGCGAGGTTTCAGTCCTCGCTGAGCTAGTCTTATATTAGGACACATGCGTTATTCTTTGACAGATGTACAGCCCCAGTCAAACTACGACAAGGCACGTTTTCAATTAAATAATAAGTAAATTTTTCCTTATTTTGTGGTTATTGGGCAAGTATGAGCAGTTTGATACCAGATATTGCAATTCTAACTATATTCATTTGTAAGCGTTTGGGTGTATGCATTCATGTTTAATAAAATCGTATATTTGTATTATTTATGACCATATGACTCCATCCTAATAAAAAAATACTGCCAATATGGCGGATTTCAAAATCATGATTTTTCGTCTCGAAAATTTATAAATAGACTTCAAAAGTGATCAAAATTTGAAATGAATGATACATGAATGATTGATACAAAACCCACCCCCGACTGGGAATCGAACCCAGGTCTCCCACTTGCCGGGTGGGCGCCTTGACCATAGACCAGTGGGGCTGGCATTTAATTCAATGTCTGGATATTGTGCATTATGACATTTTGACATCTATAAGCGGCGGTGGACCAACACTGCAACACTGGTTACACTTTAGTTGACTAGCCACACATATTTATATGTGTAAACCTTAACGCAGGCTTTTGTTTAAATCTATACTTAGTTATGATATGCATGTTTTAAAGGTGTGTGTATTTGTACATACACTGCTGGGCCTGGATTCACAAAGATGCCTAACTCTAAGTTGTAAGTTAGGCAAATCCTAGATAGATAAATCAAGATAAATCATCCTTGGGTATTACTGCACATTCACAAATACAATATTATTAGTTAAATTAAATAAGAACCAAGACTATTAGACCAGGAGTAGTATTAAAACACAAATAAACACACGAACAATAACCACGGTCAAAAAATAAAAACACTCACCAGTGCGTAAATTTTCGACAGCGTCCGCTGCCTTCCTCAGACGCGAGGGAACTAAGCTGTCCCCGTGGATGGGTCACGTGGTCTCCTCGCTGGATCACATGCAATGGCGAGCTGCGTGCGCACCACTGATCTCCATAGAGGGGGGAAGTCGGTGCTCGGTTGACTGATAGCACGCGGGATAAAGTCTATCATTGCAGCCTCCTTAAATTTTCTCTTCATTACGTTAGTCTCTTTCATTAAAACACACACATTTTCCCAATCTACACTTGTTTTACATTCAAAAAGATGGTCTTTGAGCTTGCTGGCAGCATGCGTTCTCCCTTCTATCGTTTTCCTGTGTTCACTTCCAGCGAGGAGACCACGTGACCCATCCACGGGGACAGCTTAGTTCCCTCGCGTCTGAGGAAGGCAGCGGACGCTGTCGAAAATTTACGCACTGGTGAGTGTTTTTATTTTTTGACCGTGGTTATTGTTCGTGTGTTTATTTGTGTTTTAATTAGTTAAATTGTTGTTATTATACTATATTGTACCTTTAGGACATTGCAAAGCGATATATGCGTGATTAATTTCACTAAGATTTGCCTAAACTAGGACGTCTTAGCACTAGGCACTTTTGTGAATCTGGGCCCTGGTCTGTATTCACATAGATGCTAACTTATATAAAAGCAAATCATAGCAAAATAAATCATCACTTGGTTATAATACACATTCAAAATTCCAATATTTTTAGTTTTTCCAGAACGATATGTGATGATTTATATCATGACTATTTGCTTAAAACAAGAAAACTTATAAATTAAGCATCTTTGTGAACCCAATGCGTGAGTTTTACTACAGACTGATTTATGTACCGAGCACGTGCTGTATAACATAGTTCCCGTACTTGTATCAGCTGCTCCACGTGCTGGTGTAGTATTCTAGGATGGGGTCGTCTGTTCGGGTGTGCAATGCTCCAAGATGCGCTGGATCACTCTGCAGCCGTACGGGTGGTCGACAGCGCAAACACCTTCAAACACAGACATGTTGTTAACCCTTTCCGGTCTAGTCCTGTGTTGAACGAGACTAATGGTCGGTGCACATTGCACAATAGCCGGGAAAGGAGCTTACCGTTACCGTTAACGTTACCGGACAATGTTAAACTATAGCGAGCTTTCCCGTTACCGTTATCGGAGCTCCTTCCCGGGCTATTGTGCACCGACCTTCAACATCACAAATCCTGAAGCAACATGCGATTGTAACGTTTTTTTTTCAATTTTCCAATTCTGGTGCCCACCTATTTTTTGTCCAAAATGTACTTCTTATGAACCAACAATGTCACTAATAATATTAAACGAAATAATTGGACAGCGAAGGGTTAGGCCCTTATATCTCTATATTACTGAAACATATCTAAAACCAGACTCCAAAGTTGCATTCCTATGGTGAAGGTTGTTCTTTATTTCCCTAATAATATTAAAGCATAAGCAAATGTATTTTATTTTGAGTATTTTTTTAAATACAATTCCGTTTTGTATTGAAAATACAAGGCTAAAAAAGTATCTTGTATTTTGTATCTATAACAGATTATCTTGAGTAGTTTGTAATAAAAATAAAAAATATTTGACTATTTTGCCCAGATCTGGTGGCCGTCAAGCTTCTTCACAATCTCTTGCTGGTGCTCGGGCGAGATGGATTCCAGCGCCTTCTGGATCACGGGGCAGCCGTACACCTGCAGCGCTGGGGGCAGGACGTGGCCTCGGACCTGCGGGGGTCACACAAAACATTTATTTTGTATAATAATAACAACAACACATAATATGTTTCTTCAACAGATCCCATTTTTTCTATCATTTTAGTTGGGGGAGTGTGTGGGAGGGAGGTATATATAATATTTAAAACATTTTGGATTTGTAATTAAGACACAGTTTCAAAACTTTACTTTGGAAAAACAAACTTTCTGATTTTTGATCGAATTGTTTACATACACGTAGGTAATTCAAGTTATAAGAATCTATCATTTTAAGTTATTCTTGGATAATTTACTGAAATTTGGATTTGTAATAAAATCCCAATTTGAAAGCAAAATCCATTTTTTAAATTTTGTTTTGAAAATATTTTTATTTGCATTTTTCTTGACTTGTTTTACTGTGGAAACTTCAAAATTGTAGACTTGGGATTTTGAAATGGCCAAGATATGTTTTAAAATTTCCTACTCTTATGTACTTTTAACACTTTCCAATTTCCAATTCCCAATACAAAAATATTTCGATTTATTCAAACAAAATTTTTATTCATTTTTACGCTATATTTCAACTGTAGCTGTTTCTCCCTGATTTGTCTCATTTGTCCACTTAAAAGTGGTTGAATGACCCTTCACAGTGGATGCTCCCCCCCGGTCCAATATTATCCTGGACCGTGGGTTCCCCCTCACAGGTGCGTCCTCCACACAGGCTGCAAGGTGCGCGCGCACCCCTTTGAGGTTCGTCGAAATACCGACTCTGGCTGGATCGCCGAAACGGCTATCACTTTGGAGTTTGGACCAAGTGGCAGGTAGAGACAACTCATTAAATATCCCAAAGCTCTTATACATAGCACTATCGTTGTACTGACAGCACCACGTCTAATTAGTTGTGTTAATTAATTATCAGCCACGTCAATAGAGAGAATGCAAATTAAACCATTAGCTTTAATTTGATGCAGTCTTACCTGGACATCATGACAACAATGGTGACACATCCCATCTTCTGCCGTACGCTGAGCGCGACTGACTTGACTTGAGTCATCTAGCGCGAGTGATGTGGTGTGGCTCTAGGGGGGAAGGGGGGGGGGGGGGTGATTGATAATAGCAGAGTACAACGGGTACGCAACTGTGGAGGAGGTAAACGTCATAAAAGAAACGTTAGATGAACAATAATAGGCAAAACTGAGAGGTTATAGAAAGATAGGAAATAAGAAAAGTTTAAGTAGAGAAAAAGAAAAGCTATTAAGAAGAAAGGAAATTTCACATAATCATTTAAATGAAAAGGGAGAAAGTAAGCAGATGCAATCCTTGTTTTGCGTGCTAACAAAAATATTACGTAAGATTGTATACTGTAGATTTAGATTCTAGAGGGGTCATCAGGATCACCAAGTGAGCCCCCTCCCGCCCCCCTTTAAGAAAAACGATCCTTTTTAGTGTGATTTATCCCTGTCAGTTGCGCGGAGAACATTATATTAGTTCTGCAGATGTGCACATTCTAACAAACTAATACAAATAAGGGTAGTGGAATAGTTGACATAACTCGAAGACTGTTTATTTACGAACCAATCTCATATTCATTTTATAAATGTAGACAACCTCTCAAAACTACTATAGGCAGGATAAAGTGGGTGAGAATCGCAGTCGTTATCTCCAGCAATAGAGTAACGGGTGCTACCGCTGAGCTAACCCCTATCAATAGTAGGATAGGTGCCATGCCTCACAATATACGTAGGAGCCACCACAGTATATGGTACAGTAATATTCTTGTGTGCCCTGCACCACACTATCATACACGCACGCACGCACGCACGCACGCACGCACGCACGCACGCACGCACTGTCCTAGCATACTCTTGTACATTTACACTTGAAGCAGAAAGAATGAATAAGTTTCATCTTTCAAATGGCGCGGGTTTGCGGTGTTCGCCGGAGTTAGTTCTCGTGTTCACCGCCGGCGACACTAGACGGTACGCCTGCAGAAAGGTACATATGCAATAATCAAAGTCGATTCTGTATGGAAATGACTAGTGATTATTGACGTCTAAGCCACAGGCTTCTTTCATTGACTATGAATGAGAATACTGCGCTCTGATTGGCTGTGACTAAGATTTGTTTTGACTTGACTAAGGAATTGAACATATTTCAACCGAGATTGTATGATTGTGATACATTCAATAAAGTAATAATAATAATAATAATAATAACAATAATAATAATAATAATAATAATAATAATAATAATAATAATAATAATAATAATAATAATAATAATAATAATAATAATGATGATGATAATAATGAATAATAATAATAATAATAATAGTAATAGTAATAATAATAGTTATAATAATAAAAATAATAATAATAATAATAATAATAATAGTAAAAATAATAATAATAATAATAATAATAATAATAATAATAATAATAATAATAATAATAATAATAATAATAATAATAATAATAATAATAAAAAATTGGCCAGGAAGTATAAAATTATAAACACAACCACTGCGTATTAATAACAAATACAAGCCTGAAAAGGTATTAGATAGTAAAGACTACAAATTATATTACGACCGGGCAGTTATAACAGACCAAACCATACATCACAATAGACCGGATATTATATTTATTGACAAGAAGAAACAAGAAACGATTTTAATTGATGTTGCCGTCCCTTTAAGCCGCATTCACATAAATGACTATTGATTAGGCCTACTGACTATTGACTATTGACTAGTGATTATTGACTACCCAAAGAAAGATATGAACACTACACAACTAAGTTCTTTGACACGTATGATCTGCCACCTAGAACAAATGAATCAAACTGATTGACAAACAACGAGCTGTCAAAATAATAAAATTGCAACATTATGAAGAAAACGAGGTATGGCGATAGTAACTGTTCACCAGTTAAAACGTTTTATGATGGGCTTAACCAAGTTGTGAAGGTTTTGTATGTTTCTTGTTTGTTTTGAAGATTTGTTTTCAAAATAAGAATATTTTATTGTATGACAGCTTCATAAAAATAATAAATAAATAATATTCGCCGGAAATAGTCAAAAACAAATATACACTTGACAGTAATTGAATAGTGGTATTGACTTCCGTTGCTCCACATTCATTGGCTGAACGCGAACGTTGTGATTGATTGTAACTATGACTTCCAGATATCTTCAATTCGTTAGTCAATAGTCAATAGTCATAAGTCAAAAGTAAAGTTGTGTGAACGTCAGCACGTATCGCCTATGGTTCAATTCGCTTAGTCACTAATCAATAGTCAATAGTCAATAGTCAATAGTCACTAGTCATTTATGTGAACGCGGCTTTATGCCACAATGTCGAGACAACTTGGCGGGAAAAGATAAACAGATATAAGGAATTATCTATTGAAATAAAAAGGTTGTGGAAGCAGAATAATGTAACTGTTATACCGTTAATTATATCAGCAAATGGCATTGTTCCACGTAAACTCCATGACAGTATTAAACTAATTGGTCTCCATCCGAACATATACATCGAGATGCAAAAAGCAATTATTTTGAACACGTGTAGGATAGTGCGAAAATTTTTGAACTAAGAAGAATGAAGACTTCAAGAAGTTCTCCATCCCGATGGTGGTTTTCGTGGTTTCTACCGTACGAAGAGCGAATGCTGGGATGAGTACAAATCGGCCACGACCGTACATAGCATCCACAGTTCGATTTGGACAAAATAATGTGGACAATGATATATTAAGTAGTTCTAAGTAGATTTTAATAAGGTAAACACATGGAAATACTTGACATATTTGTGTCCGTACAACATGTTTATGCCGGTTTTGACCGAGTTTGTATGTATCGCAACAATAAAATAATAATTATAATAATAATAATAATAATAATAATAATAATAATAATAATAATAATAATAATAATAATAATTATTATAATAATAATAATAATAATAATAATAATAATAATAATAATAATAATAATAATAATAATAACAACAATAATAATGTCTTTATTAGTGTGTTTGTTATCATCTTTAATAGCACAATGTATCATGTTGTTCTCTTACTTTAAAAGTATATTTTTCTAAATTGTCCGCCACGTATCTATTTTTTTATAATGTGTTATTTGCTTGCAGGAGTACATAAATGTTGATAGCGTTTGCCTCAAAAATTTAAAACTTTATTTTATTTAACTTACACAAAGATGTTATGGTATAATGTAATTCAAGGTCAAGGCTTTATTAATTTTTTCTTACAGAAGTTATAATATATTAAGTTATTGTATGGCATACACATTTTAATAGTAGTCTAAGACTCAAAATATAATCAACAAACAATCATGGAATACAAAAATCAACAACAAATATAACAATAACACTCTGTATTCATGTTTCGTTAAGTCCATTTTTATAAATCACACCTTGTTCATTGTATCACACAAATTGTATGAAGTTGACTTGTAGAAAAAAGTTTTTTTGAGTATTATCTCTTAAGATTATATTGATACTTATCGACGCGAAAAACAAATATAGGTTATTGTGTCGCACAAATTCAGCGTATATATTATGTGATATGGTGGCAACTGTAAAGTACCAGTTAAGTTATTGATAACACTCATACTGAACTCACACATTTTTTTTTTAAATTCAAGAATTCAATCGGGAAGCGATTTTATTTATTATTATCAAACATTTTTCTCGACTAACATTAATTATAATAAACTGCAATACAAGTAGTTCCATGAGAAAAAACATTTTTGAATGATATTCTTTCTATCCTCAAAATTTTATAGAAATAAATGAATCATAAATTGTCCCTTAATTGAAAAAAAACTTTCGCTCGCCGACTCTCACGTGCCGAAGCTTTATCAATACACGCGACATTTTCTTAGAACTTAATAATGCGTAAAAAAAAAAAAATCATCACAAACATGTTTGCACAAAAGTACCTTGAAACTTCCAAGTCTCTTTCAAAACTTCCTCCCAAACGTAGCTCCCAGAGTTTTTATTAAAAAATATACGTCCGCTTCATATTCTTATTAATCTTCTTTCTAATATTGTTAAAACTTTCTTAATTTTTATGAATGTAGACGCAGTTTTGTTCTTACTTTACTGCCAACACGATTAATCTCAATACTTTACACAAACACGTGGCAATGGCCGCACAACTTGTATGTTACCAAGAACGAAATGCCATCGAGGTGCATTCACAACGCTAGTCAAGTTTACAATGTCAGCGGTAACACAAGTAAAGATTACACTGTCGCACAAGTATCTTCCACATATCAGTAATATCCGTAGATAATGTTGAGCGTCGTCGTAAAGTGGAGGTAATGTTTTATGAACTATGGTGGAAGAAATCGTGCGCAACTGCACTGTTCACTTTTCGTACAAAAATGACGTCATAATAGCCGTTTGCGCATGCGTATAGCGGTAGATACGATTCAACAGGTGCGCAGTGTCTGCGCGCATTCACTTCAACTGCGCACTACGTCATCAGCAGTCTCTCGCGCATGCGTATAGCGGTAGATACGATTCAACAGGTGCGCAGTGTCTGCGCGCATTCACTTCAACTGGGCATGACGTCATCAGCAGTCTCTCGCGCATGCGTATAGCGGTAGATACGATTCAACAGGTGCACAGTGTCTGCGCGCATTCACTTCAACTGGGCACTACGTCATCAGCAGTCTCTCGCGCATGCGTGTAGCGGTAGATACGATTCAACAGGTGCGCAGTGTCTGCGCGCATTCACTTCAACTGGGCATGACGTCATCAGCAGTCTCTCGCGCATGCGTATAGCGGTAGATACGATTCAACAGGTGCACAGTGTCTGCGCGCATTCACTTCAACTGCGCACTACGTCATCAGCAGTCTCTCGCGCCTGCGTATAGCGGTAGATACGATTCAACAGGTGCACAGTGTCTGCGCGCATTCACTTCAACTGCGCACTACGTCATCAGCAGTCTCTCGCGCCTGCGTATAGCGGTAGATACGATTCAACAGGTGCACAGTGTCTGCGCGCATTCACTTCAACTGCGCACTACGTCATCAGCAGTCTCTCGCGCCTGCGTATAGCGGTAGATACGATTCAACAGGTGCACAGTGTCTGCGCGCATTCACTTCAACTGCGCACTACGTCATCAGCAGTCTCTCGCGCCTGCGTATAGCGGTAGATATTCAACAGGTGCACAGTGTCTTCTGTGCGCATTCACTTCAACTGGGCATGACGTCATCGAGAAACTGCGTGTGGCGACAGGGCGAAGCATCGAGTCGACAGGTGTTTCAACTGAGCACGAAGCAGACCAACAGACAAGAGAGAAGTATCTTGCGCAGTCGCAGTGTGTCAACACATTCACAGCCGTCGTGTAGCTCTGCTATGCTCTCCCCTGAAACATTAGAAACACTTGTTGACAGGGGAACGACAGGTGTTTCAACTGAGCACGAAGTAGACCAACAGACATAGCAGTATCTTGCGCAGTCGCAGTGTGTCAATACATTCACAGCCGTCGTGTAGCTCTGCTATGCTCTCCCCTGAAACATTAGAAACACTTGTTGACAGGGGAACGACAGGTGTTTCAACTGAGCACGAAGTAGACCAACAGACATGAGAGAAGTATCTTGCGCAGTCGCAATGTGTCAATACTCTCACAGCCGTCGTGTAGCTCTGCTATGCTCTCCCCTGAAACATTAGCAACACTTGTTGACAGGGGAACGACAGGTGTTTCAACTGAGCACGAGGTAGACCAACAGACATGAGAGAAGTATCTTGCGCAGTCGCAGTGTGTCAATACTCTCACAGCCGTCGTGTAGCTCTGCTATGCTCTCCCCTGAAACATTAGCAACACTTGTTGACAGGGGAACGACAGGTGTTTCAACTGAGCACGAGGTAGACCAACAGACATGAGAGAAGTATCTTGCGCAGTCGCAGTGTGTCAACACATTCACAGCCGTCGTGTAGCTCTGCTATGCTCTCCCCTGAAACATTAGCAACACTTGTTGACAGGGGAACGACAGGTGTTTCAACTGAGCACGAGGTAGACCAACAGACATGAGAGAAGTATCTTGCGCAGTCGCAGTGTGTCAACACATTCACAGCCGTCGTGTAGCTCTGCTATGCTCTCCCCTGAAACATTAGCAACACTTGTTGACAGGGGAACGACAGGTGTTTCAACTGAGCACGAGGTAGACCAACAGACATGAGAGAAGTATCTTGCGCAGTCGCAGTGTGTCAACACATTCACAGCCGTCGTGTAGCTCTGCTATGCTCTCCCCTGAAACATTAGCAACACTTGTTGACAGGGAAACGACAGGTGTTTCAACTGAGCACGAGGTAGACCAACAGACAAGAGAGAAGTATCTTGCGCAGTCGCAGTGTGTAGCTCTGCTATGCTCTCCCCTGAAACATAAGAAACACTTGTTGACAGGGGAACGACAGGTGTTCCAACTGAGCACGAAGTAGACCAACAGACATAGCAGCTTGCGCAGTCGCAGTGTGTTGTTCTGCTATCCTCTCCCTTGAAACACTAGAAACACTTGTTGACAGAGGAATGTTTACTTACGCATTGCGTTATTAAAATTTATTCATCAAAACAAGAATGTTGGGGCATTTGATCTTTTGAAATAATGTTTGAGATCACTTTCAAAGAAGTTAGCTCAAGCTAGCTTCTTCTTTCGTGCTAAGTAAAAAAAGAAAACGTAGTGCTCAATTGTCCCAACTTGTCGACTTGAATTTGATTGAGTTGGTATTGTTTTAAAAATATCACAATTATTATAAAGGACATTATGTACGAATCACAGTAGGAGAAACCTATTATATCTATTTATACAAACTTTATACAAACCTGAACCTATTATTTATTTTTATTATTGATTATTTTTATTTTTATTTTTTTTATTTATTTTTATTTTTTGATTGACATCTGCCGAAACATCATAGTATGACTGTTTGTTTGTATGTCAAAGCAGAACAATGCTGACGATGCAATGTTGACGATGCCTATGCCATTTTAACTACTTGACTAGACTCAGCACCATCAGATCCCGAGAATGTTCGTCATTGATTGATACTTGGGCTGAACGTCTCATACTTTTGCAATTCTTTAAAACAACTTTTTAAATCGAAATTGTGGGAATAAGTGTAAAAGTAGGAAGTGGCAAGGATCTATTTTTAATGCAGGGTTAGAAGAGTATGACAGCTTACCAATGGATATTAAACAAATAAAAAGTATAGCCTTGTTCAGAAGTAATGCAAAAGTTGGATCTTAAAAAATAGGACGTGAGGCTACAGTGTTAGATTTAGCTAGGTTAAGATTTAGTATTTACTATTTAGTGTACTCTTTGTGTGGATTTAACCAGGATATGATTAATTAAGTAATTTTGTTCATTATTGTATAAAGTATACTATGTAATTATTGTAATTTATATATTTGTTAATTGTAGTAATAATTGTAATTGTTAAAAAAAATGGCTAACTGAGCCAGTTAATAAATATACATACATACATACATACATACATACATACATACATACATACATACATACATACATACATACATACATACATACATACATACATACATACATACATACATACATACATACATACATACATACATACATACATACATACATACACACACACATATACATACGATTGCAATCTTTTTATAGACCGAGCTCTAAAATAAGATTGGAATCGTAGATCCAAGTCACGTGAACCAATCAGGAAGGAGAGCGGTTAAATTCGTATTGAGCACTGTCATAACATAATTTATTTCCTAGTTGAACGATTTTAGGATTTTCAGCTGGTCAAGTGTGATTGGATAATTGTAGATTGCGATTGCAATTGGCGACTCCAGTATACGATTCCAATTGTAGTGTGATATGGGCTTATTATTGGTTGCCTACCATTGAGCACGTGTACGGTGACGGTGGCGCGCTCGGTCGGTGAGATAGAGCAGCTGTAATCTCCGCCGTCCGACTTGTTGATTCTGGCGACAGATAGCGTGCTGGTCGCTCCCTCTTCGCTCAGATCGGTTCTTACACTGAAACAAAGTTATGTTTAAACGCAAACAATCTCATTTCGATCATTTTTTCTTAGAACTTTCCATTTATAAGGCATTTTAAATTAAAGATCTTCCTCCCTCGGGTGTCCCCATTATCAGATGGTAGAGAACTAACATACTCCCACTATCGCAAACCTTCCCTTCCTTCGTTAATCACAATAATTTCAACATTATTCATAGGTTGCACGTACGTCACATCTGTGCGCGTGGCGGCCACATTTGTGACCAAACTTTAACGTTGCCATGGAGAAACAATTGTAGCCTGTTGTGGTAGAACACGGAAATTCTTAGTTCTTTAAAATTCAGTCTCTTTTTGAGATAAAATTGGTACGTGTGTTAATTCTTTATTAGTTTATTACTTATATTTACTTTTTAAGTTCTAAATTAGGCATATTTATTAGATTTCAATAGTTTTTGCCAATGATCTAGGATTGGTACGCATCAATTGTGTCGCAATCATGGCCGCTGTGACGTCACGTGGGAACTATACTATGCATACTCTTTTCTCGTGAGCTCAGGTTCTCATGGCGCCCGCACAGTGGAAGACTCGGGCTCATTTCATAATCAGGTTTGTATGTTTTATGATTCGCATGTAATGCGCTGAATTGAATAGTAATTTTAATTAGTTTTAAAGCTATTATTGCCCTAATTATAGATAAATGACAAATTTGAAATGCAGAAATGAGTATAGATGAAATGTCATTATGTTGTGAATAAGTCCCAATTTCAGAACATTAAAATTACAATAATAAACAAAACACAGTCAAATATTAATTTGATATTTTTAACGGGAAAACAAACGGCAATTGCGCCTTTTGTTCATCAATTTTATTACACCAGATGAGAGAAAATTGATTGCTACACAATTTGTTTGCGTAATTGTCTACGGACATAGCGTGACGGAAAAGCGATTTTGTTTTTTTGTTTAGTTTAGTAAATAATAACGTTTTAATCTTTTTAATCACAAGCAATCTCTAGCTGAGTACGGTTTTGTCAAACAATTGCATTAGCTTCGAATAATACACCAATGCTTCATAGTGTGTGAAAGGATAGGCATACCAGTGAATGCAATAAAGGATTGATCAACCATTGTTATACACAAACAAATTAGTTTCGTCTGGTTTAGGGTGATTCACATGGAAATAAAACCGTATGGTTCTTATTGTCTTGGAAGGTGATTCAATTTTCTTTCATAAATCAGTGTTACTAATGATATTACCTTAGAACATCTTTGATCATTCGTCTGAGGTACTTTTTCAAAATGTATTGCCTTCAATTTTGTCTATAAAGTGTTAAATATTAAATTACTGAACGATAACATCAAAAACAGTTTCAATCACTGAAATATTTTCTTCTTTTAAATTATAACAACAACCTGAACCTATTTAGTACAATATACAATTTATCTTTATTGTGTAGTTAATTGTAACATACAAAGTAAAGTACAAAACAAAAATGGTGAAGTTCAATTATAAAAATTATTCTTCCACCTAACCAGACAGAAACAAGCACAAGCACACATAAGTAAGAAATAAGAAGTATTGAGAAATAAGTAAGAAATAATTATAAGAAATAAGCCCACAGAAATAAGAATAAATAAATAGCTCTATCTACACCAAGAACTCATCTAGACTATAGAAAGGTTTGAAATATTTTCGTAAATGTTTTCTTATAATTTTTAAATAACTATTTTTTTAAATTGGATGTCTATCTGTTCAACATAGTTTTGCATTATATTACATGACACACATCAGTACTCACTTCAGCAAACGTCATATTCTTGTGATTGTGGTGTAGGACTTTTACAGTGATAGAATTCGACGGGCATTGTTCACACTTTTTTCTTTCGAAACTAATGCATCCTTTGTCATGCAGTGAAATAACGGTGTAATTTTTCTAGTTTAAAACCAGAGATTTATATTATGATGGATTCTACCTGTCCACCTATATCGGTTTTAAACTACAGATATTGCAGCGTAGACTTGATATACTCGGATAGATATAGTATAGTGGCCTGAAACAGAGGCAATAGACTTGATGTATTCCCGCTTTGCCCGCTACATTATCTATAACTGCATGAAATGGAATAGCGACTAGAATCGTTCCAATCAAAGGCATGGTCGGCTATATCATTGTTCGGCGACTGAAAAATAGATTTGAAATTGTGAAGTGTCATTTTCTAGGTAACACCCATATAATAGTATTTTGATAGTAAAAAAATACAAAAAGTATGCTTCGTTGAAACTATCAACACGTTTGTTACGATGTATAAAACGATGCAAATGAATATAACACACTTTTAAAATAATGAAGTAATAATTTTATTGATAATAAACACATGAAAAGTGAAAAAGCTAAAATGGCAGCTGTTCCGTCAACAGGCCAGTATTAAATAGATACTTATTCATTTGTTTCGCAGAAAGCCCTCTTCAGGTAACTTACTAGGTGTAACTCCAAACGCGTAGGAAGGGGGGGGGGGGGAGGAATGGGAGGTGAGATTCCCCCTCCCACTTTTTCCTGTGAACCACCCAATTTAGCGTTTTAGGCACATCCCCGACATACAATAACAGACGGTTTCATATTTCACCAGTGAATAATAATTGCAGAAACACAGAGGGCACCACGCCCCGGAGAAAGCCAAGATCTTCGTCACAAGATACATTTCCTAGCTGCCTTTGTTTGCACTTTGTAGCATTACAAAATAAAAGCGAATGGGTGCTTGAAGGTCAGTGGCGTAATTAGGGAAGGGGCGGGTTGAGGCCCTCAAAACGTATTTATTTAAGCTAAAAACCGAGAAATAACTAATATAGCAAGAAAATGTTTCGCCTTCGGCCTCCGGCGGCTGATGCTCCGCCCCAGACCCGGCGAGTTGTTCGCGCTCACAATTCTCCCCTCCCCCCCCCCCCCCACTTGATTACGAGTTCCTACGCGCCTAGGTGTAAGGTGTGAGCATACTTTGGCGGGAATGCGCAATGGCTGTTTGTTGGACTAAATGCCAGTATTCCCATTTAGCTCGAGAAAGACAGATCGAGTTAGGATTGCCCATTGTCGGCATTGAACCGGCGACCTCCCGCATTAAAACCTTGTTTACCACGTGTGAGTAACCGACTTCGCTGTTTTTGTAAATAATAGGGCTGCCCAACGATATCGATAGTAGAAAAATAATTCGAAATCGATATAGAATTAATATATCGTTCATATCGCGATATCAAGCTTGCGCCTTATAAGCTAACGAAAAAAAAACGATTATATCACGTCCTGCCAATCACAACATCATATTTAAATTTTGAATAGTACCACGCACAAATTGACACACGTAGTAAGACGTTTCAAAGTTAAAATATTTATTTACGTTATATTGTTTATAAGAAATTACCTCTGGGCCGGTCTGGAAATTCAAAAGACAGACGAGGAAAGTTTCAATATCGGCGATATCGCGATACGCCACTTGAAAACTGCGATATCGATGTTTCTTCCCGCGATATCGATATTGGTTTTTTAATCGTTGGGCCGCCCTAGTTATTATTGTTGTGTGTTCAATAGTGTATAATCATAAAATGAGGCTAGTGAAAATGCACCTTAAATAAGGTATATGCAATGTTAAAAATATAACCAATACAAATTCGGACAATACATCCCCTCAACGTTACGGAATCATATTAGCAAGCAACATGAAAGTGTATAGGTGATTAGTCTTTTGTATATGTAAACATAATTGTTGGTGGGATGAAGTTCGGAAAAATCTTCAATAGTTCAATGTATGTTTTATCAGCCGGTAAAAAACGACCAATTTTACCTGTTCACGAAATATTTCACCTACAAAACACTGTCGAAGATGTTTCTTTTCCCAAACTTCATTGCACCAAATGGTGTGAGCGCCCAGTCTTTCATCTTGCTAATATATTATCAATGATTCGATAACGTTAATGTATAATTTAATATTAAGGGTATGCGTTATACAAAGATACATAGATGATTTCTTAGATTTTGTTGGTTGCAAAATGTAAAGTACGAAAACATTTTTCCGGTAAAACCAATAAACGTCCGGTTTTACCGGAAAAATGTTTTCCTACTATATATATATATATATATATATATATTATGTTTGGACATTGTAGTAGAACTTGTTTATAGTTCACTTTATTCGTTTCTTTATGTGGATATTTAAAAAAAGATATTATAAAAAAACAAGACTAACGTCTTTAAATTTTCTAGTCAGAAAATAACGCTGTATAAATTGAATTAATTAAGTTTGGTCTACAATTCAGAACCGGCAACTTACCTATGTTGATTCCCCTTTTCGGTAAATAAAACTGAAAAAATCCCCTCTGTAACAAGCTTTGTCACAGTCAATTGACATTAGTGCTACGATTCGTGCTGGTAAACTTGCCTCAAAATTCATTTTCTAGTCAAGAGCAGCGAAATAAATGATCATTCCCCTTAAAAGGGCTACACAATAAATTGTATTCCTAATGCGCGGCGCTAAAGTGGGAGTAATACGAACATTAGATAAAAAAACAGCTTTTTTGCAATTATTTGATATTATAGCGTCGGCAATTCCCAACAGATTCAAACTTTTAACCCCAGTACATTAATCATAACGAGAACGAGTATGTGCGTGTTATGTTCTGTGTACAATACTGCGAGTATTTCAAGTTTAAACGCGGTGTTGATTTTATGATCATTATTTTGCAATACATGGATAGAAAACAATGATAATTAATAATAATGAATGAACGTGTTTGTAGCCATGTAAACGCAAGATCTCTCAAGTTATTGACACATTTGTTTGTAGGAATCCCATAATTCGCTGTATGTACATTTGAATTTAGTTATGTTGGCTGTGGATAAATGAATAGGGTAATAGGGAAGTTCATCAAAAATAAATATTCCTCAAAACACCTAAAAATGGGAGATCATTATCTAAAATAAGGGCGGTATAATTTTTATATCTGAGAAGCGTATATTTCCAATTCTTTTAGCATTTTAAGTTGAAATTTGGAACTTCCCGTTCCGTAATTGAAAAACGGCTCTTGACGTCATATCTCATGTAAACAACTGCCTCCTTGAAGTATTGTTAATAATATCAATGATATTAAGTTGGACATTTTACAATATCTAGGATGCAGTGACTTTACAACAATGCTTTTATACCACTGTTTTCTTCAGAAAATACATTTTGATACAGTATTTACCAAAAAGTGTTTAAAATAAAGCAATTATTTAACATATTATTGTTAATTAATGTTGAACAGTGTTCATTTACTAACTAGAAAAATATTACATGAAAAAAATATATTTTTTTAAAAACAACGCTTATATTTAAATGCACTAAAAAGTAAAAAATAAATTTTCGCCCAACAAATTTTTGCCTCACTCGGAAAATAAAAGCGTTGGGCGCTTTCGGTATTGACATAGATTGCAGTATTCTGCTGTTTATGCAGGGAAAGCGCCCAACGCTTTTATTTTCCGAGTGAGGCAAAAATTTGTTGGGCGAAAATTTATTTTTTACTTTTTAGTGCATTTAAATATAAGCGTTGTTTTTTAAAAAAATATATTTTTTTCATGTAATATTATTTTATACTTTTTAGTCTTAAAGAATCTTGCAATCGAATATATATCGAATATCGATTAATTAATTATGATGGTTTAATTGATTATTTAGTAAATATGACAATTGATTCATGTATTGTCATTAAGAATACGTCTGTGTGCACACTTTCAGCTCAATTCACTGTTCGAAAGTGAGTGTTTTATCGATCCCCATATAAAACATCAATTAATTAATTATGATGGCTTAATTGATTGTTTAGTAAATATGACAATTGATTCATGTATTGTCATTAAGAATACGTCTGTGTGAAAACTTTCAACTCGATTCGACGTTGGGAAGTGGGTAAAACATCGATTCCCATATAAAACATTAATTAATTATGATGAATTAATTGACTATTTTTAGTAAATATGACAATTGATACGTGTATTGTCATTAAGAATACGTCTGTGTGAAAACTTTTAGCTCAATTCGACGTTCGGAAGTGGGTTAAACATCGATTCCCATATAAAACATTAATTAATTATGATGAATTAATTGAATATTTAGTAAATATGACAATTGAATCGTGTATAATCATTAAAAATACGTCTGTGTGAAAACTTTCAGCTCAATTCAACGTTGAAAAGTGGGTAAATTATCGATTTCCATATAAAACATTAATTAATTAATTATGATGAATTAACTGATTATTTAGTTAATATGACAATTGATTCATGTATTGTAATTAGGAACACGTCTGTGTGAAAACGTTTAACTCGATTTGACGTTGGGAAGTGGGTTAAACATCGATTCCCATATAAAACATCAATTAATTAATTATGATGAATAAATTGACAATTTAGTAAATATGACAATTGATTCATGTATTGTCATTAGAAATACGTCTTTGTAAAAAATTTCAGCTTGATCGGACATTTAGAATTAGGTGGAATATCGATTCAAATATTCATCGATTTCCATGTAAAACATTAATTAATTAATTTTGATGAATTAATTGACAATTTAGTAAATATGACAGTTGATTCATGTATTGTCATCAGGATAACGTCTGTGTAAAAAATTTCAGCTTGATCGGACATCTAAAAGTAGGTGGAATATCGATTCAAAAATTCCGTCCAGACAATAAACGTTGGTTCAGTTAGAGTCTTATGAGAGCAATAATCTACTAAAGGGTGTGATTTCATTACTATTTTGTATGATATAAAATTATTGTTTACTGACATATGACGTCAGAACCTTTTAATCACGAGCAAGATGGCGCAGGTCCGTTTCTGAGCGTGTTTTGACAGCAATATCTTTGACTTGCTGTTAAAGCGATGTTAATGCACCTTTCGAGCCGAAACCAATTAGTTCCCGTTTATTTTAACTTGAGGTAACCAGTAAGCAAATAAAAAAATGTGTGATCCTTCCCTGTTGGGGGGGGGGGGGGGGGGGGGGGGGGGTACAGATAAAAGTGTGAAATTGGTCAGCGTTGTTGTAGGCCTACAGTTGTAAATGTTGTAGGCCTACAATTGTAAATGTTGTAGGCCTACAGTTGTAAATGTTGTAGGCCTACAGTTGTGAATGTTGTAGGCCTACAGTTGTAAATGTTGTAGGCCCACAGTTGTAAATATCAGCAGAAATAGATAGAATGCGTCAGATACCTTATCGGGTATTGAGTATTGACATTGTATTGGACATTACAATCCGTACATTCATGTACATTGTAC
This sequence comes from Isoperla grammatica, assembly GCA_945910005.1. Taxonomy (NCBI): domain Eukaryota; kingdom Metazoa; phylum Arthropoda; class Insecta; order Plecoptera; family Perlodidae; genus Isoperla; species Isoperla grammatica. Next base: position 52,226,478 of record OX246741.1, read on the forward strand.
AATAGCAAACATGCAGCGGTACATTCTGACGCACGAGTCTGGGTTTGTCATGTCGTGTTTGTCCCCGATAAAGCTGTCTACTTCAATCGGTCATTGTTGTCGTACATCTACGTCAAAAGCCGCTTTCGTTCACCTCGCCAGAGTAACCCGTCCGATCAGTAATGTCACGTGACTTTACTTCACCGGGTCAGAGTTTTTTCAACCCGAGTAAACGAAAGCGTTTCGGAGTAGGGTTGCTTTGCAAATGGATGCCGTGCGCAGTGCGCTTGCATAGCTAAACCTAACCTTCAAATTGTTTTGAATTTTTTGTAATGCCTGATGTACTTACTTTCTGCGCGCAATTCATTAATAGCCTACTCAAAAACACGGGTTTGCGCCCAAATATCCACGTGCATCATCCACAGCCACTTTTAACACCACCATCAAATCATAACATTTTGTATTTTCCGCCCAAACCTAACTTACCCTGCTCCTGAGGCAGGTCACTTTTTGGGTGATCGGGTCAGAAAACCGGGTTACTCATAGTTGCCGAACGCACCAGAGTAACCTGGTACTGATAGGGTTTGGTTTGCGGACTGAGATTGCTCTGGTGAGGTAAACCTAAGCGGCTAAAGTTGTTTGCCCAACGATAGCGGAGTGAGTCATTCCAAGCTTGTCTCTCGCCATTGTGCCGACCATCTTTCATTTCTCTGTGTATTTTAGGTTTATTATATTAATTCATTTCATTACAATCTTAAGTTTTGATTGTCAAATTTATTTCTGTGTAGTCAATTATTTAAAAAAAATCTCATTTTCTTTCTTTTTGCTTTAAATAATTTACTTGTAATACTAGAATTGTAAATAAAATGAGGTAACCACTCAGCAGAACCACAGATATGGTCTCGTTAATACTCTCTTACGCCTTCATCCATGCCTGTCACAATAGAGAACAGTAATTCATTTCGAATATTTGTACTAGCATGTAAAATAGAAATATTTTTCGTCTACAAAATCTGGTAGATTTTTTTAAAATTTATTATTTAATATTTGTTCCCTATCCATACACATGAGTACGGGTTGGCACTGATAGAGCCCCTCAGCCAAGACGTGAGACTAATATTGGCCACCGATAGTTCTGACTTGAGGTTTATCCCGAGGTTTTTCTCAGTCGTAAGGCGAATTTCGGGACTGTCATTCTATCAGCCCTCGGACATGCCTTCGTAACTATCTAAACACCCTAAGTTGGTCACCTGAAGAGGCTGGGCATATTAGGTAAAGCTTGTTTGGGATTCATACGAAAAAGGGTTCGCAGAAAAGAGCACAACCTCAAACAAAAAGGTACACTTGCCAAAGAAAAACTCGGCCACGATCCTAATCTCCCTAAATACATCCATTCAGTAAACCGGTTACGGGGATTGTTCACTTTGCAGTGGGCAAGTTTGCGCTGACCCAAACAAAAGGCATGCCTGCCAACCCACACTATAAATAACTAAACACCAAGTATAATAATAAATGTAGAAAATAATAAAATAAAACGAACACTATGATACAAATATTTAAAACCTTACAATATGAAAAAAAATAAAGCAAATAAATGTATAAATAAGTACAGTAAATCGTTTAATTTATATTTAGTTACAATTACAAATGTCCACATTTTTATTCATGCTGGACAGTGTACGGCATACATCAATATCATACATCATACATCATACAACGTAGCGCGATCATATAATTATACCAATATATACACAGTTCGACGAAGGTCTAGAATACATTTCATTCGGCAATGTTCCACCCCTTCAACTTTCAAGGTCACAAAACTAGCACACACAAAAAATCACATTTAGAGTCTACCCACTCAGTAACGAAACTGATTGTCATTGGGGGACTTTAATTTAAAGCGAGTTAACCAACCCTGTAGACTCCAAACACCATCGACGAGTGAGCAATAACCAATCAAAGATCGATACTCCAAATAGGAAACATATGAATCAGTGACTGAACCTGCTCCCGTTGTCAATGCAATAGAACAACAACTAAATCGCACTTACACCCACGATTGGCTTCATCGCATCGCATAACGTCGCAGTTTTCTTGAACCCGATTACATTATAATTGTCTCGCTGCATTTGCATTCGTCCCCACAGCCGCGATAGCCTCATTCGAATTCCTGTCTGTTCTCTCCCAGCTACGCCCACACATTTCACAACATTAATTGAACAAGAGCTGAACTTACAACACCGAGGGGTGACGGCTGGGCCTACAAACTATTTGGTGACTCAAACTAACAATAGACAGCGCTGCTAAGCTACCTCCTTATCTGCGCCATTGATGGTTTCAACAAACCAACGATGAGTAATCTCCTCCCAATGATATTCAACAGCTATAGAAGGCTAGATCACCAGTCCCCCAACCTTTCACTCAGTAGCGAGCGTAGCGATTTGAAGCCATTTTGAATTGGGCAATTTACATGCTAATTTGGACCTTTCAGTACTGCTAGCGCTGCGAGCGGCAGAAAGTCGAGTTAGAGACTCCTATTCCCGTCTGTGTTATTTGCCCAATTCAAGATGGCTTCTAATTGACACGCTAGTCGTTGCTAGGTTGCGCAACTAGCCTACTATAGCTGTTGAATATCATTGTCTACTCATCATAGAAGTTTATCTGCTTGCCACCAGATTGCATCTATATTTGGTTCCAATCTAAGAAGCACTCTGCCAATCACTAACCTCAAAGGGAGGCGATGGTATTGTGGAGATCATAAATGTCAATCCCCCCCATTATTCAGCAAAGCATTCACCTTCTCAGCCAGTACTGACAGCTGAATGTGAAATGTCACCTCGACTCGTCTACGGACGGGTATCGCTCCCTGTATATAGGAGTAGGTCCCCTTTTTCTAACTGTGTCCATCCCGTTGACCGCCGCTTGAGATTTTATACAAGGTTGACATTAACAACTGCCAACAAAGGAGGCGACGGCTAAGTCGCCCTTTGTGTGTAGTGATTGGCAGGGTGCTTCTTAGGTTAGCACGCAGAGTAGTCTATTTTGAGTGGCCTATAGTAGGACACAATCAGAGAATGAAGTACTGGGCCCGGATTCACAGAGATGCCTAACTCATAATTTACTTAGCCCCAACCACAATGCCGATATCGGAACTGCGATCGCAATGTTCGGAAATCGCGAGATAGTTAACTTACGTGGTTCTAATGGCCAGGCGCGTAGGAAGGGGGGGGGGGGGGAAGAGAATGGGGGGATATTCCCCCACACTTTTTCTGCGACCCACCCAATTAAGCGTTTTAGGCACCCAGTCACGTCACACATATTTTCTATACATACACAACCACAGAAAACGACGATTTTTGTTTTAATGTCGATATTCGGGTAAACATTCACCAACTAAATTTCATATTTCACCACCAGCGAATAATTGCAGAAACACAGAGGGCCCCACGAGTTTTCCTCACATGATACATTTTCTCTTCCTTTTGTTTGCACTTCGTAGCATTACAAAATAAAAGCGATAAGTGCCTGAAAGTATGCGCGGTGAGGTCAGTGGCGTAATTAGGGAAGGGGCGGGTTGAGGCCCTCAAGACGTATTTATTTAAGCCTAAAAATCGAGAAATAACTAATATACCACCGAAATGTTTCGACTTCGGCGAAAAGGCCTCCGGCGGCTGGGGCTCCGCCCCAGACTCTCTAAAATTGTTCGTACTTTGCGCTCATAATTCCCCTTCCCCTCACCCCACACTTTATAAAGAGTTCATACGCACCTCCTAATGACGCTGTTCACAATAAAATCGAAATATCGTCATTATATTAACATACGAAAATGTATGATTGCAAACCCGATTCCGATGTATGTTGATATCTTGCTTATGCTGGAACAATATTCAAGTCAGGATACAATATACAACAAGCAGACGCTTATTCCCAGCATACAAAATAAAACTAGTGTCAGAAGTGTCAAGATAAATCAACGCTGGGACTTTCGTAACGACACAAAATCAAATATTATAATTTTGTTGTTGATATTTTAGTATTATTTTATCTTCGTGAATTTGAAGAGGGGAGTTTTCCATCATTTAGATTTGCCTCACTCAGACAACTAAGGAGTTGGGCATCTTTGCGAATTCAGGCCCTGGTGGTCTAGTCGGTTGAATCAGTCAAGTTGTGACAGATGGGTCTACAGACTATTAATGTGTTGCTCGCTCCAAGCAACGCCAAACTAGCTTTAACAATAGTTCTGTTGGATTTGCTTGCGGCTCACACAGGATTTGTCTGGGGGAGGTATTGCCGGGTGAATAAATATAAGTTATTCTAAATTTCAGATTAGAGAGATGTGAGTTTGGGACTTTGCTTCAGCTGCCAGAGGTGGAAAATGTTGCAAAATTGTTATAGTTAGTAACACGATTGAATTTGAAATGACTGTTTGTATCTCCATTTGGATGTAATAAGAAAACTATGTTGATGGTGTCTACTATTATAACGCTCACAACATGAAGCATAACTTCGGAGCTTTATGTGTGTGAGGTGGGGGGGGGGGGGGGGGAAGGGGGGGGAAGGGGGGGGTCCTCCTTTCATTACACCACTGGGATTTGTACAGGTAGCTATAAGTCCTTCCAAACTATTTGTTGCAGGTTATGTACACGTTAAGCTGGTGGAAGAGTAAAGCCCCAACTACAATTGTCGGCATCGTTATCGTGATCGGGATCGGGATCGCAATCGTACATTTTCTCATTACGACATTACGATTTTATTATGAACAGTGCCATAAGAACTATGGATGTTAACTTTTTCACGATTTCCGTATTGCGATTGCAATCCCGATACCCAAAATTGTGGTCGCAGTTTCCATTTACTATATCATAAACGAAATATGGAATTGAGTTCTATTGTTAAATAGCTCTCTGAAATTCCTTTCCACTACAATAACAGGATAGATGAGAAAATTATAATGAAGACTTGAGTATCTTCCTCTGTTTTGTAGGCTTGTATAGGGAGGACCCCCCCAAAAATGTGTACCACATCAGGGTAGGCGTATACAGATAGTTAGGAATGTATTGTCAAGTCGAGTTATGATGAACGAAGTGTCGAAGCTACTCAAATAACGTGTTTTAGAACGTTCAACAATATAAAAAGGTAGTTAATAATAAACAAACATTCAAAATATTAAATAAATTACAAATGAATCAGATATTGTCATTATTTCTGTTGTCATTTTGTATTCCAATTGATTATTCGTTATATTATAGTCATCTTACAACATCTTCGGTAATGCTTCCGTCACGGGTGGGTGAGCGGCAGCCAACCAGCGACCGTGGCTAATTCAAATATCTGCTCGGGTTGGCCGAGACCGTAAACACGTCATTGATTGATGACGAAAGCATTACCGAAGTTATTGTAAGACGACTTTATTGGTTTGCAAAAAAACAACCGTAAGGATTCTAACATTTGAAACTGTTTATAGTCCAGTGTTTGTTCCTACGAAACTAGATGTTTCAATGTTGTGTAGCAAAGAATTAATATATATTACTAAATCGCGGTAGTTTCGCGTGGTAGTAAATAAGTAATAGTCCCACTACCCCTTCCCGTGAAGAACTCATCCCCAGTAACCACCCTATACAACTACACCGAGACCTGTGTACTGTGTAGCCGCACATTGTCTGCGAGTTGTCGGTCTCAGTAGCATTCGTCAAACAAGAACACACGTTGCGCCAAGTCAGCTAAATGCTGTAGAAATACAGCGACATACAGGCTAGACAAGTAATGAAACATAATATTGTAGAACCTACATAAACCGATACAAGTGAACTTGAGTGAGAGCTGAACTAACAAGTACAGAACTCGCCAAACAAGAACACACCTTGCGCCCAAGTCGGCTAAATGCTGTGGAAATACAGCGACATCAACTTAATGGGAAGTTAAATTTACTTGACAAGCGTTACCACGACATTGACATACCAGGTCTTAGTTAGCAACGGATTTGTTGGATACAAACTACCTCACTTGCCAGAGGTAATAGCTACATTCAATTTACAACCACTTTCTATAGGTTTGTGTAATAGGCGTCCCCGTTTCCAACACTCTAAAAATTAACATACCATTACTAACAGTAACATGGATGTATAGTGGGTACGTGGCTTAGTTGAGAACAAGAAAATCAGTCGATCTTTCGTCGGTCTTGGCATTTCGCAAATGATGTACACCCCTACTACCTGACTAGCACAAATATGGGGCGCAATCCCCGAATTCACTACTGGAAGCCACAACAGAAGTTCAATCATGCGCATATTTTTTGGAAACCCAACATCTATACTCCGCCCAGCCTTAACCAACAGTGGACGAATGAAGTCGCACCCTATTGTTCACGCCAGAAGCGGCCATACAAATAATGATGATGGTGTTTTCCGATTTCCGTAGGCCAATGTTTTCATAATTTCTGTAAACCTTCTTTTTATGGCCGCTTCTAGCGTGAACAATAGGGTTCGACTTCATTCATCCACTGTGTTTCTCAAGGCTAGGCGGAGTTTAGTCAAATAATAGGCGTCCACACAACAAACAAATGATTACATTTGATTAGTTTTTGACAGTTCGGACCCAACAATTTCAAGGAAACTGCGATCGCACTTGGGCTGTACAAACGACTTATTATAAATGCACTGAAAAAAATGACCTGCAGCGTTCTCAGCTTTGCCTTGGACAAAGTATAAATGTTGCCTCTACAGCGTCATAGCAGAGTCGATAAAGAAGTTCTCCCTGTGCAAGGGGTAACTCCTTTATCGACTCTGGTCATAGCAGAGAGACCGATAAATCCCCTAGCGAAGGCTTGTCAAACTCCAATCTCGCGTACCTAGCGGGAGTTTGGGGGTTTATCCAATGCTGGCCCTCAGATTATCAAAACTGGTTTGGTTTCCAATAGATGTTAGGAACTATAGTCCAATCAGCCTTGAGAACCACAGAAGATGAATGAAGTCGGACCCTATTGTACCCGCTAAAAGCTGCCATAAACCTTTACATAAATCTCGAAAACATTTACCTACCGTCACCGAAGGCGATGTGCGGTCCATTATATAGACCAACTGAAATATTACAATGATGAGGGTCAATGTTTTCTAGATGTCGTTTGAGTGGGGTGGAAAGAGCATGGGCTGAGGGGGAACAACAGATCGAGGCTCCATTCATCCACTATGTTTCTCAACGCTGATTCGACTTTTTTTTTTTTAGAGACGTAGCAAGTGGAGTTGGTACTATTGGATTGGACTCGGGTAACTCGTCAGCATGAGAGACGTAAGCTCGGGATAACTAAATAATTCAGTTAAGTAGTCCAATGAGAGCGCAGACTGTGTTAATTGTGAGGAGGTGACAGCTGTCAAAATGTTGTTACCCCCCGAATAGGGAGGGTTGTGACGCACTTGAGGGCTTGTACGTCATTATGTCATCCTATGCGCACCCAGACGCAATGCATTCCAGCCCGAGCATCGGAGTATCTACTTAACTGGGGATTTGACAGTGGTTAAGCCACGGTCGTTTAGCCGATTCCCTCCCGCAGGTTAAGCAACATTGGGCTAGGTCAGGAGGATATAATATGGTGGCCGCTCTCCTCCGAAACACTATATATATTAGTCCCAACGGAAGTATTCGCATACCGATCTCAGGTCATTGTCTACTGCCCCTTTCAACCGCACCCATTGAAAGAAAATCAACAGATACCTTACGTTCTTTCACACATTCGTAAATGCACGGTTCAGCTTAGTGGAGTGCACAGGCAGTTTGGCCACACCCACCGTTACAGACCCGTTTAGGTTAGATGATAGGAATGAGAGAAGAAGAAAATTAAATTGTCACCTTGGACTCGGCTGTGTCGTAAGCATCAGAATACTTTCGTTGGGACAACTATAGTAAGGGTGCGCGCACAAAAAAAGCTGGTTACCCGCTTACTGGCAACCGGCGCGGGTAAACGGATTTATTTCATTGTGGAAATGAAACGCTGGCAAGCCGGAACCTGATTCTACTGTGTATGGCTGCGTTTGAAAGCATGGTGACATTCATGACGTAGCTATCGCTGGTAACCAGCGCAGATAACCATCTGTCTTTGTGCGGGTAGACTTACCAAAGATTGTGCAACAGCTTCGTTCTTCTTGCCAAATGTTCGGCAGTCCACGTTAGTGTTAGTGGGGAATAAAAAGGCATATCTCAAAGCTCCAAGCATGGACTAATAATAGTTCACTGCCAGCCAATCACAGCTCCACTGACGCCTCCTTTAGGCGTCACTTTCATTGTTGCTTTGGCCACTATTTATATGACTACGAAGCGTTGAGAAAACTTTCATACCTACGTAGAACGCAATGCGTAAATAGTTACGCGAGAGAAGCGGTAGTTTAACCATGCGACTTTTATGACACGACATTAATTGTGGCTCTCACTAACAGATTTTGTTGCGAATCAAAATACAACAGTTTTGTATTGTATTGTATTGTATTTTATTTCTTCCAATTGATATATACATTGTATACATATAGGAGTCGTCAGTTACCTAATTTGTACATAAAATTTAGCTTTTAACTAAATTACTTTATGTAATGGTTGAGGGGCGTGGTCAATTATTGCCGCAACTTGTCATAGAACGCGTTGTTACCTGTTTTGAGCATTGAAGGTATCTCGATGAAATCTTTTCACTATAAATAGAACCATTGGGCGTTGACTACCATACGAACATTACATGTAGCTCCATTGCAAGAACCATTCTATAGGAAGTATTCACGTGACGTCACATCGGCCATATTGGAGGCCACTTACAGTACTAAGGTTGCCCCAACGAAAGTATTCTTGATATCTGATGCTTACGACACAGCCGAGTCCAAAGTGACAACTTAATTTTCTTCTTTGCTGATTCCTACCATCTAATTTAAACACGTCCATTGGGGATAATTTAAGACCTTTAGTTGGTTACCTGTAACGGTGGGTGTGGCCAAACCGCCTGTGCACTCGACTAAGCCGAAACCTGCATTTACGAATGTGAGAAAAAACGCCAGGTATCTGTTGATTTTCTTTGAAAGGGGCAGTAGACAATGACCTGAGATCGGTATGCGAATACGTTCGTTGGGGCTACTATATTTTAAGTTTCATTTAGCTGTCAATAGAAAACGGAAAATATGAGAGTTTGAAAACTTATATCCCCCCGATAAACTTTACGGAAATGATTATGTGTACCATTGTAAACAACAAAAAGAGTGGCTGAAATAAGAGATAATTTATTTAAGTTGCTTTTCAGTAATAATAGCACACCAAAGTTGGAGAACAGTTGAACTTCACCCAATGAATGATTGAAAGTTAGTAACAATGAGGTACCAATTCATTGTGGCCTCCAATATGGCCACCATGCGCCATATATGTGAATTAATACACCCTACACCGCACCTAATAGTCTTTAGGGCGAGGCCACAGCTTTCCACACCTCCAGCCCGCTAAGAATTATTAATAATATACTCTCTTAGTTTGGCTAATGGTGTTTTAAACACATTAAATAATCTTTCGATGCAAGCAAGGTACATATGTAGTATTCGATAAGATGATATAACCACGAAAAAAGGCAGAACCACGGTAGAGAAACCTGCGAAGTTCATTGGCTGAAGTTGGGTTATAGTGTTAAGCTAAAACAATGTTTATACAATTCAATTCAACTTATAATACTTTACCATCCCTGAGTAAACGTTTTCTTAAACATAAACAAAATAAAGTTAAAACTAAATAAAATAAAAAATAAAAATAAAGTAAAGTTAAGTAAATAATGTTTATGCAGTTCAATTCAAATAATAATATTTTCTTAAAAATAAACACAATAAAGTAAAAACATACACTTATGTTATATGTGGTTACTTATAAGTTAAATGGTCTTCTATAACAAGACCAGCTAAACAGTATTTACACAAGCATGCAGGCATCAGCTTCAGCCTTCACACAACTACTTACATACGGTATGAATACTTGGTGTTAGTTTTTGTATGAGTTGGGTCTGCAATCATTTTGTGTGGCTCGTATTCTAGTGGGTTTTTTCCTGCTTCCCTTTCAGAAGGTCCAGAGTTCGATTCCCGGTTCGGGCTGCGGTTTTTTAACTTCCGAAATTGAGATCATCACGCATGGTGTTGGTACAAAAGGTGACTTTGGAGCCGTCATAGCAACCAAACACATATTAATGGTATTCTGTCTTCCAGTGGATATCAAGTTTTTGTAACTGAATGGGCAGGCAATAAATAAAGATTTTTTAATTTATTTATTTCTTCATTCATTCATTCATTCATTCATTCATTTTTTTTAAAAATTATTTATTGATAACCATATTTTGAAGCGTTAGACGTAAAACACCCAAAGCAGTCGATTTTGGTATAAATACCATCATGTTCAGGTAAACAACTTATTTGAGCCGTATGCGTTGGTGACGTCGGATGTGTAATAAAGATAAACTATATAGGTGGCTTCAATGCCAGCAACTGCACGGAACAAAATCATGGAGGATATTGGCCCTCTATATGCTACAAGCATGGTTATCTCTCGTCCATGTCATTGCCGGCACCTTACGTTCAATAACAACAAGAAAGCACCCACAGAGATAATTAAGGACTTGAAGTGGTTTTAACGAAGAAAGATACTATAGACAATTGGAAGCAAAATTTATAATTTGACACAATTTCATTTAATTATACATCTTTGAAAAGAACAATTTACTCAAATTAAAATGTAATAATGTCCAGAATGAAAGCCAAGGAAAGATAATATAATTATAAATAAGAAAACCTAGAGACAAGCTTTAGAAGGAAAGTTTGCCAAATAAAATAAAAGTTTCTGCTGACTGAAATGATGATTTAACTATGGAATACAATAATTGTGGGTACCGTACTGTACGTATAAGCTTCCATAAGTTATATGATAGGGCAGTGCGCACAGAGCTAAGAGCCAGTTTCACCTGTGGTTTCACAGTATAGTTGAGAAACTGTAAGAATGACGGCCCCCTCCTTATTCCCTCCACTGCTACCCGACCCCCCCTCAACTCCATGAAACAGCAAACTGAACAACTGAAACAAAGTGATTTTCAGTTACGTATTTTATTTTGTCAGGTTGTCATGGAGTTGAGAGGGGTCGGGTAGCTGTGGGGGGGATATGGAGGGGGCCGTCATTCTAACAGTTTCTCAACTATAGTAGCGCCGATTGAAGTAACCGTTGTATAATGTATATCTGTGCCTCGTCTTCGTTACGCCATCTTTGATCCATGAATGATTTAATTTATTAATCGTGTGATTATCTCAGCTATCATTCTCATTTTGGAATATATCCCTGCAACTTATTGAAGGGGGGGGGGGGGGGGGGGGGGCACTGAATAAAATGCGTCACATCACGGCCAGCTACACATTGAAATGCTAGAGACATGGCCTTCACTTTATCGCCAGAGCTTCAGAATTTTATCTTTTTGGACAGAAAAAAAAATAACGACATTGAGCTCTAAAATGTGGAATGTTTCCATCAAAGTTATTTATACATCCTATCCTATACTTTGAACTGAGTCTTTGACGCATCCCATAAACCGAGCAATAGCTCTCTTTGTAAAGTTTGTGTTTTTATAACGTTATTTCGACGTCACAGTTTCACGTAGAGTCGTAGTCCTTGATGTGATATAAGGATGGTGGTTACGAGGTTTTACCCGTGGCCACATGAACAGCGACGAATAAAGCTGCGATTTCAGTCGAGGATGTGCTCGGCGTGGCGCGGCGCGGATGAAGATTGCAGCCAATCAGCGTGCTCTATTTCTCAGCCGAGGAGAGCCGCGGATTTCTATCCGTGGATTGAAAATATTCAATATTTCAGCCGGCGAACTCCAGGCTCGGCATGACGTCACTTTAAATGACCAATAGAAAATCGGGATTATGACAACAAACAAATGACTGAAGATGTCTGAAGACTTTGCCGAAAGATTAGTGTTGGCTGTCGAAAAGAGAGAAATCCTTTATAATATATTCCACAAACACTATAAAAGTAATGTTTTGCGTGTTCAAGCGTGGAAGAACGTGGCGCATGATTGTTACAACACAGGTAAGAAAAACGACCAGGCCTAGGCTAGGCAGGCCTAGGCCACAGATAGCGCATCGTGCAATCTGCAAGTGAAATGGCTGGCGAGGAGAATCCGAGCCACGCCACGCCACGCTCCGCCGCGCCGAGCACATCCTCGACTGAAATCGCAGCTTAAAGTAGAAGTAACCGTTCCATGCGGGTAATATTGCAAACGCGATGCACAATCTGCGTGGTTGAATATCTTATTCGGACAGACGGAAGCAGCCCAGAGAAAGATACATCTAGATATATCTATTTGGGGAGGAACGAAAACTAACTATCACGCAAAGTTTTTATTTTGCATAAGCAGTTCTTTTCTAATAACGGAGAAAAGTTTTTCAATTCCCTCCCTCCCCAGATACGAGACACAGATAAACCCTGAGCCACATCGACCGCGACTACGATAAATAATAATATATTCAAATCGATAAGAAACTAATTAATCACTAGTTTTAAAGTTATGAAACTACTTTCTACGGGTATTTATCTTGCTTTGCGAATACGGGATTAACGTGTAATTGATTGTTTAAGTTTTTGTGGCGCTGGTTTGTGTTAGTTATGTCTTAGTTAGAAAAGAATTTTCAAAACAAAATAAGAAACTATTATGATAAAGTATCTTTTGTAACTATGGAGATTCCATAAGATTTATAAATGTTTTATAATGTCTGTCTGTATTTATTTATGAAAGTTATAATATAGTTTTTTGAAAACCTTTCTTTAAACTAGAACCGTAGGCGGCACTATTTATTGACATTTGTACAATGACAACAAGTAATTCAACAGGTTTAAATCTTAAGGTATGTTTCCACTGCGTGCGACAACGGGCAACATGTAACATGCGGCTGGCAACATATGTTGCTATTTGTAGTATGCGGCATGTTGCCAGTGCGTCAAAATTGGTGTGGCATGCTACACGTGTTGCCCCATGTAGCATGCGCTTAAACAAGCATCCAGCGCCTTATGTGACGCTAGAACCAGTGGCACTATCTGCTGGTACTCCATTCTCAAGTGACATCGGCTTCAGTTACGATATTAGTGTAACACAACAATCAATCAAGCCAAAGTCCACCGAATATATTTACAATAAGATTAGTGTTCTCGATAGACTCGACAGGTCCATTTCGGTCATAATCTTACCGCATTAGTCACTGTTTCGTTTCAGAGCTTAAATACATACTTGAGACTATTTCATTACGTACTGTAGTGAATACACTATAGTGAACAGATTTCTCTTGTTATGTTATTATTCACATAAACAATAACTTGCGCAATAAAAACTTTGTTGTTGTTTTGTTGTTTACATCCGAAATTGGTCCTCGCATTTGTTTCTGTATTTTGAAATTAAATAGAGGGGGGGAAAGATATATGCATGTACGCCACTGCAGGCTACACCACATATTTTAAAACAAAGTCAAACAAATGAATGATTCCTGTCAAGTAATAACAAAATAACAACCTGATATTATATCTTCATCTAAATCTAATCTACTTCCATTGGTTAAAACACTATACTGTACGTTGATTGCTTAATATTGCTTTGTGGATATCTCTATGGTATTCTAAACTAAACGGTATGTGTCATTCATTACATACATCGACATGGTAAAGCTACAGAGCGTTAATAACACAAAGTGTCGCAGTGTTCGTCTGCGCAACGCGGTGTTATTGAGAGCAGTAAAAAGTCTTGTAGTATCCGTTCAGAACCTCCATACAGCCAATTACAATAATGAAATTCATACAGCAACGCAACGGTTGTAAATTTCGAATGATGATTTAATAAAGCAACATCTGTCACTCCCTCCCAGTGTTGTCTGCACTGTGCACCACTAGTTGGCCGGCGCCTCGGATATACCGATCCTAGTATGCACAACATGTCATTTTGATCAGTTAAATCCCTTTAGCTATTCAGTTGGCGCATAAAAACGTCGATACATTCCAATTGAACCCGGTATTATATGTCAACACGTGAAACAAGGCTTACGCGTTTGGCAAACATTCCCGCGCAAATAAATAACCTAAACCATCAATATCAATATTATTGGAATTTAGTTTTGTGATAGCAGAGGTTTAGATTATTGTATATCGAATCAAAACAATTCATGTATACATAAACGCCCGAGATACAAAATGACCGGATTGAGTAAAACAAAAGTGACACTGCTAAACTAAATGTCTACACAAACAAGATGCAACTGCCTATTTTTATGGTTCATTTACCTAGTTTAAAATTCAGGTGATAAAGGGTAGTCTCTACGTCAAAAACCGTAGAAAATTTTCATTATTTTGTTATATTTCAAGATTGCAACAAGAAATCGAAAATTTAACTCAACAGCGCACTGTGTTTTGGTAAGCCCTACAGACTGAATGAAATATAACCATTAGCGTAGTGATTTTATTATTTATATTAGCATTTATATAACGTTTTACCTGTTCTACTATGTTTTCGTTTTAATTGATTTTATTATTAATTCGATAATTAGTAATAAAATAACTATACCAAAAAAACACTGATTATAATGTAAGAGACTTAGAGCATTCAGTATGTAGGGCTTACTAATCCACAATGCGCCGGATTGATTCAGATTTTCGATTTCAAAACCCATTCTTGTGATATAATTTAAAAATGAAAATTTTGTGTGGTTTTGACGTAGAGGTATCCTTCCCTGTTGACTGGGTTGACGCGTACCGGCTTTTATTTAATCTCGCAATTTTGCAATTGTGTAGGGCCTACACAATTGCAATCACGTGCTGCATGCGAGATAAACGACTTTACACGTAGAACGTGCGGATAATTGCAAAACCAATTAATTGAACTGTTTTACGAACTTCCAACACTCTGCGTTATGACTGGATGGCGCATTGTAAAGCGGGGCGATTAAAAATAGTGTGAAATATTGCCTGTTATGCATGCAAGGCCAATTGGATGTTTTGTTTGTCTCCATGTTGCAAAACACTTTGTCACGACTGTATTCAGGGTATTGGAGTGGCTTATGTCATCGGATAGGGTAAATAAAGCGGTAGAATTGTTGCAATATAGCGAATTGACAGTGGGGTAGCTAGACGTGCAACTGCCAGGCCCATGGGCTAACATTTCAGTAAGGTTTATTTTTACGGTACAACTATCACTGTGCTAGATTTAAAAAAAAAAAGTTAAAATGAGATAATATGCTGTTTAATGATGATGATAATATTTGAGGTTTTTGCGACCCACATTTTTGCAACGAGGCTAATCGAGACGATGAGTGGGTTATTTTGAGGATAAAAAACGCCACATGACATCCATGCCCGAGCCAGGATTCGAACCTGGAACGCAGAGACCGCGGTTTACTAGACCAACGCCTAATCGACCTCAATCTAATTTTCTGTGCCATTGATGATTTAACAATAATTTAAGTATTAAACAACTGACAACTAAACTAGATATTATAAGTTATTATTTGGATTATTGTTAATGGCCAGACCATAAATAATTTCTCAGATAATAATTGATTATTTGTTTGAATGTTTAGTAGCACAACATCTTTTTAAACTTCTTGTTCGAGCATTTTCAGAATTTTCATTTATATTTCTGAATAATCCGGACTCACTTTATCTATAGTATCAATTTTAATAAAATAGAATTATCAACCACCTTTTTATTCTCACATTAAAACAAGAACAAAAGAGCCACAAGCAGCATATTTGCAGACAGTGTATATATACATTAGCTTTGTATTACTCTCTGTGTTGTCGTTTAAGCCCATTTGAAACAGAGCCCGTATACACAATTCGCTTCGTTGAAGTGACTTGGTTAATAATTTTTAATGGCCATTGAGCCATCTCTTTGTCTCGTGTTACTTGGTAACTCGTCCGACCTAGTAATGGGGCCAGTTAGCCGTGCTGTGAGGTTGGTTGATCACTCTGTCTAGTGGTGTTGCACTTATGCTGCACTAAATGAGACCGTGGTAGCAATAAAATGAGCAGGTGATGCTTAGCTTTCAATTGTTGAATATTTTAATGGTTGAGCATTTGTTATACCTAAAATGCTATTCCACATTCGCGTGAAGTCATGAGCATTGTTGGTGGCCATATTCTCGTTCATTAGGGGCCACGCACAGTGTTCATACATCGAGGCTTGTTTGTCTAGAGACTCTTACTTATTCTTACTTTATGTTATTCTATTCCTTTGTAATGTATATATAACTTTATTATATCTTTCATGTATTATAATATTATGTTAATTGTAATATTAGATAATTTTGTAGCATTTTTATGATTATAGTTCAAGTATAATTAAAACTACTAGCTTACCTTTATCATGATATGTACAATTAGTTTTGTCTACAAATTGTAATTTTGTAATTTTTGTAATTTAATTTTTTGTAATTTCTTCAAAATCAATCAACAAATCTGCACAAATCTAACATTGAAATCACTTTAGTTCTGCTATATTGCACTGTATTTTTTTTTTATGTCTCTTACCCCTATGTTCTGCCCACACTCAAGGCTAGCCTTCTGTGGGCTTCTCATTACTTATAAACATCTACTGTTTTTCCAATATTGTACTAAAGAACTGAGAATAAAATGCTTTTGAATTGAATTGAATTGAAATTCTAACAATAACAACGCCTTACGGGAGAAAGTAATATTTGCACAGATCCATAATTAAACTAAACTATCTTCGTGCTATATTCCAATGGGGCTTGTTTCTGTGTTTTAATCTTTCGTCACATGTTCTGTAATTACGTCATAAGACCTAAACTAGAATCGTAATTCACTATTAAACTTTAGCCTCGCCAGGGACTTGAACCCAGAACTTCGCTTCTCGTAATACATGGAGTTGCTCCTTTTGTTGCGGCCTCGGGGAGTTCATATTGAAACTAATGTTAACAGTGTTCGCATTCAAAACTATTTGCCTCCAAGAGATGGTTGAAGTCTTAGAAACATATTGTATACAAATAAAAAGCAAGAATGTGATGGTGCGAACTTTTCATTACTTATGTGATGTCACTTCCTTTCATAACATGAGGGCCTGTTCCAACTTCTCTATTCTGGTCTGCTTCGCCTACTTCGCCAACTAACACAACAATTAACAATTTCTGTAATTAATTGTAACTAATTGTTGCGTTAGTCTGCTAGGGAAGCTAGTCGACTAAAAAAGTCAAGCTGGAACACGCCCTGAGAATACATATTTAATTAGCACTTGTGGGACACCGGTCCTGTTTTAAAGAATACAAAATTATTTGGGTTATCCAAATTACGCCAATAATGTACCACATATTTGTTCGCGGAACATGCATAAATATTGGGTTGTTATCATGCACTCAGTATTGGTACTGTTAATATTGAGAAAAGGTACATTTAACCGTTATTGGCCCAATATTGGGTAAATATAAACTACAATAGCCAAGACTCCCAGTAACAGCCAAATATTACTCAAAGATAATGCTACCCAGGTTGGCTCCACAGCAACCTTGTGAATGCTGACGTCTTAGATGAGTGAGTCGGAGCCAATCAGCGAGTGGCTTTGTCTAATACTGACATTTGGTTGGCCCAGCCTCACTCATCTATGACGTAACATCCCCAACATTGGTGTGCATCGTGGTGACTATAGGTTCTCTCACCTGATGCCTCCCCGCGTGACGTCATGCGTGTAACTATAGGTTCTCTCACCTGATGCCTCCCCGCGTGACGTCATGCGTGTAACTATAGGTTCTCTCACCTGATGCCTCCCCGCGTGACGTCAAGCGTGTAACTATAGGTTCTCTCACCTGATGCCTCCCCGCGTGACGTCATGTGTGTAACTATAGGTTCTCTCACCTGATGCCTCCCCGCGTGACGTCAAGCGTGTAACTATAGGTTCTCTCACCTGATGCCTCCCCGCGTGACGTCAAGCGTGTAACTATAGGTTCTCTCACCTGATGCCTCCCCGCGTGACGTCATGCGTGTAACTATAGGTTCTCTCACCTGATGCCTCCCCGCGTGACGTCATGTGTGTAACTATAGGTTCTCTCACCTGATGCCTCCCCGCGTGACGTCAAGCGTGTAACTATAGGTTCTCTCACCTGATGCCTCCCCGCGTGACGTCAAGCGTGTAACTATAGGTTCTCTCACCTGATGCCTCCCCGCGTGACGTCAAGCGTGTAACTATAGGTTCTCTCACCTGATGCCTCCCCGCGTGACGTCATGCGTGTAACTATAGGTCCTCTCACCTGATGCCTCCCCGCGTGACGTCATGCGTGTAACTATAGGTTCTCTCACCTGATGCCTCCCCGCGTGACGTCATGCGTGTAACTATAGGTTCTCTCACCTGATGCCTCCCCGCGTGACGTCATGCGTGTAACTATAGGTTCTCTCACCTGATGCCTCCCCGCGTGACGTCATGCGTGTAACTATAGGTTCTCTCACCTGATGCCTCCCCGCGTGACGTCACGCGTGTAACTATAGGTTCTCTCACCTGATGCCTCCCCGCGTGACGTCATGCGTGTAACTATAGGTTCTCTCACCTGATGCCTCCCCGCGTGACGTCATGCGTGTAACTATAGGTTCTCTCACCTGATGCCTCCCCGCGTGACGTCATGCGTGTAACTATAGGTTCTCTCACCTGATGCCTCCCCGCGTGACGTCATGCGTGTAACTATAGGTTCTCTCACCTGATGCCTCCCCGCGTGACGTCACGCGTGTAACTATAGGTTCTCTCACCTGATGCCTCCCCGCGTGACGTCATGCGTGTAACTATAGGTTCTCTCACCTGATGCCTCCCCGCGTGACGTCACGCGTGTAACTATAGGTTCTCTCACCTGATGCCTCCCCGCGTGACGTCATGCGTGTAACTATAGGTTCTCTCACCTGATGCCTCCCCGCGTGACGTCATGCGTGTAACTATAGGTTCTCTCACCTGATGCCTCCCCGCGTGACGTCATGCGTGTAACTATAGGTTCTCTCACCTGATGCCTCCCCGCGTGACGTCATGCGTGTAACTATAGGTTCTCTCACCTGATGTCTCCCCGCGTGACGTCATGCGTGTAACTATAGGTTCTCTCACCTGATGCCTCCCCGCGTGACGTCATGTGTGTAACTATAGGTTCTCTCACCTGATGCCTCCCCGCGTGACGTCATGCGTGTAACTATAGGTTCTCTCACCTGATGCCTCCCCGCGTGACGTCATGTGTGTAACTATAGGTTCTCTCACCTGATGCCTCCCCGCGTGACGTCATGCGTGTAACTATAGGTTCTCTCACCTGATGCCTCCCCGCGTGACGTCATGCGTGTAACTATAGGTTCTCTCACCTGATGCCTCCCCGCGTGACGTCATGTGTGTAACTATAGGTTCTCTCACCTGATGCCTCCCCGCTTGACGTCATGCGTGTAACTATAGGTTCTCTCACCTGATGCCTCCCCGCGTGACGTCATGCGTGTAACTATAGGTTCTCTCACCTGATGCCTCCCCGCGTGACGTCATGCGTGTAACTAAAGGTTCTCTCACCTGATGCCTCCCCGCGTGATGTCATGCGTGTAACTATAGGTTCTCTCACCTGATGCCTCCCCGCGTGACGTCATGTGTGTAACTATAGGTTCTCTCACCTGATGCCTCCCCGCTTGACGTCATGCGTGTAACTATAGGTTCTCTCACCTGATGCCTCCCCGCGTGACGTCATGCGTGTAACTATAGGTTCTCTCACCTGATGCCTCCCCGCTTGACGTCATGCGTGTAACTATAGGTTCTCTCACCTGATGCCTCCCCGCGTGACGTCATGCGTGTAACTATAGGTTCTCTCACCTGATGCCTCCCCGCGTGACGTCATGCGTGTAACTATAGGTTCTCTCACCTGATGCCTCCCCGCGTGACGTCAAGCGTGTAACTATAGGTTCTCTCACCTGATGCCTCCCCGCGTGACGTCAAGCGTGTAACTATAGGTTCTCTCACCTGATGTCTCCCCGCGTGACGTCATGCGTGTAACTATAGGTTCTCTCACCTGATGCCTCCCCGCGTGACGTCATGTGTGTAACTATAGGTTCTCTCACCTGATGCCTCCCCGCGTGACGTCATGCGTGTAACTATAGGTTCTCTCACCTGATGCCTCCCCGCGTGACGTCAAGCGTGTAACTATAGGTTCTCTCACCTGATGCCTCCCCGCGTGACGTCATGCGTGTAACTATAGGTTCTCTCACCTGATGCCTCCCCGCGTGACGTCAAGCGTGTAACTATAGGTTCTCTCACCTGATGCCTCCCCGCGTGACGTCATGCGTGTAACTATAGGTTCTCTCACCTGATGCCTCCCCGCGTGACGTCATGCGTGTAACTATAGGTTCTCTCACCTGATGCCTCCCCGCGTGACGTCAAGCGTGTAACTATAGGTTCTCTCACCTGATGCCTCCCCGCGTGACGTCATGCGTGTAACTATAGGTTCTCTCACCTGATGCCTCCCCGCGTGACGTCATGCGTGTAACTATAGGTTCTCTCACCTGATGCCTCCCCGCGTGACGTCAAGCGTGTAACTATAGGTTCTCTCACCTGATGCCTCCCCGCGTGACGTCAAGCGTGTAACTATAGGTTCTCTCACCTGATGCCTCCCCGCGTGACGTCAAGCGTGTAACTATAGGTTCTCTCACCTGATGCCTCCCCGCGTGACGTCAAGCGTGTAACTATAGGTTCTCTCACCTGATGCCTCCCCGCGTGACGTCATGTGTGTAACTATAGGTTCTCTCACCTGATGCCTCCCCGCGTGACGTCATGCGTGTAACTATAGGTTCTCTCACCTGATGCCTCCCCGCGTGACGTCATGCGTGTAACTATAGGTTCTCTCACCTGATGCCTCCCCGCGTGACGTCAAGCGTGTAACTATAGGTTCTCTCACCTGATGCCTCCCCGCGTGACGTCATGTGTGTAACTATAGGTTCTCTCACCTGATGCCTCCCCGCGTGACGTCATGCGTGTAACTATAGGTTCTCTCACCTGATGCCTCCCCGCGTGACGTCATGCGTGTAACTATAGGTTCTCTCACCTGATGCCTCCCCGCGTGACGTCATGCGTGTAACTATAGGTTCTCTCACCTGATGCCTCCCCGCGTGACGTCATGCGTGTAGCTATAGGTTCTCTCACCTGATGCCTCCCCGCGTGACGTCATGCGTGTAACTATAGGTTCTCTCACCTGATGCCTCCCCGCGTGACGTCATGTGTGTAACTATAGGTTCTCTCACCTGATGCCTCCCCGCGTGACGTCATGCGTGTAACTATAGGTTCTCTCACCTGATGCCTCCCCGCGTGACGTCATGCGTGTAACTATAGGTTCTCCCACCTGATGCCTCCCCGCGTGACGTCATGCGTGTAACTATAGGTTCTCTCACCTGATGCCTCCCCGCGTGACGTCATGCGTGTAACTATAGGTTCTCTCACCTGATGCCTCCCCGCGTGACGTCATGCGTGTAACTATAGGTTCTCTCACCTGATGCCTCCCCGCGTGACGTCATGCGTGTAACTATAGGTTCTCTCACCTGATGCCTCCCCGCGTGACGTCATGCGTGTAACTATAGGTTCTCTCACCTGATGCCTTCCCGCGTGACGTCATGCGTGTAACTATAGGTTCTCTCACCTGATGCCTCCCCGCGTGACGTCATGCGTGTAACTATAGGTTCTCTCACCTGATGCCTCCCCGCGTGACGTCATGCGTGTAACTATAGGTTCTCTCACCTGATGCCTCCCCGCGTGACGTCATGCGTGTAACTATAGGTTCTCTCACCTGATGCCCCCCCGCGTGACGTCATGCGTGTAACTATAGGTTCTCTCACCTGATGCCTCCCCGCGTGACGTCATGTGTGTAACTATAGGTTCTCTCACCTGATGCCTCCCCGCGTGACGTCATGCGTGTAACTATAGGTTCTCTCCCCTGATGCCTCCCCGCGTGACGTCATGCGTGTAACTATAGGTTCTCTCACCTGATGCCTCCCCGCGTGACGTCATGCGTGTAACTATAGGTTCTCTCACCTGATGCCTCCCCGCGTGACGTCATGCGTGTAACTATAGGTTCTCTCACCTGATGCCTCCCCGCGTGACGTCATGCGTGTAACTATAGGTTCTCTCACCTGATGCCTCCCCGCGTGACGTCAAGCGTGTAACTATAGGTTCTCTCACCTGATGCCTCCCCGCGTGACGTCAAGCGTGTAACTATAGGTTCTCTCACCTGATGCCTCCCCGCGTGACGTCATGCGTGTAACTATAGGTTCTCTCACCTGATGCCTCCCCGCGTGACGTCATGTGTGTAACTATAGGTTCTCTCACCTGATGCCTCCCCGCGTGACGTCAAGCGTGTAACTATAGGTTCTCTCACCTGATGCCTCCCCGCGTGACGTCAAGCGTGTAACTATAGGTTCTCTCACCTGATGCCTCCCCGCGTGACGTCATGCGTGTAACTATAGGTTCTCTCACCTGATGCCTCCCCGCGTGACGTCATGCGTGTAACTATAGGTTCTCTCACCTGATGCCTCCCCGCGTGACGTCATGTGTGTAACTATAGGTTCTCTCACCTGATGCCTCCCCGCGTGACGTCATGTGTGTAACTATAGGTTCTCTCACCTGATGCCTCCCCGCGTGACGTCATGCGTGTAACTATAGGTTCTCTCACCTGATGCCTCCCCGCGTGACGTCATGTGTGTAACTATAGGTTCTCTCACCTGATGCCTCCCCGCGTGACGTCATGCGTGTAACTATAGGTTCTCTCACCTGATGCCTCCCCGCGTGACGTCATGCGTGTAACTATAGGTTCTCTCACCTGATGCCTCCCCGCGTGACGTCATGTGTGTAACTATAGGTTCTCTCACCTGATGCCTCCCCGCGTGACGTCATGCGTGTAACTATAGGTTCTCTCACCTGATGCCTCCCCGCGTGACGTCATGTGTGTATAACTATAGGTTCTCTCACCTGATGCCTCCCCGCGTGACGTCATGCGTGTAACTATAGGTTCTCTCACCTGATGCCTCCCCGCGTGACGTCATGTGTGTAACTATAGGTTCTCTCACCTGATGCCTCCCCGCGTGACGTCATGTGTGTAACTATAGGTTCTCTCACCTGATGCCTCCCCGCGTGACGTCATGTGTGTAACTATAGGTTCTCTCACCTGATGCCTCCCCGCGTGACGTCATGCGTGTAACTATAGGTTCTCTCACCTGATGCCTCCCCGCGTGACGTCATGTGTGTAACTATAGGTTCTCTCACCTGATGCCTCCCCGCGTGACGTCATGCGTGTAACTATAGGTTCTCTCACCTGATGCCTCCCCGCGTGACGTCATGCGTGTAACTATAGGTTCTCTCACCTGATGCCTCCCCGCGTGACGTCATGCGTGTAACTATAGGTTCTCTCACCTGATGCCTCCCCGCGTGACGTCATGCGTGTAACTATAGGTTCTCTCACCTAATGTCTCCCCGCGTGACGTCATGCGTGTAACTATAGGTTCTCTCACCTGATGCCTCCCCGCGTGACGTCATGCGTGTAACTATAGGTTCTCTCACCTGATGCCTCCCCGCGTGACGTCATGCGTGTAACTATAGGTTCTCTCACCTGATGCCCCCCCGCGTGACGTCATGCGTGTAACTATAGGTTCTCTCACCTGATGTCTCCCCGCGTGACGTCATGCGTGTAACTATAGGTTCTCTCACCTGATGCCTCCCCGCGTGACGTCATGCGTGTAACTATAGGTTCTCTCACCTGATGCCTCCCCGCGTGACGTCATGCGTGTAGCTATAGGTTCTCTCACCTGATGCCTCCCCGCGTGACGTCATGCGTGTAACTATAGGTTCTCTCACCTGATGCCTCCCCGCGTGACGTCATGCGTGTAACTATAGGTTCTCTCACCTGATGCCTCCCCGCGTGACGTCATGCGTGTAACTATAGGTTCTCTCACCTGATGCCTCCCCGCGTGACGTCATGCGTGTAACTATAGGTTCTCTCACCTGATGCCTCCCCGCGTGACGTCATGCGTGTAACTATAGGTTCTCTCACCTGATGCCTCCCCGCGTGACGTCATGCGTGTAGCTATAGGTTCTCTCACCTGATGCCTCCCCGCGTGACGTCATGTGTGTAACTATAGGTTCTCTCACCTGATGCCTCCCCGCGTGACGTCATGCGTGTAACTATAGGTTCTCTCACCTGATGCCTCCCCGCGTGACGTCATGCGTGTAACTATAGGTTCTCTCACCTGATGCCTCCCCGCGTGACGTCATGCGTGTAACTATAGGTTCTCTCACCTGATGCCTCCCCGCGTGACGTCATGCGTGTAACTATAGGTTCTCTCACCTGATGCCCCCCCGCGTGACGTCATGCGTGTAACTATAGGTTCTCTCACCTGATGTCTCCCCGCGTGACGTCATGCGTGTAACTATAGGTTCTCTCACCTGATGCCTCCCCGCGTGACGTCATGCGTGTAACTATAGGTTCTCTCACCTGATGCCTCCCCGCGTGACGTCATGCGTGTAACTATAGGTTCTCTCACCTAATGTCTCCCCGCGTGACGTCATGCGTGTAACTATAGGTTCTCTCACCTGATGCCTCCCCGCGTGACGTCATGCGTGTAACTATAGGTTCTCTCACCTGATGCCTCCCCGCGTGACGTCATGCGTGTAACTATAGGTTCTCTCACCTGATGCCTCCCCGCGTGACGTCATGTGTGTAACTATAGGTTCTCTCACCTGATGCCTCCCCGCGTGACGTCATGCGTGTAACTATAGGTTCTCTCACCTGATGCCTCCCCGTGTGACGTCATGCGTGTAACTATAGGTTCTCTCACCTGATGCCTCCCCGCGTGACGTCATGCGTGTAACTATAGGTTCTCTCACCTGATGCCTCCCCGCGTGACGTCATGCGTGTAACTATAGGTTCTCTCACCTGATGCCTCCCCGCGTGACGTCATGCGTGTAACTATAGGTTCTCTCATCTGATGCCTCCCCGCGTGACGTCATGCGTGTAACTATAGGTTCTCTCACCTGATGCCTCCCCGCGTGACGTCATGCGTGTAACTATAGGTTCTCTCACCTGATGCCTCCCCGCGTGACGTCATGCGTGTAACTATAGATTCTCTCACCTGATGCCTCCCCGCGTGACGTCATGCGTGTAACTATAGGTTCTCTCACCTGATGCCTCCCCGCGTGACGTCATGCGTGTAACTATAGGTTCTCTCACCTGATGCCTCCCCGCGTGACGTCATGCGTGTAACTATAGGTTCTCTCACCTGATGCCCCCCCGCGTGACGTCATGCGTGTAACTATAGGTTCTCTCACCTGATGCCTCCCCGCGTGACGTCATGTGTGTAACTATAGGTTCTCTCACCTGATGCCTCCCCGCGTGACGTCATGCGTGTAACTATAGGTTCTCTCCCCTGATGCCTCCCCGCGTGACGTCATGCGTGTAACTATAGGTTCTCTCACCTGATGCCTCCCCGCGTGACGTCATGCGTGTAACTATAGGTTCTCTCACCTGATGCCTCCCCGCGTGACGTCATGCGTGTAACTATAGGTTCTCTCACCTGATGCCTCCCCGCGTGACGTCATGCGTGTAACTATAGGTTCTCTCACCTGATGCCTCCCCGCGTGACGTCAAGCGTGTAACTATAGGTTCTCTCACCTGATGCCTCCCCGCGTGACGTCAAGCGTGTAACTATAGGTTCTCTCACCTGATGCCTCCCCGCGTGACGTCATGCGTGTAACTATAGGTTCTCTCACCTGATGCCTCCCCGCGTGACGTCATGTGTGTAACTATAGGTTCTCTCACCTGATGCCTCCCCGCGTGACGTCATGTGTGTAACTATAGGTTCTCTCACCTGATGCCTCCCCGCGTGACGTCAAGCGTGTAACTATAGGTTCTCTCACCTGATGCCTCCCCGCGTGACGTCATGCGTGTAACTATAGGTTCTCTCACCTGATGCCTCCCCGCGTGACGTCATGCGTGTAACTATAGGTTCTCTCACCTGATGCCTCCCCGCGTGACGTCATGTGTGTAACTATAGGTTCTCTCACCTGATGCCTCCCCGCGTGACGTCATGCGTGTAACTATAGGTTCTCTCACCTGATGCCTCCCCGCGTGACGTCATGTGTGTAACTATAGGTTCTCTCACCTGATGCCTCCCCGCGTGACGTCATGCGTGTAACTATAGGTTCTCTCACCTGATGCCTCCCCGCGTGACGTCATGTGTGTAACTATAGGTTCTCTCACCTGATGCCTCCCCGCGTGACGTCATGCGTGTAACTATAGGTTCTCTCACCTGATGCCTCCCCGCGTGACGTCATGTGTGTAACTATAGGTTCTCTCACCTGATGCCTCCCCGCGTGACGTCATGTGTGTAACTATAGGTTCTCTCACCTGATGCCTCCCCGCGTGACGTCATGCGTGTAACTATAGGTTCTCTCACCTGATGCCTCCCCGCGTGACGTCATGTGTGTAACTATAGGTTCTCTCACCTGATGCCTCCCCGCGTGACGTCATGCGTGTAACTATAGGTTCTCTCACCTGATGCCTCCCCGCGTGACGTCATGTGTGTAACTATAGGTTCTCTCACCTGATGCCTCCCCGCGTGACGTCATGCGTGTAACTATAGGTTCTCTCACCTGATGCCTCCCCGCGTGACGTCATGTGTGTAACTATAGGTTCTCTCACCTGATGCCTCCCCGCGTGACGTCATGCGTGTAACTATAGGTTCTCTCACCTGATGCCTCCCCGCGTGACGTCATGTGTGTAACTATAGGTTCTCTCACCTGATGCCTCCCCGCGTGACGTCATGCGTGTAACTATAGGTTCTCTCACCTGATGCCTCCCCGCGTGACGTCATGCGTGTAACTATAGGTTCTCTCACCTGATGCCTCCCCGCGTGACGTCATGCGTGTAACTATAGGTTCTCTCACCTGATGCCTCCCCGCGTGACGTCATGCGTGTAACTATAGGTTCTCTCACCTAATGTCTCCCCGCGTGACGTCATGCGTGTAACTATAGGTTCTCTCACCTGATGCCTCCCCGCGTGACGTCATGCGTGTAACTATAGGTTCTCTCACCTGATGCCTCCCCGCGTGACGTCATGCGTGTAACTATAGGTTCTCTCACCTGATGCCCCCCCGCGTGACGTCATGCGTGTAACTATAGGTTCTCTCACCTGATGTCTCCCCGCGTGACGTCATGCGTGTAACTATAGGTTCTCTCACCTGATGCCTCCCCGCGTGACGTCATGCGTGTAACTATAGGTTCTCTCACCTGATGCCTCCCCGCGTGACGTCATGCGTGTAGCTATAGGTTCTCTCACCTGATGCCTCCCCGCGTGACGTCATGCGTGTAACTATAGGTTCTCTCACCTGATGCCTCCCCGCGTGACGTCATGCGTGTAACTATAGGTTCTCTCACCTGATGCCTCCCCGCGTGACGTCATGCGTGTAACTATAGGTTCTCTCACCTGATGCCTCCCCGCGTGACGTCATGCGTGTAACTATAGGTTCTCTCACCTGATGCCTCCCCGCGTGACGTCATGCGTGTAACTATAGGTTCTCTCACCTGATGCCTCCCCGCGTGACGTCATGCGTGTAGCTATAGGTTCTCTCACCTGATGCCTCCCCGCGTGACGTCATGTGTGTAACTATAGGTTCTCTCACCTGATGCCTCCCCGCGTGACGTCATGCGTGTAACTATAGGTTCTCTCACCTGATGCCTCCCCGCGTGACGTCATGCGTGTAACTATAGGTTCTCTCACCTGATGCCTCCCCGCGTGACGTCATGCGTGTAACTATAGGTTCTCTCACCTGATGCCTCCCCGCGTGACGTCATGCGTGTAACTATAGGTTCTCTCACCTGATGCCCCCCCGCGTGACGTCATGCGTGTAACTATAGGTTCTCTCACCTGATGTCTCCCCGCGTGACGTCATGCGTGTAACTATAGGTTCTCTCACCTGATGCCTCCCCGCGTGACGTCATGCGTGTAACTATAGGTTCTCTCACCTGATGCCTCCCCGCGTGACGTCATGCGTGTAACTAT
The DNA here is from genome assembly GCA_945910005.1 of Isoperla grammatica. Taxonomy (NCBI): domain Eukaryota; kingdom Metazoa; phylum Arthropoda; class Insecta; order Plecoptera; family Perlodidae; genus Isoperla; species Isoperla grammatica. The sequence goes on from OX246741.1 coordinate 52,254,537, forward strand.
AGGTTCTCTCACCTAATGTCTCCCCGCGTGACGTCATGCGTGTAACTATAGGTTCTCTCACCTGATGCCTCCCCGCGTGACGTCATGCGTGTAACTATAGGTTCTCTCACCTGATGCCTCCCCGCGTGACGTCATGCGTGTAACTATAGGTTCTCTCACCTGATGCCTCCCCGCGTGACGTCATGCGTGTAACTATAGGTTCTCTCACCTGATGCCTCCCCGCGTGACGTCATGTGTGTAACTATAGGTTCTCTCACCTGATGCCTCCCCGCGTGACGTCATGCGTGTAACTATAGGTTCTCTCACCTGATGCCTCCCCGCGTGACGTCATGCGTGTAACTATAGGTTCTCTCACCTGATGCCTCCCCGCGTGACGTCATGCGTGTAACTATAGGTTCTCTCACCTGATGCCTCCCCGCGTGACGTCATGCGTGTAACTATAGGTTCTCTCACCTGATGCCTCCCCGCGTGACGTCATGCGTGTAACTATAGGTTCTCTCACCTGATGCCTCCCCGCGTGACGTCATGCGTGTAACTATAGGTTCTCTCACCTGATGCCTCCCCGCGTGACGTCATGCGTGTAACTATAGGTTCTCTCACCTGATGCCTCCCCGCGTGACGTCATGCGTGTAACTATAGGTTCTCTCACCTGATGCCTCCCCGCGTGACGTCATGCGTGTAACTATAGGTTCTCTCACCTGATGCCTCCCCGCGTGACGTCATGCGTGTAACTATAGGTTCTCTCACCTGATGCCTCCCCGCGTGACGTCATGCGTGTAACTAACGGTTCTCTCACCTGATGCCTCCCCGCGTGACGTCATGCGTGTAACTATAGGTTCTCTCACCTGATGCCTCCCCGCGTGACGTCATGCGTGTAACTATAGGTTCTCTCACCTGATGCCTCCCCGCGTGACGTCATGCGTGTAACTATAGGTTCTCTCACCTGATGCCTCCCCGCGTGACGTCATGCGTGTGACTATAGGTTCTCTCACCTGATGCCTCCCCGCGTGACGTCATGCGTGTAACTATAGGTTCTCTCACCTGATGTCTCCCCGCGTGACGTCATGCGTGTAACTATAGGTTCTCTCACCTGATGCCTCCCCGCGTGACGTCATGCGTGTAACTATAGGTTCTCTCACCTGATGCCTCCCCGCGTGACGTCATGCGTGTAACTATAGGTTCTCTCACCTGATGCCTCCCCGCGTGACGTCATAGTTGAGCATGTTGTCGCCGTGGGTCCACGAGACAACGCCCGAGGGAAGCGCCACGTGTCTCACTAGACAGGTCAGCTGGATGGTCGAGGCTACCTCGTAGTATTTGTCCAGGAGTGTCTGGCCTTGCTCGTCCACAATCAGAACCTCGGGGGCTGAAAACAAAACACAACCCCGCGTTACTTACTTCCCTCTCACACATTCCTAAAACAAGGGGCCCTCAAACTTTCGTCACCAAGTTGCTATTACATATTTATTGTATATATTTTGTTGCCTATTGTTGCTATGGATTTGTTTTGTCTATGGGATATAACATGGAAACAACTGTTACCTTGGTAACAATGGGCGCCCCTAGGTGTAGGGGCCGACTATGAATTCCAACATCAGTCACTACTATCATCTCACAAGTGCTGACGCAACACCAATGCACTTAAATTATTTTGTGTTGTATGCAATAAGATCGCAACACAACATTTTATATTTTCTACAATAGTTATACATACGCGAATATAATGGTAACGCCGAAGCAGCCAGGTATATTCTCGAGCAATAACGTAAGCGATGTATCACGAGGCCTAGCCCCAGCGCGAATAAAATGGCGAAGCCATAGGTATATTCCCGTGCAGTGACGTCAGCAATAATCCATACAAATCGTTCCCGAGCCTAGCATAATTGTGAAATCTTTTTTTCCACTTACCAAACGTCTAAAAAAATTATCATCTTTGAGATAGTATTTTTTTTTTCTTAGAGAATATAGTCTCTTTAAGAATATTTAATTTTTTCTATTTTTTTATTTGGCCGTACCTAATGTACCTAATGTATTTACAAATAAAACTAAACTAAACCAATACGTACTCTAAATATAATAGCAAACAAAACAAGATGGAGTCACATAGAATTATTCGTATTTAGTAACCGTAAAGTGAGTGACGATGTCTACTATTCTATACAAGTAATCCTAACTGACTGAAACTTTCTCCGTGTGTTAATATGAATGATCGTACCTCACTTTTCTCCCCCTCAAAACCCTCTTTCACTGACAACTCGTTTACATCCATATACATTTGACACCGTCTAACACTTTTCTATTCTACCCCATTGATTCCTATACCAGTTCATTTAACAACAGTGTCACACTGACATACGTCTTTGTTATCAGTTCATTCTTATCGGTTATACTTCTCCTCTTCCTGGCCCAAAATCATCGGCTTCTTCCAAACTTTTCTGACTAGAAGCCGCAACTTAACTGTTCACATGCTACAGATAATATTCTTTAATTGTGTTGTGTTTATAGATACCTATGTGTGTGTATGAATGTCGTCTATGTGTATGTGTGTCTATGTGTAAGTGTGATGTTACCTCTGCAACAAACATGTAAAGAACAATTTACAAGAATATAAACATAATTTGATTAACGTAGTCGCCACTGTACAATATAATGATGAGGTTTTGTTTTGTAATAGGATGAAAAAATTCTAGACGAGAAATGAGACATTTGAAAGAAAAACGTATTAAATTAAATTTATTAGACTAAGTTCTTGCATATAATCATGTACAACATAGGAAAACACCGAATAAAGTTTTATTAAAAATTAGATCTTGCTAAAGCGCCGGATCCAATGTTACCAACTTAATTTTTTACTTTAGCGTTAATTAAGATGTAACGACAAACATTACTCACGCCAGTGAGTTACTCACACATTAATGTAGATTTGTGTATTTCAACGGTTTTTTGGTATGTTTTATTTTGCTGTAACAAAGTTTCATCGTTTATCGTTATCTAATTTTCTTGAAAGGTTTCATGTTGTCTTCATGTTGCAAAATATTTTTGTTGCCTATTATTTTTTATAATGATCGTAAATGGAACAACCGTTACATTTCGTTAAAAATCGTAATTTTATGTTGTGTTAAATATGACGAAAATCTGTTTATGTTTAAAATACATTACACATTACATGGTATGATACATAAAATGTGCCTATAACACCACACCACTGAGACTGGAATACAACTACTCGCTTCGCTCGGCCATGTGCGTTACTTTACGTTTCAAGCTGTGCATTGAGTTTACGTCGCAATCAAAACACTCACCATATTATATTACATCACATTTTATGGAGCAAAGTTTACTCGCGCAACTGCTGCTAAGTTTGGTTGGCAGAACTTGTAGAGAAAGCGCTTACATTAGTGTCGTCAAGTTGGTGTCTCGAGCTATAGGAGTCTATTAGGAGTTTCGCCGCCTCTGCTCATTCTCAATAATTGTGGTGGGTGTCGCAAATGTGGATCTATTCATACTCAAGATTTACTTGTGAAGAAACACAAGAGGTAAAATATTATCTTAAGGGACAATTTAATTTGGAACTCGATATTATTCCAATCAGTCGTAAGGTGTGACGCGTAAGACGTAAGACGTATCACAAAAAAGAGGTAAGACGTAAGACGTAAGATGTAAAACGTAAGAAGTTAGACTAATGACGAAAGAAGTAAGATATAAGACGTAAGACGAAAGAAGTAAGACGAAAGACGTATGACGAAAGAAGAAAGACGTAAGACGTGAGACGTGAGACGTAAGACGTAAGACGTAAGACGTAAGACGTAAAACGTAAGACGTAAGACGTAAGACGAAAGACGTAAGACGTAAGACGTAAGACGTAAGACGTAAGACGTGAGACGTAAGACGTAAGACGAAAGACGAAAGACGAAAGACGTAGGAAAAAAGACGTATGACGAAAGAAGTAAAACGTAAGACGTATGACGCAAGAAGAAAGAAGTAAGACGTAAGACACGTTAAAAGCACACCTAAGGTCATTTAGATAAGATTTTATATTATACCATAATGTGCAACAAGTGCGTACAAATACTACAAAAATAAACTGTGCAGTGCCAAACCAGCATTATTAGTACATCACGGGACATTGCCTATCAAGACTGTGGCTTACCTACGTCGAAAATGGTCGAAAAGTGGGCGTGGCACTTTGGTGTTTCTGCCGTTCAAGGCTGGGGATCCCTGTTTGACCTCGACCTAGGTCGATACGTTTTATTTCGCTCTCTGAAATGTTTCAAGTCCGTTCTCTAGTCTTCACTCTTTAATTTAATATTTATTGGAACGGCGACGTAACTGTTTACATTCACAAGTCAATACAAGTTCCAATGACAATCAATTCTAGTTATAAAGTCATTAGTTTATAAAGGTTGCAACTCCTTCACTATCAAAGTCTCATTCACTTAAGAACAAACCTATTAAAAAGTGTTATTTGTTAGCGTTTTATTTTCTACGAGATTTCAAATAAAAGGTAGATAGAAAAGAAACATAGTTGTCTGCCAAACTTATGTTTTAGAAAATATCAATATTTTTGGATTAACATTTATTATACTGGTAAATTATAAAATGGTTTTAAAACACGTCAACTTCTACGCCATAGATAATAAATTAAAGTCCCCCACTGCAAATCAGTTTAGTTACTGGGTGGGTAGACTCTAAATGTGAATTTATTTTATTTATTTATTTTAAAGATGAAAATGTAGGTTCAAACTTATAACTTTGTTCTGATTAATTTTTATTTCTTAACCACACTAAGTTACTAAAGTTACTTGGGGTAGTTATGTTTATACATCATTGCTAGTTTTCTTAACCGTTGACGCATATTATATATGATGGCGGTTTTTAGCGTACGTGGTTTTTATTTTTTGTTTCTTCGGTATTATTTTTTTATGGTGTACCATAGAAATATACCAGAAAGAAGAAGATAGTAAGTGTATTAGGCCAGACAATGTTATATTGTGATTATATACTCACTGACAGATACTCACTTTGGTATTTTGTCACGTGTAAATAATATAAATCAGTATCATAAATCAGTAGTGTTTGTTAATCCCTATATTGAGTTCAGATTTATATTGGGAAATTGCGTTGAAACTGATGCCCGTCGAACGGATTACTATTTCGTTTTTGAAGGCAAATGAGCTTACATTGCAGTATATACAAATATTTTTAAATTTAAATATTTTCCGTGTGGTAGAAAAAGAACACATAATTGGCCAGGATATTTCATATGAAAATATAATATTGATATTCAATCCAGGCACTCAATAAACCTCTTTTACAACTGCTCTTTTTTTTACAAGATATCTATAAAATGGAGACATAGAAATATAACCTTCAATGAAGTTTTATGGAATGTTAAAAAGTTGAACAAAAACAACGTTACGGAAACGTTTGTGTTGAAAACACATTTGTATCGGGAAATCGAAACTGGGCAATTTTATTCGAATCAAAAATAAATTCAATTGTCCAACAAAACCAGTAAAAATAAACAAATTTCCTGAGCCTCTCGTAAATTAGAAAATTATCTCTTCATAAAAATTGCATTAATAACGATGACGTATAAAACACACACAAAACACATTCTTCTTTTGAAGCAACGAGAAATTTTCTTCTTCTGGAGAACTTTTTGATCTCACAACGCTCAGCTAATGATATCAGCTCTGGTTGGGGATTACAGCCCCTGTTTTAGCTTCAGATCTATGCGTAAACTTGACTTGGTAACGTGATTACAAACAAGTTATCGAACAAGGGATCAAGGTTCGTCTTTTGATGGTTTTAACAAGGTTTTACATAAACCCAGTCGTGTATCCTGATTAACTTTAACAGGCACAATGAGGATATCTCCTTTAAGATAAACTCTGAGAATCGAGTTATGGTCGCGTAAGAGACGTTTTAACTGCCTTAACTTACCATAGTTTTATCTAATTTGAATTTTACTGAATATTCTAAAAAGGTTAAAATTATTACGGTAATATATAACGCACTCGGTAATTGCGTTGAATGCATTATTCAGTTATATAAAGGAGAGTTTAAACAATTTAACTAAATAAATCGAATCTTTCGCACAACAGAAGATGACATGTAGATAATTATTACTACTGTGATGTTCTCTCCTTACTTGAGGAAGTCGTGATCAGGTGAGGGACTGTGGATACAGATTACCCAATGTGCTTTTGATGATACTGCTTTTTATTATATTTCCGGAAGTACAAATCTGTTTTCTTGCCGCGCCTTCTAACCTTTACTTTCGAACAGGCGGTGGCCTGGCGCGCATTTTAATTAAAGACACTACATCCTTCCCTTCCTTATTTTGATCCTAGGGTACTAGTTGCAATACCATCAGCTATTAGTTACTATTGCCTTACATCAATTAGCTTAGTCTAGTGATTTTATTCTCCTTTACGAGGCTACTTGGTTTCCTTGAAGAGGTGTTTACGTTTGTCCTTTAGGAGGCTACTTGTAACTTAATATAGTAGGCTTATTGGCGCTACGAAACGAAGTCGTTAAATCTTCTCGGTCTTGTCCTGTTGGTCCTTGTGGGGTACCGTGGTGGTAGTTCTTGGCCGTGTTCCTCGTCGTCTGCGTCGTTTCCGTCTTCTTGAGGAAGGCTCGCAGGGTTTCCCTCTTCCTCGGAGGCATAACCTTCTTCTTGAGGGTTCGCCGGGTGTTCGATTGCTTCTCGACGGGGTTCTATTTCCATGTCGGATTCATAGGGTTCTGGCTGGACAGTTTGAGTATTGAAGGGTACTAGTTTGAAGAACGACGAGTTCCGCACTATGGTTTGGGGTCCTCTTTTGGCGGTGATGGTTGTGCCGTTAACTTCCGAGATTTTAAATGGGTTAGGGTCGTAGGGGGGTGTCAGTTTATTACGTTTGTTTTGTCGTACTAGGACGTTGTCTCCTACTTGCAGTTGATGTGGTCGCGTGTGTCTGGTTTCGTCGGCGTAGGTCTTGGACTTCCTTTTGTTTTCTGCATCTTTACGTTGTAATTCAGCATGGTCGAGTGTGAAGTTTGATGGTACCTGAGGTATGGTAGTCTCCATGCGACGTCCGAACATAGCTGAAAACGGGGATATGCCCGTAGTAGTATGAGGCGTGGCCCGGTAGTTCATTAGAAATGCATCAAGCTCGGTTCTAACATTTTTGTTCTCTAGGTGAGCTGCTAAGACGGTTTTCTTTATTGTTCTCACCCCTCTTTCAGCTTGACCATTGGCTTCTGGCCACAGAGGTGTGACGCAGTGATGGTGAAACTTCATCTCTTGGGCGAAGTTACCGAACTGATGGCCGTTGAAGGGGGGCCCATTGTCGCTTTTCACCGATTTGGGAATGCCGAACATTGAGAATATTGTTCGGAGCATTGGGATGACTGATTCGGCTTTCAGTGACGTTATGGTTTCCGCAAAGATGTATCGCGTGTATTCGTCCACTATTATGGCGAGATATTTTCCATTGGGGTAGGGGCCGTCAAAATCAATTACTATGCTGGACCACGGTTTCTCGGGTAGCGGTGTTGATCGAATGGGGTCTCGGCGTTTTGTTTTAACGATAGCTTGGCATGGTAGGCAGTTCCTTATAGCATTCTCCACTTGTCGGTCTATGTGGGGGAACCATACTTTTTCTCGGATCAATTCTTTCGTTTTGACGATACCCAGATGTCCTCGATGAGCTAGGGATATGATGCGAGCTTGAAGTGATGTGGGTATTATGATTTTCCTACCCTTTAGAAGGACGCCGGATGCCACTGTTATGTCACGGCAGAAGCTTCGGTAGTTCTTTAATTCTGGGAATGTTTTGATAGTTTTCTCAGGTTGTTTTGACTCAATTGCCGTCTTCAGGTTTTGCAGGGTCGTGTCCTTCTTCGTTTCTTCTGCGATTTCGTCTAATGTCATGGCTTTGGGGATGGCATGGTTGACGATACATGAGATGAATTCTTCAGGGGTTTTAGCTGTTCGGAATTTTTGTAGTTGGTTTTCGATTGGGTGTCTCGACAGGTAGTCCGATGGATTGTCGGTGCCCTTTTTGTAAACAACCGTGAACTTGTACGGTGTCAAACGCAGGCATAGCCTTTCGATTCGGGGTGTAGGCATGGATCTTGGGTTGTTAAAGATGTGACACAGAGGGCGATGATCAGTATGTACAGTGAAATGTGTTCCGTAGACATACAGGTTGAAATGTTCTATGCCGTACACTACAGATAAGGCCTCGCGCTCGATTTGACTGTATCGAGCTTCCGTGTCGCTGAGTGCGCGGCTTGCGTACGCAATGATTTTTTCGTGACCCTCTTTGTTGATTTGGGACAGGATGGCCCCTAGGCCTACAGGGCTTGCATCGACGGTGAGGTGGGTTTCCTTTGTGATGTCGTAGTACGATAGAATGTGATGATTAGCGAGTTGTGTTTTCAATTTGTCGAAAGCCGTTTGACAGCTTGCCGTCCACGCCCATGGGGTGTGCTTATGTGTGAGCTTACGTAGGGGTTCGGTCGTCTTGGCAAGGTCTGGGATGAATTTACCGCAGAATTGGATCATCCCTAAGAAGCTTCGGATTTCGCTGGGATTTTGTGGAGTTTGGATTGACGTTAGGGCTTGGACCTTTCCTGGATCGGGCGCGATTCCCTTGGCCGAGAATTTGAACCCGAAGAATGTCAGTTCTGGTTGATTGAAGATACACTTCTTTGTGTTGATTGTAAGATTGAGGCTTGCCAGGCGTGCCAGCACAAGGTGTAGAGACTTGTCATGTTCCGCGGGGGTTGCGCCGTAGATTAGTATGTCGTCGCTAATGTTGAGGACGCCCGGAATTCCTGCTAGTACTTGACGGATGGTGTCCTGGAAGACCTCGGCTGCCGAATTGATTCCAAAGTTTAACCTTTTATAACGTCGTAGGCCTACGTGAGTGGAAAACGTAGTGATGGATCGGGATTCAATGTCGAGTTCCAGTTGGTGATACCCTTCGTTCAGGTCTAACTTTGAGAATACCGAGGCTCCGTTGAGCGCTGTGCTGATGTCATCGATGGTAGGAGTAACATGTCTTTCTCTCTTTATGGCGGTATTGGGCATCCGCATGTCGACACATAGTCGAATCACGTCTGGGTCGTGCGGCTTCGGTACTGGTACGATGGGCGATACCCACGGTGTTGGCTCATTTGGGACGCGTTCAATTATATCGAGCTCCTCAAGACGAGTTAGCTCCTTTTCTACCTTTTGTCTTAGGTGGAAAGGTATACGTCTATGCCTTTGAGCTGTTGGTTGGATGCTTTTGTCTACATGCAAGTGTACTTGGCGATCGTTCAATTTTCCGATTCCGGTGAATAGGGATGGGTATTGAGATGAATAGGTGTTGGCTTGACTGACTATTTGAGAGGCGATGTGGACCAACCCGAGTGCTGTAGCGGCAGAATAGCCTAGAATGGATTCACTTTCGCCGCTGGTTACAAGGATTTTGGCGTCAATAGACGAGTTATCTGTGGCGATTTTAGCCATGAAATAGCCTAAGAGTGGTATTTCTTCTTTCGAGCCATAGGGGTATATCTTAATGTTGGTGGATCTAGTCTCGTACCTGATATTGTTGAGTTTGAGGACGTATTCACTCATGATGTTGACGGAGGCTCCTGTGTCTATTAACATGTCGATTGGTTCTCCGTCTATTAGGATTATTCTTCGCGGGCACTTCGAGGTTGCGGCGGAGTTGACTGTTAGCGTGAATACTTCCTCATCTGACGAGTTGGGGTGCTGACTGCTTCCACTGGTTGTGGCACGAACTTGTTCTTGTTGACGGGGCTGGGCCGGCTCGGAGCGGCATACCTTAGCGAAGTGTCCAATTTTGCTGCACTTGCCACATACTTTGTTACTCGCTGGGCATGAGGAACGGCCTCCTGGGTGCGGCCAAGTGTTCCCGCAGAAGAAACAATTCTGTGATTTCTCGGCTCCCTGCTCGGATGTATAGTTCCGCTGCGGTGGCTGGTTGGTGTCTTTTTGGCGGGTTGATTGGTGTTTGAACGGCTTACGTTTAGGATTGCTTGAGTGTGGTTGCGGCTTCTTCTGATCGAGCGTGTTGATGGTTGATGGTAATGATTCCATCGCGTTGGCCTGGGACTCGGACTTCTCGTAGGACCGTGCCTGGTTTAGCAGGGACTCGAGGGTCATCGGTTCTCGCAATGCCGCTCTGCGTAGGCGTGAGTTGGATGTTTTAAGAATTATTTGCGATTTGATTTCTTTATTGGCGTCTGCGAAGTCGCATGTCTTGGATAGTCGCAACAATCGAGAGTAGAATTGCATGATGCTCTCGCCTGGTTCTTGGGAGGCTTCCCTGAAGTTGTACACTTCGAATTCGATGTTGATTGCCGATTTGGGGATGAACAGGTTGTTGAGCTGTGTTACCACCCAGTCGTATTGAATAGATTCTTCGCCAGGTGCGGCAGGCGGTTGGGCCGGAAGGGCTTCGTATGTATCGAATGTCTCTTCACCCATGTATAGGAATAGTAGATTTGCCTTTTGCATGTCCGTACTGACCTTGTGGGCTTTAAGATATATATCAAAGCGCTTGATCCATCGCTGCCAACGGACGCCGGCTGTGGATGGGTCGCTGCTAGCTTCGAATGCTCCGAATGGTGGAGGTGGAATATTTTCAGACATTGCGGGACTAGCGATGCTTGTTGTTGGATTGACTTACGATGTGTCCGCCATGTGCTCGACGCGAAGTGAGGTTAAGTCTGACACTATGTTCTGTACGTGCAGAAAATCATAACTGTCGCTTTAAACCTGCAGATGTGTGGTTGAAATGATGTAGTTTTACCTCGTCGCCAGTGTGATGTTCTCTCCTTACTTGAGGAAGTCGTGATCAGGTGAGGGACTGTGGATACAGATTACCCAATGTGCTTTTGATGATACTGCTTTTTATTATATTTCCGGAAGTACAAATCTGTTTTCTTGCCGCGCCTTCTAACCTTTACTTTCGAACAGGCGGTGGCCTGGCGCGCATTTTAATTAAAGACACTACAACTACAAGTACATCAGTGAAGCAAAATATGTATCTCTGTTTATCATTATTGCGTGGCTAAACTGTTTAGTGAGTGATTTTATTCCTGTTTGCAATACCAAAGGCCTAGAGTACGATTACCGGTTTGGGCTGGGGTTTTTGAACTTATAAACTTGACTTTAATCCATCATCAATATGATCTGATGTACATTTGAATTTGTTGTAGCCGTCATAGCAACGAAGCACATGACATATTATTTATAGACTGTATGAGTGATGACGTCAGATTAAATGGCGGACGAGCTATCGGACTCCAAACATCTTTCTGAAACGTAGTTTATATTTAAAGTATAGTAATTGTATCATTACAATACTTGACTTATCAATTTAATCAACTTATTTTTCACTGTTTCGTGTAAGGAAAACGAAATATCTGAACGGATGACCCTCGCTACAATGTTTTCAAAAACAAAACTATCTGTCAATTGTCAACTGTCATGATTGTTTGGAGTGACGAACACGGTTCGCCATTGGTTCACACGGGAAGCGTGACGTCACACTAATATACTCTATTTCAATGTCCCCCACTGAAAATTGGTTCTGTAACTGAGTGGGTCGAGTATAAATACAAAATTATTTATCTAACTACTAACTTTAATCATTGCGATGGTAGATGAATGAGCTTAATTTCCATTCTTCTCCTGCTGGTACCGGTATTACTTTTTCCTTCTCTGTGATTTTGTGTGCAAAGTTGCGCTGAAATACCGCCTGCCCAGGTAAATAAAGTAGGTTACCCGTGTGATGCTATTATTATTCTGTAAGTTACCAAGGTAGTACGCCTACTTTCTCATCAGCGCTTTTCACAGGAGACAAATCTAGTCGGTATTTGTAATGAAGTGAGACGAAATGATTTTGACCCAGAAACCCCAGGAAATTATCTTCTCCAAGTTCCACGCGGTGTTTGAAAATGCAGCAGGGGACTCGTTTACAAGTACAGAAAAGTCTTCGTTGAGAACTGAGAACTGAGTAGATCAGCCGGGTACCGTAAAGTTTTGTTAGTAGCTAAGATAGAAAATAAGAGAGATGTTATCCAAATCCATTTTAACACTTTAATCTCTAACAAACTTAGTCTAATTTACAAACTCGTGTATTGTAAATAATTAGGCGAATTATTGGAGTATTTCAAATTGAAATTAAATCGTTTCAGTTTCAAAAACTTGTGAACAACTTCATTGTAGTCAATAAACTTGAACTTGACTTTCGGGTATAGCCGCGTCGATTATCGCTTAAAAGCTGACGTTTCGGGCAGGTTACATTACCCATCTTCAGAGCTAAAACTTGAAAACTTGGGCCGTTGAAGCCTACGTGAGTGTTCATTGTATGGATAGACTGATACCGTTGACATAAATAGTAGGAATAGTAGTGATATTACATAACTGATAACAGAGAGTGTATGTGTCCTTTTGAATAAGAAATAATGTATGTGGGTATCATATCATGATTCAACATAAGTTATGATCCTACGATTCAATGTTCAGCCCTCTCACCTATATTTCGTGCCCCAGTCTACCTCACTCGTTCAGTACGAATGTCTCCCAACTGATTTTCAGTTGGGACATTACGCCACTTAACACGTGCGTCGTTACTATGATGGCTCTAAAGTCTGCGTGTACATATATGAGACAGTATATCTATTATATAGATGGGATAAAGTAAATTTCAGAAAATCAAAATCCCAGCCCGGACCGGGAATAGAAGCCTGTAAGTGTAGCGTATTCATTGGAAGCAGGAATAAAATAACAGGAACAACGAGCCACACTTAAAAGCAAAGTGTATTGGAAAGTATGAGTTTAAAGACTTAATGTATGAGAAGATGTATGATGTAGCAATAAATGTCTTTATACAAGTGTATAGTTGTATCTCAATCACGCACGATATGTTACGATGTACGGTTTTGTCTTTCTATAATTTAATAGTTTCAATATTGACCTTTTAATTGTGATATCATTGCAACAAATTGTGTCATTATAGATTGTTATTTCTCACACGAAATGAGTTTATTTTCCTATATGGGTCAAAACAATACCATAAGTCAATATCTGGCATCATTGGTGACTGAAATGTGTTTTGGAAGTAGAACTCTGATCAAAAACGATTATTCGTCTAATTTTATATAAATTATTCGAACCGTCTTTCACTCGCAAAAAGGAATGCCTCTATTACCCATTACTGGTGATTGCCATGTTGATACTATGATTTACGTGTTGTAAACAATGCTCATTCGGGTAACTGATGGCAAATTACAAAATAGGAAACTGTCCTTAATTTTCTATATGATACTATAGAATGTCAAGTGGAAAGATACATCATGTACAAATCCCAGGAACATAATTATATATCTTCCAACATGAATTGTTTAATTTCTTATACAAAGTTCTACACATTTTCTTAAACACGATTTTCACGTCATGTCATTTCACATAAAATGAGCGGGAAGTGATTTTAAGAAAACATTCACTCTTTGTAGCAAAGCAACTTTGTGTTTTGAATTGGAAAAAAGATGTTTTCAAAAATAAAGATATACGTAGATAATTGGGAAATATTTTCCCAAATTAAAATTATGATTTGATTTTTAGTTAACTTCAAGATTCTTTAAATACCCGCTAGCACCGCAGCTGGAACTTGGACGAACCTCCGCTAGGGGATTTAGAAGACCCTATGAGCATTCTCGCGCTGCGGATTCAAATTCAAATCAAACGGTCGCAAAGTCGATCTATTGGTTTTGTCCATAGGTCGAAACTTTATTTACTATTCAACACGAAAACAAAGCGACGCGCTTTGCTTCAGCCCGCCGGCGCCAAAAACGCAATTTTACGGCTAAAATCGGAAGCGAATCGTTTTTCTATTTCACGACTTCTTTGTACATTTTCCACGCGAAACGCCCAGAGTAAATAGAGCAACACCGTTTCATTATTTCCACTGTTCTTTTACTTTGTTTTCGAACAGAGGAATTCGTTCTATTCTGCAGCGAGCACAAAAGATTTCAAGTCGTGACATTACAGTCGGTACAGAGGTTAACTGTTATAGCCGTTCAATTATTTTCATGATATACTTTCTTGTGTACGAAAGGTGTGTGTGTTGTGTGTGTCAACATCTTAAAAACGGAAATAATGATTGGAACAAAGACATTCATAAGAAAGACCACTACATTTTCTACAGGATGACATATTTTGATTAAGGGCTGGTCCACACAGATTTTTAAGACATACGATTTAAGGTTTAACGCGTAGTCGTAAAGTTGGATCATAGGAAACACGTACTGGCGTTCACACAAAGTTTTAGTTTTAAGACGTTGTTTTCATTGTTGTTTTTAAAACAACGTCTTAAAACCTTATGCATTATGTCTTCAATATCTGTGTGGACCAGCCTTTACATGTGGGACAACTTAAATACATTTTAAAGCAATCTTAACAGATCGAAATCGGAAGTTTCGCAGGAAAGGTAAACATCCATACACCCTTAATTTAATTTTTTACTCGGTCTTACACTCTGTTTTAAATAAATAAATGATAGCTTCCCTCGTATTTTTCCATCGAAGGCGTCTGCAATGCATTATTTGTAACGTAATATTCCATGCTGTTGTTGCTATAAGCTATGTATCAATATAATAATATCTTTGCTCTGTATCATCTTCATCATCACCCACTCCAAACAACTTACTCGCCGTCTCAAAGATATCCCGTAATGCCGCAGACATAGTTTGCGTCTAGACACAAGCTCACGCACGAGGTATTTACGTGAAAGATAGCCGCGAAAGACGCTTGTCTGTTCTGAAGCCGTAAAAACACCGTATTAAACGACAGAAGTGAAATGTACCGTTCAATTTAAAGTGCGCGCATTCTTATTGCTGTAGGTTCTGCCTCGTTTAGGCGAGCGCGAAAACAAACTACAGGCAGATTTATTAACAAGATTGGGGCGATTTTGTTTTGTCTGTTGCTCGCTTAAGACGAGATTGAAAAGCTTCAGTAAAATCTGACGATTCTCAGGGAATGTTGTGAGTTTAAAGTGTCTACAACAAGTGTTTCTTAGTCGGGTAATTTATTCTGAAAAACCGGTGCAAACTTCATTAAACTAAGTTTCGCTTGGCAGAGTTTTTACCTTATTAACCCAAAGTTATAGATATCTGTTGTTATCGCAAAGTCTTTAAGGGTTAAGTAGGTCCGATTACAGTTTGTTTGTGTTCGAGTGAATGAATAGATGAATGAATGAATGAATGAATGAATGAATGAATGAATGAATGAATGAATGAATGAATGAATGAATGAATGAATGAATGAATGAATGAATGAATGAATGAATGAATGAATGAATGAATGAATGAATGAATGAATGAATGAATGAATGAATGAATGAATGAATGAATGAATGAATGAATGAATGAATGAATAAATGAATGAATGAATGAATGAATGAATAAATGAATAAATTAATTAATTAATTACTTATACCGAGTACTTAGCAAGAGAGGCAATTTACTATTGCATTACAAAATTTGAATTCTTTATAAAATTACGTTTTGACTGAAAGTAATTTCATAAACTATGTGTTATTATAGTTCTTATTACTAACAACTAACAATACTATCAAATAGCAAGTAAAAAATGTACGCAAGTTTTTAGTTTTGATTTTTCATCAACAGTATAGGTACATACAAAAATCGGATAACAATTTAACTGCAATTAGTAAGATATATTTCAAATTTTGAACTGTGAAATTGGAATGAAAATTGAACGTAATATAAAATATTCAAGTCACAAAGATCAGGAGATTGATTCTCTAAATCTGTGGTAAATTTCTCACCGGTTTCTGTCGTTACGGAAGGCGAATGGATGGCTGTGATTGGGTCACAGCCTTCTCATAACGACCAAAACCGGTGATCACCTTATCGTTGACCATAGAGAATCAAGGCCAAGGACTACAATGTTGGTGGAATGTCCAGAACTAGTTATGCAAGCTGTTGCCAGGTAATGGTCAGGTTATGTGTGGTTTAAAGGGAAGAGGTCGATTTCAATGGACCGCGGCCATAACTGTTTCTTACATAAAATGGCACGTTTACGCAAACCACTATAACTCTTTTAAAACTTGTACATAATATCATATTATGAAATAATGTAAAAATGAGACACATCTTGATGAAGTAATTCTATTTAAAATAACAACTGGTAGATTTTTATTTCCCTAGTTCAGTATATTTGTTGAGGATTACCTATTACATGACCACAATACAAACTGATATCCGATATCTTTTCTTCCGATGTATTTTCTTTGAAAAAACTGTGATGTTTTCTTTTTTTCATCATTTTCTTCTAGACGAAGTTAATGATTGCTTTCGTATTCCATTCCAAAGAAACTAGTAAAACTTTGCTGTGCGAATAAAAGATAATCTACACCATGATCACCCTGTAATGTTTCTCGTTGTTTGGTTTACTTGAATAAAGCCGAGCACAGCGAAGACGTAGTAAAGCATAATGTTAATGTTATGGACCGCGTTGAAACTTCTCAAAACAGGAAATAAAAGTTATGCACTGTAATAACTAAGCAGTGGACAGTTTGATATGTGATTTCACGCCACGCTTCAAGATACAATATAACAATAATAATTTCCGATGTTATAAGTAGTATAAAGCTCCAACCACAATTGTCGGGATCTCAATCGTACATTTTTTCATGCTAAATCATTACGACATTACGACTTTTTGTGAACAGCGCCATAAGAACTAAGTAAGTTAAGGCCTAACCACAACTGACGGTATCGTGATTGTAATCGGGACGCCAATCGTGGAAGTATGATTTACCATTATGGCTCAACCACAACACTGACGGCATTGTGATTGTTATCGTAATCCGGAAATCGTGAAAGGTATAACTTATTTGGTACTTATGGCGCTGTTCACAACAAAACCGTAACGTCGTAATGGATTGTAATGGTAAATCATATTTCTACAATTGCGATCTCGATTACAATAAATGTGATAACATTACACCTATTTAAAAATTTATTTTTACTTAAAACCTGCATTAGTATACTTTTTTTATGTGATACTATTATACTAAGTGCTTGGTTTAACAAAAAAAATCTTACGCGTTTTGCCTGTAGGGTGTATTCTCGTATTGCGCATGGTGGCCACATTGGAGGCCACAATGGCAGTGATTGGTAGCTCATTGTTACTATGTTTCAGCTGGCGTTTGATGCAAATTCAACTGTTCTCTAACTTTGGTTTGCTATTATTTTACTTAAAATCAACATAAACCAACTCTTTTGTCTCGATTACTCTTATAATCGTTTACAAAAACATACAATAATCATTTTCGTTCACTTTATCGGGGGATATACGTGTTCAAACTTGTCATATTTCTCCGTAAACAATATTATTCGTTTTCTATTGACAGCTAAATAAAACTTGAAATAGTACTATAGGTGGCCTCCAATATGGCCGATGTGACGTCACGTGAATACTCCTTATTGGTTCAACCCTGTACCTTGACACAATTGACTATGAAACTCGGTAAACTTTTACCGTCTGTATTTTACCACACTGCACTCGCATTGTTTACATAGAAAACATCCTCTTGTTGCAACGCCGGAGTCAAACGTTTACTTTATACACGTTTAATTCAACACTATTCAATCCATAAACGTTATGTAAATAGTTTAACGTTTTATGATAACACAACGCGGCGTATTCAGTGGAGTACTTTGTAAGTCTGTATTTGTTTGACCCACTTGTTAATATCACGTTCTAAAACGTCAGTAACGCAAAAAACACTAGTACTAGTTCGTTGTGTGATTTCATAAATGATGTTAATTTTTTTAAAACATCTAAAACAAAACAAAGATCTTATTTAATTGGATATGAATGATGCCAAAATACAGAATTGCATATCTGGGCCAAGCAGTATAGATATGTTTATTATCGATATAAAGGCCTATATATGTTTGATTTCTTAGATTTTGTTGGTTGCAAAATGTATAGTACGATAACATTTTTAACGATTTACCCAATTCAACTCTACACGTCGTCAAAACGATGATATTGATTTTTTGGAAATAAACGTTGGATTGGTTTACCGTTAAAAATGTTTTCTTACTATATATGTATATACTATATAAAACCTCCTTGATATAAAAGCATTAAAGTCGATCGATGAAGTGAACTACCCATTCAATACAACAACTAAACTATTCAAATTAAATGGACATGAAAAAATACTTTTTTTTATTCTAAATTATGAATTTCAAGAATTATTACTTGTGAGTAGCATTTAATACTGAGCTTCTTGAAATTATATATATTTATAATTTAATTATATTAATAGTTTCTAATTTGAGTAGATTTGACGTAAAATTGACACACCAACGCGAATATCTCGAAAACCGATCGCGTTCGATCATCGTTGTCAGACGTATTCATGTTAGTCATGAAGTTATCTACATTTAGGACGAAAATTTGTTACAATATATTACTTTTTGAAGGTGCTACGCAAAGTTATACGATTGAAAGTGTAGGTTTTTGTTCAGTTACAATGTATAACATAGGGAATTCCAACGCATTTCAACACTCAACAAATACAAAACTAATAGCGGTAGGTGCATATTTTTTTCTACAATATTCACAAGCTTAATCTCAACTTGCACTGCATACAATTTGAAAGATTTATATTACATGTGCAGTTATCATCGATCGACTTTAAAAGAATTACGCGTATTTACTTGGTTCTGAAAAGAACCAAACACTCATCCGAGAGGGCTTGATACCGCAAAGACGACTTGTTTATCACCTGGTAGCCCTGAAAATCTACGAAGCAATATACAAAAATGTAAGTTTAGTTTGCTATTAATTGTTTCACAAGCAACATCTGTGCAAGAAACACACGTTTGAAGTACAGCCATGACCATGAGTATTGCAATAGCGATCAAGAGTGAGTTTTAATTGAATAAGTTGTCAAGGGATGGAACCAAACAACCCCGATATTTATCTGATCACTGTGAAAACCCACATCAAACTCATCACTGAAAGTGTCGGAGTGGAATACCAACAATTTGTCTTCGTATTATCATATTATTACAATAACCATACATTTATATTACAATATTAAAATAATTATTATTACAATACTTGTTTGGCTAGAAAACAATACAACCAGATCTACCATAAAATCTGTACTATCGGCTGGAAAATGTCCGTTGATTGTCTCAGTATTTGATGTGTGTATTAATCTGTGCAATTCACACATTAAGTCGACCATAAACTACGCTAAGCATTATGACCGGTAATCAAACAATGCTATATAATTTAATAGTAACAAAACTCTTCATAGCGTTCAATATTTCATTATATAATTGCAATGGCTGATATCTTCAGTTAATATCCAATATGGTCCCATGAAGACCATCAAAATGCGCGTAAAGTTGGTAATGGTCCGTTTTAGGGGTAGTTAAATTCAGTTATATCCCCCCCACCCCCACCCCCCGCCCTATCTGGCGATAGTGCTTCCCTCGATTGTATAGTGCAACCAAACCAAACGATCTTGTTAAATTGAAACTTTGAAAATGGACTCTAAAAGCTGTGCTAAAAGTATGATTATGTTGGAGTAGAAACTCGTAAAAATTTGTTTGCGAAGTAGATAGTGTTGGTTTTATTTGATAACCTTGAGAAAGTTTTATGTGTTCGTGTTAGGGTTGTGGGGTTTGCCCGTTATACAACATCGAGTTATTCTTGAAAGCGAACCACAACACATTCTAGTAGCCAGCCAACTGTTTAGCCGCGGCCGCTTGGCCGGTTCCCATACGAACACCGAAGTTAAGCAACCTCGGGCTAGGTCATGAGGTGGATGGGTGACCACTCTCCTCTGAAACACTGGTTAGAGCAGATTGGAGGGTTCGAAAGCTTGTGTAACAGCTTCGTTCTTCTCGTCAACTGCTCGACAGTCCAGGTTAGTGGAGGAACCTATATGACTGGTCAAAGTTACACCTTCTTTTTGGATGGGACGTAAAGCCGATGGTCCCCTTGGTACTTTTCGACAGGAGTAGGCTACGTGCAGGTATCAGGCTACCCCTCCTGCCTTCGTCATTATCATTCACCAATTATCACTCATCAGGCTAAAGAGGGCATTGTGGCCTACACCGGCCTTAATTACAATAAAATAAATAGAATAAACTTGGAGAAGCCAAGCGGCAATAGCTTTAACTACTCCTCAGCTCGGGTCGGGTATCTTATTGCGGTGATATTGTGTCGTATGAAAGAAGCGTCGGTACGTGAATAAACTTTAACACCATCTGACTACTAACACAATGGTGTATTATAAAATAAACACTCGCATTGATTTAAGTTTTTTAATCGTAATACGTTTAAATCTAACAAGAGGTTATATGTATTTATATCAGATAATTGATTGTAGATAGGTACATCGCAATTTTAAGCTCCGTATGCACAGATATGTCCCCTATAGGGCACTAGCAACACCAAAAGACAACAATGAAACAAATGAATTGAATCGATGGACACACAACAAGCTGTCAAAAAATAATTTCTTCTGATTTTGGAAAACAAAACAAAAAACAAACAAATACACATACAAAACTTTCACTAAGTCGTTGTCTATCATTAAAAGTTTTAAATGGCGAGCAGTAACTATTGCTACACTTGTTTTTATTTTTATGGTTGCAATTTTATTATTTTGACAGCTGATTGTGTGTCCATCAGTTCAATTCATTTGTTCCATTGTTGTCTGTTGGTGTTGCTAGTGCCCTATAGTTAGAGGAACCCTCTGGTTTCTATGGATTGTTTTATACAGGCTATTTCCCAGAAGAAACCCAGTCCGTACCGATTATAGGTTGGTTTGATCTAGGGGACATCCATGCATTTGTTCAATTACCTCGTAATATACAAACATACAATAAACAGTCGATACAAAACAAACATTATAATCACGCAAATACTGGTAATTTTGCAAGTTTATCCTAGATATTTTACAAATGAGATTATCTGGATTATTTGATGTCTATAGCTACGGCCAAGTACTGTAATGACGTCGGGGGTAATTAGAGGAAACGGACAAGAAGGAGAGTTTTAAGAATAGGTTTAAGAGAGGGAAAACTACAGGGGAGGTCTCAATTTGTCACCTATTCTTACATCTAGCAGAGTCACTATGCGCCAAATTCTACCCCGGGCCCAATCGAGGATTTTTTTTTTTAAATCCACATTTAAGTTTCAATTCCTATAAATTTACATTTATTCGGTATGATGAAAAAGAAAAATCTTGAATGAATGTATGTCTGGTTAGATACGGCAGTCTATAGATTTGTTGAGTTGGTACCAAGCATAATACATACATTGAAAGGAATACATATATAGATCACTTCCGATGAGTGGCTACGTTTGAAATGAAACTACTCATGTCATTCAATCTACTTTACCATGCGCGCAATACTGCCAACTGTCTCATTCAACGATGTTTGCTGCTTGCTAAACATCTCGAGCGCAATACTGCCAACTGTCTCATTCAATGATGTTTGCTGCTTGCTAAACATCCCGGGCGCCGTTCACCAGTAGCTCCACTCAAACACGTTTACTGTGAACGATTTGTAAGGAGTTTTTACTCGCTGAGATTAACTTTCAAAAGCATCTGAATAGTCAGTACAAACTCGTGTGGATACAAATACCTCTAAGTTATTTCTACACTGATTATCATATATCAAAAATTAAATTAAATTTTGCATTTTCAAAATTAACTGCGAGATTTTGTTTACACATTATTGAGTTATTTCAAAAGAGAACGTAAATGTTTTAGTAATTTGTATTCATAAAAATAAACGTGTGTACCTTGGTGAAATGAAGAATAGGGAATGTGCATGAACGTGCCGTTGTCAAGTCTGCTTTATATGAATAACAACACCCAATATTTACTGATATTCTATGAAAATTGGTTTGGTATTATTGTTTTTATAGTAATTGGGCTTCAAAATTAATTATTAGGCGTACTAGACATTCATTCGATTTTATATGATTTTGGATGTGATAATTTCGAAATAAGCGTTATTTTATTTATCATTTTATGATTGGTTGATTGCTGATACATGGAAAGTGACGTATGCCCCGTTTTTCCCGTCATAAATATGTGTGAAACTTTCAGCTCGTTTTTATAAATGAAACTTTATTCTATGTCATCGAAATAAAATATTTTTGTATTCAGGAAGTTAATCCTAATCTAGTAAAATGCTAAAAAAAAAATGACGCATATTCCCCATTATGTCGTGGCTACAAATAATATGAAGGGGAATTAATTTTGTTTTACATATAGACTTTCTTGGGAGAAGAAGATAATATTAAACTCTCAGATATCTCGTATCGATACGTCCCCCACCCCCAGAACCCCAGTAAAAGAGGCATTATGGTCACCTGGGGCCTGATTCCAGTACATTTGCAAACTTAACCCCGGTGTTAGGGAATAGCCAATCAGGAGTCAGCAATTGAGACGCCGATCGAAGGAAGACATTGTTGAAAAAACGAGACAAAATAAAAACAATAACAACAAAAACATTCCAATAGCCTCAAAACGTTCACAAAATACTCAATAAAACTACATATTTAGATATGTAGGACCTTTATAATGTACTGTAAATACACAAAATTATTTATTAACTTCAATAAACACATAAAGTAACGTATTCATGTAGGTGGATATCCCAATTAAAGAATTGAAATGTGACATTTGTGAAACTACACACACGGGTATTGACAAAATGGCGGCATTTCAGAGTATTGTTGAGATAACTCTTCTTAACCCTACTATCAGACAGGGTCACATTTGCCTCCGAATTATGCAGGGAAGCCTGTGTCGGAGTTAACCCCGGGGTCATTTTAACATGGGGTTAGCGAGAGTTAAGAAGAGTTAAAAAAATGTACAGGAATCAGGCCCCTGAAGGGAATCAGTTGATCAGGTGCAACTTTCAAGACAAAGGTACCATCAATGCACCTATCTTCGTTCACGGTTGCTCCACCATCAATTCTGCTAGGTTTAAACCATACACAAAGTAGACTAACTTAGTTGGGCGACGCTGAGAGATAATGTTATTATCTATTGTGTCGAGCACATGACACAGATTTATACTCCGGATTGGCTCCGTTGTACTTTTTTATTGGTGAACTATGAAAGCTTTATTGACACATTCTTGATAAATTGTTATGGCGATCAAAGTTTGATCAACGTCTTTGCTTTCTATCTTTTATCATATCAAAATGTCGTTACGATAATTTCAGAAAAATACGTTAACGTTTTGATATGATAACTCTGACAGTAAAATGCCCTGAGGGCGTTGATGATTCACTGTCCACTATAATCGTGTTATGTTCATTAGGGAAAGGTCAACATCGTGTCTCTCAAGGTCAATATTGTGTCTATCAAGGTCAACATAGTGTCTCTCAAGGACAACATCGCGTCTCTCAAGGTCAACATAGTGTCTCTCAAGGTCATCATCGTGTCTATCAAGGTCAATATTACGTCTCTCAAGGTCAACATCGCGTCTCTCAAGGTCAACATAGTGTCTCTCAAGGTCATTATCGTGTCTCTCAAGGTCAATATCGCGTCTCTCAAGGTCAACATAGTGCCTTTCAAGGTTGATTTACACACTTTTGTTCCTAGCACGTATTTTCCTAAGGGCCAGGTTCACCAAACCCTAATCCGGTGATTTTCTGTTAATCGGAGATCAAAAATGGCGCCCGGTAGAAGCTGCCATGCATTTTGTAGGTAATGTTTATTGAAACCATGGTAACCAATTCGAGATAAGTAAAATGGCCGATTAAAAAGTTTGGTGAATTCGGACCTAGATGTTTTACTTAGGATCGTACCATTGGCCAGATTTATAAAACGTCGCCTCTCATTCACTGGGACCAAGGTTTCCACCAACATTACATACAAAATGCACTGTGGCTACTACCGGGCGTCATTTTTTATCTCCGATTAACAGAAAATCGCCAGATTAAAGTTTGGTGAAACTTGTCCTAAGCATTTTAGGTATAAGAGCTAACGTTGCTATGGTTTCCTTAAATCTAGGAAGTTGTGTGAACGCCATAATGCTTTGGCTTGATACAACCAAAGATTATAAAATACAACTTTGTTAGCCCTTTAATCTTAAATAAGTGTGTAAACCGACTTCTACAATGTCTCATTATTAATATATATATACACAGTGTCCAGGGAGAACTACAACCCACGAACTGTAAGCAGACAATATCTGCGCAACCGTGACTTTAGTTCACCAATCATTTCAGAATATGAATTTTTTATTCACGTTTGAAGATACAAGAGAAAACTTCAAACTCTGCTCCTGCTTAGATTCTTATATTTCACAGCCTTGTTAATGTGACCTTCACAAAGGGCCAAGGTCAACTCGATCTCCGCCTAGCGGAGGCTCGTCGAACTCGCAAGTTAGGTCGTCGCAGTCCGTTCCACAATGTTAAACATCACATGTTATTCAAATGGGAGAAACGTTAAAGATGACAGATGAAGTGGGGTGTCGAATAACCTTGCCCTAAAAGGATATATCATCACACTATTTATTCACTGCATTCGATCAAAATGTCTCATTTGCGGGTTTTAAGTATTAGTTTACAACATCTACTGTGCATATTACTGTATGTACGCTGTTTTGGTAGTGGTCGACAAAATGGTGGTTTTGGTTCCCTTGCGACGATCTAGCTTGGGAGTTCGACGAGCCTCCGCTAGGCAAAGATCAAGTTGACCTTGACAAAGGGTTGACAAAAGCGGCGTGAACGTTCTTTTAAATATCTCATTCACCACTGGTGCTGCTATCTATCGGCAATCCCGTGCAGAGAACGATTTCTCTTTTTATCACAATCTCGGTCGGATTTCACCTGACTCACATAAAACCCACCGAAGTAACGAAGATGGCAGACGAGAAATCTCTACACCCAACGTATATATGGGAAGAAATTGATTGAACAAGTGCAAGATGAAAATATTTTACCGTTTCACAGTGACTTTGAGAAACTGTGTCAAGTGTACAAAAAAGTAAACTCTGCAAACAAAAACTAAAAACTTGGGTTGTTTAGAGACTTGGTTTGTATTTTGCCTGCTGGGCATTTTGAGACGGTCTTTAACGTTATCTTCTCTTGCACAAAGTAGGTCAGTGAAGTCTTAAGCTGTTCTGAAGAGATACTTGATAGATTTGTTGGGACCGACGCTTACACTCATGAACAGGGAGCTTTGGTCAACTCTCAACTTGAAAATATAGAAGTTTCGAAAACTTACAAAATGGGAATTAATTTTTTAACAGCGATTTTCGTCAGTTTAGTACAATTTCCTAAAAAACTGTACACAGGTCTACATAATTTCATTTCAAATGTATTTTATCCCCGCTAAATTATAGTTGATGCGAATTTGATGTTCTAAACTTTCTTTATTGAAGATGGCAAACATAACATTAATTCAATGTGTGTGCTTCCATTAAATTAATACAACCTAGTACTACGTACAAAGAGGTAAGCAAATATTTAACGTCCTTACCTGAAGAGGTAGTCTTGAAGGAATATGTAAGCACTTGACAAAATTGAAATTAACATAATTATAAAATAAAAGTTCCTCTGCAGGTATAGACCCGTACATGCCCGACACTTGAGAAAACGATTAAGGCAGCCCTATTGTTCGACGTCCGGCGGTGTAAAGTAATCAAGCAATGGCGGCGACGGTAAATAACTGAAGTGGATGATTTTCGAAAAGCTGTGAAACCTAAACAATAGCATGGAACCGTGTTAAATCCTAGGGGGGTTCACATTATTAACGGAAACGCGAGGAGCGGAAAGCCGAACCCTATCGACCGCTGCTCCCCACTTCACTGCATTCGGCTTGATTAAATAAGAGCTGCGCGCGTGTTACGGCCTTGGACACAACACGAGGTGACGTCACTTCACAGCATTCGGCTTGATTAAATAAGAGCTGCGCGCGTGTTACGGCCTTGGACACAACACGAGGTGACGTCACTTCACAGCATTCGGCTTGATTAAATAAGAGCTGCGCGCGTGTTACGGCCTTGGACACAACACGAGGTGACGTCACTTCACTGCATTCGGCTTGATTAAATAAGAGCTGTGTTACGGCCTTGCACACAACACGAGGTGACGTCACTTCACTGCATTCGGCTTGATTAAATAAGAGCTGTGTTACGGCCTTGGACACAACACGAGGTGACGTCACTTCACAGCATTCGGCTTGATTAAATAAGAGCTGTGTTACGGCCTTGGACACAACACGAGGTGACGTCACTTCACAGCATTCGGCTTGATTAAATAAGAGCTGTGTTACGGCCTTGGACACAACACGAGGTGACGTCACTTCACAGCATTCGGCTTGATTAAATAAGAGCTGTGTTACGGCCTTGGACACAACACGAGGTGACGTCACTTCACTGCATTCGGCTTGGTTAAATAAGAGCTGTGTCACGGCCTTGGACACAACCCGAGGTGACGTCACTTCACTGCATTCGGCTTGGTTAAATAAGAGCTGTGTCACGGCCTTGGACACAACACGAGGTGACGTCACTTCACTGCATTCGGCTTGGTTAAATAAGAGCTGTGTCACGGCCTTGGACACAACACGAGGTGACGTCACTTCACTGCATTCGGCTTGGTAAAATAAGAGCTGTGTCACGGCCTTGGACACAACACGAGGTGACGTCACTTCACAGCATTCGGCTTGATTAAATAAGAGCTGTGTTACGGCCTTGGACACAACACGAGGTGACGTCACTTCACTGCATTCGGCTTGATTAAATAAGAGCTGTGTTATTGCCTTGGACACAACACGAGGTGACGTCACTTCACTGCATTCGGCTTGGTTAAATAAGAGCTGTGTCACGGCCTTGGACACAACACGAGGTGACGTCACTTCACTGCATTCGGCTTGGTTAAATAAGAGCTGTGTCACGGCCTTGGACACAACACGAGGTGACGTCACTTCACTGCATTCGGCTTGATTAAATAAGAGCTGTGTTACGGCCTTGGACACAACACGAGGTGACGTCACTTCACTGCATTCGGCTTGATTAAATAAGAGCTGTGTTACGGCCTTGGACACAACACGAGGTGACGTCACTTCACAGCATTCGGCTTGATTAAATAAGAGCTGTGTTACGGCCTTGGACACAACACGAGGTGACGTCACTTCACTGCATTCGGCTTGATTAAATAAGAGCTGTGTTACGGCCTTGGACACAACACGAGGTGACGTCACTTCACTGCATTCGGCTTGATTAAAAAAGAGCCGCGCGCGTGTTACGGCCTTGGACACAACACGAGGTGACGTCACTTCACTGCATTCGGCTTAATTAAATAAGAGCTGTGTTACGGCCTTGGACACAACACGAGGTGACGTCACTTCACTGCATTCGGCTTGATTAAATAAGAGCTGTGTTACGGCCTTGGACACAACACGAGGTGACGTCACTTCACTGCATTCGGCTTGATTAAATAAGAGCTGTGTTACGGCCTTGGACACAACACGAGGTGACGTCACTTCACTGCATTCGGCTTGATTAAATAAGAGCTGTGTTACGGCCTTGGACACAACACGAGGTGACGTCACTTCACTGCATTCGGCTTGATTAAATAAGAGCTGTGTTACGGCCTTGGACACAACACGAGGTGACGTCACTTCACTGCATTCGGCTTGATTAAATAAGAGCTGCGTTACGGCCTTGGACACAACACGAGGTGACGTCACTTCACTGCATTCGGCTTGATTAAATAAGAGCTGTGTTACGGCCTTGGACACAACACGAGGTGACGACACTTCACTGCATTCGGCTTGATAAAATAAGAGCTGTGTTACGGCCTTGGACACAACACGAGGTGACGTCACTTCACTGCATTCGGCTTGATTAAATAAGAGCTGTGTTACGGCCTTGGACACAACACGAGGTGACGTCACTTCACTGCATTCGGCTTGATTAAATAAGAGCTGTGTTACGGCCTTGGACACAACACGAGGTGACGTCACTTCACTGCATTCGGCTTGATTAAATATAGCTGAGCGCGTGTTACGGCCTTGGACACAACACGAGGTGACGCCACTTCACTGCATTCGCCTTGATTAAATAAGAGCTGTGTTACGGCCTTGGACACAACACGAGGTGACGTCACTTCACTGCATTCGGCTTGATTAAATAAGAGCTGTGTTACGGCCTTGGACACAACACGGGGTGACGTCACTTCACTGCATTCGGCTTGATTAAATAAGAGCTGTGTTACGGCCTTGGACACAACACGAGGTGACGTCACATCACTGCATTCGGCTTGATTAAATAAGAGCTGCGCGCGTGTTACGGCCTTGGACACAACACGAGGTGACGTCACTTCACTGCATTCGGCTTGGTTAAATAAGAGCTGTGTTACGGCCTTGGACACAACACGAGGTGACGTCACTTCACAGCATTCGGCTTGATTAAATAAGAGCTGCGCGCGTGTTACGGCCTTGGACACAACACGAGGTGACGTCACTTCACTGCATTCGGCTTGGTTAAATAAGAGCTGTGTTACGGCCTTGGACACAACACGGGGTGACGTCACTTCACAGCATTCGGCTTGATTAAATAAGAGCTGCGCGCGTGTTACGGCCTTGGACACAACACGAGGTGACGTCACTTCACTGCATTCGGCTTGGTTAAATAAGAGCTGTGTTACGGCCTTGGACACAACACGAGGTGACGTCACTTCACTGCATTCGGCTTGATTAAATAAGAGCTGCGTTACGGCCTTGGACACAACACGAGGTGACGTCACTTCACTGCATTCGGCTTGATTAAATAAGAGCTGTGTTACGGCCTTGGACACAACACGAGGTGACGTCACTTCACTGCATTCGGCTTGATTAAATAAGAGCTGTGTTACGGCCTTGGACACAACACGAGGTGACGTCACTTCACAGCATTCGGCTTGATTAAATAAGAGCTGAGAGCGTGTTACGGCCTTGGACACAACACGAGGTGACGTCACTTCACTGCATTCGGCTTGATTAAATAAGAGCTGTGTTACGGCCTTGGACACAACACGAGGTGACGCCACTTCACTGCATTCGGCTTGATTAAATAAGAGCTGTGTTACGGCCTTGGACACAACACGAGGTGACGTCACTTCACTGCATTCGGCTTGATTAAATAAGAGCTGTGCTACGGCCTTGGACACAACACGAGGTGACGTCACTTCACTGCATTCGGTTTGATTAAATAAGAGCTGTGCTACGGCCTTGGACACAACACGAGGTGACGTCACTTCACTGCATTCGGCTTGATTAAATAAGAGCTGTGTTACGGCCTTGGACACAACACGAGGTGACGTCACTTCACTGCATTCGGCTTGATTAAATAAGAGCTGTGTTACGGCCTTGGACACAACACGAGGTGACGTCACTTCACTGCATTCGGCTTGATTAAATAAGAGCTGTGTTACGGCCTTGGACACAACACGAGGTGACGTCACTTCACTGCATTCGGCTTGATTAAATAAGAGCTGTGTTACGGCCTTGGACACAACACGAGGTGACGTCACTTCAATGCATTTGGCTTGATTAAATAGAGCTGTGTTACGGCCTTGGACACAACACGAGGTGACGTCACTTCACTGCATTCGGCTTGATTAAATAAGAGCTGTGTTACGGCCTTGGACACAACACGAGGTGACGTCACTTCACTGCATTCGGCTTGATTAAATAAGAGCTGTGTTACGGCCTTGGACACAACACGGGGTGACGTCACTTCACTGCATTCGGCTTGATTAAATAAGAGCTGTGTTACGGCCTTGGACACAACACGAGGTGACGTCACTTCACTGCATTCGGCTTGATTAAATAAGAGCTGTGTTACGGCCTTGGACACAACACGAGGTGACGTCACTTCACTGCATTCGGCTTGATTAAATAAGAGCTGTGTTACGGCCTTGGACACAACACGAGGTGACGTCACTTCACAGCATTCGGCTTGATTAAATAAGAGCTGAGAGCGTGTAACGGCAATGGACACAACACGAGGTGACGTCACTTCACTGCATTCGGCTTGATTAAATAAGAGCTGTGTTACGGCCTTGGACACAACACGAGGTGACGTCACTTCACAGCATTCGGCTTGATTAAATAAGAGCTGAGAGCGTGTTACGGCCTTGGACACAACACGAGGTGACGTCACTTCACAGCATTCGGCTTGATTAAATAAGAGCTGAGAGCGTGTTACGGCCTTGGACACAACACGAGGTGACGTCACTTCACTGCATTCGGCTTGATTAAATAAGAGCTGCGCGCGTGTTACGGCCTTGGACACAACACGAGGTGACGTCACTTCACTGCATTCGGCTTGATTAAATAAGAGCTGTGTTACGGCCTTGGACACAACACGAGGTGACGTCACTTCACTGCATTCGGCTTGATTAAATAAGAGCTGTGTTACAGCCTTGGACACAACACGAGGTGACGTCACTTCACTGCATTCGGCTTGATTAAATAAGAGCTGTGTTACGGCCTTGGACACAACACGAGGTGACGTCACTTCACTGCATTCGGCTTGATTAAATAAGAGCTTTGTTACGGCCTTGGACACAACACGAGGTGACGTCACTTCACTGCATTCGGCTTGATTAAATAAGAGCTGTGTTACGGCCTTGGACACAACACGAGGTGACGTCACTTCACTGCATTCGGCTTGATTAAATAAGAGCTGTGTTACGGCCTTGGACACAACACGAGGTGACGTCACTTGACTGCATTCGGCTTGATTAAATAAGAGCTGTGTTACGGCCTTGGACACAACACGAGGTGACGTCACTTCACTGCATTCGGCTTGATTAAATAAGAGCTGTGTCACGGCCTTGGACACAACACGAGGTGACGTCACTTCACTGCATTCGGCTTGATTAAATAAGAGCTGCGTTACGGCCTTGGACACAACACGAGGTGACGTCACTTCACTGCATTCGGCTTGATTAAATAAGAGCTGTGTTACGGCCTTGGACACAACACGAGGTGACGTCACTACACTGCATTCGGCTTGATTAAATAAGAGCTGTGTCACGGCCTTGGACACAGCACGAGGTGACGTCACTTCACTGCATTCGGCTTGATTAAATAAGAGCTGTGTCACGGCCTTGGACACAACACGAGGTGACGTCACTTCACTGCATTCGGCTTGATTAAATAAGAGCTGCGTTACGGCCTTGGACACAACACGAGGTGACGTCACTCCACTGCATTCGGCTTGATTAAATAAGAGCTGCGTTACGGCCTTGGACACAACACGAGGTGACGTCACTTCACTGCATTCGGCTTGATTAAATAAGAGCTGCGTTACGGCCTTGGACACAACACGAGGTGACGTCACTTCACTGCATTCGGCTTGATTAAATAAGAGCTGTGTTACGGCCTTGGACACAACACGAGGTGACGTCACTTCACTGCATTCGGCTTGATTAAATAAGAGCTGTGTTACGGCCTTGGACACAACACGAGGTGACGTCACTTCACTGCATTCGGCTTGATTAAATAAGAGCTGTGTTACGGCCTTGGACACAACACGAGGTGACGTCACTTCACAGCATTCGGCTTGATTAAATAAGAGCTGTGTTACGGCCTTGGACACAACACGAGGTGACAGTCACTTCACTGCATTCGGCTTGATTAAATACGAGCTGTGCTACGGCCTTGGACACAACACGAGGTGACGTCACTTCACTGCATTCGGCTTGATTAAATAAGAGCTGTGTTACGGCCTTGGACACAACACGAGGTGACGTCACTTCACAGCATTCGGCTTGATTAAATAAGAGCTGTGTTACGGCCTTGGACACAACACGAGGTGACGTCACTTCACTGCATTCGGCTTGATTAAATACGAGCTGTGTTACGGCCTTGGACACAACACGAGGTGACGTCACTTCACTGCATTCGGCTTGATTAAATAAGAGCTACGCGCGTGTTACGGCCTTGGACACAGCACGAGGTGACGTCACTTCACTGCATTCGGCTTGATTAAATAAGAGCTGTGTTACGGCCTTGGACACAACACGAGGTGACGTCACTTCACTGCATTCGGCTTGATTAAATACGAGCTGTGTTACGGCCTTGGACACAACACGAGGTGACGTCACTTCACTGCATTCGGCTTGATTAAATAAGAGCTACGCGCGTGTTACGGCCTTGGACACAACACGAGGTGACGTCACTTCACTGCATTCGGCTTGATTAAATAAGAGCTGTGTTACGGCCTTGGACACAACACGAGGTGACGTCACTTCACAGCATTCGGCTTGATTAAATAAGAGCTGCGCGCGTGCTACGGCCTTGAACACAACACGAGGTGACGTCACTTCACTGCATTTGGCTTGATTAAATACGAGCTGCGCGCGTGTTACGGCCTTGAACACAACACGAGGTGACGTCACTTCACTGCATTCGGCTTGATTAAATAAGAGCTGTGTTACGGCCTTGGACACAACACGAGGTGACGTCACTTCACTGCATTCGGCTTGATTAAATAAGAGCTGTGTTACGGCCTTGAACACAACACGAGGTGACGTCACTTCACTGCATTCGGCTTGATTAAATACGAGCTGTGTTACGGCCTTGGACACAACATGAGGTGACGTCACTTCACTGCATTCGGCTTGATTAAATAAGAGCTGCGCGCGTGTTACGGCCTTGAACACAACACGAGGTGACGTCACTACACTGCATTCGGCTTGATTAAATACGAGCTGTGTTACGGCCTTGGACACAACATGAGGTGACGTCACTTCACAGCATTCGGCTTGATTAAATAAGAGCTGTGTTACGGCCTTGGACACAACACGAGGTGACGTCACTTCACTGCATTCGGCTTGATTAAATACGAGCTGCGCGCGTGTTACGGCCTTGGACACAACACGAGGTGACGTCACTTCACTGCATTCGGCTTGATTAAATACGAGCTGTGTTACGGCCTTGAACACAACACGAGGTGACGTCACTTCACTGCATTCGGCTTGATTAAATAAGAGCTGTGCTACGGCCTTGAACACAACACGAGGTGACGTCACTTCACTGCATTCGGCTTGATTAAATACGAGCTGCGCGCGTGTTACGGCCTTGGACACAACACGAGGTGACGTCACTTCACTGCAATCGGCTTGATTAAATAAGAGCTGTGCTACGGCCTTGAACACAACACGAGGTGACGTCACTTCACTGCATTCGGCTTGATTAAATACGAGCTGCGCGCGTGTTACGGCCTTGGACACAACACGAGGTGACGTCACTTCACTGCATTCGGCTTGATTAAATACGAGCTGTGTTACGGCCTTGAACACAACACGAGGTGACGTCACTTCACTGCATTCGGCTTGATTAAATAAGAGCTGTGTTACGGCCTTGGACACAACACGAGGTGACGTCACTTCACTGCATTCGGCTTGATTAAATAAGAGCTGTGTTACGGCCTTGAACACAACACGAGGTGACGTCACTTCACTGCATTCGGCTTGATTAAATACGAGCTGTGTTACGGCCTTGGACACAACATGAGGTGACGTCACTTCACAGCATTCGGCTTGATTAAATAAGAGCTGTGTTACGGCCTTGGACACAACATGAGGTGACGTCACTTCACAGCATTCGGCTTGATTAAATAAGAGCTGTGTTACGGCCTTGGACACAACACGAGGTGACGTCACTTCATTGCATTCGGCTTGATTAAATAAGAGCTGTGTTACGGCCTTGGACACAACACGAGGTGACGTCACTTCACAGCATTCGGCTTGATTAAATAAGAGCTGTGTTACGGCCTTGGACACAACATGAGGTGACGTAACTTCACTGCATTCGGCTTGATTAAATAAGAGCTGTGTTACGGCCTTGGACACAACATGAGGTGACGTCATTGTGATGTGTCTAGGCCACGCCCACGTCTACCCAGACAGTTTAGACTAATGCGGTTATCATAAGTCAATTTAAACAGGAGTCCAAGGTTATATTCTCGGCCCCCTGTCAATGTATTTGTTAAGTTTGAGTTCAATTGATGCCAACGTGTTTTGGCTTAAAATGAAATGTTCGTATGAATTTGATCATTTTAATTTTAGATACATGATTACTGGTTAGGGTTATATTTCACACATTTGATTAAATTAATATTAATGTTTTATAAATACACATGTAAATTACATAATATATTATTTTCATGTTACGTTAATGATTGATTTGTGTTAAGCTAACTTAACGGGTGTCTCATGTATACATGGCAGAAGGTAAGCGGTGAAAATAATGATAAAGTTTAAAAAAATAATAATATTGTGTGTTGTATTCATTGCAATGTTACTCACATAACATGAGAGTGCCACTTTATTTTGGCTTTACTTTTCATATTTTAACAACAAAATAAATTGTTGTGTAGTTGAACGGTTTGAATCTGGTTGTTAGATAATATGGGTTATTTTTTGTACGATGTATTCCATAATTCCAGAATAGTTGGGTTATCAATAACACTTTGCCCCAGCAATATGCAGGTTAATACTTTATGCAGTTCTGTGTGTTTTTAGAATGTATTTGTGCAGATGTAAAATTGTGTAAAGCGTGGCACCGACATTGACACAACGAAAGATAAACACGGCGACGCGTATTTATTATTTACCTAGTCGGCCACTAAAGCTGATTTCAGTGGGGGACACCAGAGTAGTTAAACAAGACCCGTTGTTATGACGGCTCAGACGGCCACAGTTATTGTATTTAATTTACATTCCTCAAGTCGTTTCTAAAGCGAGGTTTCATCGCAAATAGAGCCAGAGAACGGGTATTTTGTTAGAGGAATAAACTTGAAACTAGAGGGAAACGAGAATTCGTGTCAGGTGAAACCGTAAACGGTTTGGTATCGACGGAATCGGAAAAGAAAATTGAGAGCTTTCCGTGGGATTTGCGTTCATTCAATTTATGTTTAGGTTGCATCCATATAAATATGCTTGTTTCGATTTTCTATCGTGGCCAGATCGAAAAATCCTGCAAGGATTAGCTTGAATTGAACATCGTTGTACTGTACTATAGTCGACTTTCGTTTGTTGAGGGACGTAAGCCGCGGATAAGAAATACCTACATGCGTTGAGATTCTTCCCACAGTAAGTGGCTTCATACACAAGGTTTGTATTATTCTAGACGATTCAAATTATTTCTTCCCGAGTTGAAAGTTGGAAATGGGGACAGATGCCGTTCTGTCCTAGCAACGAAGCACTCAATACATTCCGTTGTTCTGACTCGGCCTTGTTGATTCTGGCATTTGTCCACAGGTGTTCGCACTGTCCAATCACTGACTAATATATTTCATATTTAAAATATAGATCTTTTATTGGTTATCCCTCACTCGTCGATGATGTTCGGAACCTACAAGGCAGGTTTAGTCGCTTTAAATTAAAGTCCCCCTCTGAAAATCAGTCTTGTTACTGAGTGGGTAGACACTTAATGTGAATTTATTTATTTATTTTTATTTATTTATTTATCTTCTATGTGGAGTTTGATTTAATGGTTTTAGGACACAATGTGAATGGATCTAAGGTTGGCTTCATCCAATTTATAACTAGACTGCTGCACACATAAAATGTAACTGTTTATGTAATGAATAAATAAATAATAACAATAATAATAATGTATCTTGAATCCATCTGCTTATATATTATACCGTATACATTAACCACCAAATGAAATAAAGATATCAATTTAAAGATTAATTCCTTTAAGTTCTTTTGTACGGTATGAAGTATGAACCTATCAGACACATCTTAAAGCCTCAGTATCCAAAGCTCTCCGCCAGGTTTCTTCTCTGATTGATATTCTTGTTAGACGAGGGATAGACTGGCTGAAAGCTGCCGAGCCTCCAAAGCTTTCGGCTTCGATTGACACTTTGTCACACAGATTGCTACGTGCCCCACAGCAGAAAATACTCGATGGGGATCGAGTGCCGGCTAGCTGCAGTGGTGGGGGGTGGGTCAGGTTCAGGAGTACCCTGACGAGAGACGTATATGTGAACTGGTAGGGCTCCACTTGTTTTTTTTAAGGGAAGGTGGGAAAAACAAGAAACCATAGAGAGAGGCTGTCACAATTGTATATGCTAATAATGATAAGACTAGGTGATAATTAATAATAATGTAATTAATGATAATAATGTTAACATGGATATTAGTAACAATAGATGGAAACGACAACAATGATACAAATATAGTGACCAATAAGACTGTATCAGTTATTAATGTTATTGGGTTGGTACCACTGACAAGGCGAATGCCTTACAAAATTAATAATAATGTAATTAATGATAATCATGTTAACATGGGTATTAGTAACGATAGATGAAAACGATCAACAATGATACATAATATAGTGACCGATAGGACCGTACCAGGTATAAGTGTTCTCGGGTTGGTACCACTGACAAGGCGAATGCCGTACAAAATTAAACACCAGTATACTATAAATAATCCTAATCCAATGACCAGGGACAAAATGACTAACCGTAGTGATCGCACGGTGACATTATAAATAACAACAATAGGGATAATAACAATGATAAGAATATAAATATAATTCTGGGACAAAGATGGATAATGTAATACTAATCCAATAGTATGATGATGCTTATTAATAGTGTAATTGATAAAGCCACTGGCACCTAAATATAACCATTGACTAACGTCAGTACCAATTGGTTACAACAACAAACAATAATAATTGCAGGTTGATATTGACAGATAATATCCACACACAAAATAAGATAATAGAATATTATTCACTAAGATGTTTATACTGAAAAAACGTTTAATTTTATAAAGTGTTCAGGGGTACTTATCAGCCTCAGCCTTCTCTCCGGTAAAGGGTGAATCAGGTCAGGTAGGGGGTGTGTCCGGGATGCGCCAGCTCGCCAGAACCGTCCCCAGGCGTCCGTCCGTCACGCCAGGAATAAGCAGCCGTCGTAGTCGTATCTCGTTGTTCCGGTAAATGTTCCGAGTATCGGAACAACACTTAATCACCGGTAGCACTTGTTAATGTTCGTTCAAGGAATACTTCCGTCCAAGACGCTAGTGCAGACAATGGTAGCCAACTGTCACAACAGTCTCAGTAGCTCCGCCGTCGACTAGGTTTCCTCTACGTGCACACGCATTCACTTCCCTCAATCGAGGTAATGCTCGGACGATCGCTCGACTACAACTGTCTCGTTATCTTTACCTACGCCAGTCGTCTGCTTATCTCTGTGGCGAGGGGTGAGAGGGGTAGTACCGTACGATTCAAAAGTTATGCCCATAACACCTCCCCCCTCCTACCGCATAGGGTCATGGCAAAACGTCGCTGTCATCACCGTCGGGAGACTTTCGTAAATCGGACACATGCCAATAGCCTATGCTCTTGTTTTTGTCATTTTCTAGCTCAAAGACAAGAGGTGAGAGTTTGGATTTAATTTTGAAGGGTCCAACAAATTTTGGGGCTAGTTTGGCCGTAAAATTGGCCGTCGCGTCGGATTGAGCATAGTTTTTCTTGTAGACCAACTGACCAACCTCATAAGTAACTGGTCTTCTGCGAAGATTGTATCGTTTTGCACTGACATCATGTGCTTTAAAGATCCTCTCAGTTACCGTATGGTAACAAGTTTGGAGTGCTTTCACTTGTTCTGCCCATTCATTTCGGGTGGTGCAGGTGGGAACATCGGTTTCGGTGGAAGGTTCTCCATAAGAACGCCCCGAGAGATGGATTTCTCGACCGAAATTCAAGAACGTAGGTGTGTATCCTGTTACCTCATGATGAGCTGTCCGGATTGCATAACCAAATTTTTGAAGGTTTTGGTCCCAGAGCTGATGATTCTCCTTTACAAAAGAGGCAATCATGGTTTTTAAAACTTGATTTACTCGCTCTGATGGATTATTTTGTGGGTGGTATCGTGCATTGAAAAATATTTTCGTCTCATACTGCCGTGCTAAGTTTCTTAGCTCTTTTCCAGCATATTGTGAGCCGTTGTCACATACAATCGTTTGCGGTGCCCCGTATACAAGAAATATGTCCTCTTCCATGTGGCGCGCTATTCTCTTGGCAGTGGCCGCACGTAAAGGGAATATGAGAGTATATTTAGTAAACCAGTCGGCGATGACAAGAAGGTACTTGTTTCCTTGTTTGGAGCGAGGAAAAGGTCCAAGAATATCGGATGATATAAGTTGCCATGGTTGAGTTACATTCTTACACCGACCCATTAATCCTGCTGGAAGTTTCCTTTCCGGCTTGTACTGTAAACAAATCGTACATCTATTTACATATCGAGATACATCTGATTTCATTTTTGGCCAATAATACAAGTTGCTTATCCTCTTGTATGTCTTGAGGATGCCGAGATGTCCAGCTGTTGCATCATCATGGCATTCCTTGAGAACGTTCTGTCTTGATTCCTTGGGAACAACGAGTTTCCAAGTGCCAATTAACTTGTATAACTGTTCACTTTCAATGCTCCATTTCGGGTAATCAACAGGGTTACACATGACTAGATTCCGCATTTTATTATACCAGGGATCCAATATCGGCGCAGGAATTGTTATCAGATCCAAAGGGACTGATCTGGAGAGAGCATCGGGGACAACGTTTTCTTTCCCTTTTCGATGAATAACTTGAAAGTCGTACGGCTGAAGACGCAATGCCCATCTTGCTAATCTGCCTGTCGGATCATGCAAATTCTGTAACCATACCAGACTGTGGTGGTCTGTTATAACGGTGAAATAACTTCCTTCTACGTAAGGTCGATATTTTTCTACCGCCCATACCACTGCAAGGCATTCCTTTTCCGTAGCCGAGAACTTTTTCTCGTTACTGGTTAAGGTTCTGCTGGCAAAAGCTATTACTTTTTCTTGGTCATCATGAATTTGACTTAAAACAGCCCCCAATCCGTAATTTGAAGCATCAGTCTGTATACAGAAAGGCCGTGAAAAATCCGGACACGAGAGAATTGGTGCCGTGATTAATTTTCCTTTGAGGGTGTGGAATGCTTCGTCTGCTTCTGCAGTCCATGCAAATTTTTGGGTTTTATGCGTAAGCTTGGTTAGAGGGCCACTAATGGTGGAGAAGCCTGGAACGAATCTTCGATACCACGACGTCATACCGATAAACCGGCGCAGGTCCTTGATTGATTTGGGGGTAGGATAATCCTTTATGGCCGCCACTTTTTCTGGATCACAGTGTAGTCCCATTGAGTCAACAACATAGCCCAGATATTTTAATTCAGATCTACAAAATTTACACTTTTCGCGGTTTAAGGTCAGATTGGCCTCGATTAATCTTCGAAAGACTTCCTCTAAAACCTCAAGATGTTTCTGGAAGGTCAGCGTGCAAATTATTATATCATCTAGATAGACAAAGACATACGGTTCGAGATCGGAACCCAGTACACGATCTATCAGTCTTTGCCATGTAGCTGGTGAGTTGTGTAAACCAAATGGCATCCTGGTGAACTCAAATAAGCCACGTGATGGGACTGTAAAAGCAGTTTTCTCTCGGCTACTGGCCTCAATCGGAACCTGCCAATAAGCACTTTTGAGATCAAGAGAAGTGAGGTATCGTGCATCTCTTAGACGATCTAAAATGGAGTTGACATACGGTATCGGGTACGCATCACGTTTGGTTACTTTATTGACTTTACGGAAATCTACAACAAATCGGGAAGTTCCATCTGACTTTCCAACCAGAAGTGCTGGAGATGACCATGGGCTTTTGGAAGGGACTACTACTCCTAGTTGCAGCATATGGTCTAACTCTGTATTCATTTGAGCTTGACGCACAGGTGAAAGTGGATAGTACCGCTGCTTAATCGGTTCAGCTGTACCCGTATCTATTTTGTGCTCAACTAAGTTAGTATGTCCTATAGATGTCCCCATTAATTCAAATTTTTGCTCTACTAAGGCCTCTAACTGAGCACGCTGTTCACTTAGTAAATTGTCTATGTCTGTCACCACGTCATCAACGCAATAATTTTCGTGTGTTCCAAATTCCCACGTATGATCAAGAAAATTCGGAATGATCTTCGTTTTCCTCCAGAAATCCAATCCAAGGATAAGTGGTTGCTTAACAGAGGGTACGACTAGTACATCCAGATTGTGGATTGAACTCTCTAACTCTATAGGAATGTTCATGCATCCCGACACTTGACAAAATTGACCATTGGCTACCTTCACCTTGTCTTGTTCATAAGTCGCTGTCATCTTTAATCCCAGTCTTTGCATTTGTTCCAAACCAGCCTGTCCTAGTATTGAACGAGAAGCCCCTGAATCCAGAAGTCCTGTAAATGGTTTTCCTAATATATGTACTGTAAGATACAGACGATCATCTTTACCATGTGTCTGAAGCAAGTAGTCAATTGACGGTTGATATTTTATGAAGTCGGATACATATTGTAACCAGCAATTCCATTCTGTCGTTGATGTTTTCTGTATATTGCGGGAGGAAGGTAAGTGACAGTTCCTTAGGTCCCCCCTTTGGCGTTTCCCTTCTGGCACTTTTTACAATCTTTGTAATGTATCC
Source organism: Isoperla grammatica (assembly GCA_945910005.1). Taxonomy (NCBI): domain Eukaryota; kingdom Metazoa; phylum Arthropoda; class Insecta; order Plecoptera; family Perlodidae; genus Isoperla; species Isoperla grammatica. The sequence continues at coordinate 52,295,159 of OX246741.1, forward strand.
CTGGGGTGCCACAAGTTAAACAAAATTGGGTCATCGGTCGCGAGCATCTGCGATAAGGGTGACCGGGCTCATTGCAATTCCAGCATGGTTTATTACTGGGTTTGCGTACTGAGGTTTTCATCTGTGATGCTACATCTAATCGCATTTGGTTCATAGGCTGTACAATCTCGGCAAGTTCTGGTGTTCGTTTACAATAAGCTAGATCCTTTTCCATCGAGTTTTGTTTTGGCGGAGGGGTTGTATATTTTTCGGTTCGCACTCGTCCTGCCTCTACACGCCGTCCTAAGACAAGGAGGTCACTTATAGTATGAATATCATGCAAGCATAAGCGATCCTGATAGTAAGGGGCTAAATTTTTCCTCATAACTCTTAGTCGTTCTCTTTCAGAAGTTGGTGAAGACAACCGGGCAAAAAGATTTTCTATAACGGCAACATAAATTTCTAATGGCTCATCTTTTCCTTGGGTTCGAAGTCGTATCTCTTCTAGAAGACAGTCTTCGTAATCAGCTGGCTGAAATGTTTGCTTTAGCTCTTCTACTAGTGCTACCCAAGATGTGGTACGACGTCTAGCTGCACGATACCATATCAACGCTGGTCCAACAAAAAGATCAACCGCTGATGCCCAAAGTTCCTCATCCGTTATTCCACGTGCGATCTTTAGCTCAGAAACTCGATCTAGGAAAGCACCTAAACTTACGCCCTTTTCACCAGAAAATGTCAAATTCCATTTCACCACAGGAATTGATTGCCTGTGAAAAGTAGACGGGGTAGCAACATGTGGAATAGGGCAATTTACATAGCTATCTAACTGGTAAGTTTCCCTAGTTCGTGCAGCGCTATCCTGATTAACGATTGGAGTTACGAGTTCTTCCTCAGAATCTTCCTGGTCGCTTACTGAACGGGACTCTAACTCATCATATGCCTCCATAGCCAGTTTAAGAAGTCTTGATCTCCATACCGAAAGCTCGATGTCGTCACCAATGTCCACATTTTGAATGCGTCCAATGTAATGAGTTATTTTTGCATCTAGTTTACAGTATATCGGGTCTCGTCTTGTTCCGGAAAATTTGCTCAGCTCAGTCTGAATATCCTGTAAATTTCTCTCGCATAAAGGTAATTCGTCACCGGGTACACCAACATGAGTGTTGACTGGCCGTCTATCCCGAATTGCTTTCCGTAGCAACTTTCGTAACTGGTCCGCCGCACCAGTAGCGGGAAGTCCACGAGATAGCGTGCCCCACGCCCCACGTCGGGCTCCAAATCTGCTACGTGCCCCACAGCAGAAAATACTCGATGGGGATCGAGTGCCGGCTAGCTGCAGTGGTGGGGGGTGGGTCAGGTTCAGGAGTACCCTGACGAGAGACGTATATGTGAACTGGTAGGGCTCCACTTGTTTTTTTTAAGGGAAGGTGGGAAAAACAAGAAACCATAGAGAGAGGCTGTCACAATTGTATATGCTAATAATGATAAGACTAGGTGATAATTAATAATAATGTAATTAATGATAATAATGTTAACATGGATATTAGTAACAATAGATGGAAACGACAACAATGATACAAATATAGTGACCAATAAGACTGTATCAGTTATTAATGTTATTGGGTTGGTACCACTGACAAGGCGAATGCCTTACAAAATTAATAATAATGTAATTAATGATAATCATGTTAACATGGGTATTAGTAACGATAGATGAAAACGATCAACAATGATACATAATATAGTGACCGATAGGACCGTACCAGGTATAAGTGTTCTCGGGTTGGTACCACTGACAAGGCGAATGCCGTACAAAATTAAACACCAGTATACTATAAATAATCCTAATCCAATGACCAGGGACAAAATGACTAACCGTAGTGATCGCACGGTGACATTATAAATAACAACAATAGGGATAATAACAATGATAAGAATATAAATATAATTCTGGGACAAAGATGGATAATGTAATACTAATCCAATAGTATGATGATGCTTATTAATAGTGTAATTGATAAAGCCACTGGCACCTAAATATAACCATTGACTAACGTCAGTACCAATTGGTTACAACAACAAACAATAATAATTGCAGGTTGATATTGACAGATAATATCCACACACAAAATAAGATAATAGAATATTATTCACTAAGATGTTTATACTGAAAAAACGTTTAATTTTATAAAGTGTTCAGGGGTACTTATCAGCCTCAGCCTTCTCTCCGGTAAAGGGTGAATCAGGTCAGGTAGGGGGTGTGTCCGGGATGCGCCAGCTCGCCAGAACCGTCCCCAGGCGTCCGTCCGTCACGCCAGGAATAAGCAGCCGTCGTAGTCGTATCTCGTTGTTCCGGTAAATGTTCCGAGTATCGGAACAACACTTAATCACCGGTAGCACTTGTTAATGTTCGTTCAAGGAATACTTCCGTCCAAGACGCTAGTGCAGACAATGGTAGCCAACTGTCACAACAGTCTCAGTAGCTCCGCCGTCGACTAGGTTTCCTCTACGTGCACACGCATTCACTTCCCTCAATCGAGGTAATGCTCGGACGATCGCTCGACTACAACTGTCTCGTTATCTTTACCTACGCCAGTCGTCTGCTTATCTCTGTGGCGAGGGGTGAGAGGGGTAGTACCGTACGATTCAAAAGTTATGCCCATAACAAGATGGAGTAATTTATAAAACAAAAACCTTTCCAATTCGATTTAATGGAGGACAATATTAGGTAATCTACATCGATAAATATTGTCAAAGATGAAAACTGTCCCGAAAGTATTTTTTCAATCACATTAGCTTTTATACCCGGGGATTGTTGAATGAAGAAATCAAAATCACGAAGTGGGTTAGCACGTTGATTGAGCTATTCAAACATGAAATATATTGGGTGAAATGTGAAAACCCAAGATTGTTAAGTAAAAACACTGTGAAATAGGGAATCAATTTCTTTGAGCGTGAAAACGTAGCATTTAAAATTGATTCATAACGATTACATTTTGAATGTTTTACGTTCTTAAGATCCAAACCAAAACGTTTTTTAATTTGAATATGCCTAAAAGTTAATCTAGTAATTTAAAATCGCATGTCATCTGCTTGTAGCTTGAACGTAGAATGTAGAACACATGTATGAGGCCTGGTTTATTGCAATAAGAAGGTATTGTCTTATAGTTATGGATAAAGAATATACTTTTAATATTCTCTAAAATTTTATATTAATATATTTGCTCTATAAAATTAAGATAGCATAGGTATGTAGTAATTGAGTAACATTTATTAATTATTATTTTTCGTTTAAAATGATTATCGGAGCGACCAAATGTAATACGTGTTCAATATGTACACATTGTTCTTTACTCTTATTTGAGAAGCATGTGAACATACGGCAGTAAAAGTTGTAAATATATTCAAATCAAATCAATCAATTCGAACTTATAAACATATTCATGGAAACTGTCTCAGAGATTCACTAAATGGATGCAAAGGCCTAAAAAGTAATTTAAGTTATTGTTTTTGATACACTTTGAATCCATTTTATTTAGCGGCGACGTCCTAAAATAGGCCTACATAATTACCAATGTAATGTTATGGTCACTGTCATATACAAAACAAAACAAAGAAAATAAATAAAAAGAATAAATTAAACAGTGCAAAAAATTCACGTACTCCAAATGAGGTTAGAGCTTTCACATCATATCTCTGCAGTTCTTTTGAAATAAAGTTCTGACTGAACAAAAGGCCCGCAGACTGACCTAATGTAGATATTTGGGGTTGTACGTGCCATGTTTTTGCAACGAGGCTAATCGAGACGATGAGTGGGTGATTATGAGGATGAAAAAACGCCACATGACATCCATGCCCAAGCCAGGATTCGAACCTGGAACGCGGCGACCGCGGTTTACTAGACCAACGCCTAATCGACCTCGGTCAAGTGCGCCGACACACACTGACTTAAGAATATTATATTTATCATCTTTGAATTCCTACTTTGCAAGAGAGTTTACAAAGTATTGGTTTTAAAGCAACGAAGCACTCAATAAATTCAAAGTTGTTCTGAATCGGCTTTGTTGATTCTGGCATCTGTCCACAGGTGTTCGCACTGTCCAATCACTGATTCATGTGTTTCGTATTTGAAATATCGATCTTTGGTTGGTTATCGTTCACTCGTCGATGGTGTTCGGAGCCCACAGGGTTGGTTTAGTCGCTTTAAATTAAAGTCCCCCACTGAAAATCAAATTCGTTACTGAGTGGGTAGACTCTTAATGTGAATCTATTTATTTTAATTTGTTTATAATGTATGGTATAAATACAATACCAAATAACCTTCCCATCTATAGTTGCAATAATTCAGAAATACTAATCACAGCTGAGATAAAAAAAAACTCAGCTGATTTTATTTCCTGTGATTCTAGCCGGAGACTTGGTTGACCTTGCACGAGTTTTACTTAGCGAGCATAAATACGGTCTTAACTACGCAACTAAGCTCTAACAAGCTGATGAAACTTTTGCATTTATTGTCATAAGTTAACTGGCGGGAAGAAATGTGTGTTAACTTTTACTACGTTTCTGTCTCGGGATATTATGCTTTCCGTATAAAAACTCTTCAGAAAGAAAATGTGAATTACTTTTATTTCCAAACTTACATCACGGAAGAAATTGTGTATATTTTTTATTCAAAAGTTCTCCTTCCTATTTATTTTTCCCACCAAGAGAAACGCAAATAAATTTGTTTTGAAACTTTCAAAGTTAAATAAGCTTCCCCTGTTGGTGGAGGTGCCGGGTATTGTCCCGGGGTTGTCCCGGGGTTGTCCCGGGGTTGTCCCGGGTCTGTCTCACGAACAAGAACACGTCTCTGCGATTAAAATATTTTTCTTAATAATATTCAAACATAAACATTTGAGTAGAATATTAATCCGGAGCTTTGGACATTATTTTGAACGATCTGCTTCAATGGAGCAAAGCACAAAATGCATAAAAATTTAATTTAATAGTGACGCGAATTCTTAGTATGTCTCTTGCAATATTCCTTTAAGCACTTCTGTAGTGTGATAAATGATAAATGACCTTGGTGTATGTCTTCCATCGCCTCTTTTATGTTATTGGATAATTACTTAGACAGTTTTGAGATTTCTTAACGTCCAGCCACGCTTGTACTGTAACAACTAATGGGCGGAAAGTCTCCAGGGCCTCTCCAAATACTTAAAAGCACAACTTAAAACTCAGCGTCAATAATAAAAGCTAGCCGTGTCTGCAATTTTGACCTCGTTAATCAGCGCAGACAGGGTAACTTACTTCCAGAGTAAACACAAAATTAACTCCCGCTTGTACTTTATGTTTGTTGATAGAATTATAATTCGCCGTTCAAAACAAGTTTGTTAGAAATTTAACGGTACGGAGGAAAAGTGAACATTTGTATGTATTTTGATTGTAAACGAAGTTGAATTTAACTCGAGTTAACGTGTATAAAATGTTGGCTCTGTGTGGAATGGGTTTGTTTTTAGAGCGTAATGATTTCTATATAGTATTTGTCATCAGATCTAAGACTATGTAGTAAGTTACTGTTCTGCAATGCAAGAACCCTTGAAAAATTAAATACCTCAAAATAGAATTTGTGTTTTATACGTTTACTTGTTCAAAGGAGAAAGATTCCATTAAACATTGTAAATTAAAAACATTAGGTTAGTAATTAAATTATTTTTGTAGTGAGAATATATATTTTTTCCTGATGCAAAAATAATACATACATTTTGCACTTCGTTTCTGCAAAGGATTATAATTTTCTGTGAGTCTTATATCAACGTTAAAATTATACAAGTTACTTCGTATAAGAGTAGTTTGTGAATTAGCCTGCAGAAAAATGCCACAATTAACTCTCCATTCAGTTTCATTTTTAAAAACTGTATAATTAATGCATGACAATACAAATAGTTGGTCATTTTCGTTTTCATGTCAGTTTACATTGTATGCCGATTTTTTAAATCACTCATTCAATAAAAAAAGTAAAAAATGCATAGCCTACTATGAAATAGACCAACTCTTTAACAGAAACACACATACATTGGGCTGTAAATGGTGGATACACAAACCACGAGAGGGAAAAAACAACTTCCAATAAAATAGCTACACATAAACTGCTTGTACACAATTGACGTGGTTTTTATTTGATAACATTTCAGTTGATTGCGTTCGGTGTTCAAACGAGTGTATAATTCCGTTGTGATTGACAAACTAACAACGACAACATGTGGGATATAACAGCCTGTGAACTATGTGAACAAGCCAATACTGTCGGACACGACCAATACTCGAACTAAGTGTAAATCTGCAGCCGCCGGATATTTAGCTCTGATTGCAGATCGTTTTTATCCTCAAACAGATACAATATGGTTGATACATTGGTTGGTACATACGTACCATCTATTTAATATATGATGTTGGAGGAGCCCGAAAAGTCATAAAAACTTGAGTGCGAGCCATTTTCTAATAATTATCAGATGGCGACAGTAAGCATAGGAAGGTGTAAATGTGTACCGGTATTATTATAAACACTAGAGAAATAGAAACATTACATATGACTAACGTTGTAGTAGAGGGATGTTGGAAAAGTTCTAGGTATGGGTTGAATTTAATCAACGATATTGGTAATAGCTTCATAAAACGAATGATCGTAAACACAAAATAACATTTCAACAACTAATTGCAATGGAACTCTTTAAAATCCTAAGTATTTACAATAAATAATCTAATCTGATGATGAATAATTAGTTTTTATCACAGAAAATCTTTACACATAGTTTTATAAAAGTAATGAATTTAGACAAAACATGAGATTTCGTAGGTATTTCTTTGCCAACGATGTATTACTTTGTAAAGTAAGCTGTAAAATAAGGTCCCTAGTGTATATTATGAATGTAATGATACAGTTACATCTAATGCTCATTATGTATCTGTAACACCAGACCACAACGTGCAAAAGGGGTAAAGGCTCCTGACACGTCCGTGTAGACAATAAATAACAATATCCGAGAGAGGCAAACCCCCCTCTTTAAACTCTCCGAGCGCCGAAGACCGCTGAAAGCCGATAACAAGGTGGGGAGGGGGGGGGGGGGGGGGCTATTTAACACGCATTACTACACAACTAATCATATCTGAATAATAACCAGTGATGTAGAAACTTTGAAAGCTACTGAATTTACTTGTACACGCAAACAATTTGACGAATGTTTACTGTTGTACCCATGTACTTAAAGACCCGGTTCTTCAATCGGTCATTAAGGGGTTCGTTAGGTGATGGTCCGTAATCTGCATAGGGTTAGTTGGGATACAGATCACGGACCGTCAGCTAACGGCCCGGTTAACGACCCATTAACCGATTGAAAAACCGGGCCGAAGCCGTGTTTCGAAGATCTTAACAATATACATGCGTTATAGCGTTAAGATATTTATGCAACTAATACACTATGAAAAACTTTATTCGACAGAAAATCTCTCATACCTTACAGTGATATCAAAAATGAGCTTTAAAGAATATTCTGTATTATTTATTGAATGTTTGCTCAGTTACAAGTACAGCTGACTTTCAGTGATGACATTCAATATCTATGTGTTGCTAAAACGTTTTTGAACCTCTTATTTGTATTACTCCCCACATTGAAAAACAGATAAAATAAAATGCATCTGTACTTATTATCGACAATTAAAATAACCGATTTTTAAAGGGGAACATTATATTCGTGTTCAGAGTTTGGTTTGTAAACTTTACCGTTACGTGTGTAGTTATTACGACATAACTTAGCTGTATTTCGGTCAATGTAGCATCTTATTTTTATTGGTTAGTTATAAACTAGTGCACCCTGTTCAGGTACTATAGTATACATACAGCACACAACACGCCATACTAAGATCAACTAAGCAAACATTCACAACTGTTAAAGATTAGTCTAAACATGTTCAAATACGAGATGTATAATGGCATCTTCCTTATTAAACTTCAAGTGGATTGAGTGAAACAGCGACTCACTGATCGGTCTACAGGCTGTGTCCATTATCTCCAAGGCCATTACTTCTTTACTGCAATATAATTGAAATTGATTCTTTGATAGAGAATAATGGCGACGAGAAAATTTATTGCCAAATTAAAATCAAGAAAAATCTCATTTATTCCGTTAAAAATACGAGTATATATATTTTTTCAGTTGTAAAAGTCACTTTCAGTTTATAGCCCATTAAAAATAGATTACATTTTTGCTGCTTGATATATTATGATGCTGTAAAAGCGTAATAAAGAAAATGAGAAAATATCTCCTATTTTATCGCTTGTAAAATTATCATTTTTGTTTTTTTATTGTTTTCGTAAAGTGTTGGAATTACATTGTTAACATTTCCTACACGATATTTATAATTGTTTTTACTGGCGTCATGATGTACACCAACATTGGACACCTCGCAATATGTATGATTTCATTATATTGTCGAATAACATAACGTGTTAATCATACCCGATGGATATGCTGCAGCGTAAAACGCATGAAAAACCTCAATAACATCGACAAAATGGTTCGGTAAATTCAACAGGGCCCACGTCCCATAATTCTCTGCTAACCAGTGTTGCCCCCCAACTTGTATTCGTTGTGTAAACAAGAGCATCAGTTGTGTTGACGCGACTCTGTGTCCAGACAAACGATTTACAATCCTTTTATAATATTGTTACAGCGATTTTATTGCATTAACATTTTGAAATATTGATAGAACGAATTAATATTGGAATGACTATCTGGGTTCGATGTACTAATTGAATTTTTTGTTTTCCGTTGGGAATATTGTCATAATTTTGCTATCCTTCACATTAAAAATACTTTTGTTTTCTGTTCAATTATGATAGAATGCAGAGTCGAGTTAAGGATGTGATTTGTGTATGGTTGCTGTTGAGTTTGTTCTTCATATGGAAAATAACAAGTAATAAAACAATTCCATAGTAACAAATCCTGTACTTAACTTGACACATGACTCTGCATCTTCGTTGTTATGGAGGTTCCAATGACGCAGTGTTTATTAAGGGGGTTCAAACCCATATTCTTGCCGGGAATCGAACCAAACACGTTAAGTATGTGTATAAATTATGAACTAAGACACTCAATATATGTTTAAATGTATATGAGTAATATAGCAGATATGTAATTCAGGTCTGCTGAAAAAATATAAGAGTAAGGAGTTGATAATACGCCGAATTGGAAGCACAAATTCCTTAAACTTGTTTTAAGTTAAACATTCCAATTCCGCTTTAGGAATTATGCTAGGCTTGATATTGCCAATTCCTACCTCCAAAACTAATGCATAATGACTTGCATAACAATAAACTGAACAATTTCAATAACAACTCAAATTGTTCAATTTTATAAATCATCCCCCCCCCCTTCCCCACCACCAGCCCAATACACACACCACTCAAATACGTGTTTTAAATGTAGTTTCGTAGATAGGAACATAAAAACATGACATACTCATGCTTTTCAAACTTTGACAGATACTATTGAAAGTTTGCATTTTTAAGCAAGCGAAGCGAGCGTCTCCACCAGACTCTTAAGGCACTTCGTCCTTTTTTTTTTTTTTTTTTATGTCTGTCGATAGCGGTCGAATGGAAAGTCCGATGAACTTGAAATTTGAACCATCCACAAGCCTCGATGTGGATTGAAGGTTTATAGTTTTGAGGTAAAATCGTTTGAAAAGCTACAAAGTTACACCATAGTTACTGCAAAATATTTTTCTGAAACAAAATGGCGGCAAAATGTGAGATAGCCATATTTTTTTAAAGCTTTTTCCGGTCACGAATATGTTCATTTTATGACTATTTTGATAAATATTGGCAAAGTTACACAAAAGTTACTCGAAAATATTTTTCTGAAACACAGTACAAGCAAAATGTGAGGTGGCTTTCTTGTAGTAAATTTTTGTCCGGTCACGAACATACTAATTTAAACGTGATCGGATACGTTTCAGAGGCAGAAATTACATTTCTATTGCTGTCAATAACTGTTAGTAACGGTAGCGGACCGCGGCGAAAACATGACAACGAAAATTCTCAGCAACGCACATAGCACTGCATTCAACAATATCGGGAATTATAATAGCTATGGAAATTAGAAAAAATTTCGCAATGTGCATTCTTGAATTGTGGTTTATTGTTGTTTTTTATTAGCTTTAAGATCTTTTCGCCAGACCGTTCGTAGATATGGACGCGCTCGCTTATCAACGCGTCAAACAGAGCGTTTTCCTAATGTAATATAAAGACACCGAACACAATATTGATTAACAGAAACACAATTTATTAAATTATAAACAAACAAGGTACATATAATCTTCATAAAATTTCCTAAGTAGTAACTTTTAACATTTTAACATAAAATAAAGACAGAAACATAAAGGTTGGCAATTCGGCAAGAAAAAATACATATATAAGATGAGGAAAAAAAGTTGAAAAAAAAACCTCTTCGGAAGAGAGTAAGACGTGACTTAATTAAATTAATGAACACACATAGTTATAGCAGGTACTCTCTTGAAATAAAATTGGCTTTAGTAAGATTGAACAAAAAGGACAGAATTAAAGTAAAATATGTTTTGTACGTTTATGTTTGTACCTTTTATATTTAAGTGAATCTAGACTGTAGTCTCCTATACTAGATATTAACTTATTATGAATATTAACATTACATTTAGAGTAAAAGCGATCAGTGATATTAAACACAAAATCCTTAATAGTAGGTAGATTAAAAGCGTTATGTAGGTCGAATATCCATGTGCTTCGTGGTAAGTTTCCTGCCATTCTTAAACATTTATTCTGTACTATTTGTAGTTTTCTATAGTTAGATGTGCAGGTTGAACTCCATACTGGGCATGCATACATTAGAATTGGCCTAATTATCATAGTGTACAGAATTAATTTATTTTGTTTGTTCATATGATTATGTCTGTTAAATAAGGGATACAATTGTGATATAGCGGAGTATGCTTGCTGAATTTTGCAATTAATGTGGTAGGTAAAAGTGAGTTGTTTATCAAGGTAAATACCTAGATACTTTAGTACGTGGGACCAGTCTATTATTTTATGGTTTATAAGTAATGGTTGGATGTTTCTTGGTCTGCGCTTAGTAAATATGATTGCTGTCGTTTTTGAGTCATTAACTTTAATTCGCCATCGATGGAAGTGTTTTTTAATTTTGAGGAACGCTGCTTCCAGTCTCTTTTTTATTGCACTGATTCTAAAGGAAGAAGTCACAATAGCGGTGTCTTCTGCATATACACTTAAAAGAACATTTTTTAGACGAGGAATGTCATTTATAAACACTGAAAACAGCACTGGGCCTAGCAGTGACCCCTGAGGGACTCCTGCGAGGATGCGTCTGATGCTAGATTTCACATCATTCACTTTTACATAAAAACTCCTGTTTTGCAGGTAAGACTGTACTATAAGAGTTAGGTATTTGGGGAAATTGTTTGACACTAGTTTACATATTAGACCATTATGCCAAACAGTGTCAAAAGCTTTTTCAATATCTAGTGAGATCATTCCAGTATGCTTATTTAAGTTATAATTGTCTGTGATATGTTCTGTAATCCTGGTCAGTTGAGCTGTGGTACTGTGATGTTGTCGAAAACCGAATTGTTCATTAATTAATATGTTATTATCACTTAGGTGATTTTGTATACGTTTTAAAATTACTTTCTCCGCAATTTTACTCAGGGAGTCAAGTAAACTTATTGGGCGATAGTTTTGGACTTCCGATTTATTTTTTCCGGGTTTGGGGAAAGCGAGAAGCTGAGCTATTTTCCAAGATTTGGGGAAGTATGACAGAATTAGCATATGGTTGATTTATATTGTAATTGCGAGTATGCACGTTTTTGGAAGTTGTTTTAGCACTAAATTTGAAATTAGATCGTCTCCCGGCGCTTTCTTGTTTTTTCTTTGTTTAATGATGGTTGATATTTCACGTGGAGTGGCCAGAGTACATGTGGAAGCGTCGAATTGATTATTTCGGTTTAGCTCTTGTATCACCTTGTCTACCTTTCGATCATGATGCCTGTTGCCCAGGTTTTTATTTTGGGAATGTATGAGTTCGAAGTGGTCGGCCAGTGCTTCTGTCTTGTCTTGTTGTGAGAAAACTGTTCCTGTGGCTGTTTCGAGTGGAGGAATAGCGTTTGATTTCCGTCGAAATCGTGTGGCTGTCTTCCAAAGTGAATCCGTGGGCGTGAGGGTAGTTAAAAATTGATTCCAGATGACATTCCGCCAAGCATATATGTCCCGCTTGATGCTGTTACATAAGTTGTTTAGTTTTGTTTTAAGGTGTGGATCACGAGTCTGTTGCCACGTACGTCTCCAAGCGTTTCGTATTTTAATTCGTGCACGCAGTTCACATGGGAATTCTTTACGAGATAGTTTCAATGGGATTTTGGGAATTGCTGCTTCCATTGCATTTTGTATACTAGAAGTGAGTACGTCAGTAAAGTTATCAATGTCCCTTATATTATGTATTACTGGGTTAATTGGTATTTGTTTAATTATCTCAGCACGAAACAGCTTCCAGTTGGCCTGCTTGTACTGATAGATAATTTTATGTTGTAGTGGACTGAATGCATTGTTGATCTCAAACGTTACCGGGTTGTGGTCCGATGACAATATTGGGACTGAAGTAAGTTCTGATGAGTTGTTTATGTTTTTCATGAGAGCGATATCTAGAACGCTTGGGCGGGCGTGTTCCCTGGAGGGGTAGTACGTCGGCTCAGTTGGTGCTGCGATCACATAATTGTTGTTTATCGAATGTTCAAGTAGAGATAAGCCATTACGATTATTCACCGAGCAGTTCCACGCGACGTGTTTGGCGTTGACGTCACCCATGATGATCACCTTGTTGCTGAGTTGTAGTAGTCTCTGCAGGTCACGCATGTTGAGACGAACACTTGGAGGATTGTACACTGACACGACAGTCATAGCAAGCTGTGGAAGTTTCGATGTGTATAGCAACTGCTTCCAAGTGAGTCAGAGGTGGAATTATTTGTTGGTAATGTCTAATGTTGTTGTTTACAGCCAGGGCTACTCCACCCCCCGCGCGGTTTCTATCACTACGATACACTTGATAACCTAATAACTTTAAGGTGTGACGGTCCGTTAGTTTTGTTTCACAAAGACCGAGTATATGAATGTCCTGTTTCACTAAAACGACTTCTAGCTCGGAAACTTTGTCTTTAGATGCTATGGAATTACAGTTCCAGAAAAGATAGTTAAGCTGCGTGGAGCTAGCCATTTTTACTAAAATAGCTCTAAAAAACCTTCCGTTAAGGCCACTATTTTAGATATGCTATCCGGGGCTTTGAGTACATTTGACACTGTTGATTTAAGCACCGTAACAATATTAGTCAAGTTTATAGAAGAAAATATTTCCTTCAGTTCTGATAACATTTGTGTGAAACTCAAATTTTCTTGCTGGTCTTGTTGTTGCACAGTAGACGGTCGGGTCCATGCTGGTTGTTGTGGAGTGGTGGAAGTTCTCGGGAGAGGAGGGAAGTCATTCCCACTAATATTTGGAGGCTGCAAGGTCTTGGGGACAGCCTCTTGTTTGTTTTGATTTTTCAAGCTTAGCTGTCGCGCATACACTGAACACTGTCTGTAGCTAGCAGGGTGATCTTCATGACAGTTGGCGCACTTTGGTGTAGCGATTTTCCCCTTAGCACAATCAGCTGTAATGTGCGGACCTGCACATTTGACACATTTTGGTTTACGTTTGCAGTTAGTGGCTGTATGGCCAAACGACTGACAATTGTAACACTGGGTAACCCCAGACTTGTTTTTATAGTTTTCCCACTGCACTATGCACATGCACACTCTTTTGTTTTTGTACACATCTTGAGGTGTTATTGTGTTATCAAAGGTGACTATGAACATAGGGTAGACACGTTCAGTCGGGTTGTCAGCCGACGGTTTCTTTGTCATTTGTATTACTTTTTTAGGGTTAAGTCCAATTCGCTGTAAGTCTTCGTGAATTTCATTCGTCGTAAGATTTGGTGGTACATTTTTTAACACCATCCTAAGCTCTTTTTCATTTTTTGGGGTATACGTGTGATACTCCATCTCAGCCTTGTTTAATGCTTCTAGAATACGATTGTAGTCATTTTTGTTTTTAGATTTTATAATTAACCGGTCACCTTTGTATATTATGTCTATATCTTCTGTTAGCGATTGCCGTAAAGAATTTAACGTTTGAGTGTGTTGTGATATGTAATGGTACAACACAATTGGAGGAATTTTTATACGCGGAGATGGAAAATGATTTGTCTTGGCTGCAGATGAATCCATTGTTTCTTCTTCTACTTCCTTTTCTTCTCCTTCTGCCTCGTCTTCATATTCATCCCCATCAGAGTCTGACAGCGAATGAAATCGGTTTTTTGTGGATACATTGTAAGTGGTCTCCACTTCCATGTCATCCGATTCGTTTTTACGTCGTTTCACTCGATTTGATGTTTTTACATTAGACGTTAGTTTAGAAGTATTAGAAACCTCACCTTTAAGGGTACTATTTGGGGGGCGTGACCCCATATCTATATAAGTTTGTGGTTTCTCACCTCGTAACATAGCACTTGTTTATGTAGTTTAGTTAACTCGGAACACTTCACGACATAAACTACTCATATCAAATGCGAACTGCCCTGTTTAATTAAAACTGCACAGGACACTGCACGATAACAAGTTCGATACCTATAGTCACTGACGGAGCGTACGACAGACACGTCTATACTATACGGCCGGTGAGGGCGAACTGGACAATATTGATAAGATTTGAATCGATCGATGCCGTATGATTTAATTGATAGCATGACATGTTTGCTACCAAACATTACACATATATTCGTTAAATTTTTGGATGTAGCGAATTGAGTATCCACGACACTAAATGTGTTTGTCTACCCGTGATAAGAGACTAGGGCTGACTCGATGTGACTGAGAAAGGGAGGGTCGGACGTTTATGTAACCCCTGTCACCCCCCCCCCCCCCGCTCCTCTGTACCCTGTTTGCCCACCCCTGATAGAGAGTAAGGCTGACTCAACGCGACTGAGAAAGGGAGGGTCGGACGTTTATGTAACCCTGTCACCCCCCCCCCCCCGCTCCTCTGTACCCTGTTTGCCCACCCCTGATAGAGAGTAAGGCTGACTCAACGCGACTGAGAAAGGGAGGGTCGGACGTTTATGTAACCCTGTCACCCCCCCCCCCCCCGCTCCTCTGTACCCTGTTTGCCCACCCCTGATAGAGAGTAGGGCTGACTCGACGTAACTGAGAAAGGGAGGGTCGGACGTTTATGTAACCCCTGTCGACCCCCCCCGCTCCTCTGTACCCTGTTTGCCCACCCCTGATAGAGAGTAGGGCTGACTCGACGTAACTGAGAAAGGGAGGGTCGGACGTTTATGTAACCCCTGTCACCCCCCCCCCCCGCTCCTCTGTACCCTGTTTGCCCACCCCTGATAGAGAGTAGGGCTGACTCGACGTAACTGAGAAAGGGAGGGTCGGACGTTTATGAAACCCCTGTCACCCCCCCCCCCGCTCCTCTGTACCCTGTTTGCCCACCCCTGATAGAGAGTAGGGCTGACTCAACGTGACTGGGAAAGGGAGGATCGGACGTTTATGTACCCCCTGTCACCCCCCCCCCCCGCTCCTCTGTACCCTGTTTGCCCACCCCTGATAGAGAGTAGGGCTGACTCGACGTGACTGGGAAAGGGAGGGTCGGACGTTTATGTAATCCCTGTCACCCCCCCCCCCCCGCTCCTCTGTACCCTGTTTGCCCACCCCTGATAAGAGAGTAGGGCTGACTCAACGTGACTGGGAAAGGGAGGGTCGGACGTTTATGTAACCCCTGTCGACCCCCCCCCCCCGCTCCTCTGTACCCTGTTTGCCCACCCCTGATAAGAGAGAAGGGCTGACTCGCCGTGACTGAGAAAGGGAGGGTCTGACGAACACTTCACTCGGTGATCGGAAGACGGGGTCGTTCAATGACCTTGAAACGTGGCCCAGGTTTTATCTCCGACTCTCCCATTTCGCAAACATCGCCATGCGCAATGCATTTAAACAAAGCAAATATTATTTACGGTGTGGATGATTTATGGTTCTGTTTATCATGTTGTGGTCGTTAATGCTGACAATGTACCGCGCAGGGGTGTTATTGTGCTTTATTCCGCCAGCAACGCGAGACCACAGTTTGCCCTCATGCCAGTATTATAAATATTCATTACAAACTAAATGATTTGGTAAATAGTGGTTTAAAAACTTACCCGTGAAACTAGCTACAACGCAGTATTAACATGTTACAGATATGTTTTGTATTTATGTGGTTGTCATAAAGGTTTTACATTACTTTGGGTGTCGGTGGTAGGACTGTCATTTAGACATTACGCGGTCTGCGTCATAGTTGTCTGCATAGCTGAATGTCTAAACTGTTGCATACTTACAGCTGTATGTTCGCCTCCCTTACGGAACAACCGATTCGGTCAGTGAAAAGTGTTTTTAAATGATTTTAATTGTCGCAAAAGAAAATCAAAATATGTTATCGTATAGATAATTTAACGTCTTTCTTATGTCATGCTTTTTATTCCAATAAATATTTCCGTTAATTAGGTGTGAAAGGTGTCCAGCAACATCACATTACAAAAAGTAATTAAAAACATCTCAAAACGGGAATATTGATTGGAACAAAGAAACATTCATAAGAAAGAGCACAAGAAAGTTCTCTACGGGAGGACAGTATGTCTAGGAAAAGGCAAACAAACGTATACTTTGTATATACTTGTCATTAAGACGAAATAATGCAAATCATAAGAAAAACATTTATTCATGCTTTATTTCGAAATAATTTCAATTTTTTACAAAATCGTCCTTTCTACTATTTAAACACATGTACCAATTATTAAGGTGACTTCCTGTATCCTTCAGTAAACGCTATGATACTTAAATACAGTTGAATGCTTCCAGAAAGCAGAAAACGCTTACCTACTCCCAAACGGCCAAAAGTGTCCCGTTAAGTTGAATGTATGGTTGTTTGAAGATGGAATACAAATAAATAAAACGCTGTCAACAAAATTCCTACTTCAGATCTAACATATCGAAAGTAAACATCAAACTACGTCAATATAAGCTATTAACTACCCGTTGATCTGAAGACGATAAGACGTACTAAGTGGTCGGTGCAAACAGGCGTCTGTAATACCTCGACCCACGTCAAGACTTATACACGGGTCAGTTGATACTCGGGCTCGCCTCTCAAAAACACTCCCAACATTTCCTGCTGCTCCCCACAACAAATATATATTCAACTGAGAAAACAAACTGAGGAAATAAAACGCTCATAAAACAAATAAATTAAGAAACGACGTTGGTAATTTAACGAATGACTAGGGAAATGTTTTCAGACGAAAGGGTTTCTGTTTACAAAACACTTTTCTATACGAATCGCTTTGTAACTCTCTCTCTGAGAAGTTTCAGAGGGGAAAGAAAATTGAGTGACGTACGAGAGTGTGTAAATAAAGTTGAATTCTAAATTGGCCACTCATGTGGGGACTGCTATTGACGCCGAGTGTTGCGTTGCGCTCTTGTAAGTGTTGTACGAGACAGTGAAACATGGAGGGAGGAATGTACGCAGCCGGCAACTGACAGCGAATTTATTCATTGTTAACACTGAAATAATATGAAAATCGATATTCACTTGATGTCAAAACGTTAATATTCTTCTAGAAAACCTAAGTGAGAGTTGCTTTGTGACTCTACCAAGTATTATTCAATGTTTAATTTACCGTTCTGTCAACTTAAAAAAAAAAAAAAATACACATCGTTTTGAAGGAGCATAAAGTCCAATTTGTGTAATGTTATTGATTAAATTCTTGTTTTGTCAGACAAATATTTTAAGTACACTCAGAAAAAAGGAAACTTAAAAAAAGGCAAGAAAAACAAATATAATCCAATGAATCATCAATGCAACTGGAAATCTCTTTTATAACTAACTGAAAGACGAATTTTAATTTGCAGACTTCTTAATTTATTTTATTTTGTATGCCTATATATTCTAAGCGTGATAACACAAAACACAAGTGACTTCAAAATTGTATTGAAAACATAACAATATATATCAAATTTTATTTGAGAAACTTTCAAACGTCGGGTGATGAAAAGGAACAAGGATTAAAAGTAACATAATCGCATAACATTAAATAAACGTCAACACCAATATAACTCTGAAATAAGAATATAAAGGCTACTTCAATAACGTAGAAAGATTTCACTAATCTCGTCTGTTAAAAATGTACCAATAATATGCGACTGTCATATTGATGCACTTCCTTATTAATGAAATACTATATATATATATATATATATATATATATATATATATATATATATATATATATATATATATATAATATATGATTAATGTATTAATGAAATAGCTATCGTAAGGCATTCAATCAATTTATCCCTATTTTTCTCGAAACACATATTACACATAGTAATTTATCAGCAATAAGCAATTGGCCATAAAACAAGTAAAAAGGTTTTGTATTATTGACATCAGCTACAAACGTTTAATATAGAACCTAAAATATGTTGCTTGCCGCCAACTGAAACCGTAATAGAAAACCGGTCAAAAATGGTTTCAATGTGAAGTATTTCTCTTAGTAAATGCTCACGTAACTTTTTAATGTTTTCTCATCCGCTAGAAAAAATAGCACTTGCAATCCGAATTTCTTCCCTATAAAAAAAGTCGAGTAGAAACTAAAACTTTTTATCTTTCCTCTCTCTCTCTGTCTGTCTGTCTGTCTGTCTGTATGTCTGTCTGTCTGTCTGTCTGGCTGTCTGTCTGTCGGCCTGTCTGTCTGTCTGTCTGTCTGTCTGTCTGTCTGTCTGTCTGTCTGTCTGTCTGTCTGTCTGTCTGTCTGTCTGTCTGTCTGTCTGTCTGTCTGTCTGTCTGTCTGTCTGTCTGTCTGTCTGTCTGTCTGTCTGTCTGTCTGTCTGTCTGTCTGTCTGTCTGTCTGTCTGTCTGTCTGTCTCTCTCAAGTTGCACTCGAGGTTTTATTGAGATAGTCGCGATTTTAAGTCGGAACGATCATTGAACCTCTTATTTATTATGTTTTGTGTAACTTCGAACGTTACTGGAATGTCACATAACGTCCGATACTTATCTATGCTGTGCGACTATGTGAACATACTTTTAACAGTACCACATCAATCTTTGAGTCTGTTTTGGCGCAAGTATAACCAGGATGTTGACCCCGTTAAACACCCAACAATTAATTTATTCATTCATTGCTGTTTTGAGAAAAGAAAATAGTTACAACTCATCAACAATATTAATAATAATAATAATAATAATTATTATTATTATTATTATTGCTCCGAATTCAGAAGGTCCGGGGCTCGATTCCCGATTCGGGCTTTTTTTTTTTTTTACTTTGGTACTTGACTTTAATCGATCTATGATACTAGTGTATATGTAAACGGTGACTTTGGATCCGTCATAGCAACGAAACATACAATAAATTGTGTAAATGTCCCTCAGTGAAAACCAGTCGTTGTAACTGAGTGGGTTGTCTATAAGTACAAATTTATTCATGTACGTATGTATGATCCAATAGCAATTATAAAAATGTTCCTTGTCTGGGAATGGAAACCAGAGCCTCCAACCCTACGCATTTCATAGTGGTACTCTATCTGTACACAGTATACTAACGCAATGCAATCGTTGAGTGAGTAATATAGGGTAGAGTCGCAACGCAATCGGCAGTTTGTCTACAGTGGAGTTCCGCGGGAATTTACACCAACCTTGTAGCGCACCCACCCTGTTCATTATTCATTTTTTCGTAATCAACATTATTATCATATGTTTTTCTTTTTATTTCATTATTTCATATACTTTTATACTTGTGTGTACCACGAACATTGCCCAACATAACCAAGTGAAACCGATATCCCACACGTGCACCTTCGATACAATAACGCACTGTTTTCAAAAGTGAATACGTAGGCGATCTAGCGGATGTGTGGCAACTGAACAACAAAGGGTGGCCTTGGAGGACTCGGGCCATGTGCAACTTCACGTGCAAGCTGATGTCGAAATGCGTGGTGCGTGCGCATATCCAGTAACTTTCCACTCTACGCGTCTTCTGCACGCGCGTGTACCAACAAAGGAAGGCAAGACCACTTGAACACACTTCCTCGACCGCATCAGACGTACTTGTCTTCGGTTCCTCAGGGAACAAAGGGGGTGGCTAGGTCGGCCATCGGCGAGACCTAAGCCTCCCTTTCCGCTTCATACAGTTTCATACAAACAACAACTTCACCTGATTCACCTGATTCACCGAGTCTTCGAACCAACTACTAGACAATGGGGGACGCTTCATTGTTCCGGGACTTCTAGTCGCCAACCATCAACCGTCAATCATCAACCGTCAATCATCAACCGTCAATCATCAACCGTCAATCATCAACCGTCAACGTCAACAATGTCAAAACCGTAACGTATTACCTGCGTGTGCACATAAATTCGTTTCAATACTTTTAAAGGCTTTTTTTTAAAAGAGCTCTCAGAACATTAACGTAATTTAACATTTCAACAATAATTTTCCTTTGTTCATCATGTCTATGTTTTGGTACAATATACAAGTGCATTTAACCTGATATCATGTGTTACATTTAACCTTAGTCCTGAAGGTCATTCACTCTCATTCATCACCCTCCTTTTCAACAATTTAGATTTTTATTTCACCCTTTTTGGTTACATTCATTAATAAATTCATTCTGCTGACTTGAGCTAGTCAATTTACTCCAAGTATGGGTTGGCGCCCTGAGCCCACTTGTCTGTAATGCTACAATTGGCGCCCAACGTGGGGCTTTGTTACAATTGGCGCCCAACGTGGGGCTTCGATACTTGTTCACACCGAGATAATTTAAATTTTAAAGTAAATTTCGTCCCTATTGTTGAGCTGCCATTACCATAATGGGGTCTCAACAATCTGACCTTCAGGAGAATTGTGATGAGGAAACTAATACATGTACTGCTATCAACAGTGAAGTCGGCTTGCCGATCGCGCAGTCTACTGCGATCGAGTCTTCCCCGATACTGTCACCACCTTCGCCTATACACCATTCGTCATCTACGCTACCTGTGCAAAGTTCCAGCATCACAACTGATCAACTACCCGGTACCCAATCTCACAGTGAGTTAACAAACATAAACAGCATGCTTACACAACTGACACTTGAAATTGCTAAATTGGGGAAACAAATAAATAAATTTGATGATAAGTTTGATAGATTTGAGGCTAAATTAGATGCTAGATTCGACGACTTGTTTAGAATATGTGACTCGACATCGAACGCGACGGAAACAGAAACGGATGATAATTTAGGAACAGCTGTAGATCAGAACATTCATTCATTCACGGTCTTCGATAAAGTAAACACACCAGAACAGCTGGCAGACAAGGTCACGGGAGCGATAAGTGTTACAACCCTCGACGACCAGACCATAACGGTAAACTATGATACTACGCAACCTAAAAATATTGACCATTCACCGAACGCGACTAAAGATAAATACACCGTAAAAAAGCGACGAATAATTACAAAAGTAAGATCACCGAACGCGACAAATAAGAAAATAATAAACGAAAAAACTAAGATAAAACTAAAAACACCGAACGCGACGAAAAATGAGATAAGAGATTTAACATGTCAAAGGACCAGAGTAAAAGTAAGAAAATCGCCGAATATATGTCTACGGACCAGAATAAAACTAAGAAACTCGCCGAAAATGATAAAAGATTGTATATGTCTACGGACCAAAATAAAAGTAAGAAAATCGCCGAAAATGATTAAAGATTGCATATGTCTACGGACTCGAATAAAAGTTAGAAAAGCGCCGAATAAGTTAAAACATTGTATACGTCTACGGACACATGTGAAAGTACCAAACGCGACAGGAAATAAGAATAAGATATTCAACGATAAAGTACCAAATGCGACAAGAAATAAGAACAAAACATCGAAACTTAAGAAAGTTAAACATGCGAAAAACATCAAACGTGAAAGAATAACTAAATGTGACACTAAACCCAGAACGATAAAACATCATCATCGTATAACGACAAAGTTAATTAGACTCTTGATCAGCCTCATTACTTTGATTAAATATGACAATAAACACCGAATTAAGATAAAAATACCGAAAGCGACAAAAATGGGAAGTGAGATGGAAAGTGGAAGTTGCAGGTTCAATTCCTGTTGCTCGATTAAAAAACTTGCTCGTAAACAGATTAATTTAACTATCGATACCATTTTCCAAGCATTGACATTTCGCGGCAGTACGACAATTTAAATTCAAGCCGGATTCTACCGTTAGTGCTAGTTTGCGTGGATGTGCCTTTAAGAAATTATCGGACGAGCGAATTAGTACGCCTAGTTGACAACTTTGCATTTCTTGGACACGACTTCGGAATTTTATTTAGGTTTTGATTTTAGCATATTTTATAGTACATTTATAAACTACGATTAAGACATTTTCTACGATAACATTGAATTTGAAAAGAGTAAACTTAGCAACGATAACTAAACAACGATACGACAGAAACGATACGATACGATATTTAACAACGATTAAAACATAACGTCGATTGAACATTTTTCATTTTACGAACATAACGTCGAGTAAACATTTTTCATTTTCAATATTTAACAACGATCAATGAGATGAGATACCCGTTCAGTTCTTCGTGGATGTGCCACTTGTGGACGAGAGGAATTGTGCGAGGTTAGGCTTATCAACCTTAGTTTAGTTATTATTATGTGACAGGTTCAATAGATATGGGACGACATGTATTCATGGCTTTTGATGTAACTTTTTTGATCAACTGTCCATTTTAAAGAAGACGTTAATTTGTACCTCATTACTGCGAAGCTTGGGGAAGGTATGTATCCACATGGGTCTTACCTAGGGGGGTATCATCGTTAAAGCTAAGGAAGCTAATGGAGAAGGGGGGTAGTGTTTTATCCTTCATTGGATACACTACGGAAGGAGACGTAGTTCCATGGGGACCGTCTCATGTTTTTGATTTTACAACGTTCACGAACCTTAAAGCACTAATGAGGCATTTTGGAGGTCAAGCCTTTCTAGCCGGGGTACTTGACCGGGTTTCGGACTTTTCAATTTAAAAAAGCTTGGACCACTTGGATATGGCAAGCGACCAAAATTCTAGACTGTATGTGAAAATTTAGTCAAATTACGTCTTCGCCTAATAAACTTAACGGGGTTTTGGGGGGTTAAAGTTATGGAAAGTAAACGGATATCACACTTTATGACGACACAGCTATGATTATGGACTACGAAATAGGATTTACGCAGAAGTTTGCAAACAGGGATACATATACACAAGGGGGATACACATATGAGATTGCTCACATCCCTTCCTAAAATCCCTATACCTTATCATACCTATAGACTCGCATATATATTTTATATTTTGTATTTGTATAAGTTTGTATTCATATGTTTTGTAGCTTGTTTATGTTGATAAGAAGTAATATCAATGTACAACATGTACGCACCCTCAGTGCACATACTACTATTTCAAAATCATTTAAAAATATTATTCAACATTTTAACCAATTTTGAAGGGGGGTATTGTAGCGCACCCACCCTGTTCATTATTCATTTTTTCGTAATCAACATTATTATCATATGTTTTTCTTTTTATTTCATTATTTCATATACTTTTATACTTGTGTGTACCACGAACATTGCCCAACATAACCAAGTGAAACCGATATCCCACACGTGCACCTTCGATACAATAACGCACTGTTTTCAAAAGTGAATACGTAGGCGATCTAGCGGATGTGTGGCAACTGAACAACAAAGGGTGGCCTTGGAGGACTCGGGCCATGTGCAACTTCACGTGCAAGCTGATGTCGAAATGCGTGGTGCGTGCGCATATCCAGTAACTTTCCACTCTACGCGTCTTCTGCACGCGCGTGTACCAACAAAGGAAGGCAAGACCACTTGAACACACTTCCTCGACCGCATCAGACGTACTTGTCTTCGGTTCCTCAGGGAACAAAGGGGGTGGCTAGGTCGGCCATCGGCGAGACCTAAGCCTCCCTTTCCGCTTCATACAGTTTCATACAAACAACAACTTCACCTGATTCACCTGATTCACCGAGTCTTCGAACCAACTACTAGACAATGGGGGACGCTTCATTGTTCCGGGACTTCTAGTCGCCAACCATCAACCGTCAATCATCAACCGTCAATCATCAACCGTCAATCATCAACCGTCAATCATCAACCGTCAACGTCAACAATGTCAAAACCGTAACGTATTACCTGCGTGTGCACATAAATTCGTTTCAATACTTTTAAAGGCTTTTTTTTAAAAGAGCTCTCAGAACATTAACGTAATTTAACATTTCAACAATAATTTTCCTTTGTTCATCATGTCTATGTTTTGGTACAATATACAAGTGCATTTAACCTGATATCATGTGTTACATTTAACCTTAGTCCTGAAGGTCATTCACTCTCATTCATCACCCTCCTTTTCAACAATTTAGATTTTTATTTCACCCTTTTTGGTTACATTCATTAATAAATTCATTCTGCTGACTTGAGCTAGTCAATTTACTCCAAGTATGGGTTGGCGCCCTGAGCCCACTTGTCTGTAATGCTACAATTGGCGCCCAACGTGGGGCTTTGTTACAACCTTTTAGGTATTTTTCTTAGTACACCCCTAGAGACAAGTCCAGTCAAGCAATTATCTCCATTCAAACTCGAGCAAAGGACGAGAAAGTCAGATGACTGAAGTGAATACACTCATCACATTCTTCAAGGCGATAAGTCCGATCGTTCTAGGAAGACAAGAAATCCCGGGGTAGCTTATCTAACAACGTATCTATGGGTGTCCAAAACGGGGGGGAAATGGTGTGGCAATGGGGTTAACTCCCGCGGAACTCTACTGTACCGCCTTATGCTGCCCAAAATACTTTAGTCGGGTAGGAGAAGTTCACCAAGCGACGCGATGACGGAGTTTTCGGCTGTCTTCGTATATCTTCGGCGAAGTAGCCGACCAATCAGGCTCCGTCATCACGTCGCTTGACGAACTTCAACTACCCGACCAAAGTATGTTGGGCAGCATAAGGCAGTAGACCAACTGCCGATGGCGTGGGGCCTCTACCCTATATTACATTCTCAACAATTCAATGGTTGACAAGATAGGGACCCGTAATATCCCACCTATGCGGATGTAGTAGGTATAATGGTTTCAAACACATACAGCGGTGCAATTGGTGGCTGTGTCGATGTAGTTTACTGATTCCAAAATGGCCGCTCTTACTCTCTCGCACTGTTAACAGTCAACCAGTGGTCCCCACGGAGAGAGGTACTCGGCAACCCACGATCCAGCCAACACATAAACGGATATGTCTAGCCTTCTTAATTGTTACTTCTATCTACTTACCCTCACCACGCTAACGTTGTGAATATATTTCGAAAACTTCCAGGGATGAGAAAACGTTAGCTTTTACGAACGAAAGTTTCTCCAATTCTAGTTGTGAGTAAATATCTGTTCAGCGAACGCTAGACGGTTCTAAGTTCGTTGTTTTTGTAAGGTTGAAATCAGGGAGGTCTAGGTTCAAGAGCAAGTAGAATATTTACATAACTTCCGGGTCAAATAGCGGGTGATTCATTTGCATGCATTTAGAGGGTATAGAAGATCTCTACAAACACCGAGTCTCTAATTGAATTTGATCAAGATCTGAACCCTTCCTTCAAGTGATTGAATTATTGTTCAGTTTACTCGTCAAATGATGGCTAATGGCTTTGCGTGATGCATAGGTCACACTCAAGCCTCAACTCAGCCTCTCCTCAGCCTCTCCTCAGCCTCTCCTCAGCCTCACCTAGCCACCAATCACAGAGCCGTCCACATGGCAATGCTGCTCCGTGATTGGTGGTTGGGCGAGGCTGAGTTGAGGGAGGCTTGAGTCTGGACTATGCATACGGACTTTAGACCGTATGTATGTATGTAAATTCTTTATTAGCACTATTGCTATACATTTCACATATAAAAATTATATAATACAATTTTACTCTTAAATTCTCACAAAGCAATGCTATGCTATGCGTGCTATGCTATGATCCGACAATATTGCGGGCAAGGGGAGATATCGTTAGATCATGGTGGTATGTCGTACGCTCTGACTCATATGTTGGGTAAAGATGTCTTCTGTACGCCGCGACTGTCGAGACCCAGCGCGGCTAGGCTGTCGCGCGACAACATATTTCTATGGGTTTAAATGGTGGGTGACACACTAGCCGCAGAAAAAGTGCGACTGGCCCGTCTCCAAACATGACTTATTCACCAAAAGTGCATGGCAATGCGTGTGGTTTGGGTGCGTAGTCGATTTGTGCTTGCTTTCCGTACCAAAAATGGCAAAATCTCAAAACTTTGACTTCGAAATGTTTATTATTGAAGTCGAAAATCGTCCTTCCTTTCATCGCGCGTTTGTAAAATAGGATGTACCCACAATTTCCTCTTCCTTCTACTTCTCCGCTTCCTTATCAAATACCAAAATGCTGCTTCTTGATCCGGGTTCATTTTCTAACTGAGATAAAGAAACAGACTGGCATAGCTGGCCGCTAACGTAGTCGCAGAGCAAGTCGCAGAAAAAAGTCGCGTTGTTTTTAGCCGCGTAGTGTGCGGTTGCCCTTAACGCCACGTCGGGTCAGTTCGACCAAATACCTTAGTAAAGGTATTTGGTTCGACCTTCTACCACCCTTGAGCGCACCACGTGACAAGAGATCTAGAAGGCCGTGATAACTTTGATAGATAATGACAAGAATGCTCAACAATAACAACAAGTTTTCATTTTTCACTGTTGTGCCTTGTTGTCATTGCAGATCTAGATCGTGATTTATTCTAACGGCCCTAGATCAAATTTGAAAAAGGTATATTGACCATGACTGATTTTATCGATCGCGATCGATTCATAACTCAGTTTTTCATTTTCATTTTGATTTGATCTTTTATTTATTTCTGTTTCATTTCGATTTTTCCTTTCCACTGTTTCTGTATTCTTTTTGATATCTTTTATTTTTGGTTTTAAATAAATACAGTCGTGTTTATTTATAATTTTTGTTAGGTTATTCATTTCATTTTAGTTCATTCCTGTGCACACATATTTTTCGTTTTTTCTTGGAGACATGACCTTAACTTTTCCTTGTTTTCACACTAATGGAAAGTTTTTTTAAAATTATATTTACTATCTGCACGGTTCGTTTTGATATGCTGTATATTCTTTCTTTGTTTACACGATATTTCGTTTTGGTTTTCAGCATATTTCCTGGTATATTATATACAGTTGTATTTGTAGTTTCCTTTTGTTTATCAGTTTATAAACAATCAGAATAGACATTCTTTAGATAAATGTATTTATGAACGTTATGTTACAGTACTGTGTATCTATTCGTCCTCATGACATACACGGAAACCGCAACTCCACACGCTGTCTTACCCTCTATTGACAATTCTGATATTCCGTAGGAGGTAAAATGAATTATGTTCGATGTGTTTACTCACCCGTTTGCTTTAGAGTTTCCCTGTTAATAAAAATTAATGTGTATTTAATGTCTATGGTCGCAGGAGATATGATTGATTTCAATAGAAAGGCATTGGACCATTTATCACGGTCTCAGTTTCTATGATGGCTTCGCGTATGTCCACAATAGTTCTGTGTTGATATATTCCTGCAACTTTCTATCGTATCCGGCTGGGGTATCGAGCGGGTGACCTTTTGAATAAGAAGAACACGGACGAACTAATAACTACAACAACAACGAGCCATACAAATTATAGTTAGTGATAGTTGGTTATTTTCAATGAGTTTTTGGTCAGCAAATATGACATGTTTATGATAATGTGAAAGGAGTGTTGTATAAATGCTTATTTGTTTATTTAGTACTAGTGTGTTTCAACAGTGTACTGTGGAGAAGTGTATAAGACTTTAGTTAACATTGTCAAGTTATTACTCCTAGGTTCGCAGCTCCAAAGTTTGCTGAGTTTTATTGATTTAAATAAGTTTTTAATTTTCTTGGTGTAAGTTCATTCACTTAATTTGTCATATTTTGAAGTCATGAAGAAACTATTAGTTTCGCTGCCCTGGATCTAAGACTAGAAATATAATTAGTAATATAATAATTGTCTATATTTTTACAAAATCTATCTTGGATGAACTGAATGAAAAATGAAAAACTTCTTCAAAAAGAGAAAACGTAGAAACAATATAGAAACTTTAAAATATTTAACGGATGTACCGTCTAGGTAAATACGTATGTAGAAATGAAAAGAGATGAAGAAATGAATAACTCTATAACTATCGTCCTTTCGGATGGGATGTAAAGCCGATGGTCCCTTTGGTACTTTTCGATAGGAGTAGGCTACGTGCCGGTACCAGGCTTCCCCTCCTTCCTTCCTCATTATCATTCATCAATCATCACTCACCAGGCTAGAAGAGGGCATTGTGCCCTACACTGGCCTTAATTACAATA
This sequence comes from Isoperla grammatica, assembly GCA_945910005.1. Classification (NCBI taxonomy): domain Eukaryota; kingdom Metazoa; phylum Arthropoda; class Insecta; order Plecoptera; family Perlodidae; genus Isoperla; species Isoperla grammatica. The sequence goes on from OX246741.1 coordinate 52,323,757, forward strand.
AAGTAAATTACAATTAAGTAGCTAACCAATAATAATAATAATAATAATGATGATTTGTTTAATACGTAACCCACCAGTAAGATTGTATTCTACTCAGCTCAGTTCTGGTCGACGCCGCAATCAACTCGACCTCCAGACGGCTGTGCAATCCAACGCCCGGTTTACTGTTGGTTTGTCTGATAGATGGGAGGCTAAGCAAACAGGCGAGCTGTTCTCTCTCTCTCAGGCTGTTGCAACCAACTATTATCCCACCAGATTAGAAACCTTCACACTGACCAAGACAGAATAACAGACGGGTTCTCGTTCCAGCTGGAGTTGATGATTTGAGAGCACATCATTATATATTTGTTGGTTATAGAGAGGAACAAAACAGAAGCCATGTTGAAAGTGACATGACTGATAAATATAAAGTTAACAAAGTATTGTATATAATTGAATACACCTCTAGTTAAATAAATAATTCTAACGGTGACGACCATATACATTGTTCTGGAGACATTTATTAAAAATATTAATCGAGTGATAATTCTAGGTAAAAAGTTGCAATACACACTCATGCGGTAGAAATGCGAACTATTGAATGGAGTTGTGATGCCAGCCAGCACCCTCTGTGTATGATTTTAATATCGAATAACAAGTGCAGTCCTTTCCGATACAGTAAGTTGTTGGGTAAAGGGGTGTTGTCCCCATCAATATATAAAACTAGACTGCCAGATTCAGTGCAATCATCATATGAACCGCCAAATAATTATCCTTGACACTATTCTCTCTTCCAGCCAGCGGTATCCATTTTCCCTTACCTGCCGCCATATTTCTACCATCATCATTGCCATTCATGTTTTACCCTTCACCTTAAAAAAAGTATTGTTATCATGATTGGTTTTTAAATAATGTTTATAATAATTATGAACGATGACGATAATATTGATCACATTCTTGAACAATTTAAAACACCGCAGTTATTAGTTGGAGTACCTGTGGATGTTCACGATATAAGCCCCGTCAATGAGACAATAACAGATTGGTATTGACGTGTTTACGCATTTTCAATCCACTCCTCGTTAACACAAGGGCCCTCGAAAGTGACGGCGTCCCCTCCCACCCCCGTCTCATTAGGGCGCCCCCAACAGGATCTGTCAAAACACTCGGGCTATGAACCAACAACAAACAGGCAGCTCCGAGTTGTTTTGATTGCTACTTTATCAAAATCAGTTCTATTGAGGCTCGACATCAAACTCGTCGGTGTATTTGTTAGTAAAGTGGAGCGAACTAATTCCAGCACGGTACTAAGTGATATTTACACGATAAGCATGCGGTGAAAATGCTCATCCAGTTCAACGTGAAACTTGATTCCTACAAGTTAATGACTCTAGTGAATTTTGATATGTAATTGATTCTATTATGTACATACAGAGAATGTTATTATTTAAAAATAAATGAGTTTCACCGAACTTTAATACGGCGATTTTCTGTTAGTCGGAGATCAAAAATGGCGGCCGGTAGAAGTCAGCATGCATTTTGTATGTAATGTTTGTTGAAACCATGGTATCCAATCCGAGACTACTAAATCGGCCGATTAAAAAGTTTGGTGAGTGTACTGTTTATTCACCTGCATTGCGGAACACACGACTTCGATGTGATAAAATGGCTTTAAATGGTTTTAAATTGTCCCAATAGAAGATTAAAATATATCATCCTATACATAACTTAATGTTCTTTTTTTATGAATGGTTTATAATTCCAATAAATATTTCCGTTTTGCCGATGTTCTTTATTAGGTGTGAAAGGTGTCCGGCAACATCACATCACACAACGTAATTAAGAACACCTGAAAAAACGGAAATATTGATTAGTACAAAGGAATATCTGTAAGAGAATTAAATTCCTACAGGATGAAATTTTTTAATTACATTTAGGACAACATAACATATATTAAAGCACGTTGAACAGACCAAGATCGGGAGTTCCTTTAAGTGGACATATAGTCTTAACGAGTAGGTATTACAGTGATGTTTACATGGAGGTTTTAATATGGTATCGACTACAAGTCTCCATGATGGATTGGATTTGCTCATTTCATTTCCGCAAAAATCCGTGTAAATTGAAGCAGTGGTCGTAGACCACATTTAAATAAGGACGTAGAATTGTAATTTTTAGTAAAATAGTATTGTATGCATCAGGGCCAATTAAGTAATGTTCATTTTTAGCAAAAATATAATCTATACACCAATGGTATGTATACACAAGTATACCAAATGAATACCAAAATGTAAAAAAGTATCGAAAACAATTAATTAAAACCATAATTCCGTATGCGAGTTAATTCATAAACACTCAAAAATTAGGCCCCTGGCCAAGCTATCTGGTACATACATAAAAAAAGTTTGTTAACTTCTAATATGGATTGAATTCCATCACTTCTTGGATTACTAATAAGTAAACGGTGACATTGGAGCCGTCCTAACAACGAAGCACTCAATAAATTCAAAGTTGTTCTGAATCGGCCTTGTTGATTCTGGCATTTGTCCGCAGGTGTTCGCACTGTCCAATCACTGATTCATGTGTTTCATATTTGTCATATCGATCTTTGATTGGTTATCGCTCACTCGTCGATGGTGTTCGAAGCCTACAGGGTTGGTTTAGTCGCTTAGAATTAAAGTCCCCCACTGCAAATTAGTCTTGTCACTGAGTGGGTAGACTCTATAAATATGAATTGATTTTGTATTTATTTATTTATTTATTTATTTTAAGGAACACTACACAAGTATAAACACAGCCAATGCCAACGCGTCCGCATTTATCGGTACAAAGTCCAGCAAATGAACAAATTCCACAAAAAGTCAGGGCAGCCTGTATAGTTGATCGTATTACCTGTTTTATGGGTCCCTACGGGGATGTCAAGGTAAGTTGTTGTGGTCTATCGTTATGGGAGCAGTTGCTGTAAAAGAAGCCACCCCAAGGGACACATAAAGTGTTATCTGCTGCCGGGACGAAGGGACATAAGATGGAGCTTATCGAGTCGACCTCTACAAAGAGATGTGGTTTTATGGGGCCGACGTGGAAATATGTGATTTACATATTTTAACGAGTTTGAGTCTCATTGGAAATTTGGTTTTACATATCTTTACATATTTTTACGTTTTCATATCAATTTCAAGAATTTTAATGAAAAATGGGAAACCGATTTACTTCTTCAAATGGTTATATGTATATATATGACTTCAGTCTGGAACGTTGTTAAAATTTTGTTTCAAACTCCCCGGTGTGAAAGTTCAAAGATCTTTGTTTAGTTCAATAACACCATAAGCCAATACTTTCCTTAGCCTCTTCCTTAAATGTATTTCCAGTTGGAACTGATAGTATTGGAAAGTGTCCAATAAGTGTCACATAGTTTACACAACCACGTGATGTGTGGTTGATTGATTATTATACCTCTACATCTCTGTTATTACAAGCAGGGTAATCGAGACGAGAAGGAGTGATGAAAGAAGATGGACTATATTACATAAAAAAATATGCTTTAAGTGGATTTGAACCCACATTCCTATTGGTCAGGAAAGCAATGAGAACTCACCATCGATGTGCAGGTGTATTCTTATGACCTTGTGACGTCATATGAAACAAACAATAAGTCAACGTCGATGTGCAGGTGTATTCTTATGACCTTGACGTCACATGAAAGCAACAAGAACTGACCGTCGATGTGCAGGTGTATTCTTATGACCTTGACGTCACATGAAAGCAACAAGAACTGACCGTCGATGTGCAGGTGTATTCTTATGACCTTGACGTCACATGAAAGCAACAAGAACTGACCGTCGATGTGCAGGTGTATTCTTATGACCTTGACGTAACATGAAAGCAACAAGAACTGACTGTCGATGTGCAGGTGTATTCTTATGACCTTGTGACGTCACATGTATATAAATAATGAGAACTCACCGTCGATGTGCAGGTGTATTCTTATGACCTTGGGCGGGTGAGTGGATATCTGACACTCGTAGGTCCCCTCGTCGTTCTTGGTCGTGTTGATGATCTGAAGGCGCCAGTTGTTCGGGTACTGGAAGTGAACCTTATATCGCGGGTCCCCGCTATAAGTGACGTGGCCGACTGTCAGCAACATGGGCGGGTCTAGACTGGACCCGCGTCGAACCCAGGACACCTGCACGGAACAAACCACCCGCCCTCTACATTACTAACACATTTTAATTTGTAATACTACGTTTATCAAGCGGACTGAACTCGCACTTGACGGTGCGAGCCGAGTTTAGTGCGCACCGAGTTCGACTGATAAACACCTCAGCTCGAGCTTATTTCAGTTCTGTTAAGAAGCTGATCTAGCCCAGTTTAATAGGACAGGGATAGGGTCTAATAGGATGAGTCCGGATGGAAGTATGCTTGCTAAACGGGTTCCGAACTCGGTGCGTACTGAAGTCAGTCCGAACTCCGAACCCAGTCCGCTTGATAAACATAGCAAGCAAACACAAGATTACTTTACACCTGCTTTCGTCCCATCCGGGGCAGTCGTAGCCAACTAGCGAACCGCCCGAGACACACCAGCGCCAATACCGATCGCTGATTGGCTACGAACCAGTCGCCTGTGACGAAAGCATGTGTAAGGTAGTCTTGGGACAACTATTCAAGAGTCTATCAACCAAATTTGTGTATGTTTAATTTTTTAAGAAAATAACTAGCTTTTGATTGTGATAACATTTATACAGAACATTGGATTCATTATACATAGTTATTTCAATTAGTTGCTACAAAGACACAAGGAGTACAAGCAAAATAGTACTGGTAAACTAATAAATAAACAAAGAATATTTGGATTTATTGTCTACTCACTCCACGGTGGAAGATATTACATAAGTTATTGTGCTTCGTTGCTACTACGGCACCAAAGTCTCCCTTTACAATAATACACCAGTACTGACAGACCACACAAAATGTTCACTTTTAAATTGTATCTCAAGAATGGGCTTCGAAATCGAAAATCTGAATCAACAGCGCACTGTGGTTTAGTAAGCCCTACAAATTGATTGCTCTAAGTTGTGTTTATTATCAGTATGTTTTTTAAATACAATTATTTTTATTACTAACTATCGAATTAACATCGAAATTACTACGCTTATGGTTATAATATTTTCTTCAGTCTCTAGGGCTTACCAAAACACAGTGCGATGTTGATTTAGATTTTCAATTATTTGTTGCAATCTGAGATATAATTAAATAATAACAATTTGCTGCGGTTTTTGACGTAGAGACTACCCTTCGCTCAGCCCGAACCGTGAATGGAACTCTTACCTGGCGCAATGGCAACAGTAATAAACCTAATAGACTAGACCAATGAGTCACACACATAGTAAACCACGTGACGTGAGTGCAGGAAAAGTGCAGACAGAGTCACCTACACAAGAAACCGACAGCAACGAAACACGTCTACTGGGAAATAAGGTCACGGTGACGGAAGGATAAAGCTCACAGGCAAACAATAAACTACACCAAGCGTCAAAAGAAGATGGAACGGAAAGCGCAGACGCAGAAATAAAACTCTAACACATGAATACAATAAAAGCGGAGTGAATGAAGAAAAAAGCGCAATGAGCAATGACACAGGCTCGTCTAACTCCCAATCGACGAGCCTCCGCTTGGCGGAGATTAAGTAGACCTTGGTATTTATACACTTTCTTGTTTCAAGGTAGATTGAAAAAAACAAAGTATATTCATAGTTCCCACGTGACGTCACAGCGGCCATGATTGCGACAAAATTGATGATGACAAATCCTAGATCATTGGCAAATACTATTGAAATTTAATAAATAAGCCTTATTAAGAACTATAAAAGTAAGCATAAGTAATAAACAAATAAAATATTAGCACACATACCAATTTACCTCAAAAAAATACTGAATTTTTAAGAACTAAGAATTGATGTGTTCTACCACAACAGCCTTCAATTGTTTCTCCATGGCAACGTCAAAGTTTGGTCACAAATGTGGCCGCCACGCGCAAAGATGTTACGTACGTGCAACCTATCAATACTACTGGGTTGTTCCGCGATGTCGGTGAAGAGTTACAATTATTCGACATTTCGCCACTCATGTCGGTGGCTTCATCAAGACTCATCCATGGTGAATGATATGATCTGCTTTTATTTTAACGTCAGTCTAGCCTATAGAAGTTTATATCATCCATCTTTGATTATACTCTTGAAGCAGCCACTAATACGTTGACATAACGTAGACCCAAGAATGCTCATCTACGAGACTACGGGTCCTGAAAGCCTCCAACAACATATTATGGGTTTCACTGCGAGCTGCGAGCGCGAAAAATGGCACGGTTTCCAATTTGCCGACTGTTTGTGAACCCCCTAAAGTATTCTTTATGTTCACTTATAGATTTACAAGTCCTTGTGCCATTATCTTGTCATTCAATCTTTCTCCGCTCAATTGTTGCAAAAACGACCTTTCCTAACATAAAGGGATGACTGGCATGGGGTTGCTAATTGTATTCTTGGTATCCACTCGGACTACAATAACAAAAAAGCAAATAGTTTTTGGAAACCGAAATTCTAACAGTTCCGTCTGAGACAACAATTGAGCAACCTTCCCAGTTCCAATCAACAGCACTAATCGGACATGACAGTTCCTCCCCGCATTCTTGTCTTACCGTCAACAATTCCAAAACTGCTAGTGACGCAAGAGGGTGTACAGCCTGGGCTAGTGAGAGAAACGAGTTTCTCAGCCTGAGGTGATTGCAGCTCGCAGTGAAACCCATAATAGATTACAAACTGTTATAACAATTCGTATGTCTATAGGCCTTATTATAAATATATTAATCACCTCCATTATATGTTTTTTCTATACATGTTTATTCTATGTAATCTTTTACCAGTGTTATTTGATTCATCTTTGTTGTCTCTCCTCACCATATACTCCTATCTATTGTCACAACAGTCAAGTTACAAGTCTTGAAGATCAATTCAAACTGGTCGATATGGTAGGTCCAATACCTCCAAGACCAACCAAATAATAGAAGAAGAAGGAAGTACAACCTGTGATCAAGTTGAACCCTACATACCGTCTTGTCTTGTAGCAGACTGATGCGGCAGTTGAGCGAGGCGAGCGTGGCCACGTGGACTGTGACGTTGCTGGAGTTGGACACGTGAGTCTCCTCGAAGTGCGGCCCCCACCTGTGATCGTGGTGGTGATGTTTGGCCAGCGAGGCGTGGGCGTCGAAGATGTATCCGAGCATTGGAGGCTCCGTGCGTCCGTGTGCTTTACTGCGGGGCCTTCCACCCTTGTCCTCGACGGGGCGGGGACGCTCCGTGGGGCGCTCGGGCCGCGCGGAGGACGTGACCTCTGCGGGCACAGGGGGTAACATGTGTTATGTGAACACACTGGGGGGGGGCGGGGACGCTCCGTGGGGCGCTCGGGCCGCGCGGAGGACGCGACCTCTGCGGGCACAGAGGGTAACATGTGTTATGTGAACACACTGGGGGGGGGCGGGGACGCTCCGTGGGGCGCTCGGGCCGCGCGGAGGACGCGACCTCTGCGGGCACAGGGGGTAACATGTGTTATGTGAACACACTGGGGGGGGGGCGGGGACGCTCCGTGGGGCGCTCGGGCCGCGCGGAGGACGCGACCTCTGCGGGCACAGAGGGTAACATGTGTTATGTGAACACACTGGGGGGGGGCGGGGACGCTCCGTGGGGCGCTCGGGCCGCGCGGAGGACGCGACCTCTGCGGGCACAGAGGGTAACATGTGTTATGTGAACACACTGGGGGGGGGCGGGGGCGGGGACGCTCCGTGGGGCGCTCGGGCCGCGCGGAGGACGCGACCTCTGCGGGCACAGAGGGTAACATGTGTTATGTGAACACACTGGGGGGGGGGGCGGGGACGCTCCGTGGGGCGCTCGGGCCGCGCGGAGGACGCGACCTCTGCGGGCACAGAGGGTAACATGTGTTATGTGAACACACTGGGGCGGGGCGGGGACGCTCCGTGGGGCGCTCGGGCCGCGCGGAGGACGCGACCTCTGCGGGCACAGAGGGTAACATGTGTTATGTGAACACACTGGGGGGGGGCGGGGGCGGGGACGCTCCGTGGGGCGCTCGGGCCGCGCGGAGGACGCGACCTCTGCGGGCACAGAGGGTAACATGTGTTATGTGAACACACTGGGGCGGGGCGGGGGCGGGGACGCTCCGTGGGGCGCTCGGGCCGCGCGGAGGACGCGACCTCTGCGGGCACAGAGGGTAACATGTGTTATGTGAACACACTGGGGCGGGGCGGGGACGCTCCGTGGGGCGCTCGGGCCGCGCGGAGGACGCGACCTCTGCGGGCACAGAGGGTAACATGTGTTATGTGAACACACTGGGGCGGGGCGGGGACGCTCCGTGGGGCGCTCGGGCCGCGCGGAGGACGCGACCTCTGCGGGCACACGGGGCAGTGGTTAAAGTGGGGCGGTATGAGCCGGTATGCATACCGATACTAAACATACCAACGGTATGCCATACCAGTACTAATTTTTATCGGTTGTTGGCATATTAACTAATTTTGTTGAACGTTTTGTTGTATTTTGTATTTATATTTGCTCATCCAATGTTTTTCTAAAGTAAATGTTGCAAATTTTGTTTTTTCCCCACAAAATAATGTTATTAGCAAGAGTTCTCAACCCCAAGACCCCTCTCCGTAGCCATTTAAACGTGTTCATGACAAAATACCTAAACTAAATACTTACTAATACTTACTACTGCGGGGCAAAACTGAGGGGCCACGCTTCCTAGCCCCCCCCCACCCCCCTCCCATTTTGTCTACTGTACACAGCAGTAGTGCATACCGTTACTTTTCTGAGTCCACTTTAACCACTGCACAGGGGGTAACATGTGTTATCTTGTTAATTGAGGTATAAAGTCGCTCCACAGCAACTTTGGGGCTGGGGACGTCACAGATGAGTGAGGCTTGGCCAACCAAATGTGAGTATTGGTGAAAGCCGCCCGCTGATTGGCTCCGACACGCCCATCTGTGACGTTTCTAGCACCATACTTGCTGTGGCGCGAATAATGTCATGGACAACAACATCAAGGCAGTTCAGTATTTCCATAGCCAAAGTTCCACAGCATATTAATCCAAATAGTAGCGAAACTTACGCTATTTTCTTGCTGCAGACACACATGCGCTCGCAGGTCCTTGCCTATTGCCTGTGGGTGTGGAAGAAGAGTCGATCAAGTAGTACTACTACAACTTGAGGTAAAGGACGTATGTCAACCCAATTACCGCAATGCTACGCTAGTGTCGCCGTGAGCAAATTGTTCAGTAGAGCCGCTGTACAAGTTTCGGTATACTGTGATAACACATCTACTTGGTCGCCGCTCAACTATCCGCTAGGCGGCAATCAAGTAGACATTGATGTGATAGTACTTCTAATTACTCTAGAGAGGGCAGTCGAATTATTGTTTCCAAATAAATTGCATATTCCATAACCATCATATATCCATTCTTGCAACATATTTGTTTTAGTTTTTAAAAAAATGTTTCATGAGCTATTCATTATAATACTATCAAAATATGTACCACATTTCCCGAGACTGAAACTCTGAGCCACGCGTTTAAACTCAAAGTGGCTGACCTCTGGTGAGAGAATCTGGCACTAACGCAGTGCGTATAGCTCACCGCCTCAGCTGTGTTGCAGCGTATGAGCAAATTGTTTTCGTTATGATTTCGTTGTGTTGTTCATTGTTCTGGTTGGGTTTTCAATGCAGAAGGTCCAAAGTTCGATTCTTGGCTCGGGATTGGATTTTTTTAACTTTGGAAAATTTCTTTAATCTATCTATAAAGTGGTGTAGATGGAAATGGTGACTTGCGCAGCTGTCATAGCAACAACCCACAATATAAGATAATGGTGTTGATGTCCCCCACTGAAAATCAGTTCTTGTAAATGAGTGGGTAGAAAAGAAGTACAGATTGTATTTTGGCTTACGATGGGGAGGTTGAAGGGGGGGGGGGGGGGGGGGGTGAGAGCTTACCGAAATGTCAGCTGCTGTTATTATTTGAGATTGTTTGTTGGAAGACATTAAAAATGAATTAAAAATAGAAAATTGACTGTTGAAATAGGCTTACATAGTATATTATACAAGTCATAACATTCAACAAATTATCCTCTAGCATTTGGAGGAGGGGGGGGGGGGGGGAGAGCTTCAGCTGGATATATATATAGTTAAAAATAATATAGTATTATTATCATTTCGTGTCCACCCTTATTGTTACAATTTCAATAAAGTTCCTTAGGACACTATTTTGTTTGCACGTTTAAGTTTCTATTCAAAGTAAACTCATTAAATACCTGCCCGCCCTGTTTCAAGGGAATTTTTTTTATTTTGAAAGGGGTACAACCAACGGTCAAAGGGTCAACTATTAACAAGTGTCTAAATGTGCAATACAAAATACAAATAATTGCCTATGTTAAATGGACATCACAAGTCTGATGTTCGCCTATTTACTACATTTAGCAGAGTACCCATACTATTAACATCCTTAAACCCTGTCCCTTTTCCTTCAACTGTCCCACTTAAAATCTCCCCTTTGGGCCTGCCTTCTCTTGCTAACTCCCCTTATGATGACCTCCGCGATCTATCTCATTCGGAAGACGTCATACGACTTCAGCTGTCGAGTACGTCGTTAAGCAACAAATAATCAATTAACCCTCACAACATAATATGAATCAAATTTTGTCTATGGGAGCCCGCTCCCTATCTCCCCACTACATGGAATATGGGATGACCACTGCGAAGTTGTCAATTGCCTGATAATTATCACAACTCCCTCACCGCCAACATGTATTCCTTACTAACAGTTGCTGATTGAATTCAGCGACCCAGCGAATCTCAATCAGTTCTTCGAATTGCAAGCCAATATTCCATTAGATTGTTGGCTTGTAAAACCTGAGTTCCATTGACAAATGGATGCTGGATGTGTCTAATATATTTCATAATGTGATACATCTAGATACAACACGGTACACACATTTTATTAGCACCTAAAACGGACGATTTTGTAACCTACGCCCTATGTTTACGTTGAACGTATACGCACTCGAGCGTTCATATTAGAGTCGAATGCAGCGCTCCTGGTGAGACCTTTAACCGCCTATAGCATTAATGTTTGATAAAGATGTTCTAAATAATATGTCAGCCATTGAATGTCCAAGCACTTTACTGGCATCATACATTCATAACGATTCATAAACACGGTGCTGTTTCTTAAATCATCCATTATGTTCTGAATTAGAGATCTTAAACCCAATAGGGCCCATCCATTAAACCATACCATGTTCTTACTAACCTTCCATTATCCACGTTTAAATCCAACACAATTACTTTTTAGATCACTCTTGGAAACTATAAACATTTTTAAGATGAGTAGAAATACGGTTGTTAAAATGCTCTTAATATCTGTGTCAAACTGTATGTGTGTCAGGAAATGCCATATACGCCATTCTCCACCTGTAACACAATACTGAGATGTTCTATGTTATAATGATATCACAGTATTTTTGTTGAGAGATTTCTCATACCCATAACAATAGAGGTAGCAATGAAAATAGTTTATGGACGGTTTTAATGGCAGGGATGAAGGAAACGGGGTTTTAACGGCAGGGCTGAAGGAAACCAAGCTTTATCGCGATTTGATTGGAGGGCGGATGTCGTCGGAATAAGTAGTAAACTTTTTCAACCTGGCTAATCTCTTCAACAGCTGACCTATTTAGTAAAGCGGGTGTTACACGGAGAAGTAAGAAAAGTAAAATGCAGACAGTGAAGAGTAGAGATAGCGTGTAGCTTACGGGAAAAGAACAAAAGTGAGAAGTTCTCTCCAAAGAAGGACAATGTTGAACAAGTGAAAAGTGAAAGTGAAAAGTCCCGTAAGCTACACGCTATCTCTACTCTTCACTTTCTGCTTTTTACTTTTCTTACTTCTCCGTGTAACACCCGCTTGAGACATCTTAGTGGGTCAAACATTATTGCTATAGATAAGTCACTGTATTTGTATGATAGAAAAGTAGTAAGAAGCAAGGTGTCCCCTAGAATTCTGAGAAGAGACGGTCGCTCCACACGGTCTATTTCAACGGTATTCACCGCGGAATTTCCTGATAGCTGCATTGTTATTGTCCACTGTATGGACTGCACCAACCGTGAATGGAATGCGACCCCACCACGTCTGACAACATGCGGGCGATATTATCACTACAATACCTGAGGCAAGAGAACGGGATGCAACTAGATTTAGGTTGGTAGTTGTCACACGCGTCACATCACTATTACATAATCCGTGACGACAACACCTTGCAAGTTAATTAATCGATCATGTTGTAGAGTCTACAACATAGACAACGGTCTACAATGTAGACTGTCGTCATTGGTTGACTTACGTGTCTCGTTGGCCCCGTGTTCTGCGGCCCCTTCTGTCCTCCCCTCCCCAGGCTCCCCCGGCATCGCCCTCCCCTCAGTCTGCGGCCGAGCAGTTGGTGCTGGACCGTCAGCGTCTGAGGACGGCTCCGCACTCACCACCTCGATAGTCGTCCCAGAACTTTCTGATCCTGAAACAGAAACATATTCATTTACAGAACAGGCGTTGATATAACTAGGAAAACACTCTGGTGACGCGTTGATAAGCGAGCGCGACCATTTCAACGAACTTTCTGATCCTGAAACAGAAACGCATTTATTTACAGAACAGGTCTTGATATAACTAGGAAAACGCTCTGTGTGACGCGTTGATAAGCAAGCGCGTCCATATCCACGATTTTTCTGATCCTGATACAGAAATCCATTCATTTACAGAACAGCCGTTAATACAACTAGGAATACGCTCTGTGTGACGCGTTGATAAGCAAGCGCGTCCATGTCCGCGAACTTTCTGGCGAAAAGTTCTCATAGCTATCGTCATTATTCAATGTAAGAGATAAAGATAAAAGTGTGAAAACAACAATTAAGAAAAATTCAAGAATGCGCATTGCAAACATCTTTCTAATTTCCATAGCTATTATACTTCCCGACATTTTTTAATGCTTTGCAATGTACGTTTGTAAAATTTTCCGTTGCCATTTCGTATAGTGTTTTCAACACGGTCCGTCACCGTAACTAACAGTTACTGACAGGAATAGAAATGTAATTTCTGTTTGTGTTACTTTGCCAATACGTATCAGATCGCCATAAAAATTAACATATTCGTGACCGGAAAAATCTTTTTAAAAATGTGCGCTCCTCACATTTTGCCGCCGTTTTGCTTCAGAAAAATCTCGCTTAATAATATAAACTACATAGCAATATAAAAACTTCGGTAATACAGCTCACTCACCTATAGGGGTCCCCTCTAGGTATTCCGTGACATTACACTATACACTGCTTTAGACAGTGTACTTTTCTGTGTTTTTCTGCCAAACTAAGAGCGGAAGAGCGAGACCGATGGAATCAATTTCCAAAAATAAAAATACCCGAGCCCGAACAGGGAATTGAACTCTGAACCGTCTACAGGGGAAGCGGAAATAAACCCACAAAACCTACGAGCCACACAAAACATCATATGTACATAAGCATGAGGATAACCTGGCAACGCCGTAAGAAGCAAGGTTTCCCATAAAATTCTGAGAAGAGACGGTCGCTCCACACGGTCTATTTCAACGGTATTCACCGCGGTATTTCCCGATACCTGTATTGTTATTGTCCACTGTATTGACTGCACCAACCACGGTTGGTGCATGAATGCATGGTGATGGAATGCGACCCTACCACGTCTGACAACAGGCGTGCGATATCATCACTACAATACTTCTAGGCAAGAGAACGGGATGCATCTAGATTTAGGTTGGTAGTTGTTACACGCGTCACTACCCTAGTACATAATCCGTGACGACAACACCTTGCAAGTTAATTTGACGAAACTATAGTACTAATATGCGTCGGTAACTTCATGAAAATGTAGTAACAATTCACACCTTCTCCGTCTGTTTTCACCTCCTTTCCTAGTGTTACTTATTTCGAATCAATAGGTGTGAACTATTGAAGTTGGTTTTCTAAAGATCAATAATAGAGCAAATGAAATGTGTCTACTTCTTGTCTGGGCACGGGTGAGCTAGAATCCATCATGAGAAGTCCTGTAAGGATATTTGCGTTCATGGTTTCCATTAGCTTTCAGGACAACATAGGTATAAGCTCGTACCGTTCGGTCTGTGAGTAATGCCAGACTTTTCACTAAACTCGTGAAATATTGCCTTAGAATATGTTGAATGAATCACTGAACATAAACCATGATGTGTCAGCAAAAGGTAGGGAGGGATAACTACAAAAATATCAAATTGTAACATGTTAAATAAATAAATTTGTATTGATAGTCTATCTACTGACTCAGTTACAAGAACTGGTTTTAGGTGGGGGGCATTATTTCGTTACTATTAACCCTAGGCCGCACAGGCGGAGGGTTACTTAGAGGGTAGTGGGTAGATGGTGGAGGGTGGTGGGTGGAGGGTAGATATGTCGTGGCCGCACTGCAGGATGGAACAACCTAGGTAGAATCTAGTATGAAAGTGTAAGTCGTGCTGTCAAAATGTCCCTATCAAAATTATCTAAAATCAAAATTATCTAGACTTCTTCTGTGTGATAGTCCCCTACCTCCGTTATGGGAATTTAGGGAATGACAGGGGTACGTGGGTGCACGAGTACAACTCCGACAGAGATAATGATGGTGAATTTCTACGAGTTTATAAGAAGATGAGGAAGTATCCAGATAAATCTTTTAACTATGCACATATGAACGTATGAGTGCAACTTCCTTGGACACTTCAGCCCACAAAGATTTGAGAATTTTTGAGTTTTTTCTCAGTTGGTCTGCTGGGTTCCATATTGCTTTTTGCTTGTAAACTGCCGCGATGAGCTGCTCCTCCATAGTTGAGAGCCTGGTGGGTAGATGAAATTAACCAACACGACTGTTTACCTCGCTACACGCCAGGCTACCCGCTAGGCTGGTAGGCTAGGTTGGATGGTTCAGTGCGGCCGGCACCATAAGGAATATATGTGTCGGATACTTACCTCGAGGGTCGCTTGGTGGGTATCCACCCACTACCCTCTAAGTAACCCTCCGCCTGTGCGGCCTCGGCTTTACGGCTCTACTGTTCTGTCTCCGTTTACGTGACATGACTTCTAAGGACATGACCTCTAAGGACATGACCTCTAAGGACATGACCTCTAGGGACATGACCTCTAAGGACATGACCTCTAAGAACATGGCCTCTAAGGACATGACCTCTAAGGACATGACCTCTAAGAACATGACCTCTAAGGACATGACCTCTATAAGGACATGACCTCTGAGGACATGACCTCTATAAGGACATGACCTCCAAGGACATGACCTCTAAGGACATGACCTCTAGGGACATGACCTCTAAGGACATGACCTCTAAGAACATGGCCTCTAAGGACATGACCTCTAAGGACATGACCTCTAAGAACATGACCTCTAAGGACATGACCTCTATAAGGACATGACCTCTGAGGACATGACCTCTATAAGGACATGACCTACAAGGACATGACCTCTAAGGACATGACCTCTATAAGGACATGACCTCCAAGGACATGACTTCTAAGGACATGACCTCTAAAGACATGACCTCTAAGGACATGACCTCCAAGGACATGAACCCTAAGGACATGACCTCTAAGGACATGACCTCTAAGGACATGACACCTCCAAGTCTATAAGTAAACATGTATTATACAATATTTTATGTTTAATATTTGTGGAACC
>OX246741.1:52339754-52497254 GCA_945910005.1 Isoperla grammatica
GTTATTTTTCTTTGGATCCCAAAGCACTTCTGATAAAACTCGATACGAAAAATGTCCACACAGCTGTCGTAATTAGGTACTCATTACTCTTAAACTTTTGGTTTTCTGTCCCTATTTATATCGTGCAAGTTAAGTTACAAGATTAGCCTTTGGTCTACGTTAGCTGCTTGAAAAAAACACTCGTGAACTTTCCAGAATTCACTGAAGTGTAAAAGTCCCCATCCGGCTAATAGTAGACTAGGGCTGCATCCACTCGGTGGTATCAAATGTTTTACTTCTTGATTCACATGTTGTAAAATATTATACATTTGTATATATTTATCGAAGTGAAAGTAACGATAAGAATAGTAACACAATGTTTCACAAATATGCAAGTGTTATTCTCAAACGAATTCACTACGACAAGGGCACACAATAGTTAAAGTAAATAACATTTCATGTATTCGTCCTTAAGCACACAAGTTAAATTTTTGAAAAGTAATTCTTTCATAGCTATGTTATGTGTATACACGTTAGTCATTGTAGGACGTGTAAATCAAGTTAAATTTACATGCACATTAAATAAATTAATACCTATCCATAAGTCAAAACAAGCTACAAGGAGAAGTATAGATTTTTATTAAATTAACAATGTGATATTGTTTGGGATGAATTGTAGGAAATTTTAAAATCTAAACGTCAAGTGGCGAGTTATTTCATTAAAACCATTTAATGTAAGTTTTACAAATTTTGAAACCGTTCTAAAAATACAAACCGCTTTGTCCTTATGGCTAGAAGCGTCTTGTTATCTGATACAAAATGAGAGAAAACAACAAAAGAAACGCAAATGCACACAAAGAGAAAGTTCCAATTTATTCAGAAAAATCCAATTGTTTCACCCTTCGTAATAACCTCGTACTGTGCCAATAAAACCGCCTCGCTATCGTTGACTATCATTTCGAGAAGACTATTGACATCAGTGTTAAGACAATCTCGCCGATGACGTCACTCAATATCAACAGTAAAAGCAACGTTGCCATCCAGTGTCTCTCAAAGCCAACACCATCTGCTTTTAAAAGGGAAATTTTGCAACAATTTCCATAACACAAGAGTATTTTCACCGTTTAGTATGTAAACAGGCTTAACACGTAGAATCTCTTCATCTCAAGAAATCCTTTCGTCTTCTGTTCAAGTCCTTCATTTCCGGTCCGCAACTTTCACCTCCTTATCAACGTGATAAACTGAACCCCCTTTGTTTGTTTCGTTATTACAAGACACCCCCTAGAACGCAGCGCGCGACTATAACGCTAAAGTCAAAGACCGGATGGGACCGACTTATAATGACATAGTAAACTATCCCCATCTTTTCCCCCCGGCTTTCATCAAGTTATTTCTTATCCTGTGCGCTGTTGCAACATCACCGGCCATTGTCCTTAATCTTGTTTCTGTCTGGACTCTTTATCCAGGACCTAAACCGGAGTTATGACCGGATGAACGCAGATATAAAGAAGGCACAAGACCTTGGCCAGACTCTAAGCTGGTTAGTATAAGGCAACCAAAGAGCTTATCGTAAACCTTGATGAGGAGTCTTCACTTGCTACTCTCTTTGATTATCTGACAGACGTCTGGCTTGATGGATTGAATAAGAAGCGACACTGCCATCAATTTAATACAATCGTAACTTTTTGGTTTTGTCTCGTTGGTGGAAGTGAACTTATCGGATAAGGTCATACTATATACAGCAGTAATTGTATAAAATTGTTTTAAACTCATTCCATGTAAATTATATATAAATACATTTGAATTTATAGTCTACTCAGTTACAAGAATTGATTTATAGTGTTACACTTTAGAAAATTTATTATGTGATTCGCTGCTCTGACGGCTCAAAAGTCATCATTTACATGTACACCATTATCATTTAGGTTAAATAGATTAAAGGCAAGAATTAAAGTCAATATAGATTCAAGTTAAGAAAAAAAACAGTCCGAACCGGGAATCGAACACTGAACCTTCAGCATTGCAAGCAGGAATAAACCTACTAGACCAACGAGCCACACTGTAAATCCAATTAGTATAATTTACATCTGTTGGTGTTAACATGAAGCCCACAGGGATTGTTTTCTGTGAACCTTTGTAACTCTCGCGAACCCCATTATTATAATTGCAAATGGCCAATGTTTAACTCAGACCAATCATTTCTTTGCACCATATGGAGTCAAATTTATCTTTGCGTAATAGTTTAATTCAGAAGAGTTATATCCAAATTACTAAAGCTGGTGTCACACGGAGAAGTGAGAAAAGTAAAAAGCAGAAAGTATAGAGTAGAGATAGCTTACGGGACGTTTCACTTGTTCAACATTGTCCTACTTTTTGGGAGAACTACTCACTTTTCACTTTTTCCCGTAAGCTACGCGCTATCTCTACTAGTCTACTTACTTTCTGTTTTATACTTTTTTAACTTCTCCGTGTGAAAACCACTTTAGGACCGGACCAGTAACATTTTAGACTCTGATAAGCCGTTAAGCTGATATTCTTTACAAACAAACATGGCGACTGCCATACATTTTTAATTTAATGTTTGTTGAAACCATGGTAACCAAACCAAGCTTACTAAATCGGAGGTTCATGAAGTTGGAGAACTAAGACCTTAAAAATACCACCCATATGTATAGTTCCACTAATCATATTCATATTCTATAATAATAATATCATGTTTCATGGATTAGGCGGAGTGTTTATTGAAGTTTGTAAGCAATTACTAAATGAACCGTGTATTTATCATCCATGATAATAGTCGCTACATCAATGTATTTGTAATTATATGATACATTTTCTCGCACCACTATTATGTGTTTATTGGACTGTGTAACTATATTTCAATAATGTCCTCTATACAGTCACAACATTATATTTTGATTAACTTCATAATTTTTAGAAATACATTTATATATTCATTTATTATATATTTACCCCTAGGTAACCCTGGGGTAAGTTAAACAATGCGCATGAATCTGGCCTCGGACTAGAGCTGCGACGCATGCGCAATAACACTCAACAAAATGTGTTCGCCCACAACGAGGGAAGAGGGAGATGGGCGACAGTTTCAAAGGATAACCGCCAATAGAAACACTCCCATTACTCAGCCTTGACACAAAGAAGCTACGCGATGTCACCTTGCGACTATTGTCTCTGTACCGTCAGGAAACGTGCGCATTCTGGCGTCAATCTAGGGAATTAATAAAGTATTTGGTCTTACCCGGCACCTCCACCAAAAAGGATAAAATTAACATTTTTCTTTTTTACAGTTTATCGTGAAGGTATTTCATACTGTTACAGTTTCTTACTTACTTACTTACTTACTTACTTACTTACTTACTTACTTACTTACTTACTTACTTACTTACTTACTTACTTACTTACTTACTTACTTTTTTGTAATTAAGGCCAGTGTAGGGCACAATGCCCTCTTTAGCCTGATGAGGGATGATTGATGAATGATAATGAGGAAGGGAGGAGGGGAAGCCTGGTACCGGCACGTAGCCTACTCCTGTCGAAAAGTACCAAGGAAAACCATCGGCTTTACGTCCCATCTGAAAGGACGGTGTAACTTTAACCAGTCATATAAGTTCCTCCACTAACCTGGACTGTTGACGAGAAGAACGAAGCGGTTACACAAGTTTTCGAACCCTCCAATCTGCTCTTACCAACGGTAACTAGTGTTTCAGAGGAGAGTGGTCACCAATCCACCTGCTGACCTATCCCGAGGTTGCTTAACTTCGGTGTTCGTATGGGAACCGGCTAAGCGACCGCGGCTAACCCCAAATAAACGATCCAAAATCATATGCTACAAATAACGATTCTTCCCGGTTGCATTAATATTTAAAAAATAAATGTATCTATTTCAATAAACGCGTGTTCCTACATAATACCTCCGTCTGGACACGGGGTGGAATTATTCCACGGTAGCTCTGCCTGTCGTAAGAGGCGACAAACGGCCAATGTCGTATGACGCTAGCTGTTGAGTACGTCGTTGAAACCAAATAATAATAATCTTACATAAGTCGGGTCAGGGGCTGGCTAGCCATCAGCATTCCTGGGCAAAGAGTTTGCTAGGGAATAATTCTATCTTCTTTTTACATCTTCCGACCAGTTCAATCTCCCTCCTCATGAGTCTTCGCTCTCAATTTCTTCTACATCGTGTACTCCCCCCCCCCCCCCCCCCCCAGCCCCGTCACCAAAATATATATAATATGTAACAATATATTTATTGCTTACCCACTCATTTACAAGAACTGATGTTCAATGAGGTACATTATATCGTTTAATATATGTTTCGTTGGCATGACGGCTCAAAAGTCAAGTATTTACATACATTGTATACGCCATTATTTTAAAGATAGATTTAACTTACATTACTAAGTTCAAAAACGCCTTAACCGGGACTTGAACAGGATCCTTTGATTGAAAGCAGGAATAAAGCCACAAGACCAAAGAGAAAGAGGGAGACAAATCATACAGAATCTTCATATTTTAGGTAATTAATTAATTACAGTATATGTTAGTTTGCTGTGAGTGATTTCGTGCTTACGTGTTTTCTGTAAGTAAAACACACACTCTCTCTCTCTCTCTCTCTCTCTCTCTCTCTCTCTCTCTCTCTCTCTCTCTCTCTCTCTCTCTCTCTCTCTCTCTCTCTCTCTCTCTCTCTCTCTCTCTCTCTCTTTCTCTCTCTCTCTCTCTCTCTCTCTCTCTCTCTCTCATCCCACCACCTTTTCAAAGTCAGTTAAACTCAATTAGATTTACCAATGCGACGACTTATGTGCTGCTTCTACTCGGAACAGTTTTATTGCACAAGTCTTATGAAAGAAAACGTGTCTTGATTTAGTTATGACGGCGACCACGCGGCGAATACAGAGCGCAGCGCTAGTGTCGCTACGGTTACACATTTCACTTCACCGCCATTCATCGTAAAACACAGACTTCGTATTCTATTGTACGCGCAGAGTTCTATATCACGAGTTGTATTTCATGAAGCCTCTCGCCTTGTTGATAACTTCATTGAACACGTTAGTTAGTTTATGTACTTCGGTTGGCGATACTGAATCCATACAGTTTATATTTCGTTTCTTTTATAACAGATAACAGATTCAACGTAATGAAAATTGTAAATTCAGGATTTGTTATTTACACACATACAGTAAAATGTTTGATAGTTTATTGTCTTCAAAAAGGACATATACACATGTTAAGCACGTTTGAACATGCCATATACATTGCAGTACTTTTAAATGAAGATACATTTTTTAACTATTTTATTCTGAATGGTTGTTTACTTTAGAAACGAAATAGCTATCCAGTTTTGAAACCTTGCTTGGACATGGCGGCTTATTTCAATTTTATAATCACTAGTCATTGTCTTTATTAGCATCATTACTAACATATGAGATATAAAGACAAACGTGCATCATCATTATCATTAACACCATCATCATCACAAACGAAGTTTCTTGTTATTTTATTTATGTATGCTCTTTTCTTATTTCATTTAATCAGAGACAGAAGGACATATTTCTTTCTTTACAAAATGATCTGACAACTCATAGCATTAAAAAAAAATATTTAAACATTACATGAGAAAGCTTAAAAATTGTGATGGAAGATCTCGAGCCCGTTGTTAAATATTATAGTGACTAAATATTAATGTTTGTGTTGTATTTAGATGCTTATTATTAAGCTTTTTCTTTAAACGCCTCAAAAAAGTATCACTGAATTTTGGAACATTTTCAGATTTCGATTTTTATGCCCACAAAAAAGAAAGCTAATTGGTAAAATTGACCTCTCGTGTTTGTTTGATCTAAGTTAAGAAAATCAAATTAGGTTTCGAAATTAAAATAAGAAGCTTGTTTGAAGCCAGTAAATTTAAAAGGGATTCTTCTTAAATTAATAAACTTGAAAGCCATACTAGGGGAGTAAGGGGGATAGGGGGATGGAGAGAAAGCGAGAGAGAGAGAGAGAGAGAGAGAGAGAGAGAGAGAGAGAGAGAGAGAGAGAGAGAGGGAGAGAGAATCTGCAGTAAAATTAATATACTAGACATTCTATTTATTTAATGGTTTGGGGAATGGTTATTAATGAAATTTTTTTTATTTAACTAATGAGATTTTGATGTCACATCATTCCATAGCTTGTAATTAGTCCCCTCTCAAGGTTTTGTACGACAATAAGCCAAAAAGAAGGAACAAACAAGTTTTTCTTCTCACTGAAAGTATAAACGGTTATGTAGATGATAAACGTTATTATCAACATTTTGGGACATCTTTGGTAAAAAATGGAATTTCCTTCCAAGGCAATTTATGATCATCAACTTTACCTTAATACCCCAAAAACTATAAACCACTTCTGATTTTCCCAATGACACTATAGGGCCTACATGTAAAATAATGTACATCATGTAGTTTCAATTTTACGATACATTATTGAAAATAACTACTCAAATAAATCATCAGCGAAAAAACGGCTGTGTTGTGTCATTTTAAAAGGTGCAATTTTCTTTGGGATTTTCAAGAGAAATTATCTGTTTTAAAATGAAAACAAAATACCATTTTATATAGAGCTGTCTATAGCTTTATTCTAACGATATATAGTCTACTATAGAAAAACCATAAGCGATGACATCTTTCAGCGTTGTAACCGTCTCTCCTGTCAGTGTCAGGTTTTATTTTCAGTGTATGATTAATATCAAAGAGCTACCTGTTTGCAATCAATGAATTTTACACAGTACAGCTAAAAAATAACTATAGGCAAACAATGTAATAACGCTTTTCAGCCACTCACCAAATCCTTTTTGAATAACATTTGTTTAAAAATGTTAATCTTTTATTTCGTGTCGCAATTTTGTCCTGTTTCTGCCGTGTTTTTATATTATTTTTTCATAAAACCTTGTTCATCTTGCAATCTTATCTCTTAGTTTCCCCCTCAAGTCGTAGCATCTCCTTTCATTAACTTTACATGTCTCGTATTCTTGTGCTGTTTTATTTTTACACGCTGTATTCATGATTTAAGACAATCATGTCTTTATTGTTAATTTCAAAAAAAAATTAAGATACTTTAAATGGAAGTTCTTAAGATCCGTAGCTGTTTTAATATTATTATGTTTGCTTGTGTTTATAATATAACTGTACATAATGTGGCATAGTATAACATAAATTAATGAAATAAATGAATATGTATTTATTTAATGTCTACCCCCACAACTACAAGACCTGATGTTTTGTGGGGTGCTACGAAACGAAAACTGTCATGGCCAGGTATGAAGTGTATCTCGTTTTGATTTTGTTTTCTGGTTTAACTCTCAGTTTCGTCACACATTACTAACAATGTATCAATTATATTAATATTGGTTGACAGTCACGCCTTACGTTTGGGGTTGCGTTCTTTTCTGCCAACCCTATTCATTATGTAAAATATTATTATTATTTAATAAATAATAAACACACAAATGCACCTCACATAACCGCTAAACCAGATAACATAGCACACATACACATATTTATAATATCAATGTATAACAAGTTAGTGCACCCGAACAACCTTGCATCGGTTAGTAGTGCTACATCAATATCTGGCACAATCCTCCAATATATTAGCCCCATTGCGTTCTTGGCCCCCGCCCAATCCACCGCAGCAGCTAAAGTAGTTGGATGCCGCGTCATGCGTCATGCGTCATGCGTCATCAGGGCACAGTGCGTTAATACAGCTGATCAGACTTGCAAGGTCTCTGTGGAGTCTGATAGTGTAACTGATGGCGATCAATTATTAGCGAGTAGCTATTGTGTAATACAACGCTTAATTGGCTGTCTAATTGTGTCACACTGCTTGCCACAGCTACACTACAGGGTGATATGCGTAGATCATGAGGCGTGGTTTCCCATAGCTGAATATGCTCATACGATGATAGTCAATAACAACATAATGTTATACTTTCCTAGTTTCTAACATTTTTTGAACTGGTTTAAAAGAGTTAATTAAAATACATATTATTTAATGTTTATTCCGGATCTAAAGGTTCATTAGCAAACAAAATTTAAATCAAATGAAACGCAATAACAACCATTTGATACTAATAGCACAAGACTCAATTGAGGGGGCTGTGACATCACAGGCGGACAAACAATGTGTTGCTAGGCAATTGCATTGTCGTATCTTTAATTGATTGGTGCATATTCAATGTTTGTCCGAAATAAAACACGGCCACATGGCTATTATTGAGGTCTTCGCTTCGCCCCATTTATGTATATGGGGTGGTATAGGAGGGTAATTTGGTACAATACCTGCTTAACTTTTATCTTGTGACAACTCCCAGGAACAATTAGTTATAATAATAATAATTGAATACATATATAATTACATACCGTGTTTTGTTATTTTAAAACGCGAAACAATGTGGATGAAACGAAGCGAGCACATAATTGCGGTGAGATACGACAGAGGTGAGGGTAGCATGACAATATTGGTAAACACACACTACCTATGCAGCAGCGGATTTGTAACAGTGAGAGAATGTAAAACGTTCTATGAAGATCTTTAAAACATAATTTAAGATGATTATGAATTGTTCTTAACTGGATATAATCATGATCTTTGGATGTTAAACAGGATGAACACAATCACAACATGTATAGAACAAACGTTTGTCCAATTGTTAAATCTTACTAAACCACAACTGACTGGGATATTGATTAACATTTTCAATAGTGCAGCGTTCTTAATAATACTAAACAACCTTAATGCTACACAGTAAGTTGTGCTATGTGGGGTACCCCTTCACCTTAACTGTGGTTGAAATAGAGACAAATCTTAGTCACGTGGTCGGTGTCAGAAATGAGATGTCAATATTTGGGTCTCGTATTGATAACTTATCGTACTTACAATTCTAGTCTTGTAAATCTTCCTCCCCAAGTGGGACTCAAATCCAACGTGGTCTGCATTCTAATAATAAGAATGGAAGAGAATGAAGATTATCTCTGCTCTTATTTTATATCGCGTTGTTAAATATTTAATTAAACATATTGCATCGCGCCTCGTATTTATGGAGAGCTGGGACCCAGGTGTCAATACAGACGTGTTTGGTTTACTCGGCGCGCATTGACCGCTGGGAATAGTGTTCAACCCGTAAGAACATCAGCCAGGGAGAACGCGGAGCCGAGTGGAGGTAGCTTCACTTCTAAAAGATTGAACGAAAGTTCAGTTTCTCGTTGTGACATATTTTAGTTTCAAAACCTCTATGTAAAAACGAAAAATATCCAAATATATTAAAAACATGTTAAAATAGTTATGTCTTTTGAAATATCAAGGCAAAAAGTGAATTAGTTTAGTAATAAAATACAGACATTTTAAGATAAAAAAGTACTTACTTTGTTTCTTTTCTGTGCTTTTTTTTTGTTACTGAGTGGGTAGACTTTAAATGTGAATTTATTTACTATCTAAAACACATTTGGTTTGCGTTATTTTGTTCTATTTTATGTTATATTTTGTTTATTGATCCAATCTTAGGAAATTTTAAAACGACTAGCACTAAATATTGGTAGAACCCAATGGATTGGATCATGGCATATTTGCATGTAAAGTGCACTACTATCGGTACTGCTTAATTGTGTATTGGATAACTGGTATCAACGTGTGGAATGCTTATTTTTATAACCCAATGTTTTTGCAACGGAGAACATTCAGATTTCCCAACAAGTTTTTTCCGTTTGTATTGGAATTTGTTCAACCGAAATGCTCAACCTAACTAGTCTGTTTTAATGCATTGTTCAGTCGATTAAATACCTACAGTGCTGCCAATTCAAGGGTTAAATAAATAGATGTTTCGTCTATTTCAGCGAAGCTATATTCATTTCAGTAGCATATTCGCGGGCTCGCGTCAGATATTATTGTCATGAGAGGAGCAGAACTAACAGGGATTACTGTACACGGCTCACAGCTTTACAACAGATGGGCTCTTGAAATTACACAGAAATTAATAGTTTTGTTACGTTGGTATTGGTAGCTGCAATAACCTGGTGGGAGTTAAAACTAGGTCATCCACTAACCACTTGGTACACAAACGTCTTGAATCAGTATTCATTTAATTGTGTCTTGCTTTATTTTGTATGTATTAGTTTATGGAGATTTTAGGTCTGGAATATAGTATTCAATAGTAACGAGTGCTAGTTATTTGTATGTTGGTTTAAGTGGTGATCCCACTTTTTCTTCATTTAAACTAAGTCTTTCACTATAACGATGTTATTTAATTAATAGCCCATTATATAACCACAGTAAAGCGTTGTCTATTTGATATGTCACTAAATGTGTGCAAGTACGATTGAGATATATTATCTTGTGTATCATGATGCCCAAGAATATGCTAAAGAATATGTTCTAAACATGGAAGTAGAAACATTGCATCTTTATTGATGTTACCGCACAACATTCTAAACATAATAAATCGAAAAGTTTTCAGTCCTTTATGCGCAAAGAGCCATGTTATTGACTGGTCGATAAACAATTATCACTTCAGCGATTCATCAAACGGATTAGAAAAATTGAAAATAACATTAAAATCAACGAGTTTTTTAATTTTTTTTTTTTTTTTAACTTAAGGTTACAGAATTGTTTGGTATCAGATTACACAGAGCTCAACCCTTATATTATGTTTTAATTAAAAAATATAACTTTAATGGATATGACAATAACACAGAGGGAAAATATAAATAATGTTGATACGATGGGTAACGTTTACCTTCACAAAATCAACGTTGTTCATATTATTTAGCATTGATGCGATGAACCGACATTTAGTTAAAATGTCGCTTGTGCGAGAAGTGAGATCCTGCCTGGGCTTCTTTGTTGCTGGAGATTCGCCAGGAAGAGTGGAAATCCAATCTAAAATAGGCTTTCACCAATCTACTTTACGTTGGTATAGGCCCACATTGATTCTCCGGGGCAGAACCTCATCGCGTGTAGCATTTATTTCAAAGATGGTGGCAGAGCGTAGGATAATGGTGCTAAAACGATGGTTCCCAAAGTTTTTTAGTCAAGGCGCAACTAGTAACTATTTACTATAGTTTGGCGGCATACGAACTTTGGTTCAATCAGGGGTTGGATTTTATTACTTTCGACGTTCATTTTGAAATTTCTTTAAGGCTTTACAGGACGCTTCTGACCTTAAGGTGAAATGATAGTCTGACTGTAAAAACCTAGACCCTGAAAAAACTATAAAATCCATAATTTTGATTATGTATTATAAAATATTATGTGTAGAAACTAAAAAACTGTCAGAAGGTAAAAATATTATAGACGTTTAAAACCACTCCTTGAAATGTTGACGAGACTATATTAATTAGAGAAATTGAAGTCAAGACAATACTCGTATTATGATGTGGTAATTCCTTCACAGATTTCGTTTTTTTTTTTTTAAACTAAGTAGATTAATGTTCTCGACAAAAGCACAAAGTTTTAATGAACGCACCAAAAATATGGTTTCCTTCCCTAAATCATAATATGACGTGATTAATCAAGTATACAAATGCAATTAGTTATCCAGATTACAAATTTAATTTAGTTTCTAATTAGTGAGCATGGATTATAAGAGAGGAAAGAAAGATGACAAAATAGAATAATGAGAGACAATTCATGGGTAATACTCAGAGTAAATCAGTAGTTTCGAGACATATTGTTCACATCTCGGTCATGGTGCAGCATCTATTTTTTTTTTTTTTTACCGATAGAGATGGCTCAGCGGTAAGACGCGAGACTCTAATTCGGGAGGTCGCCGGTTCGATTCCGGCCACCGGCAGTCCTGACTGAAGGTTTTTTCCGAGGTTTTCCTCAGTCGTAAAAGCGAATGCTGGGATTGAGTCATACTATCAGCCCTCGGACAATCCTTCTCAACTATCCAAACACCCTAATAACCTAGTTAGTCACCTGAAGAGGGGCACATCAGGTAAAACTGGTGTGCACCCTAGAACGGGTATTCCTACAAAAATTATTATTATTATTAGCATCTATTTGGTCTAATTCATAGGTTGCACGTACGTCACATCTTTGCGCGTGGCAGCCACATTTGTGATCAAACTTTGACGTTGCCATGGAGAAACAATTAAAAGCTGTTGTGGTAGAACACAAAAATTCTTATTTCTTAAAAATTCAGCGTGTTTTTTAAAGAAAATTGGTATGTGTTGTAATTTTTAATTTTTTAATTACTTATGTTTACTTTCTAAATTCTAAAATAGGCTTATTTATTGATTTTGAATAGTAATTGTCAATGATCTATGATTGGTTCTCATCAATTGTGTCGCAATCATGGCCGCTGTGACGTCACGTGGGAACTATGAATAGCGTTGATCTGGATTCTAGCGTCAATCCCACTGGGCAAAAAGGTATATGCAATCATGGTAACCAATAATCTAAAGTTACTCTTACAATAATCGCAGTATTTTTGTTATGTGTTTAGATTATTACACTTAAAAAGGCTCATTTTCATAAAATGTATTCTACAACCCACAATAAAACACAATTTGGTGGTTAAATTGTAAGATTGTCATTGTTATTATTTCTTGTTTCATCTATGATTACAGCAAGTTTTTTTAAAACCTCGTCATCGTAAAACATCATTACAAAACATCTTAATAATCTCACGCTATAACAGCACTCGGTAAACTGTTTTTGTAGTAGTCGCAATATTGCTCGTGTTACTACAAAAATCACTTTCGATGAAGTTTTGCTAATATAAATGTCTTAATTATTCGATAGGTCGCATGCCTGATGTTCGAAAGGCTGCGGTTTCCAACGAAACCAACTGCGTTGACGCAGATAACTTCAATTTTCTGTAACTTTCAACGCTTCATGTGTTAGAGTTGGATGATGCGATCTCGTGATGTGTTCAAGTTACAGAAAGTTGAAGTAAACCGCGTCAACGCAATGGGTTGCGTTGGAAAAACGCAGGCATGGTAATATAAAACTTGTTTAGCAAATGCAGGGAGCAAAGTTGTAGAAACGAAACACATTCTACACAACAAGCTCAAGGTCAGAAGACCATGGACTTAAAATAGTAACTTACTTATTGGACCTGAATCAGAATGTACCAATTAAATAGCCACGGAAGAAGGCGGTGGGCAGCCATTTTAGCCCTTAAATTTCGGATTTTGACATTGTTCACATTGTTGTTGTGACTGTTGATGTGTGCTTAGCGACAGGGGCTAAAATGTCCGAGAATGTCAAAAACCGGAAATGAGAATCGCAGACGCGTTATCGAACCATGTTGCACATCCAGATAGTTGTAAGTCCATGATAAAACAATATCCTTCACCTATCTCGCGACTACGAAAGAAATAAAGTTAAATCCAGTTTGCTCGAGACAAACAACTCCCGTTGCCTTCAAACTCAACACAATAAAACCTCGCAAAGAGTTTGAAAGATCGAACAATACAAAAACCGTTGACATGCACACAGTGAAATTAGTCCACGTGCTTCGTCACGTGATCAACGCGATTAATTAATACTCGGCTAACATGTCCGAACACGTTTCGCTTGGCGGAGCGCTCAAGACGAAACCTCTCCAAGATTACTGGTGGTAAAAACACAGCAATAATGAATCTAGGGCGAATCACACATGGAAGTTGTACTAGGGGGGTTTTTAGACATAAATCTCAGTTCCGTGTTGTCGTAATTCACTGTCTCATGTTTTATGTTTTCTTCCGTGGTGGGTTGTTTAAAACATCGAGAATTGTGTAATGTGGGGGTGGTTGAATTCAATAATAGCAGTGGCGTCGCCAGGAATATATTGGGGGGGGGGGGGGGGGGGGCAGCAACAGAGATGGAGATAACAGTTTTTGTGATGTGGTTTTTAGTGATAATTAGTAGAGGTGTTTGTTTTTCGCGGACCGCGAAATCGCGAAAAGTGTTAATAAAGAAGGGGGAGATAAACAAAGTGTATATCTGTTGATAGGCACCTTAAAAACATCAAAATTTCACCGCGAAAATTCGCGAAATCCGTCAATTTTCAGTCATAACATCGAAATTTGTATTAAAGAGCGAAATAACACGAAATCTCGATTGTTTTTAATTTATTATGAAAATTAAAAAAAAAAAAAAAAATTTATTATTACAGTCAAACGTCATCACAACACAATCGTGGGGACCTTATATTTTTTCTTCATAATGATGATATCGCTAAGAAGATCAACGATTTGTTTTTGCTAAAATTCGGCGTCAAGCAGAGCAAACGAGTAATATTCTGAGGGATTTTACGTGACGGACAAGAAGATCCTTATGTGTTGTGACTGCCGCCTTATATTCGACCGTAAAGATACACTAGACATACACAGGTTATGGTAATGTTAATACAGTTCGTATTAACTACTACTAGTTTGTACATACAATTCAAATAAATTGAATTACATTAAAATTCCTTTTTAATTCAAACATGTTTCTGGTGAAATTTACTGTAGAAAATCTCCCAAAAAGCATAACACCGCCATAACATCGAAATTATTAAATCTATAAACGAAATTTAAGAAAACATAACACTATTTACAAACACCTCTAATAATTAGTGATTATTTAGTGATAACAGAGTGTTTATGGTGTAAGCTCTCGTTCTGCACAAATTAGGTTTAGCATTTACTGTACGTTGATTGAAGACGATCATTGAAGTTGGAATTTCGATGGAAGGGATGTGCCCCCCCCATATCCCCTACTATGTATACGTCACTGAACATTAGAATGATAGATTTGCATCGTAACAGTTTATGCGATGAGAAACGAAATTTCTCACGTGAATGATAATAAAGGATCATCGTTTTTTATAACTTGACAGTTTAGTTTTTTAGTTTAGTTTCATAACTGAATAAGATATGGACACAAACTAAATACAGATTAATTTAATTTAATACAACTAAAGTGTCCAAGTTATTAGCAATTGTACAGTTACAAGCAAACAAACCACATTAATAAAAAATATTTTATCAAGACTGAAATTTCGCTAGGTGTTCAAAGAAACACATACATGTCAAATTATATACTCTTACACGAAATATTTACGAATTTTGTGAGGCTTTAAAATTTATCTGTCGAGTGAAGAAGAGTCAAGGTGGGGTATAGAGGGGTATAGAGGGGTATAGAGGGGTATGGAGGGGTATAGAGGGGTATCGATCGACGATACTCGGCTGATTAACTAATACCCCACTGGGAGTCGCAGCCAAGTCCACCAACATTGCGGCTGTGTTGGGTTAGGTTGGTAGTCGGCTCACTTTACTAAGGATAATACACAGAACCAACGACTCATCTTCCCGACCCAGCTAATGGACCCCAGTATTCCTTCTTCCGGTTGAATCTCAGAGAAATACATCCAGCTTCTGATTGGATGAGATAACTGCTAAAAGGTCGTCTACCAGACATGTAAATTCACTTTCCGTTTAGGCTATCGCTAGTCTTTATAGTCTTGTCACAAGTTTTAAAGTTTCGTGTGAACGCTATAATCCCATCAAATTACCTTGCAAGGTGTAGTCGTCACGGATTATGAAATAGGGAAGTGACGCGTGTGACAACTACCTACCTAAATCTAGCTGTATCCCGTTCTCTTGCCTATAGTATTGTAGTGATGATATCGCCGGCCTGTTGTCAGACGTGATGGGGTCGCATTCCATTCGCGGTTGGTGCAGTCAATGCAGTGGACAATAACAATGCAGCTATCGGGCAATCACGCAGTGAATATCGTTGAAATAGACCGTGTGGAGCGACCGTCTCTTCTCAGAATTATAGGGGACACCTCGCTTCTTACGGCGTGGCCGGTATAGTACACGTTATTAAGTCCTCATCAACCGAGTGTCTGGACGTTTAGAGGTGGCCCAGCGGTAACACGTGAGACCCGAGTGGGGTATGGGCGAGAGTCAATTTCTCTTGAAATATTCGTTATACTTGCGACGCCGTAAGAAGCGAGGTGTCCCCTAAAATTCTGAGAAGAGACGGTCGCTCCACGCGGTCTATTACAACGGTATTCACTGCGAGATTGCCCGATAGCTGCATTGTTATTGTCCACTGCATTGACTGCACCAACCGTGAATGGAATGCTACCCCACCACGTCTGACAACATGCTGGCGATATTATCACTACAATACCTGAGACAGGAGAACAGGATGCAACTATAGTAGATACAACCCCCAGTTGGACACACAGATATTTTCGAGGTCTGAAAGTTGGATCGTTTGGAAAACCTTCCGACATTCCTTCCCTCGACCCATCGACCGCAAATACCTTTCATCGGCGAGCTGTTCATAATCTTACTTATTAATCCTGATGACCTGTCACA
Organism: Isoperla grammatica; assembly: GCA_945910005.1. Taxonomy (NCBI): domain Eukaryota; kingdom Metazoa; phylum Arthropoda; class Insecta; order Plecoptera; family Perlodidae; genus Isoperla; species Isoperla grammatica. The sequence goes on from OX246741.1 coordinate 52,356,080, forward strand.
ACAAATTTCATATAGAATTTAGAACAACACTTTTTTCTGAATTATATGGATATTTCTACATTGCGCTATAAAGAGCTGGAAATTATAAAATCAGTGGTTTTTTATTTGTCTTTTTATGATGGATACAACCATACTTAGGCCTACTTATGAATTAATTTTAGTAGATAAATAATGATTTTCGTGTATTAGAAGAAACAGTAGTCTTACAAAGACAATCAGAGGACCCGCTGCTCTAAAAAAATATCTTTCATTTTAATTACAATCAGTTTTGAGAATTAATGCCAACGTATAAGAAAAATGTGGGTTTTCTTTCATAAAACGGCTTCAAATTACACTACCACATTTTTTAAATTGCATTTATATTTTATACGTAAGGCAATAATCTAGTACAATAAAACTGATCAGTATAATAATAATCAGTGTAATAAAATTGATAATTACTTTGAGTATTGTTTGACTTTGTAACTTTCATACTCAGATTTTCTTTGTAAGGCTATAATATTATTTGCTTATAGTGCTACATTAATGTTTTAAGTCCGGTTGTTTTCGTCATAGAAAGACAAATAAAAAAAACCTGAGTACATAATTTCAAGCTGTTTAACGCTGTTTAACGCGATCATGAAATATGCGTATAGTTCCTAAAAAAGTGTTTTTCCTATAAGATGACTTTTGTTGTGACAGGTCATCATGGCTCGTCGATCGCAGGTAATTACGGTCGAGGCGAGAGGGAGGGAAACCCGTACTTTGGTCAGAGGTTGGTACAAACGCTACCCGAGCCTCATGCCCTCGGGCCTGTCCAACTGCGAAATAAACGAACTGTAGATTAAGGTTGGTAGTTGGTACACGCGTCACTTCACTATTACATAGTCCGTGACAAGAACACCCTGCAAGTCAACGCGACGCGACTATACAGTAAGATCTCTATCTAAAAACATCAGGAACCTAATTTAAAAGTATAAAAATAGTAAATAATTAGCAGGTGAAGGTCCATGACGTCATATCCATGTAAAAACACTGTTTTGAATGACTGATCATGGCTTCTTAGATAAAACAACAGATGATTTTCACAATTGATCTAGAGGGCCGTGATTTGCTCTATAAGGGTCCTTGATATAGTTATGTTAGGCTGCATTTTTCTTTGTTGTGCATTGTTGTCATTGAAGATCTAGAGAGCCGTGATTAGCTCTTTAAGGGTCCTTGATATAGTTATGTTAGGCTGCATTTTTCTTTGGTGTGCATTGTTGTCATTGAAGATCTAGAGAGCCGTGATTAGCTCTATCTAGCCATCAATTCTGAAAACGGTCTATTATGCGGACACAATGAAACTACTAATAAACTTAAACTAAATGAAGCGTTAATTAGTACTTAGTAGTGATTGGTTTTACCGTAAAACGTTTTCATTTAACATATCAATATAATGGGCTTGTTCACGCAAAGCTCGAGGCAGAGCGCGCCACCGCGACTCCGCCCTGACACTCGGCGGCAATTCAAGTAAGGCACTGCAACACTGCAGTTCAGTTCCTATTTTCTACGCCGCGGTTCACATTTCATCTTCTTACGTTCTTGAACATTCTGCTATTCACGATAGGAGGCCTACAGTAATAGATGCCAGTCTAGATCAGTCAGGTGGCAGTCTGTTTTAAGCAATAATAAAGCGATGGAAACGTGGACGATATCGAAAATAAAAGTCTAACTGAAAGCAAGAGGTACCGTGTTACGTGGCAAGAAAGCGGACTTGATTACCAGGTAGTGATGTAGGCTAGGTCTAGAGCTAATATTCTTTGTGCGTAAAGCGTGGCTATTGTTTTAGGAGTACATATTAATATGTATTTGCATTTAGAGGCATAGGCCTAATCCATAATAAGTACAATAAGCCTAGGCTACTATACCCTAGCCTAGTTTATTCACCTTACATGATTTGTGTGTGCAGACTACCAGCATACATACGCAACAGCAATTTTGTCAATGTAGACACAGGCAACGATAATCACGAGATTTTTAAAATGTGTGCAACATTGAGGGTATGTTTGTATGATGTGGAATATTTGTTTTAATATTTGTGAACAGAAAACTTGCAATGTTCACGTCTCCAATCATATTTATGTGCAAATTAATGGAATTTAGTTCATTTTTTATTATTTTATTATTCTTTATGTTTTTGTATACAAAGTATGAAGTGTGAAACAATAAAGGTGGGTTATTTAAGTGCGCAATTTAAATGTCTATAATAATGTATGTAAATCTCTGAATGTTCACTTCTCGTTTACGAGCAGGAGGACGAGCACCAAAAACGCTTCTCAGGTACAACGAATATATCATTTTTATGTATAAAAAGTATGATGTGTGCAACATTTCGGGTACGTTTGTATGATGTGAAATTTAATTCTCTTTTAGTAAGTATGTAAATCTTAGTGTGTTCTCTTTTCGTTTACGAGCAGGAGGACGAGCTCCAAAAACGCTTCTCGGATATAACGAAAACATTATTTTTTTGTAAACAAAGTATGAAGTGGCAACAATAAAGGTGGGTTATTAAGATGCGCAATTTAGTTGTATATAATAATGTATGTAAGTCTCTGAATGTTCACTTCTCGTTTACGAGCAAGAGGACAAGCTCCAAAAACGCTTCTCAGGTACAACGAATATATTATTTTTCTGTATAAAAAGTATGATGTGTGCAACATTGCGGGTACGTTTGTATGATGTGTAATCTAATTGTTTTACACTTGAAATGTGAAAATTAGTACATTTATATCTGTGTCCATAGACATGTGCATAGTTCTTGTTGCAAGAAAATGAGTAAATACTTCTACCACGAGAGAGTTTCTCCAACAAAAATGTACTTGTAACAAAATGTATGTAGGCCTATTTGATTAATTTTTGTTAGCAGACAATGTCAACAAATTATTAGTAATGCTTAATAATTCAAGACGGTTTGGGAATAAATTCTACTTACATTTATGTCTACCTACCTACCCCCTATTGACACGCTTCACGCTAGATGAATGAAGAACTTTTAAATTAATTTTGGGCCTACAACAGTGGCGAATGCAGATTATATTTCGGGGATGGGGGCTGACCAGAGTAGGACATAACTGTAAACAAGGGTTCCACAAATAGGGGTTGGCGGGGGAGCCCAAGCCCTAGAGCCTACCCCTAAATACGCCACTGGCGTACTATAGACTTTGAGATAAACAAGTGACGGGTTGATAAATCTAGCCCTAGTAGGCGCACATTCATTATTTACGGTAGGCCTAGGGTCCACATATTATGTGTCATTTGTTAGATATAGGCATATCAAGCATGTATCAAACGTATGCCCGCCTCTCTCTTTGCACGAATAAACACAGCTATTCGGCATCTTGAGACCAAAGCCGCACTTTGTTGGACGTGTTTAGATTGACTGACAGCTATAGCGGCCATGACACCTACACTAGTTGGGCAGAATTACAGCAGCGCGGCGCGTGGGAGAAAGTGGCAGTGAACAAGCCATTTTTATGTGGCCAGCCGATATCTGATAATCATGTCATGTGGCCCGCTTATAAATTATGTTGGGCACCCCTTCTCTACAACATCACATGTCGGGTTGGAGCACCCTTCCCCCCTCCCCTCCGCGCTACCCTCTGGCAGAAATAATATGAAAATAATATTTTGTTTCCCTCATCCAGTGGTGAGAATCAGACCCGTCTCAATCACATCCAGAGATCTAATTGGATTTTCTGTCGTGGGGAATAAGAGACGTCCAGTTGGGGGGGAGGGGGGGGGGGGGTGACCCATGGGGAGGGGGAGGGGGTGAGACTAATATTCTCTTCTCGTGTCCAAGACGGGTCCAACATAGAAGCACATGGACTTACTAGTTCGCCAAGATGCTATAGTAAACCTATAATAATATAATTATTTTTCGTAGGGATACCCGTTATAGGGTGGGCACACTATCTTTACCTGATGTGCCCCTCTTCAGGTGACTAACTAGGTATATTAGGGTGTTTGGATGTAGGGAAGGTATGTCCGATTACTGATAGTGTGACTCAGTCGCAGCATTCGCCTTTACGACTGATGAAAACCTCGGAAAAACCTTCAGTCAGAACTGCCGGTGGCCGGAATTGAACCGGTAACCTTCCGAATTAGAGTCTCGCGTCTTACCTCTGAGTCGTACCTCTATCGGTGTAAGCCTATAGTATGTGTACAATACAAGCGGTAATATATTGAGATAATGATTGCAATCTTGTATATATTAGCTAAACACGACATTTGTAATCTAATCTTTTGGATTATATTGAAGGCAATTTCCGGTTTAGGTTTCCTTTTATGTTCAACTAATCTGTCCCGATATCTCTTCCTATGCACAACTTGAAAACGTCAAGACATTCCTTAAATCACTTCTTTGTATTTTTATATACATAGCCTACATCAATGCTAAGAAGCGTTTATACAAAAGGCGGCAGAACTTGACTGTAGCCTTTTATGCAAATATCCATAATGTTCCTTCTCCGTCTGTTCAATAGTGAAAGCAAAGAAAGAAAGCGTATTTTCATCTCGTGTGTGATTGTTTGAGAAAGCGCTTACAAAGAAAGAATATGAAAGCTTATCCTGGCATTTCGCTTCGAATGCGTTTAGAAATCTGTTTCAATTTTGTACATGTTTTGCTCTTGTAAAATGGCTGGTTTGTGTTGTTGCTGTTTGAAGGCTGGTCCTCACAGATTTTTAAGAGATACGATTTAAGGTTTAACGCGTAGTCGTAAAGTTGGATCATAGGAAACACGTACTGGCGTTCACACAAAGTTTTAGTTTTAAGACGTTGTTTTCATTGTTTTTAAAACAAAGTCTTAAAACCTTATGCATTATGTCTTCAAAATCTGTGTGGACCAGCCTTAACCAAATGGCAACGCTGGGACCATGAGCTCGTAACTTGACATATTATCATCAATACTTTGAAGTCCAAACAGAATCACAAAGACACATGTAGAGAATGACGAACCGGTATATCCCCGACATAGGCTCGTTGGTCCAGTGATTAGCATCCCTGCTTCCAATGCAGAAGGTCCCGGGTTCAAATCCCACTACAGGCAGAAGTTTTTAACTTCTAATATGGATTCAGTTCCATTACTTCTTGTCTTAGGAATAAGAAAACGGTGACACTCAATAAATTCAAAGTTGTTCTGCATTGGCCTTGTTGATTCTGACATTTGTCCGCAGGTGTTCGCACTGTCCAATCACTGATTCATATGTTTCGTACTAGAAATAGATCTTTGATTGGTTATCGCTCACTCGTCGATGGTGCTTGGAGACTACAGGGTTGGTTTAGTCGCTTTAAATTAAAGTCCCCCACTGCACATCCGTTTCGTTACTGAGTGGGTAGGCTCTAAATGTGGATTTATTTATATATATAAAGCTCAGTTCAACTCAACTTACGATACTTTATTACAACTCGGTTTACCTTCAATTGTAATCCTGCCTTAATATGTTTTCCGAGCTTTTCGACAGTATTAAGATGAATACTGGGAGTTATATTCAACTTTGTGTTTGTCATTCAGTCTGGTAGCAAGTTACAGCCAAGATGATTAATTTTAGAATATCCGTTCATTAAAAACTAGAAATAAAACAGTTAATTTTCTTTTTAAGACAACTTTTTTTACTAAAACTTTACGTCACGAGTGGGTATTAAACCCTGAAAAAGTGAATTCCTTCAAATTGGATCAAACAACTTCCAAATGATCTAACGATATTATACGTCGCGCATCAAATCTCACATGTTTTCTTTGAGCTAATGTTATTAACGGGTATAATTTCATGTTGGCATCTCTCTGTCTGTAAGGCTGCACAATCTCAGAGACATAACAGTTGTAACCCCCGCTGGCACTGAGTGAACAACACACATAAAACTGACGGTATAGTTTCAACTATGCAAGCAATGTATACCATTATTCATCCGTATTGCTCTCATCTCTTCATTTCTCTTCAATACATCATAAAATGTTCTCTCTTTTCTTGGACGCACCTTAAACTACTCGACATTAATACGGTAGCTCCCTCCTACTAGACAGGAATAATTCTCTATCATCCTGTCTGTGCTACATTTATATTTTATACCCGTTGATATTATACTTCCGCGGCCCTGTGTTAGATATTCTCTCTCCAGGGTACATAAAGCTATCATAATATTATTTACACAAGAAGCAATGTCACGCCTAGTGCTGACGTTCAATGGTAGAGTTTGGGGTAGGTACGGACCTTGTTATACTGTAACAGCGTTGTTATATCCATTACTATAGTGTAGGTCATGTTATAGGGTACATAAAGCTATCATAATATTATTTACACAAGACGCAATGTCACGCCAAGTGCTGACGTTCAATGGTTGAGTCTGGGGTAGGTACGGACCGTGTTATACTGTAACAGTGTTGTTATATTCATTACTATAGTGTTGACTGTTGATCATGTTATACTGTCTTTGTTTTTTACATACTCCATAATAACGAATAAAAACCACTAAACGACACATGTAGCTTAATTTGCCCTCATAACGTTTACAGTAGTGTAAGAAAGTGTAAATATTTGAATGGCGTTCGACTGTAATTAAAACCTACACTTGTGTAGCCATTGCAGGTTTTTTTTTTGTCGTGGGAGACGTTTTGCTACACTGGCCAGTGTAAGACCAAGTCTAAAGGCCCGTTCAGAACCAATTAGCGTACGTAACTTATGAAAATTACGAAGTTGGTCCAATGCAGTTCATATGCCAATGTTCACATAGAAATTCGCGAAATTATCGCTACACTTAATTATCGAAAAGTTGAACCAACTTCAACTTTTCAGCTAATTTCAGTAATTTTCTAAATTGTGCGCATGCGCACAAAACCAAATACACAAATTTCGAGTTTGTTTGCGAGTTTTAAGAAAGCTGTTGAGGTTATAATGGACGAATCACTTTTCATTAATCTTGTGCAAAGTTCAGAACATTTTGTACGATAATAGAAGGTCGGATTATCGCGGAAAGTGCAGTCATATCTGATTGGTTTATGTTCATTTGTGAAATTCCATTCTGAACACCTACATCAATTTCTAAAATTTGTACGCGTTAATTTTCGCACGCTAATTGGTTGTGAACGACGCTTAAGACAAGCGAACGCTGCTATATGCGTGTTGGTATATTAAAGGATTAGTCAGATGATAAACTAAAAAATCACCAATGAGTCATAAGTGCATGAAATTCAGTTCAGTTCAGTAAAATTCAAATTGATATAGGTTGCTTCAATGCAAGAAAAAAAATAGTGAACATTAAGCTATTCTATAAGATTCACTTCGCAAGCTCTGCTGCATTTTTCTTTTAAAGCGTAGTACAGCTGTATCGGTTCTGAGGTCGCTAACGCCTGCCTGATAGACAGAGGACTCATTGTGTTTTACGAGACAAGCCCGCACTCCGCGAAACGCTCGGCGACTGCGGACAGTACCGCTCAAAACAGATTGCAACTTTTCTTCACATCAAGTCACAAGAAAATTAATTGCAGGGCATTTTGTAGAAGTACACGTTCGTACTAAGAAGCATGTTATCGGTAGGGAAACGATGCACATTAAACCTCCTCATCGAATTTTGATAAGTGCCCTATTTTAGCGGTGGTTTTACTATCTCGAGGCAACATTTTTTGTATATGGGAATTACCATGAGAAGAGTTGCTCGGTGCTACTTGGTAGCAACAAGCCAAAAAATCGCGTTTTCTTTAATTTTTTAACCGCCTGCTTTTAAAGTATGGTATCTTTAAGTCATGTTTTTCATATTTTAGGGTGGACATATACAAATGATAGTGTTTTAGTTTTTCATCTGCCTAACCCTTTACGAGCTTCTGCGGTTATTTCCTTGAGATATCATTTAAAAGTGAAAATTTTGTGCGGTTTTTGACGTAGAGGTACACTTCGCTCTTAACGTTTTTCAGAAACATGAAGTGATTGTCACGAATAATATCTCAGTTTTGTGCAAACCGGTCTCACTTTTATTTGCATTTCGGGCAGTCTGTTCCCGCCAGCAAACGGTGTTCTAATGACAATTGAGTTGGAGAAATTCAAAATTAGGTAAATTAAAAAGTAAATTTTTAAATAATTTTACCGTTTTGTTTAGAAACCCATCACATTGACTATGCCAGACATTAAGTTTATAAATTCAAGCATTCATATTTTTGCAAATTATGATCGTTATTGATGTGCTAAACTAAGCAGGCTGGCACTTACATAATTTATTTTCTAGTTTTGGTTTGAATGTTGTGTTGGAAAGGTGATAACTGATTTCTATATAGGCCTATGTTACTTTTTTAAATCCATATTGATAACAATTTAACAACAGTAACTGTAGGTTGCATCCAAGTTTTCTTGTTAGCAGATAGTAAATGTTTTAGTCATATACTCTCAGTTACATGCACTTATCATTGAAGTAAAATATTCAGTAAGGTGTGTGTAATAAAATAACTCCTTTGTTCCATACTTTTATGTCTGTATTGAGTAAGTAATTGTGTAAAAAGAAATCCTTTTAAGCAGTTTCCTACGAAAAGTGAAAATTCCCTTCAAACTATCCAATCCCTTGAGAATACGAGGAAGTCTTTTTCACAACTTCCCATTGGCTAGTTGTGTTTGCATCGCCCTTTCTTCTGGTTTTAACTCTTATTGAATCAAGCTACAATCCCTTATTTTATATTTCTTGGCTACGGCCTAGGAAATTATGAGTTTCAGAAAGTATTCACTTATAATCTAATTATTAATGCGGATAAGTTGTACCAAGACGCAATTAACAATTGCAACGAAAATCTTTGCAGTTCTTTCGGCGTTTGTTCCGCTTTGAATGGTTTATAATGAGACTTGAGCAGTTTAATTTGCTCTGGGATACATTTTAATGAATATCATTCTTCAAAGTTTTTAACTATAAAGACAACTTTTCTCCTTAAATCTTTTGTATAATTAGCTTGATGAAACGATACTTAAATCTGTCTCTCGGTCGTTGTACAATTAATCTACAACGAGCCGGCAATAGAGGCAGAGGCGTTAACGACTGCTTTTGAGTGGTTTAAAACAGAGAGATATTAATATATCGCAGAAAATATTTCTTCAAGTCGCCAAGTTCTGAATCTTGGAGAAATTAATTTACTTTCCCGCTTTTCCGACGACGATCACAAGTTTTGCTTAAAAAAGTACTTTTTTTTGTTGCTTTAGAAAGAGAAATGTATTAATTGAAGAATTATTGCATTGTTATGAAGGGACTTATCTCGACCTAATTCACTCCCACTTCATTACCAATGATTTATTTAAATTGCTACATTTATCACAAAAACTGAACGCAAAATATTTAAATTGGCATTTTTTAAGGGATACAACAATGAAGTGCATGAAACCCTCTGTCGTATTTAAACAAATATGTGCCTACTTGATGTACTCTCTCAAAAAGCCCACCTCATTTGACGTGTCCAGTCACTTAATACTCTCGCCGATATGGTTGTATAGTCTATATATACATTATACATACATAATTTAGTTGGTAAATGAAAGTGTTGTAAATAAATAAAACCTTGCTTTTACTTGAATCGGAAGACGACTGAAACTTCCACCTCACTGGGACCGAAACCAAAATCTTCAACTGGACGCCGTAAAAACACAGCTTGAAGGTCGGTCTATCTAACAGTAGTGAGTCTCTTCTTCCTATTCTACACAACTCCCTGACGGGTGGGCTACCTAAAGTCATTTCACAACAACCTTGTGGATGCTGACGTCATAGATGAGTGAAGCTTGGCCAACCAAATGTCAGTATTGGAAGAAGCCACCCGCTGATTGGCTTCGACTCACTTATCTGTGACGTCAGTATTCACAAGGCTGCTGTGGAACCATTGAAAGGCCAACATTTTTCTGTTCATTCATATATTTATGGTAGTTTGTGTAGCTTACCTATAGGAAGACAGGTAACAAGACTCATCGCTAAGAAGAGGATCGTCTTCATGGTGTCGTATATCTCTGTCTTTCTGACATGACCACAGCTCTCCTCACATTTATCTGAAACAATAGACACACTTTTGTACTTCTGACATGACCACAGCTCTCCTCACATTTATCTGAAACAATAGACACACTTTTGTACTTCTGACATGACCACAGCTTTCCTCACATTTATCTGAAACAATAGACATACTTTTGTACTTCTGACATGACCACAGCTTTCCCCACATTTATCTGATCAATAGACACACTTTTGTACTTCTGACATGACCACAGCTCTCCTCACATTTATCTGAAACAATAGACACACTTTTGTACTTCTGACATGACTACAGCTCTCCTCACATTTGTCTGAAACAATAGACACACTTTGTACTTCTGACTTGACCACAGCTTTTCTCACATTTATCTGAAACAATAGACATACTTTTGTACTTCTGACATGACCACAGCTCTCCTCACATTTATCTGAAACAATAGACACACTTTTGTACTTCTGACCTGACCACAGCTCTCCTAACATTTATCTGAAACAATAGACACACTTTTGTACTTCTGACATGACCACAGCTCTCCTCACATTTATCTTAAACAAAAGACACACTTTTGTACTTCTGACATGACCACAACTCTTCTCACGTTTATCTGAAACAATAGACACACTTTTGTACTTCTGACCTGACCACAGCTCTCCTCACATTTATCTGAAACAATATACACACTTTTGTACTTCTAACATGACCACAGCTGTCCTCACATTTATCTGAAACTATAGACACACTTTTGTACTTCTAACATGACCACAGCTCTCATCACATTTTTTGAAACAATTGACACACTTTTCTCTTTCTCACATGACAACAACTGTCACATTTATCCGAAAAAATCGACGGAATTATATAACAAATACAAACCACTATTAAAAAGTTGAATATAACCAATATATATACAGTTCAGTGTAGTGCTACAGTCAGAAGCGAATACTAAAAGGTGCACGTACAGGTTTTAGCCTTAAGACCACAAAAATTATCTGAATCGTGTTCGCGATCGTAGAAATATGATCACACACATTTTTAACGACGTTACGACTTAGTTGTGGAAAGTACTAGAAGAACCAAGTAAGATTAATTCTCTTACGATTTTCTAATCACAATTACGATCACAATGCTTACAGCTGTGGTTAGGGCTTTAATTGAAAAGTACCGACCAGACAAATTACGTGTTGCCACTAAAACACTGTCTACTGAATGACGGACTACGCGCTCACCGAGTCACCCTCATTACTGAAACATAGATATCTGAAAGTATCTGTACAGATAGATGTTCCAACTTAGGTACAGATGAAGTTTCTACTTCTTCCTTCCATTTCAGTGACTTCTGACACGACAAAGTGGGCTGCCACAGTAGATTGGAAGGGTTTATATTGTGCTCAGTGAACCGACTCCTTCCAATAACCGCAAGACCAAAATATAGCAATAAATAAAGCAAGGGCGCAATAAATGATTGGTGTGAAGCATCTACCGAAGGGTGCACTCCACAAATCAGCGGGCTTTACCTCTAAAAGTTATTATGGCGATTAATTATTGTGTTTCAATTGATTGTTATGTGCTGTTATTTTTATGTTGTTACTTATTTTTAACGTCGTACTTTTTTATCACATTGTCTTCCCTTCTGATAAATACCAAAACGTGACAACAATACCACATAATATTATATAGAACTTAGTTTCAAAAATCATATTCTGTATTACCAATCGAAAGCAAGTATGTATCAACGATACTAAAAATAAAAAACTTAATAATAAAATACGTTTTTACTTTGCTCAAGATCATGACATTCTCGAAAACATAGGTTAGTTAGTTATGTCCTTCAATTCAACTAAATTAAGCCAACATTGCACACTACTGTTATATTATATTGAAACTATACTATGGGATATCATTAATTATTGTGAATCAGATCAATACAATTAAAGAAACTTTCTTGTTGTAGGCTTTCGCGGCCCGAGTCAATATTAATACTTCTTGGCTGTCGGGTGTCGCCGCGTCTGTCGTTTATTAAAACCTGACGTTTCGGACTAATTGCATAGTCCATCTTCAGAGTGAAGAGACAGTCACTGAGAGAACCTACTCGATCCAGCTCTACCCAGCGACTGTGCCTCACACCGCTGTGCAATCTCCGACGCGCGAACATCCCGCGCGTGCGCGCTAGCTTGTTCTCGAACCTTCGCGATGTGCTTCGCATGTTCCGCCCGCGCGAGTTTCAAGCGCTGCAACGTAGGCTGCCACGCCCTTCTCAGCTTTAATCCGTCCTCCCTATTGAAATTATCAGGTTGCATTTAAATTTCAATAGCCTCTCGTACCAGGCGGGGGCGGTAGTCTTTACTGGTAGCCAGGACGCGCGTGTTGTCAAAATCTATAATGTGGCATTTGTCAACACTATGCTCTGCAATGGCTGACTTCTCAACATGTCCTAAACGTGCATGGCTCTTATGTTCTTTTACTCTTGTTGAGATTTTTCGTCCTGTCTGTCCTATATAAACCTTATCACACGCCCCACACGGTATTTGATACACGCCTGGTACACCTAAGGGAGGGGGTTTGTCTTTTGCTGAGTTAAATAGGGCACTCTGCTTCCTGTAAGTATTAAAGATTGTTTTTATAATGTGCTTCTTTAATAATCTAGCAATACGATCAGTGGTGTTCTCTACATATGGCAAGAAGGCAAGAGGCATCCTCGTTGTTGTCTGACTCAACTCACTTGTCGCTAGTGGCACGGCTGGTAAACACAGTCTTTTTCTCCATGCATTGGAAATGTCTCTACTGTTATAGCCATTCTTCATTCATGCAACCTGATAATTTCAATAGGGAGGACGAATTAAAGCTGAGAAGGGCGTGGCAGCCTACGTTGCAGCGCTTGAAACTCGCGCGGGCGGAACATGCGAAGCACATCGCGAAGGTTCGAGAACAAGCTAGCGCGCACGCGCGGGATGTTCGCGCGTCGGAGATTGCACAGCGGTGTGAGGCACAGTCGCTAGGTAGAGCTGGATCGAGTAGGTTCTCTCAGTGACTGTCTCTTCACTCTGAAGATGGACTATGCAATTAGTCCGAAACGTCAGGTTTTAATAAACGACAGACGCGGCGACACCCGACAGCCAAGAAGTATTAATAAAGAAACTTTCATTTATTCATTTTACTTATTGAGAGAAGATTTAAAGTAATTTTGTTGATAAGAAACAAATCATGATATAATTGCCACGTGAACTTTTAACGTTTCGAAAGAAACAAGAAAAACATTTTGGGTCTAATTCTGTATTTTTCGAAAGTTTTGGTACGATCCGGGAATATATAATAATATGATAATTGTATATGATAATTGTCAGTTTAGAAGCTGTAGACATTTTGTACTATAGTACAAAATGTCTACAGCTTCTAAACTGACAATTATCATATACAATTATTTTAATTTGTTTGACGGTTGTTGCGAGCTGTTATCTTAATGTCAACGCCTTTAGTTTGTACAAACTATTACAAACACTAGTTTAGAGGGTTGCTTGAATTACACTAATCTCGCAGTATGTCAGTAACATGATACGGCTTCACATATACCCGTAAACAAACACAAACTAAGTTGCTATCGCTCTGGTTTCACGATGTCTAATTGGAATCAGGGGCATCATTTTCTCTCATAGAAACAGAGCTTTGAAACCATATCCATGAGTTTAACATAATTACTGGCAACCTTAATTTGACAGTGTGTATTTGATCTTTACTGATGACAGAAGTGATATGGATACACAATTAACCTACACTACATCACAGGAAAATTCTAAATTTTATTAACTACTATATTTACTACTTTTTGAAGTACCAAACATTATGTCAGACAATTTAATAATAACGTAGACACAACAAAAGAAACATTATTTTATGTTTAACGATGTACTAAACTGTTATAGACCATATGATGGAGGGAGAGGGGGGGGGGGGCTTATATTACAAGGGCTTAAAAGGGAGCAAAAAGAAAAGGGAGAACCTCATTTTGTCCCTCTTACGACTGGCAGTCACTCCGGACCAAATTCCACCCCAAGCTCAGACGGAAAACAAGAGGGAAAAGTTGATGTAAAAACCTCTTCGGACATCAGAAATATACGTGCCTGGAGAAAACAGATGTAACCCCATATATGATTACACAATAAAACCATAGACCTTCAACGTAAATGTACGGAATTGTTTAACATTATTAAATACTCGATTGTTGACGAGTAGACTATGTCCTTCATTTCCGAAAACATATATTTACGAAGTAAATAAAACGTTATTACTGAGTAAAAGTTGAAATTGAGTTAGTACCTAATTTCTTTTTAAAACGGTTTAAAAAAATGATGAAAAACATCAAACATTGTGTGTAAAAACTGAGATTAGGATCCGAAAACTGTGATGATAATATTATTCTTTTTATGGATTCGTGATAGAGGGTGTACGGTACGCAACTTTACCTGTTGTATTGTGCCGCTGTTCATTGGACTATGCAATGATATTAAAGTGCCCGTTCACCTCTTTAGCAAGTTGTTCTCTATCTAAAGTTTAACCCTAAATACCAATGTTTGGGTGTATATCACGCGGCCTATACCATCAGGTGTCCTTTGTTTATTCGCGCAACTTGCTGTTTGAGGTGGTTTTCCTACGTCATGTAACCCATGTTGTCAACTCTGCGTTGCGTCTCCAGCAGGCATTGGAAAGAGGGGTGTTACTGAAGATGCGTGGTTGGCTGAAGACATCAATGGAGGGAGAGCGCTTGGTCTGACGAGATACTTTGTTCAAATGAAAGTGGTGCAGAAGGCGCGTGGTCAAGCGGATGAATACAAGATTTGTAACTATACTCACTGGAAATGTGTTTATATTTCTCTTCAATTTGTGAAATGATAATAGTATTTGTCAAGATAAGGAATATAATTATAATAGTTTTGTCAAATTAAGAAATAAAGTAACTTGCGCCAAACAGGTTTTCACAAATACCTCAAGTAAAATTTCAATGGTGAAGATTCTTCTTGTTACAGGTACGTCGTTACATTAGACTACGACGTAAAATGAACTATTTGACGTATTTGTGTTAATTTCTATTTGACCTGCTATTTTATGAATTGCTATAATGTGAAGAATAAAACGGTTTCTATTGTAGTGGACGGAAAATTTGAAACGACTATACACATGCGCTTGGCTGGATACTTTTCGCCCAACCCTCCAGATGCGCGAGGCAAGGTCACACCACACTCGGGGGTACTATGTTGCCAAACGTTCAACGTTGCAACTCGAATCATTTTCGGTGAAACTGTTATTGAATATGTGTTCTATATACCAACTTGAGTGCCTTGGTACACATTGCCGTAAGAGGTGAACGAACACTTTTAAGTATGCTTATTGTTTAGAAGAAATTCCTTGGGGAGAAGGATATTTTCTTATAAAACCGTGAAAAAGTCTTCAGTTATGTTTTCCGGTAGCCGGAATAGAACTAGCGACCTTCACAATTAAAGTATCATACTGACTGAGCTATATCATAAACCTGGTGACACAATAATACACATTGTATAAAACTTAGATGAAATACATTTGATTCAACTGATATTACGTCATTCCAGCCCGTATAGTAATGTAACAGCTCGTTCAAAACAAGCTGTACAAAGAATCTAATAGTTAATTATTCCGCCTCGCATGCAAATATAATAGTCCGCATAAAGCATTGCTGCACAGATGTTACTTGAAATAACAAGCAGAAACGTGAAGTACATACTTATTGTACGAGCAACTTCAAGCTTACTTAAAACTCATTTACAAACTACACAGCGGGGGGTGTGCTGCATTGAACAAACAGCGCTGAAGTAAGTCCCTGAAATGAGGTTAAGGACTTCGTTCAAGTGGATAAAGTGGAAATGATTTATCTGTTAGACTTAGTGCAATAGATCGTTCACTTTGGGTGCAACTAAAACAGCTCTACGTGTTTTGTGTCTAGATAGAATTGCAGCGGTTCTTGAAACTGGTTAAGAGAGAATTATTACTGTTTTATTGTTATAATACATGTTGGACAAAACCGGTGTGAGCATGTTGTACGGACGCAAATGTTAAGTACCTTATTTAACTCTAGTTGCATCAGTTTGCATATATCATTGTTCATATTAGTTCACAAAAACAAACTTTACATGATAATATTAGTATGTATGTACGGTTGTGGCCGATTTGTTGTACCCATCCTAGCATTCGCTCTTCGTATGGTAGAAAACTATGAAAACCACCATAAGGATGGAGACTGTCTTGAAGGTTTCATACTTTTAAGAAAAAAAAAATGTACATACCGTGTTCAATATCACAGCTTTTAGCTCCTCGATGTATATGTTCGGTTGCAAGTAAAATTGTTTATACTTTCATGGTTGGCAATATTAAATCACAACAATGATACACTATCACTATTGATGGTAGACAACGGAATATAACTCCATAACACAAGGGGTCCACCACAGACACAACAAAAGATAATATCGACTAGAAAGCACATTAGAGAACAAGAAATCTACGTAGAAATCTTGTGTTCAAGTTCTGGACTTGAGATAAGCTTGCGCTCAAGTAATTGCGCGTTTAACAAAGCCAATAATAGATGCAAAACTTATTTTAATATCCTCCCTACCTACTACTAAGCATTTGAAAGCTGCATTAGGAAATGCAATAGAATAGACGAACAACTGCAGACATGTTGAATCTTGTCAATGTTAGATTCACACAACGGGCAACTCACGAACCAACCTGAAGAGTTGTCGAGAAAGAACATTTCTTTATTACCCTTGATTTATAAAATGAAGAGTGTATATTTGGTCAGCAACCTACAACACGGATTTCTAAGAAACATTATTATTATGGAAGCATTAGAGTCGTGTTTAGATAATAATTTAATAATTTTTCGTAGGAATACACGTTAAGGGTGCACACCAGCTTTACCTGATGTTCTCCTCTTCAGGTGACTCACTAGGTTATTAGGGTGTTTGGATAGCTGGGGAGGAATGTCCGAGGGCTGATAGTAGGACTCAGTCCCAGCATTCGCCTTTACGACTGAGGAAAACCCCGGGAAAACCTTCAGTCAGGACTGCCGGTGGCCGGAATCGAACCGGCGACCTCCCGAATTAGAGTCTCGCGTCTTACCGCTGAGCCACCTCTATCGGTGTGCTCAGATAGTCTGTTGTTATATGCCCACACATTAGGCCACGTGCATAGAGATTGTATCTGGATCAATATTCGTGAAAACGATACCTGCTGTGTGTTCAATCCATACTGATGTTTACTTTTCATAATTCACTTCGCTTGGCCGTCGCCTCCTATAGCTCAGTGTGCGCAGTTATATTCAGCGTCTTTACTGTCAGCGCTGAGCCCGATGATGGAGTGTTGAACTCGTTATCACTGCCGGAACCGGAAGATCTCCACTCAAGTTACCTTTCACAAGCTAAATGAATAAATACAATACTTTTTATTTATTACCCTTTCAACAAAGTAGACTTAGGGGTACTTTTGACTAAAAGTAAATTTCTCAGCTAAAATAGGACCATAATGTTCAACTTTGAGCCACCTAACGTTCTATGTTCACGTTGATTCCGAAATATAACTTGACTGGAACTTAAGTCTAGCGCTTTTTATTTTACTCACAGGCTAAAGGGAGTTTTGCGCAATGCATTATATCATACTCAACGGATTTGACACAACCCTCTCTCTCTCTCTCTCTCTCTCTCTCTCTCTCTCTCTCTCTCTCTCTCTCTCTCTCTCTCTCTCTCTCTCTGTCTCTCTCTCTCTCTCTCTGAGGTGTCATGGCGGCAAGTGAGTAGCAGCGTGTATTTTGTGTGTCCGGGGAAACTCTAAATATCGGCCTATCTTCACATCAAATATCCTTTTCCATATAATCAAGTTGTGCCGTACATATTTATCCATCTGCCGCATTGCGTTTGTTGTGGATTGTGTTAGTGTCAGCCTCGATAATTACTATATTCACCATATTTTACGTTACCTGTCGTGTGCAAACATTGTCAAGATGGCGCGTGTGTGCTTTTAGTTCAAAAACTCTCCACCTCCATAAAACACACGAACAACAATTGTGCTGCCACCTACCACCAGTTTCCTAAACTACCAGTGTTTTAGTTCAAAAACTCTCCACCTCCACAAAAACACACGAGATGTGCTGCCACCTATCACCAGTTTTCTAAACTACCAGTACTTCCAAAACCCGCGAATAACTTATAACTTGTAAATCTTACAAATTATCGAACTACTTGACCGATCTCATTTTGGAGCTGGAGCTTTTTTCACACGCGTCAAGATGTCTTCTGCCAGCGCGACAAGTACCGACCCTGCAACCCTAAAAGCCCCCAAAAACGTGAAGGAGTTGTCTGCGTACTGCATTTCATTGGACGGAGCCATAACGAAGCGCCTAGACGAACTGCAAGCCTCAACCACTGCACAACTAGCGCAAATGCATGAGACGTTCAAGAAGTCAATGAAAGAAGGTGCCGGCCTTTCTCACGTTACCGATACCCACGTCTCCGCCGCTATCCGCGAACTTCAGACCAAGTTGGAGACCCAGATCGCCGCTGTGAAGGAAGGGGTCGCCAAAGATCTGGACGCCTTGCGCATGGACATCGAGGACATAAGGGACGTGACAGTGGAACAGAAGGACATGATCGACGCCGCCGAGCAGTATAGTCGGCGAAACTGTATCTTACTTCACGGCGTGCCGGAGGCCCCTGGCGAGGACATTGTAGACACGGTCCTACGGTTTGCGCACAGCAAACTGAATGTCCAGCTACGTGTGGAGGACCTCGACCGATGTCATCGCCTCGGGCCTGCCAGACACAACACGGCGCAGGTGGTTGCGGCGGGCCGCCCGAGGCCAATCATTGTCAAATTGGTCCGATATTACGTCAGGGCTGAAATGTGGGGGCGGAAACGGCACCTCGCGAAGACCGGCTTCTTGCTGACGGAGTCGCTCACGCGAGTTCGAGCAAAACTGCTCAGCGAAGTGAAGGGCATCGTCGGAATTCGCAATGTATGGACCCAGGATGGTCAAATTATTGTTCTGGGCCCAAACAATCGCCGAGCCTACATCAGCTGTGAACGCGATATGGCACAACTTAAAAACTATCTGCCCCCTGCCTAAACATCCGCATGTTGGCAATGTTTTCAAAAGATCCCCATTTGGATACACGGAAGTTTCCACGTCATGGACGAAAGAGTTCATGTGTTGTCATTAATTTGTATTTTAGTGTTAGTGTTAGTTTTTGTGTTTATTTATATTTTAACAGTGTTACTCTTAATCGTGTGGCTTATGCGTGATTGTGTGTATGTGTGTGTAAACAAGAAAGAATACGACATTTCATATGGTGAGTTTGAAAACTTTCATTACCTTGTAAATGATATCGTTATTGTTTTTGTGCATCCCCTAAAATTATGTCTAGTGTTATTCTGCATAAATGGCTCAAAAAGCTAAATTGGCAAACATGGGCATTCCAAGTGGACCCCCCACCACACGCACCCTGACCGACTTTACGACAGCCCTCTCAGCACTCCCAGATGTTTTCAATGACTCCTGTCTCTCACCCCCCCTCTCTCCGACGCACCATCCCTCAACTGCAAATATTCTAAAGAACGAACTCATCGGACATCCTCGCGCGCTACAGGTCGTTCACCTAAATGCCTCATCTGTCATGTCTCATTGCCTTGAACTTCAAACCATTTTTGACGAAAATAAAGTACACGTCATTCTCATCAGTGAGTCGTGGTTGAAACCATCATTAAACTCGAGTTTAGTAGAAATAGACGGATACCGTCTTGTTAGAAATGATCGGACTAAACGCCGAGGGGGTGGTGTGTGCGCGTATATTC
This sequence comes from Isoperla grammatica, assembly GCA_945910005.1. Classification (NCBI taxonomy): domain Eukaryota; kingdom Metazoa; phylum Arthropoda; class Insecta; order Plecoptera; family Perlodidae; genus Isoperla; species Isoperla grammatica. The sequence continues at coordinate 52,375,954 of OX246741.1, forward strand.
GCAAGGACCTAAAAAGTAAAGTTTTATGTAAATCTCCAAGTGCGTATTCCTCTAGGCCAGAGTACATTTTATTCGAAATTAAAATCTCTAATCAGTCAGTTCTCCTAGCGGTCGTCTACCGACCCCCAAAAATTGGCTTTCTAACTGAATTCGAGACCTCTCTTTTAACCTACATTCCACACTATGAACATGTTATAGTCATGGGCGATTTTAACACTAATTTATTATCAACTAATCACACGGACACAAAGCAACTTAATACTATTTTTGAATCCTGCAACTTAGCAGTACTTCCATTACAGCCCACCCATCACACTAGTTCATCGCACACCTGGATTGACTTGATGATGACATCAAATGTTGCTAGAGTCCTAAATCACGGTCAGCTGTCTGTACCAGGAATCTCTGCGCACGACCTAGTTTACCTCCAATACTCGATCCGCGTACCGAAGCAAAAACAAAAATTAATAACTAGACGCAACATTAAATTAATTGATCCTGCACAATTTAAGATAGATTCTATTTCGCTACCCTGGTCCAACCTCGAAAATCTCCCGACACTTGATGACAAACTATCCGAATTTAACCGTCTAGTGTTAGACCTATACGACAAACATGCACCCTTGAGAACGGTGAGAGTGACTAAACCGCCCTCCCCGTGGATGACAGTTCAAATAAAAGATCTCATGGCCAGGAGAGATGGGGCGTTCAATCAATATAAAACAAACCCTACTAATGAAAATAAAGAAAAATACAGAGGACTTCGAAACAAAACAAACCAAATTATACGGACAGAAAAAAGACGACATACTTATAATTTACTAGACCCAAAAATACCGGCACGAAAAATGTGGCAACACCTCACGCAAATGGGTATAGGAAAACAAAAAACAGATGACACGCCAATAGAAATACCTCTTGACACCCTAAACACTCACTTTACAACGCTTTCTCAAAATGCAAACCCCACACACAAAAACACAAATTTGGAACATCTAAAAGCTAACTATATCCAACCTACCCACGGCAAATTTTACTTTTCTCATGTAACACCAAAGTTCACCCTTCACGCGATCAGACGAATAAAAACGAGTGCTCAAGGAGTTGACCTTATCTCGATAAAGCTCATTCAACACATGATACAACTTTCGCCTATTCTAATCGAGCCAATAACTTACCTCTTCAACTTCTCTTTGACAACTCAACAATATCCAACCACGTGGAAGCATTCACTTGTTCGCCCTCTACCAAAAAATACTAAGCCAGACTCAGCCAGCGATTATCGACCCATAAGCATTCTTCCCGCTCTTTCAAAAGCTCTAGAATTCATCGTTCATAAACAAATGTCTCAATATCTGAAAGATAATGACTTATTAGATAAGCATCAATCCGGTTTCAGAACTAATCATAGCACATGCACAGCATTAATTAAAGTTACAGATGACATTAGGACAAACATGGACAACCGACAACTCACACTTTTGACACTACTCGATTTTAGCAAAGCATTTGACAACGTTGACTTTGACATATTACTCAGTAAACTTAAATCTATGCATTTTTCTGACTCAACACTTGAGTGGATGAATTCTTATCTCCGTGGTAGACAGCAATGCACAATATCAGGTGACAACCAATCATCGTGGCTGGCGGTAAATGCTGGGGTACCGCAAGGCAGTGTACTTGGGCCCTTATTATTTTCTATTTATATAAATGACATTTCATCTTCTCTTACCCATTGCAGTTATCACTTATACGCCGACGACCTACAAATCTATCTACGCGCCTCGCCTTCATCAATTAACCATGCAATATTCTTGATGAACGAGGACTTAAAAGGTCTTTCAAACTGGGCTGCTGAGAATTTTTTGAGTATAAATCCAAATAAATCACAAACAATTATCTTCGGCTATCACAAATTACTTAAAAAACTAGATTATACAGCACTGCAACGCGTCACTTTAAATGGCGTCGTCATACCCTTACAAAAAACTGTTAAAAACTTGGGACTCTACATGACGGACAACCTCTCTTGGTCAGACCACATTCAACACGTGTGCCAAAAGACTTACGCAGCATTACACTCACTCAACAGACTTAAAAACTTTTTACCTACCAAACTGAAGACAATGCTTGTCCAATGCCTCATACTCCCACATTTTGACTACTGTGACGTTGTTTATAATGACTTGACCGAAGACTTGGCAATCCGCTTACAGAGGGCTCAAAATTCATGTATACGTTTTATTTTAGGAATCAAGAAATCCGATCATATCACCCCTGGTTTCAAACATCTTTCATGGCTCCGTCTGAACGAAAGACGTAACCTTCACTCAGTCTGTATGGTTCACCGAATACTATCCACTTCTTTACCCGCATACCTTACTGACAATTTTCAATACCTCCACTCAAGCCATCTCTTTAACACAAGGTCGAGATCAGGCACACAACTTACTTTTCCATTACACAGGACAACTTTACTTGACAACTCATTTACAATCAACGCCATTAGAACTTGGAATGCCCTTCCTTCAGAGATCAGGGATGTGCACATCAATAATTTTTACATTTTCAAGAGTAAAACTCACAATCTATATTTCGAGCAATGTCATCACAAGGCCGAAATATAGCTATAATAACGTAAAATCCAAATCCACCAAATAGCTATCTATATATTATTGTCTAAAATTTCGTAAAACTTTCTTGTTGCCGTATGAATGGGGTGTGCATGAATGATAAGCCTGTTTCCTGTTTTTTTGTTTTGTTTGTTTCTTTTGTTAAATTGCTATGTATGAATGATCGTAGACACTGATTAAATAATTACTGCGTTATTATTATATTTTAATATGTTAACGCTAACTTCAAATGAAACTCTAATGTAGTTTTCGAATGAATGGTTAACCTTATTTGCAATTAATTTTTTGTTTTTCATTATGAGTGTGTATTTTAGTATATGTATTGAATAGTTAATTATCATTGTACTACTGTCTATTGTTTATTGTCTGTATCAAAATGTATTATTTGTTAAAAGGTTGGATGGAAGATAAGGCCTAGCTGGCCTTAATCCCGCCTTCAATAAAGACCATTATCTATCTATCTATCTATCTCTCTCTCTCTGTCGCATAACCTGTGCCTTCAGTTAATGCAATTACTTTTTTTTGTTAAAACATTACTACTTGCAAGTAAAATAACTCTTGTTATTAAATATACTTTTTGCATCAAGAACTTTGTTTATTATATTTTACACAAAACTATAAATTAGCAACAAATTATGAAAATTTGAAACAAATAAATGTCAATCGTGGAAAAATCCATTTGTTTCAAATTTTTAATAGGGTTGGTACTGCCGTACTGCCACTTTCTCTCACTCGCAGCGCCAGCTTACTACCAGTACCAGTTGACCTTGACTGGGGAGTCAAGGTCAACTTCATCTGCGTCTAGAAACTGTATAGCTACGGTGGCGCTGTCTACGCCAAACTTTGCATGCAAAGGTCAATTGGGCAAGTGAAAATCTTAGCAGCAGTGTTGAATGAGATTACTGATTAGTCGCACACAGCGAACAGAAAATGGCGCGGATGAAAGTAAAACCTACGACAGCCTCACAAACATTGTCACTTTCCACTCGAGTGGAAGTCAATGTACGCCATCTCTTTTGTTGGGGTTATGAGACAGTTCTCTCTTCTCCTGCGAAGTGAAGTCAATGACACACACAGCCTTCTGAATTGTATGCCGGGGTCATTCCCAAGCGCTTTACTTAGAAGGCTGTGTTTGGTATTACGGCTGACGGCAACGGAGCGACGCATTCTACAGCAGATTGTCATCGTGTCAGCCAATGCGGTGCTGACAGTATCACATGCCGCGTCATCAGCTGACGACAACGGAGCGTCGCATTCTACAGGAGATTGTCATCGTGTCAGCCAATGCGGTGCTGACATCATCACACGCCGCGTCATCAGCTGACGATAAGGAGCGTCGCATTCTACAGGAGATTGTCATCGTGTCAGCCAATGCGGTGCTGACATCATCACACGCCGCGTATCAGCTGGCGACAACGGAGCGTCGCATTCTACAGGAGATTGTCATCGTGTCAGCCAATGCGGTGCTGACATCATCACATGCCGCGTATCAGCTGACGACAACGGAGCGTCGCATTCTACAGGAGATTGTCATCGTGTCAGCCAATGCGGTGCTGACATCATCACATGCCGCGTCATCAGCTGACGACAACGGAGCGTCGCATTCTACAGGAGATTGTCATCGTGTCAGCCAATGCGGTGCTGACATCATGCCGCGTATCAGCTGGCGACAACGGAGCGTCGCATTCTACAGGAGATTGTCATCGTGTCAGCCAATGCGGTGCTGACATCATGCCGCGTATCAGCTGGCGACAACGGAGCGACGCATTCTACAGGAGATTGTCATCGTGTCAGCCAATGCGGTGCTGACATCATCACACGCCGCGTATCAGCTGGCGACAACGGAGCGTCGCATTCTACAGGAGATTGTCATCGTGTCAGCCAATGCGGTGCTGACAGTATCACATGCCGCGTCATCAGCTGGCGACAACGGAGCGACGCATTCTACAGGAGATTGTCATCGTGTCAGCCAATGCGGTGCTGACATCATCACATGCCGCGTCTCAGCTGGCGACAACGGAGCGTCGCATTCTACAGGACATTGTCATCGTGTCAGCCAATGCGGTGCTGACAGCATCACACGCCGCGTCATCAGCTGGCGACAACGGAGCGACGCATTCTACAGGAGATTGTCATCGTGTCAGTCAATGCGGTGCTGACATCATCACATGCCGCGTCATCAGCTGGCGACAACGGAGCGTCGCATTCTACAGGAGATTGTCATCGTGTCAGCCAATGCGGTGCTGACATCATCACATGCCGCGTCATCAGCTGGCGACAACGGAGCGTCGCATTCTACAGGAGATTGTCATCGTGTCAGCCAATGCGGTGCTGACATCATCACACGCAGCGTCATCAGCTGGCGACAACGGAGCGTCGCTTCTACAGGAGATTGTCATCGTGTCAGCCAATGCGGTGCTGACATCATCACATGCCGCGTATCAGCTGGCGACAACGGAGCGTCGCATTCTACAGGAGATTGTCATCGTGTCAGCCAATGCGGTACTGACATCATCACATGCAGCGTCATCAGCTGACGACAACGGAGCGTCGCATTCTACAGGAGATTGTCATCGATGTCAGCCAATGCGGTGCTGACATCATCACACGCCGCGTATCAGCTGGCGACAAATCAGACAGAGCGTTTCCCTAGTTAATCTTAAGGCTGGTCCACACAGATTTTTAAGACATAAGATTTAAGGTTTAACGCATAGAAGTAAAGTTGGATCATAGGAAACACCTACTGGCGTTCACACAAAGTTTTGGTTTTAAGTCGTTGTTTTTATGCGTTATTCGTTGTCATAAAGTTGGGTAATGTCCAGCTTTACGCTTAAATCTTCAAACAAGTTAGTAAAATCTCAAGGCAACGGACCATCTACTTCATTAATAATTACGAATTAATTGTAAGATGTGCAGGAATTGTTGTAAACAAGGCTATTATAGTCAATTATGTGTAATACGAATTTTAATTAATTTGTATTGAATCACAATGATGTTTTAACTAAGGAAAAAACGCTACAAAGTACTTCACTTTACTAGGCCTATGTTGAGCGAAACGAAACTATGTGAACCAGAGCCCTAAAAACAACGTCTTAAAACCTCATGCATTATCTCTTTAAAATCTGTGTAGACCAGCCTTAAGCTGGACGAAGGAGCAGGTGAACGTGTATCTCAGAAGCTGTGCGTATATTGAAATCGTCATACTTGTATACAAGTCACACAGGAAGGAGTTCACTTCATACTTTATAAACATGGTATTATAATGTTGTAATGTTGTTTTGATGCGATGTTTTTCTGAGCTGTATCGTTTGTTCAAATAAGCGAAGAAAACGCTGTACATTGTGTACTTGGTAGAATGTATTATTCATGATTAAACTAGTATACAACAGCAACTTGGCTTACAATCATATTGTGATACATTTTCAATGGCGCCTATTTCATTTACACGGTATTTTCCTTTGGCAGTCTCATAACATAATATGATATCCAATTATTAGAAAGTATTCTGTAACAACATGAGAGTATGAGAATAATTATTACAATAATACATCAATGTATTATTTCTTGCATAGTTGGTATTCTAGTGTGTATACTTCTACTACTATATCGTAATTGAGGCCAGTGTAGGGCACGAGGTCTTCTTTAGCCTGATGATTGATGAATGCGTGTGTGTAGTTTATCCGGCTTTACACGGTCAAACTTTTTCATCCAACTCCTTGAGTTCAAGGACAAAAGCGCATCAAAAAAAGTCAATATGTAATCAAAGACAACAATAGGAATTATTTATTGATGCGCTTTTGTCCTTGAATTCAAGAAGTTGGATGAAAAAGTTTGACCGTGTAATACAGGCTTTAGTGAAAACTGATAGAATCAACATCTAGTGAGTTTCAAAGATTATGATCGTGTTTTGATTTCATTCGAAGACAGTTAGGGGTAGAATACGTTAGTCAAGTGTTAAGCGGTAACACAATATGTCGATGATTTAGAACAAAAGCAACAGCTTATAACCTCTGATTGTGAAATACATGTGCTATGCACGATTAAGCGCTTGACATTGTTAATGATGAACATGAAACATTATTGAATTTAACATCTTCAAGCAAACGTCGATGCAAAGGACATTGCAATTGTATTGTAGCTGTTGTGTTTCTCAGTTTTAACCAAGCGCAGACTTATACATCGCCAGTGGAATTTAATAACATAAGACCAACTGCAAATTACAATAATGTAAAGTTGACTGTTTAAGATGAAAGTATTAAGTAGAGAAACTTTATTAAGCCCATTATGTTTTGTTATACACTCCTTAATGTACAGTACGCTCATTACCTACAATTACTTAGGTTATGCTTCCAACTACGAACGTCTAAGTAGAACTACCAAACATTATAGTTGACTACACTACACGGTTCATTTTATATACTAAGAAAACTACATTTTAGAAATCTAGATTTATTATCTAGCATATTGTACCCACATAACCTAACTTTAATTAGTGCAAAATGTAAACAGTAACACAACATACTCATTGCTTAATAGTTCTAAATCACTTCACTGTCTACATTACACTGAACAAACTTAGCCTACCCAATTTTGTTCTGGTAACATTGTTTTAAAATATTTTTCAAATATTCCAAAGAAAATCAAAATATCTCATTCTATAGAGATCTTGAAGTGTTTCTTCTTATGAATGTTTCTTTATTTCAGTAAATATATTCATTGCAAATATTCTTAATTAAGTGTGAAAGATGTACAATAACATCACATGACAAAAAGTAATTATAATAACGTTTTAAAAACAGAAATATTTATTGGAACAAAACACATTAATAAAAAAAAGCAAGACATATTTTTATTATCTTTTGGGGAGCAATTTTAAATCATTTCAAAGCTATTTTAGCCAACCAAAATTGGGTGTTCCGCACGCTTTGTGGACAAACATTATTGTATATGTATATTTAAAAAAAAAAAAAAAAACGATGTTCTTAAATGGAATTGATCCCTCGATCCGCTACATTATAGGATGATGAATAAGCCCAAGGGTAACTCAAACTCGATCATGTTTCCCACTCAAGTGTTTCCGACAGATAGTTCGCTACTTTACGATACACTTAAACGTGTCAATATAGCGAGCGGTGGATAATAATGTTCAATCTTCCATCCATCCGACTCTCATTCACATCGTCGATATTCAACGTCGAACAAGACATTCTCAAGTAGTAAAACTCTTTCAGCGCTAACTTTTCACAAAGTGTTCCGTCAGCACCCGCATATATACCCGGCACATCTGTTCGTAAGTCAACTAGGCAGTCGTAAAGATAAGTTTGTTTAACTTGCTACAGTAGGTCCATGGCTTAGTTGAGAACAAGAAAAGCAGTTGATCTTGCGTCGATCTTGGCATTTCACAAATGATGTACACCCCCACTACCTGGCTATTATAGCACAAACACGAGACAAAATCCCCGAATTCATTACCGGAAGCCATAACAGAAGTTCAACCATGCAAACATTTCTTGGAACCGATAGAGATGGCTCAGCGGTAAGACGCGAGACTCTAATTCGGGAGGTCGCCGGTTCGATTCCGGCCACCGGCAGTCCTGACTGAAGGTTTTTTCCGAGGTTTTCCTCAGTCGTAAAAGCGAATGCTGGGATTGAGTCATACTATCAGCCCTCGGACAATCCTTCCCAACTATCCAAACACCCTAATAACCTAGTTAGTCACCTGAAGAGGGGCACATCAGGTAAAGCTGGTGTACACCCTAGAACGGGTATTCCTACAAAAAATTATAATTATTATTATTTCTTGGAAACCCAACATCTAGTAAAATAATAGGCGTCCACACAACAACAATCGATTACAAACGTAATCAATTGTTGTTGTGTGGACGCCTATTATTTTGGACCCAACAAATTCAAGAAATCTGCGGTCGCACTCGGGGTGTACAAACAACTTATTACAAATGCAGTGAAACAAATGCCCTGCGGCGTTCTCAGCTTTGCCTCGGACAAAGTTTACCTGAACACTTCCTGATTCTCTGCTATTAACGCGCGGCAGCCAAACTTGATGTAAGTCAAACGTTCACTTCCAGACGATAAAGTCTATTCATAAGTTTAGGTTAGCTTATCGTAGAACCACTGTCTCGTATGAGCTAACGTTATGTGCATTCACCATGTACTAAACTCAATTGTAAGAGAGATGTTACCTTCGCTTTGAAGCAAACATTTTAAGCTGCTCGTCTCAGAAATATACTTCTGTCTATGTTATGAAGTAACCAACACACGATTACACATTTTAATAATGTTACTTCAATAAATTCAAAAAACAAACGAAGAGGTTATGGAAAAGTTTAATGAAACTGGGGTTCGCTTAGTTTGGTACTTTCGCGCACGAAGGAGAACTGACGGAAATAATTGAAGAGAAAGTGGAAGTGAAATGGAAAAAATAAACGCAGACAAACATTTAAATATTTAAAAGAGATAGACCAGGATTTAATGGGAATGAAGGTATAAAAAAAAAATACTGTCAGAAAAGATAAAAAATGAAGAACGGTTTCAACTCAATCCAAGGGTTATTATAACTTAAAATAAAGTAAATAACAAAGACATGTGAAGCAGTGTATTTCATGTTCTTTACTGGATCCAAAATACAGCATGTGGTTCTTCACTTTTATAACAACGCAAAAAAAGATGTTCGAGTTGTCAGTGAAATATAATGTAATTTTGAAAACATGTACACAATCCCGTTCAAGAAAAAATTTAATACACCGTAAAAGTGGAAACATGATAAACCTCTCAGTTAACAAACGTGTCTGATCACAAAACAAAATGTTAATGTAGGTATAAAAGTATAAATACAAAAATTTACAAGAAGATATAAAAAAGCAAAATATACATTGAAAGCACTTTAACGAGTTTTTCTTTAGAATCAATTAGGCAATCCTGCGTATTAGTCATCACCATTCAACTTTCAACACTTTCCTGCTAAGATGCATCTTTTACACACATTGATATTTACTCCTTTTTTAGAATAGTTTCAATTTAATATAATAAATATAATAATCTTAAACGAGAATAATGCTAGGATAACGTAGCTTTACTGAACATAAGTGTATATCGTGTTCACTGCTCACAGCACATTACGTACAACGGACATATTGGACGTACAAATGTGTCGACAGAAACATATAAACGCATTATTTAATATTTATACATACAATTGTTGGAAAATATATTAATTCTGAAACTAAATAACCAAACAACAAAGTAGCTTATAAATCAGCTTTATGTATCATTCGTATTGAGCACCTCATAGTTTCGGTTCTGTTTACATGTATGTTTAAACGTATCATCGCCTACTTTAAATCATGTACGGTATTCATCTCGTTTTTTAAGGTATGTAATAATATGTAGGATTAATTTACAAATCAAATTGCATGGTCATATTTACAAATGTCATAACCTTACGCGTTATTGCTTTAAATATGTGTTCGTAATATAGAAGCATATAAACGCACACAGCTTAGTTGAATTATCTTGATACAAAGAAAATAAAATAAACATTAGTTAGTAGGTCATTAGTTGTTTTTACAATTTGAGCTGCTCTCTCATATTTATACTAAGTAATCATTAGGGATGACATCGGGTAGTAAAATCTGGATTCGATTCCAGCCCCTCAAGGATTCGGGTAACCCGAATCCTGGAAGTGTAAATCACGTCGCTCAACATGTTATTTGAAGGCCATTGACCGCCCGTGGCAGAAGCTGCCAGCGTGCGTTCTGTCAGCCAGTGATGACGGTCGGGAAGGGGTAGGGAGTAACGAGAGCCAGTAGGAGCACAGGCAAACCAGAATTCGCCCGCAGCAATCACACCACATAAAATAGGCTTAGTCTATTTTTAATGAAGCCGATAATGGGTACATAACGGAGCGGGAAAGTATTTTATTGAATGGAAACAAGTCATTTTGTTATCACCATTGTTGGCGCATTGTTGAAGCATACAACAATTCACCTAAAAATGTACCAGAACAAGATTCGAATCCTTAGAACGGATTCGGGTAATTTTTGGATTCGGGTAACCCGGATACCCGGATACCCGATGTCATCCCTAGTAATCATTAATATTGTATTAACTAGTACTCTTGTATTTTATTATTATTACTATGTTAGTGTATAAGTTCCTAGTTAACATGTATCATTTTGTTATATAAATGGCCACACCTCATGGAGATTGTTTTCCTACTGTGGCCAAAATAAGCAATGCATGTAACGTATCTGAATTATTCAATAAACATTATATTCATTCATTCTATTGATTCATTCATCTTTAAAAGAAATACAAACTTTGTTTATTTTCTTCGTTTAATTTTAATGTTAAATGTTGCGAACGAAACCGTGTTAGAGTTCATATTAGAGGTAGCGTCTGGTTGATGTTTAATATGCTACGTTATTACACCGGCAGGCAAATGGGAACAAGTAGATAGAACCCAACACTGATGCAACTAGTTTCAAACTACTAACTTGTAATATATTCTCATTCAGAAGATAATCCTCTTTGTATATTGAACTTTTACTGTGTCAAAAGAGCAAGCGATTTGTAATATGCCAGAGATGTTCATGTGCTTTAATGTGACATTTAAATTAGTTGATGGATGGAGTGATGAAACACAATCATAAACAAAATACCATTGAAGACAATGCACTGAATATACCCCACACCCTATATCGAAGTAATACAAATTGTCTATCACCAGCGCTTATTAGTTGATAAACGTGGCACAACGGGAAGCAGATTGAAGTAACAACAAATTGACTGTGCTATTCGCTGAAAAACGAACATTATGTAGCTCATTCAAATAAATATTTTTGGAGAAAACTCTCGTGGATTTGTTGTAAAATCCCGAAAACAAAAATACAAAAAAAAAACTGGAAATCAATTTTAAAAGTTAATGTTTTAATTTATAAGTTGAAACTCTGTCAATCAACAATGAAAATTGACAGTAACAGTTAAAGTAAAAGTAAGGTTTTAACCAATCCTATTGGCTGATTAGCAACAAATGGGCTCTCATCAGCCAATATGATTGGCTAAAACCTGACTGTTACTGTTACTGTTAATGTTAATGTTTCATTATGGATGCGCCTTTATGTTTGTTTTTTAAACTGAAAAGGGTTGACAACCAACCTTACAGGAATACGTCACTCTAATACAACAGTGCCCCCATACACACCCCATTACCCGAAACCATCGCGTAACATTGACTTTCTAAGCAGGTACAAAGAAGTTGTTTGGCGTTGAGACATCTTCGTCTTGGTCACCGAACCTTATCTATTTGTCCAAGGTCGACTCCGCTTGAGGTGAGGTCTTTGTTTATCGCAATCATATACACGACCCGACCATTTAGAACCGGCGCATTGTGTTACAAAGTATAAACTTAATTTGTGAGCGCCGGACTAGAATATAAACCGGATCAGTAGAAATAAAACCCGCAGCCTGATTCCGGCCGTGCGGTGGGGGGGGGGGGGGGGGGGGGGGGGGGGCGGCTGCATCAACGACAACCTAACAATCCAGTACTTTGTGTTCTCTGCACGTCCCTTTGAAACTTGTGAAAAAGTCAACAAGTGAAAGGTGAAGCCAGCTAGCCTAACTGACAACTTTTTAACTTGGTTGTGTTTGCGCGTTTGCGTACAAGTTGCCAGACGAAAAAGTTTTATAAAGCCGTAAACCATATCTCGCTACGCGTCCTGCGATTAAACACGTTGTAAAGAAAGAATTAACATGCGTCAGGCTACGGGGATGGAAATGGGGAAAAGCCGTTGACATGTTTAAAGTGGTGTTTATGTATAAAAACGACACATTTTCTTGGCTCAGGGCTGCACGAAAATGTGATAATAAATCAATTCGGCCCACTAACTCTTTTCTACAAGAAGTTCAACAATTTGACGCAGATTTTAACCTAGAAGCTAAGGTAGATTTAAGATTAACATCTGTAGTGAATGCGGGGTATTACTTCTGAAGGCAAAGCCTCTGATTTGCTATTTTTCAAGAAGTAATGCGCATTTAGAAATAGATAGTCCGGAACCTTTACAACTTGTTTCTTTTAATATTCCTGTGATGTGTCCACGAAGTGTTAGGGCGAAATGCAGAGTATGTGATTTGATCATGGTTGCTATGGAGTTTGTTCTTATTGAAAATAGCAAGTAATAAAATAATTCCATAGCAACAAATCCTGTTCTTAACTTGACTCTTGGCTCAGCATACGGCCCTGTCTTTTTACCCTCCAAAAACGCCAATATACGCATACAAGCACTCTTCCTTTGTTAGGATTCAATCTAAATATAATAGCCTAAAATGAAATCGTATAAGTGGGATAAATTTGTGACCTTATAGCAGAATCAATTGTATTTCATTTGATGTATACAGCCTACACTAATTCAAAAGAGCAATTTAAAAACCTGCGGCGTGAGTTGCGTTTTTACAAGAATTGAATTAAATGTAAAATTCAAATTTAGAAATGATGCATTTATTATTATGATTCAACAATATAAACTTGATTTTACATTTTTAATTCAATATTTTTAAATGAAAATGTATATGTACATATGAGGGCCTTGGGGCAAAAACTAGATAAGTCCACATAAGTAAGTTCTGAGTAAATCGAAAAACAAAGTTTGAAAATTCCTAACATATATATCTGTTCATGTAATTGCTGATTTATGAAGCATAACTTAAACCTACGGGTGTTTTTAAGTAAAATCAAGATTAAAACAAAAAAAAAATAGTCATAATAAGTCATATTATGAATTTTTTATTTGATGTGACTTGTCTTGTTTTTGCCCCAAACAAAATTTTAATGCAAAATAAATCAGATAGATTTTTTCTGACTTTTTCTCTTAGAAGAGTTCATCATAACGACCAAACAACGACTACCTAACCTCTAATGTCACATGAAATGACAGTTCCCAGCTGGCAAGCACCGCCATCTCGATTGAATGTTTTGGCTCATAAACCAGACAAGTCCAGGGACTTGTCTGGTTTTTGCTACCGATGGAGGTTAGCCTAGGATTGGAATAGATGTAACATAGCCATTCAAGTCCGGACTTATCTCGGTTTTGCACCAAATGAAAGCTTACTTATAATACAAATTTTCACCAGCCATAACTTTTTTTTTCCAAAAGTGGACTTATCTTGTTTTTGACCCAGTGCCCTCATATGCTCCACTCTTATAGCCTACTATGAGCAAATTAATTACATGTTTCCTTTTGAATTCTGTTTATGGTGAGAGGGTGAACTCAGTTACTACTTTCTCTCCTGAATTCCACTATGTAATTATACTCGCCCTGTCATTTCCAACAAGTGAAATCTGGATGGCATGAGAGCCGACTTCACTCGGTTAGACATGAAAACCTGTCTACCGAACACCAATTACGAAATACGAGTCTCCTTTGCATCAGCATACACTCTGAGCGAGCAAAGACTTACATTCGACTCAATTTGAGACAAAATGTTGCACTGGTTGCTTTTGACGTTAAGTGCAGTGGCGTAGGAATAATGCGGACAGCCCGTCCTTGTCAGAAATGCTTAAATAAAGCGCAATATTTCGAATGCTATCAGCACTCTTCAACTTGCAATCTGCAACTCTACAACACAAGTCTACAACTATTGTAGAGTGCTGATTAGAATTAGAACTACTGTGCTTTATTTAACATTTCCGACAAGGAACGTGTACAGTCCAATACTTTCTCTTATCAGATATTACTCTCTCTGATTCGTCTGCATTGTAGTCTGACTTATGAGAGCAGTATAGATGTATGAGATATGTACACATCTGATCACAATAACCAAGGGAGATTAGTATACAGACTGTGCAGGCACACTTAAAGGTCAAAAGGTCAACCAGCCTCGACAAGTATGACTGACAGTTCCCTAAAATGTAATATGGATTACCACGCAGCCCATCTACGTCTGTTTGCTATTCTCTTCTTCTCTTCTACTCAAAATTCAAGCCCTGTCTAATTTAAGTTATCTCTGAGATTTAGATTTCCGAGCAATGTTACTGCATTGTACACGCATATTGCTTTGACGTGAAAGCTACTGTTTATTTTGTAATAAGGAATACGAAATTAACAATTAATATTGTGCATCCCACCATAGCCCATTAATTTAGGGAACCTCTTTGGCTGCATGAAGGTCTTATTCCGTCAAGTTTTACTTAACATAATGGAAGCATTGAAGACGTAGACCTAAAAGATCTTGTCTTAGGAATAAGTAAACGGTGACTTTGGAGCCGTCCTAGCAACGAAGCTCTCAATAAATTCAAAGTTGTTCTGAATCGGCCTTGTTGATTCTGACATTTGTCCGCAGGTGTTCGCACTGTCCAATCACTGATTCATATGGTTTGTATGGTATGTATGTTTGAAATATTGATCTTTGATTGGTTATTGCTCACTCGTCGATGGTGTTTAGAGCCTACAGGGTTGGTTAGTCGCTTTAAATTAAAGTCCCCCACTGAAAATCAGTTTCGTTACTGAGTGGGTAGACTCTAAATGTGAATTAATTTATTTTTTATTTAAGGAAATGGTACTTAAACGATCTTGAAATGTGAATTATATTAAAAACGGTGCTTTCAAATGTTAGTTGTGTAGACGAGAAATATTTTCTCTCAACTTACCGTTTACTCTTTTATATAGTTTTAGTCAACATAAACCTTCATCAGATAAAATTTGCTTTAAAACTATAATTTAAAATGAATGCTTATTTAAACTTTGTATAATACAAACTCGTGAATTTTATCTTACTTTCTTTTATGAAAGCAATGATCAAGGAAATTAATATTTGTGTCTAGAATCATATTCAAATTAAAAAAAAACAGAAACAGTTTGGGGAAGAAAAAAAAATACCAGTACAGTTTGTTGGTAATTTCTGGTTTTTACAATAAAATTGCATTGCATGCACTGCAAAGCTCGTATTTGTTGGTAGTGTAGTTTAAGCAAAGATAAGTATAGCCAGCAAGTAGTCCGTAGTATGAAAACAAATTGATAATTCCAGATTAATTTTTCCACACGTATACTAATATGGGTACAAAATAAGGGAAACAAATTTGTGTAACATAATAATTAAACAACTTTAATAGTGATCGCAT
The DNA here is from genome assembly GCA_945910005.1 of Isoperla grammatica. Classification (NCBI taxonomy): domain Eukaryota; kingdom Metazoa; phylum Arthropoda; class Insecta; order Plecoptera; family Perlodidae; genus Isoperla; species Isoperla grammatica. The sequence goes on from OX246741.1 coordinate 52,391,722, forward strand.
TATTACTCGTTTGGACAAAAAGTCACTTGGGTCACAGTATATATGCAAATGATTTTTAACTTTTAAAAAATGTTTCAAATTTAATGCCTAGAGGAAGCCTGTTCTACAGATGATCTAGGTTTAGCAAATGACAAAGCCACAAAGGTGGCGGATTTTTTAAAACTAGTTGTATGGAACGCCACAGGGCTACTCGGGTCTGCGGCTTATTATAACTCAGAAGTATTATTATTAGCTAGAAGAAACTTGTTAAAACAAACTACGTTATGAAAGTACTACGGACTTAGACCTGTGGGGGTTATAAATCCAATTTATATCTTATCAAACACAAGATTTTGTGAAAATAACTCAGTTTAGTTTCCTAGAACAGATTGTGTGTACAAGTAATTAAGTTATCTCATAAAGTTCCAAAAAATGTGGTTTACCTCCAAAAATCAATTTATCTGTTACACGTTATTAAATATTTTCGGCGAGCTACTACGGAACATAGCCAACCATGGGATAGGCTAAATCCTGATGTGGAACATTAGTCTAGGGCGCGAAACCTCTAGTTCACGAATTATTTCACTGACTGGAACATTCAAGCACTTTAATATTCGCTCTTATACCTTTCCTTTATTTGAAGTAGATATTCGTCTAGTCACCTATTGTGTTTGAAGCTGCACTTTTTTCTTCCAGCCCCTAAACCAGTGAATCATGAGAAATAAATACCACATAAAGAACTAATTAATTATTCGCATGTACCTTTGCGCGGGCCTGATACCCTAATAGCCCCCTTGGTCCTGCCTATATAGGATATATACTGGCCACGCCGTAAGAAGCGAGGTGTTCCCTGGCATTCTGAGAAGAGACGGTCGCTCCACACGGTCTACTTCAACCGTATTAACTGCGAGATTTCCCGATACCTGCACTGTTATTGTCCTCCGCATTGACTGCACCAGCCGTGAATGGAATGCGACCCTACCACGTCATACAACATGCGGGCGATTGATATTATAACTACAATAATTGTAATTGTAAAATTGTAAATAATATGTAGATTTTAAATAATTGTAATTTAATTGTAAGAAAAGTACACATTATGTACTTAAATTCGCCCATTTTGTTTTTCATAATAATTTTTTTTTCATGTACCAGTGCCGTTGTATTATTTATGTAAAATAAAAAAATAAAGACACTATAATATTATTACTATTATTATTATACCTTAGGCAAAAGAACGGAATGCAACTAAATTTAGGTTGGTAGTTGTCACACGCGTCACTCACTATTACATAATCCGTGACGACAACACCTTGCAAGTTAACGCGACGAGACTATATCGTCCTTAGCGTTGCTCGCATGACACCGGCTCAGATTGCATCGAGTGTGGTCCGGTAGCCCACATAGCCCAGCCCTGCGTCACGAGGGTAATGATAGTAGTACGACGTGTTAAACAGATCGCTATATCATGGAGATAAAGAGCGTCGGTCATGTTACACGGCCGGTTTGAACGGAGGGGTGAGTTATGCACACGGGAAACAGCTGATAATACATCTATCTACATGGATGTAAGTTTGAAGTTACCTCCTTTGCAGAAGACTCGATTTCGGTCTGTTAAAATGGGTCTAAATTCTTATAAAAGAAAAGCATAATGTCATCATATAGAGAATTTAATACTCATTCTTATGAAATGTTTTTTATACGAATAAATATTTCTGTACTGCAGATGTTCTTAATTTGGTGTGAAAGGTGTCAGCAACATCATTTTACAAAAGCTAATTGAGAACATTTGAAAAAAAGGAAGTATAGATTAGAACAAAGGAACATTCGTAAGAAAGATCAAGCTAAATTCTATACAGAATGACATATTTTGATTTATATTTGGGACAATGTAAACACATTTTAAAGCAAGTTTAACAGATCGAAATCGAGAGTTCTGCAGACTAGGTAGACACTTGAAAGTCAGCTTGAAACCATAATTTCATTGTGTACCTTTCATACATTCCCCGTCAATTTAATTTAATTTTCGTATCGTTTTATATATTATTGTGTGAATATTGTTTTAATTCTTTTTTGTGTTCTGTGTATGAATGCAACGTAGATTCTGTTTATGACTTCAATTTTATATTTTTCAGTTATTATGTATTATTTGCTGTCTTCTATTGTCAAGCAGCTTTGCAACTTAAAATTTAAAAAATATATCAAACAAACAAATAGTTTATTAGAACAACATTTATCCTAAGGAAATCCAATGGTTAACAAACTACGTCAACGAGGATTATGCGGTTCGATCTTTTTTTTTAAATTACTTTTTCGACTACCTTTAATATATCTATGATATGTAAACGATGACTTTGGAACCGTCATAGCAACAAAGTACATTCCAAATTGTATAAATGTTCCCCAGAACTACAAGTCAAATTCTTTGAAAGCTGAAACGCACGTGAAATAGTAGCAGTAATAGTGAAATAGTAGTCAGTAACGTTATACGTTACTGGTGGGACTTTGCCCTGTTAACGATATATTTCAAATAAATAAATAAACGAATAGTAACAAAATAAACCTTGTTACGATAAACACTCATTTTATGACATCACAGTACATATTAAAATTTAAATATTCCCCACACATACATCTGCCCTTCGTTAGTGTATAGACGTGTTCAAGATGGGCAACTAAAGAAATAATCTTTCCTCACTTCTGTCGATATAAAATGTGCAATGTCGTCTTGGGAATATGTTTGGTTACTTCTCTCTTTAAGCTGCCACCTCACTCCAACCCACAACACTGATGCGTTGTCGTACTCGTAATAGCTAGGAGTGATGCAGCCTCGTCTTCCTTGGGGCGAATCAACAATTCAAATCTGTTCTCAGTTGACGGATCCCGCGCGCAAGTATTGCCACTCTTCCGTTACAGACGTTGCAAAACCTTAACCATTTTACCGTCAGGTTCTATTTGCTTTTCTCTCTCTCTCTCTCTCACTCTCTCTCCCTCTCTCTCTCTCTCTCTCTCTCTCTCTTTCTGTCTCTCTTTCAAAATACATGCTATTCGCACCTTAAAATGCTCTACGTGCAGAGATAAGGGATGTTTCTCATGACAATTTAGGGTTATTCCGATTAAAAACTCACAATCACTATTTTAATAAAGGTTAACACATCAGTTAAATACCAATTAAGGCAGAATGTACTCGTTGGTAGTTGTAATGTGACCATAATTCCCTTAATAATGTCAATGGAAAATTAGAGTGAATGGGATGGATGAATGAGACGTTGATTTTTGTTAGTGTGTAAGTTGAAAGTTTCAAGTTAATCATATTTATTTGTAATCAATTTGTACTTAATTAATTAATTAATTTGTATTTCTACTTAGTAATAGTAGGTTGGATGTAAGAGAAGGTCCAACTGGCCTTAATCCCGCCTGAAAATAAAGACATTTATCTATATATCCATCTGTCTAACTCTCTCTCTCTCTCTCTCTCTCTCTCTCTCTCTCTCTCTCTCTCTCTCTCTCTCTCTCTCTCTCTCTCTTCCCTCCCTCCCTCCCTCCCTCCCCACTTTTCCCTGTTCTGCTCGTACCGTGCGTACATTGCCCGTTCTGCATGTTGTGTTTGCTGGGTACGAATTGTTATTCCCGAAACGGAAATAATTGTTTTAATTTCATATTATGATGTTCGCGCAGCAGTGATGGTTGGAGTACCAGGTGGATGGAGGCTGTTTTACACAGGTAAGAACAATAGGACACAGAGCTGTAGGTAGTAAGGTATTTGGCTGTAGCCAGCCTACAGGTAGACTTTCATATGTTTAAAACTGGCGTACAATTGGATGCGATGAAATAATAGAACTAAAATATGCATTGATATTCACTATAGCTAAAAGTAAATTTAAAGGTCAAAACGCTTTTATAGTTGTCGTACAACATCTTCGGTAATGCTTCCGTCACGGGTGGGTGAGCGGCAACCAATCAGCAGCCGTGGCTAATTCAAATACCTGCTCGGGTTGGCCGAGACCGTAAACACGTCATTGATTGATGATGAAAGCTTTACCGAAGTTGTTGTACGACGACTTTACATTACAGATATTATAGTAATAATAATAATAATTATAGTTATAGGTCAACTAACAGTCCATTCTCAAAATTAATCTAGGTCCCTTAGATAGAGTTAATCACAATCCCCTCAATTACAACAATGCACAATACTAAAAAACTGGTTTTCAAATGTTATGTTAAGGTGCATTTTTCACTGTTGTGCCATTGTTGTCACTGAAGATTTACAAGACCGTGGTTAATTCTATCTAAGGGTCCTAGATAAATTTTTAAAATGGTCTATTTAGGGAACAACCAGTGTCATCTACGGTTCATAGTATTTATTTTGTTTATAAAATAAACATTTGATCATTTAAACTAAATCCAAAACTAAACAAGTTTTACACGAGAAATTCTCGAGTAGCTGGAACTTAAAGCTTAAGCCTCAATCTAAGCCGCAGCTTAAGGTAGTAAGGTAGACCCACCGTCTAGACAGCGTCTTAGCAGGCGGGCTTACACCTCAGTGCTAACTTGAGTGTGTGAAGCAGACATTGTCATAAGCGGTGCTTTAGTAGCCAAGCCAACGTAATGATTCTACACCCGAGCTCATACGCGCTCAGTTCAATATACCGCAGAGCTGTGAGAAGCCTTAAATAATAATATGCCCTTTGTTGTCTGCTTTGTGAGGGTTAATAGCGACGGCTTGGTCGATAATTGCTAAATAAAATAAATAAATGAATTCACATTAAGAGTCTACCCACTCAATAACAAGACTGGTTTTCAGTGGGGGGACTTTAATTTAAAGCGACTAAACCAACCATGTGGGCTCCGAACACTATCGACGAGTGAGTGATAATCAATAAAAGATCGATATTTCAAATACGAAACATATAAATCAGTGATTGGACAGTGTGAACACCTGCGGACAAATGACAGAATCAACAAGGCTGATTCAGAACAACTTTGAATTTATTGAGTGCTTCGTTGCTAGGACGGCTCCAAGTCACCGTTTACTTATTCCTAAGGCAAGAAGTGGTGGAATTGAATCCATAAAAAAACGGAGTATTTATAAACACACTATTATGTGGTGGGCGAATATTGTGATTGAAGTTTAATCCCAGACAAGTTGGAATTGTTAATTTAGTTTTTGTGTGTTCGTCTATTTGTGTTCTTTATTTCTTTGATCGTGAACAGTTTTCTAGAACGAGAACTACTAGAAGAAAATACACGCTCAAGAAAGAACAGCAATATGAGAATAATCCACCATTCCCCATTCTTAGACAAATTAGTTTCCTTTATATTACATTATTTTTCAAATGTTGTGGTTTTTCTTGTTTTTGTTACCACATGTGAAGGTAAAGAAACAGTTACCTACTTCATTTCAGAACTGGAACTGCTTATGCGAAAACGTACAAATAAGTTGAGGCGTTTTTTTCCCTATGTAAATCATTAGATTTAAAGACCTACCTATATGTTTGTTTCTTTGTAAACAAAATTTACGTTTAAAAACAAACAGTTCTTTTTCTTATATTTAGTTTTGTCAAAGACGAAATTCTGTTGCGTAATTTGCTTCAAAGGATACATTTCAAATACCAACGTATGGTGGTTGTTTCGTTTACTCAAGCTCTGCAGATTTTTGCCCAATTCTGATGACAAACAGCATTTTCATTTGTGTTTGAGGTGTGAGTGTGTGCATTGAAGAAATATTGGCAAACATCAAAATAGAGCCAATTTATAATGTTGTGTGTAACAGTGCTGGTGGGTGTAGAAAGATTGTGCCATTTTCTTTAAAAAACGGGGTATTAAGGGTCGTGGATTAAAAGAAGAAAGGATCAGGACTAAGGACTCTCTAGATGGAGGGATGAATCCTCATAGTTAGTATTCACCTAGTTGTATCCACATAGTAAGTATCCACATAGTTGTATCCACATAGTAAGTCGTCGCATCCCGTTAGGCAATATTGCGGCCATTGTAGACATCTTGGGCCTCCTACACATCCTTTACCTCAGGAAGAGTAGACAGAAGTCATAGAATATTGGTTCAGCTGTAACATTTTAAGCGGAAATTATGACCCAAAGTTACTTCTCATGGTGTTGCTTAATTTGAATCAAAATTTAACATTTAGTTTTGATGTTTCAGGTTTCAAGGAATCAGTCAAATAACTACATGCAGATATTGAATAGGCTAACTGGATATCAAAATAATTCGTCGGTGACATTCATAGGCTATAGGTCTGTCTATTCAAGGGTTAGGTTTCAGACTTCATCATTAGTAAGCTTTTTTTAAACACTAAAGCTTGAATGTGTCTAAGAATCTGTGTGAACGTCATTATAACACTTTGGCTTTGTTAAAAATTAATCTTTTACAAACTTTTAAAAGTTTTTAAACCCATAACTCGCACTCGTGACGATCTATATGTGGGGTCTACCAAAACACTGTGGGAGGACTTGACATATCTACTGTTCTGACAATGGCTGCGTTCCGTTACTTCCGTTACTTCCGTTACTTCCGTTGAAAATGCTTTCCCCCTGGTATTCTCCATCACGTTAAAGCATCTATAAGCAGTTAAGCACAATATAACTACGGAACACTTCAAGCATAGATATGGCAGTTTAGGCCATTTAGGCGCAAGGTCGTTTTGCCACGCCCACTACATTAGTTGTCAAACAGTGTAGTAAAATTGAAAAAGTTGATAGAAGCGTTAGTCAAATCAATTAAATATATAATTTTTGCGCAATTTTACACTTCGGTTAAGCCCAAGGTTATGTCCGTCCTATAGAGAATTTTCTAAATGCCGCCAAAAACCACCACTTGTTGAAAATGCTCAAGTGAAAACCTCGAACATATTTAACATGTTGAATATGCTCAAGAATCACATTACGGAACGCTGAATAAAGCACAATCAATAGGTTTCGGTACGGGCCAAGCATGCTTTAAGCATTTTCAACAGCTTTCGGAACGTACCCAATGGTTTGTCATTTCACAGAACTATCATCGCACATTTGTTACACCCCTGAACCAGAGCCGTTGTTGATACTGCGTTATCCAAACTCTGGCTCTCCATATTTCTAGCAAGACTTCAGCGTAGAGGCTACAATTACGGGAGTCGTTACCGATGCGAGTATGATGCTCATATGAACTTGTTTTTATTGGGTTCAAGAGTGAAGGAAAACATTGACGCATGCTGGCCGGGTAAACTCAACTGATACATTTTACTTCGATAAATAAACCCACTTTCATGCGGGACTAAAAATATAAATCGAGTTATGAGTTAAGTTGGAAATCATATTTTGCTGTACAGACTTCATAAAGACGTGAGAATTCCATTTATATTTAACAACAATACAATTTCACTCATTTTTATTAATGTTCACTTTTTATCTACGGTCATAAAATCTGTCCAAATACATCTATTAAAATAAATCAACATACATCAATATTTATCCTGATAAGAGTAGTCGTGGAGTTATACCAAATACCTTATTTGGTTATATCTCGAAACCAACCTCTCCGGACACAGCTTCCTAAATACCCATAGCAAGTACATGCACGCTTGGCTTTGGCATGGTTATGTGTCATTCCTTCATCATCGTGTCACCCACAAATTATCTTGATCAACATCATTGTCAAAATATCAGACGTACAGTTCAATTAGGCCCTAACATCTTGCTTACTGATCTCATAGTTATCAACCAATGTCGTATTACCAAAATAATATTTTACTTCGGGTTTGTGCTCTTAAATAGTACTTATATGATTGTTTGCTCCTACAATATTTTTGATTTCTTGCTATTTCAACATCTCCGTCTCCTACTTTTCTTTGTTTTAAATAGAGAATAACCTTGCTGTATATAGAAACAAAGTTATCAGAATCAACTGAAGGGAAAGTTGAAAGGGAAGGCTAAGGAGACACGGCATAACCAACTCACAGTTCGCTGCACCTGACGACGGGAGCATTTTGTCGCTCCCGAAACGCTGACCCAAGTCGCAGTTCGCTGCACCTGACGACGGGAGCATTTTGTCGCTTCCGAAACGCTGATCCAACTCGCGGTTTTCCCCAGCTGACGACGGGATCAGATTGTCGGTCCTGAAACGCTGATCCAACTCGCGGTTTTCCCCAGCTGACGACGGGAGCGGGTTGTCTCCCGAAACGCTGATCCAACTTGCGGTTTTCCCCAGCTGACGACGGGAGCAGTTTGTCGGTCCTGAAACGCCGATCGAACTCGCGGTTTTCCCCAGCTGACAACGGGAGCGGTTTGTCTCCCGAAACTCTGATCTAACTCGCAGTTCGCTGCATTTGACGACGGGAGCATTTTGTCGCTGCCGAAACGCAGATCTTTTTAGTGCGGTTTTCATTTTGTTTTTAACTTACATATTATCCATGCTGTATTCGAAATAATCATGTTTTTAATAAGCTTTCACAAGAAAATATATACATTTGTATAATGTATAACTTGAACGATTTTATTTTATATCTCTAGTTTTCCACCCTAATGCTTCCATTCCAGCATTTCTCGTCTTGTCGCTCTCTTCAATATTCTTCTCGAACCCTTTGTCATATTGATACGTCACTGTAAATAGGACCGCATCTGCCGTAAACACACAACTCGCTCTCCAGATTCCTCCGTGTATTTTCTGAGTCCCTGATACGTTTACCTGTAAAGCCGCGGGCTTTGTGTTGCCTACTAGTCCGGGTTACTGGATAAAACAAACATTCTTCTTGCTTGCTTTGCCATTCGTCTACCAGATTTGCAAACTATCGATCTGGCGAGAGATAATGGAAAGCGATGCGACGCATATTCTTCCGTTTTCATCAATAACAGTATATAAGTTACTACAATGTACGAGATGCTTCTACTATTGTAAGTCGTGGTTTTTGTTGTGTAAATATATCAACGCTTTTCTTTTAAAACGAAAGTTTAAAATTAACTCATTACTGTTCAAGTTTCTATTATCATTTTCCTCTCAGACTAGTAAACAAGCTCTATCGGAAAATAGTATGATGCGTACGGTATAGTTGGCAGTATTCTCATTCTAGCGTTTACATCTTATTGCTAATCAATGGTAATTAGCTAATTAGTAATACAATAGTCTTTGTAGTAATTTATCTCCCCTTACGTAGCGGGTGTATTCACACAAAGCGTACCGGGGGTCACAATTGTTACTTAATTGCTACAATGTTTCAAAAGACGTTTCATTGAAGTTCAATTATTCTCCAAAATTGGTTTGCTATTCTTACTGAAAAGCTACGTAAAGAAATACAGAAACTCTAAAATAAATAAATAAATTCACATTTAGAGTCTACCCACTCAGTAACGAAACTGATTTCCAGTAGGGGGACTTTAATTTAAAGCGAATAAGGCCCGGTATTATAACGCCCGGCTAAATATTTAGCCCACCGCTAACTTGTTTTCTCCATGGCAACCACCAATCGTAAGCGTGCTTTCATAGACAAAAACAAGTTAGCCCAGTGCTAAACGTTTAGCCGGGCGTTATAATAACGGGCCAAACCAACCCTGTAGGCTTCGAACACCATCGACGAGTGAGCGATAACTAATCAAAGATCGATATTTCAAATACGAAACATATTAATCAGTGATTGGACAGTGCGAACACCTGCGGACAGATGCCAGAATTAACTAGGCCGATTTAGAACAACTTTGGATTTATTGAGTGCTTCGTTGCTAGGACGGCTCCAAAGTCACCGTTTACTTATTCCTAAGACAAGAAGTAGTGGAGCTGAATCCTTAATAGAAGTTCAAAAACTTCAGCCTGAACCGGGATTTGAACCCGGGACCGTCTTCATTGGAAACAGGGATGCCAACCACTGGACCAACGAGCCACCATTTAGACCACTTTTTTCGTGATTTACAATAATTTAATGTCACAGATAATCATGTTCGTTTACTTGATCGGGGAATATGTGTTAAAATTCTCAAATTTTGCAGTAAGCATAATCGTCCTTTTTTGACAGCTCAAATGTAAATAAAATACATTTTGACCTCAAATCTAGCCTTAACTAAATAATAAAAAAACAAGGTCGCTGGCGCGACCTTGGTCCGTGGCTTTGCCGCGGACGGGCTTTCCTCGCCGGTCACTTCCGGCTCAATTCACAAACTGATCAAATACTGACATTGGCACTTGTTAAATTTAAAAATAAACGACGTAAAGTAAATGAACTTTTTTTTATAAATTAATAGTAGTAAATTGATAACTCCGAGATACCAGGGTTATATGTTTTAGTTTTTTAAAACATTCCTCACGAGATTAAAAATTGTCTAGCTGATACGATGTTTCAATGATATTATTTGAAATCGTGACACACAACTCTCGTATCACTATTACCTGAGTAGCATAGCAAATTTATACTGCACCTTTTGATACAAGCATGAAATTTGTCTCAGGGCTAGATCTACCTAACATATGCATTTTAAGATTTGGAGGCCAAAAAACAATCCTCCGCGGACAGTAGTTATGACGTCATCAAGATGGCCGCTGCTTTGAAACGCTTTCATCAGTATATCTCGAGAACCACCGGCTCGATTCTTAATTTTTTTTTTTAAATTAATCGTCATTAAATTTTCGTTTAATATTGTTGCTTACACAAGTACTTATTTGTTGATAATAACTTTGATATTTAAACAAACATGATAATGACAAGTGATAATGTATGTCTATTTCCGCCAAAACTTTTTAAAAATGGGTTGAATTAAAAAATGTGTCTTGTAAACATTGTTTCGTATTTAATTACCTATAAAACATGACCTAATATATGTTCACATGACCATGCCGTTAGGCCATAATAATTAATTGAACACTAGGAGGTAGCGGGCATAGACCATCATCACGGCGCTCACTATCGCGTTGCGCCGTTGCCGGCATTCATAATAATCACAGATACATTGCAGGTTCATAATTGTACTTATTTTTTTTCTTGATGAATTTTTTAATTAGACCTATGCATAAATTGTTATGGTGGAAATAGACAAACATTATCACTGGTCATTATCATTTTTTTTTTTAAATAACTAAGTAATTATCTTTAAATGAGTATTTGTGTAGATAACAATATTAAACGCAAATTTAATGACGGTTAATTTAAAAAAAAGAAATTAAGAATCGAGCGAGTGGTTCTCGAGATACACTGATAAAAGCGTTTCAATGCGACGGCCATCTTGATGACGTCATAACTCCTGTCCGCGGAGGATTTTTTTTGGCCTTCAAATCTTAAAATGCATATCTTAGGTAGATCTAGCTCTGAGCAAAATTTCATGCTTGTATCAAAAGGTGCAGTATCTGGCTGAAAATCCTTGCTATGCTATTGAGGTATATATCGACATCATTAGAATTATGATTTTATTTGTAAATGGACTTATGCCATTTACTGTAGGGCGCGACCAATTTAAAATGCACACATGATAAACATAAATTAGGGACCACTATTTCTTAAACAATTAATCATAACAACAATAATAACAATAACATTAACAATTTATAGATCGAACCAGTTCTACGAACCTGTTAGGGTTAAGGATGTGAGAATATCCTTGATAGATATCCATTTCGTAAATGAAAATTAACGGCACGTATCACAAATTGAATCGAAATCAGTCAATGGAGCCATTTCCTTTGACCAATCTTTTGTTAACACAGTCTTAAAGCCGTTGATTCATGCTTGCTATATTGTTGTTTCTCTCAAAGTCATTAAAAATTACGTTACCAAACAATTGAAATGTTAACAATTCTATTATATATTATACAACACGTTGAAAGTTCATTATAACTAATGCACAACCAATTATTTTAAAATACTGTGTCGCACAAGTACTATCTATTTACGATCACACGGCCTACACATGTGTTCATACAACGTGCACAAACAAAGACAAATAAATATAACACACACAAGGGTGAAGTGAACACCTTAAACGCAATATCCAATAATCACTTCATTAATGTTGATAGCACACTCATAGATCGTCGATTATACAAATCACATGGACAAGTCAACACGCACCCTTGCACTCGCTGTGGTCTACTGCATATGTGGACGGATTTTGTTCTCATACTGATTTTAAGAAACAACCCCCCCTCATGCCACGTAAATATCGGAAACCATAACGGCCACGGCCAGGCACAAATTATGTGACACTTTCCAGATGAAATTTGATCCTTACAGTCAGCCCCACCGATTATAGCATGACCAAACCATTACGCGGACCACAAGGCGTCTGTTTTCACAGCACAAGAAATTCTACACAAATGGGGGAAATTAGGACATGGCAATAATCCGTAAATGATATACCAGGAAACATAGAAATCGGTAGGCCTAACGAGTGCATCAAAAATAATCATACAATATATATCATATTGCACAATGGTCATAAACTACATGAAACAATAAATATAACAGATTTCGTAGATATTGTTCTAAGTGCGATAAAACAATTTGAATTCAGTAAAACGTAATGCTTTGATACTTTGACTTTTGGGCAAGACACGTACTACATACCAAAATTATAAAAATAATAATTATTATTGGTGAACCAATAATACTAAAAATAAAATAATTAGAATCCTGAGACACAACTCCCATAAAACAATAACGACATCATTAGGATTATGATTTTTTACCTGTTAATTGGACTTGCAAAAAGGAGAATGAATGCTATTTCTACTATATGAATTATTAATTTCTTTATGCATGTCATGTAAGGGCTGAAATTTATAATCTGATAATGTTTCTACATACTGTTGTGGCATTAGAACATAGTGACGAACAGTGTCCAGATAGGCAAAATGAATTCTATCACGGCCGCACAGTCAAAACTGCGAGCTATACGATAATTTAGGTGCATGTTCCGTTTTTTGTATAAACACATGGTAAGATTCCCCCTCCCTCTCCGCCTCTGTGAAACAGACCCCGATGTGAAACAGACCCTCATAATTCACTTACCACTAAACATGATGCCATTAACCAATAAGCTGGCAGCGTGCTTTTACAGTGAAGCCACAGTTTACTGACGTTTCGTCACACAACATATCAATTAACTTCAATTAATTAAATACATACAGGGGGAAGTCGGAAGGGTTTATTTTATATCCAACTGTCCGGTTTGAGGATCACATGGGACAAGCTAAGAAAGTGGACCGTATAAAGAAGCATACCTATAACTCGACTATTTCCTATTATACGACCTATTACAATCTTACAGATATCGGAGTAATAGGTCTTATGATAGTTGATAGGTGAAGAAGAACCTGGTTTTTCGAGACGTCCCGAAAATTATTCAAGCCGAGTGCAAGCTTCACCGAAGATATTTTTTATGCATTTTACGTTTATCTATTTCTATTTTTAGGCATCACTTTCTTATTAGCTTTTTAAAACATACATTAAGTGTTAATTGCTTCAGTTTCAATTTTTGTTTTTAATAAATGTTTTGTTATTGTTCCGTGTCGAATGGCAAGAGCTTTGGCTGTAGAGACCGATATTGTTAATGAAGGTTCTACTATCATCAAGTCGTTTGATGTTCTGGTTACGAGAGGTATGTGCATGGTTTCTTGCGAATATTAATCAGTGATACATACGAATAAATATATTCAACGTAATACAACCAATTTGATAATCGCTGTCGTATCATACGAAAGTATACCACAAAGTTGCAACTGCTCTAACTCCGGCCGTACATACAAATCTCTTGCTAATTGCGCTATCGGGTACATCCCGCAAATATTAGAAAGAAAAAATGATACACTGTACACACTTCATAAAATCTTAGTATGTAATATAGGCCTACACTTTACAGTGTAGGCCTACACCAAATAAATACATATCTGTGTAATATTAATATCATGTTTTATTGTTTTCCGTATTACAACTTTCACGTTTTTTTTTCAATAACAGCCATATGCATTTTGCAAGGGTAGCATCGTTGAGTAACTAACATATAATCCGGCTTTGAAGCATGGCGACATACGGTCTGGGCCAGACATTGTTTTTGTATCACCGGACAAATCCTCGGTTTTTGCATTGCCATAATAGTAATTGGGCATCTAACAATGAAAGACTCATTTGCGTAACTGTACTACAACAGTCATTCCACATTTTGTCCACGCACACGTAAACACGAGCATTCCACTTGTCGTTCTTTATAGCGCGAGGCTGAGCTGAGGATCGTTCAAACTAGAATTATTCATCTATCCTTCAACCAATAGCATTGCTAATTTACATACTATTACATTCCTTTAGTGACAAATGCCATGCAAAAAATCAGTAATATGGGTTGCAATCTTCAACCAGAAATAAATTCATTTATCTGGCCGAGCCTAAAATGCGGGCCAAAACTTGACCTGTTTAGTCACCCCTGGATAGTATTTTATGTATTATTTTGTTTTTTTCTATCACATACGACTGGATTTACAACATGAATGCGTATTTTTTGTAACAATGCATAAACATTACTTCAGATTGGCCATAAAGTGTAAAACCAAAAACACAATTTAAAATTGAATGAATTTTCTGTAACACGTAGCGTCTCAAATACAAATGTCAGAAATGTAAATGTTACGCCATTCTAAAGTCAAAGGATTACTACAGGTCAAGTTTGAGTTTCATAATGATAACGCAAAATTGATAGCAGACATTTTTTAAAAAACCGTAGCGATGTGCAAAGTAACAAATTTTGTTGTCTTACACAACTTGCACTTAGTGGTACTTACGCCCGGCTCAAAATATTGAGATTTACAAAACACATACGTCATTCTACTGAGATCATTATTGACAAGTTTCATTTATATTCGTTAATATCTTCTACTTCAAATAAATACATCTTTCTTGTCGCGCGTGAAATGCGAACGGATACATACATACATACATACATACATACATACATAAATCTGGTGCAAACTTATAAGGCCGCTGTCGCGCCCTAAAAATCACATTGAGAGTCTACCCACTCAGTAACGAAACTGATTTGCAGTGGAGGACTTTAATTTAAAGCGACTAAACCAACCCTGTAGGCTTCGAACACCATCGACGAGTGAGCGATAACCAATCAAAGATCTTTTGTGACGTGACGTGAATACACCCTATATAACACCACATTAGCCCGCTACTTGTTGGGTTCTAACTACATCACATAAAGTGATTCACTGCGTGTTTGAAACTATGCAAATGTTTGAAAATTATTACTAGGAAATTTCATCCACGAGAAATTAAACACAATGTTGTAAGTGAATCAATTAACTTTAAACGTTATTGTTGTTTGAGCTATTTAACCATTATTTATAATTTAAAACATAATGATAACCTCAAGGGAACCACCGTGTACGGTTCGTAGCAGATAGTAAATTGAACGTTGTTGGTTATAAGCTTGAATGTTCTGTACTAAGTAAGGCTCATAAGCAAAAGCAAAGCAACGTCTCACAGGATATGAACACCCAAGAAGGGAATAAGCAAAGTTTTAAGTAAAAGATTATAGTTTGAAAACTTTAAACTTTTTGTTAAAACCAAGACTAACTAAACAGATAAAAGAAATACACGTCAGAGGATTAGAGTAAGAAGCCTGGAACCTGACTGAGATGAACTTTTAATGAGATTGAGGTGTCTGCAATGATTGAGATAGAACAAGGGCATGAAAAGTAACATTATTAATAATAATATACGAGTTTGTCACACACCATGGTTATAACTTGGAGGCAAAGGGTGTTATTAAACGAAAAGAACTAACGAAAATACTGAGCATATTTCACATAAAACGAATGAATGAAAAATAACCTGATAAAATAATATCGCCTGTTAACTCCAAAGACTCAACAAAATCCCTAAAATCATTAAAATGCAGATGTTATTCCACCTACCTAGCGATACACTAAATTGTCGTCTGTAAATATTGATTTTAACTTTAAAGTGTCCCAAAATAAAATAAAATTATGTTATCTAAAGAACAAGTAACGCTCTTTCTTATGAATGTTTTTTTTCTTAAAATTAATATTCCCGTTTTGCAGATGTTCTTAGTTAGGTGGCAAATGTGTCCAGCAACATCACATTACAACAGGTAATTAAGAACATCTGGAAAACGGAAAAATTTGATTTGATCAAAGAAACATTCATAAGAAAGAGCAATAAGTTTGGATTTACATTTGCGACAATTTAAACACATTTTAAAGCAATCTTACCAGACCAAATTCGGGAGTTCTGCAGACTAGGTGGACGTACAGCCTTGACATGAATTAATATTTCGTATCGACGTGTAATAATAAAAAAACATTTAATTTGTGAGAACTTTGAGAAATTGTAGAGATGTGTAATTCTGATGCAATCACACATAGCATTAGTTCCTAAAAACACCATCGTGCGCCGGCTTTAGCAGCGCTAGTGTATCATTAGCTGCTCGTGACTACAGCTACAGCTTCACAGGGATAAGAGTCCTGAGATGTTTCTAACACAGTTAGTCTCATTACTTGCCACGTTGATTAAAAACTACCATTAAGAATCATTACGGGGATACATGCTGAGCAATGAGGAAGCCGGCACGTTCCCGTGGGTAACTGTGAGACTTAATGAGTGAGGAAGGTAGTTTTTTGCATTTGCCGTCTGAAGTCATCGGCTGTGAACCAATTAATCTAAAAAAGTGCATATTTTCTAGGGATTTACAAATAATAGAAACTGCCGTATTTGTAAATTAATTAAAAATATTAACTATAAACAATAGTTTTAGTTCAATATCGAGAGAAATCCACCGCCAAACAAATTTTAAACTCATTTTGAACATGTTAAAGACCTTATTTTAGTTCCAGTCTCTGTAAGATTATTTGTGTGGATATTTTAGAAAATGAAATTCGCTCCATGTAGCACCTCAGGTTATATGCACAGACACAGGATTTGTTGCTATGAGATTGTTTTATAACATGCTATTTTCTACAAGAACAAACTCCATAGCAACCCAAACAACTAGTCCAATAGGTACGGCACCCTCAGTTCTAAATTATAACAAAATTATTGATTAAATATTGGCTACAATTACAATAAACTGCAATCATACACCAAGATTTTATCAAAAAGTTTTCGACTACCAACAAACCTGAACTATAATCGTCTGAAGCACTTGAGATACAGTATAGTCATGTTTATATGTACGACCGAATTTAGAATCGAGCTGAAAACTGTCATGGATGCCAACGTTTACATGAAGTGTACATAAATGTATCCGAACTCGATTTCGGTCTCGCATCAACTTACTACTTACTTACTAGATGCAATAGTTTATTATTGAACTTTGCTGGAACGCTCTCCCGGGCTGGGCCCTCTAGAGGAGATGATGATGGAATACAGAGGTAAAACGCATAAGCCCGAGGGCTGGGGTGATAATAAAAATTAGTGTCAGGATGAATGGGGGTAGAACCTGCTACAATGGAATCGGTGTGAAAAAGCGAGAAGAAAACTGAATTGGTGCTCAGTATAAGCGAGGGGGGCCGTCTCAGTCTAGGGCTGAACCATCCAGGGCCCAGGACCCTTTCTATAGACTGGGATGGATCAACACATTATAGGATTGAGAACGAGTTTTTGAACGGTCGTCCAGCTTCTTAGACAGCCTGACCAAATCCAGTCGATTCAGCCGTTTCCCAGGTGTTTACATGGGTACTAAGTACGAAAACCTCACACTCACACAATCCCGTTCACTGAGTTCCTGATGTAAACTATGCTAAAGTCTCGAAGTACCCACGGCTCGACTTTTAGTAATGCCACTCTTTCTCAAAGCTCTGCTTTTTAAATCTCCCTGAAAGTCTTTTCAGCTGACTCGAGCGCGTCTTTGATTGCAGCGATTCATTCGCTGCCTTCGATATCGGCGATAGACAATACCTCATTTGCATTGATTCTACAATCACTAGATTACGGAAGAGGCACGTGATAATATCAGACAAAGAGAGAAGACATGAAAATAAAAATGTTGTTCGTTAGCTGAACTCGAGTTTTTGTTTATCTTTGTTTAAATGCAAGCTTTTAACAATGTGTCTCATCAAAAATGGAAAATATAATTATGAACATTTTATTTCCGTAATCTTACATGTTACAAAAAAAATTCGCAAAGCAACAGAGACTTTTTATTACAGAAACGTTAATCAAGCTTTCTAAAGATCATCGTTTATCAAACAATTTTAATGGAAGATGTTCGGTAATTTAAAATTATGTCTGAAGCTGATGTGAAATACTTTGTCTATAGATGGAATTAACATAATTTTATTTCCGTACTAATTTTCTCCGGGGTTTGTTATTTGTTACCACACAGAATCTTTTATTTCCATTATGCGATGTTTTTCTTTTTAAAGAACAATTTTCCGGAAGAATTCTTTCGCAATTATCGTCCAGGAATCTGTTCGCATTTAATAATTGTGGAAAAAGAAATCAAATAAGATAATGGTTGTTTCCTGTGAGGAGTATTCGGTTTCAACAAACAAACATTTTATGTCGGTTCTTTTATCTGAAAACAGCATTATGAGATATTTCAGAATGAAACTTTGATCCAAAAAACGATAAAAAACACTTGAACTTCGTATTCAATGAGAAATTATAATTGTATTCTGATATATGAAGCCAAAAACTTCGAACAGGTAAAGAAGAACTTAAGAGCAATACTTCAAAATGTGGATGTTCACTTCACGTGTAAATATAAAACTCAGTATTAATTATCATCTTAGTGCGATATCGAATATTTTTGTTTAAACTAATTTGACCTCAAACTGTATCCATATACATTGAAACACTGGAATTGCTTTCTTATTCTCATTCAAATACAGAAATATCACAATTTTACTATCGATGTATTCGTTTTTTAACTTATAAAAGTTATCGAAATAATTATTGCAGGAGATAGTCCTCAACACACAAAATACATAGATTATAATAAGTAATGTAGATTTGAAGGGGATGCTAAAATCTAAATAAACGGTGTCTTACATACCACAGTAACAAGACACAGTTCATTTGTATCTCTGTTCGAAAATGAGAGATTTTGTTTGTTACTGGTTACGGACAATAAATTTCCATGGTTATGTTTTTATTTTTATCAAGATTTTTTTTTTTTTTAAATGAATAAATCTTGGGACAATTTAAACGAGCCCTACTGTTTATACACAACATCATGGACAGTCTAAGGGACTTTTTTACTCCATGTTTAAATTTAGAAAAAGAGTACATTCTACGTTTTTACATTATTTTGAATATAAAGTGGAGGCGATTACTGTAATTCAGAAAAAAAACATGTCTGAAAAACGGAAGAGAAAATGTATGCAAATTGTAAGAGAGATAACACAGACGCTTTTAGTGGGGGCTTCAGTTTGTAAGTAAATACAAATACATAGGTCACATAACATTAAGTAAATTGAAATTTAGTAACACTTTCTAAACCATCTCCAAAAGAGCGGTACCCGTGCTTATCATTCGACGTTGCTCGTCTTTCTTAAACTTGTTGAGAAAACCGAGTACGTTCGTGTGAAGATAATATATTGATTCGCAATGTAAACCCATGATATTTGAGTGTATTATTTATGAAATAATTTACTTAATGTCTATCTTATTCAGTTTTAAAACTGATTCTGAAATTGATTAACCATCTAATGTCTGAATTTCGTGACAAGAAAGATTAGTAATCGCGTATGTAGCAATTGTTTGTTTTTACAATTAAAATTAATGTATACAATAAATTACGCAAAACACGTTACGAAAAATCATGCATACAGACATTCTCAAATTTGAAACCCATGGGTTAAGCTTCAATATCTGTGTCAAGTTACAAGAACAGAAATGTAATTAATTTACTCCGGTGTGAGTTTCATAAATAAAAATAATATTAAATGCATGACCGTCAGCTTTACAATACATATAGGCAACATATTTGAAATTCTCTGTCAATATTTATCTTTCTTACTTCCGTATGACGCTTTAGAAAACAGAATTCAAATATTTTCTTATTTTTATTCCCGTAATTGGCATGTAATTATTTCTCAGCTAACATCATTTATATCTACATCAACAGAAGCTGAATAGAAAAACGCTCACAAAGTATTCTTTTACCAAATGATCTCCACTCGATACGGGAATAACTAACTAATTGGTCTTTGTGATGGATATTTACTAAGTAGGGTGTGAAAATGTAAAACAGTATATTTTTAATATACCTAAGCGTTTCGTAAATTATCCCCCAAATTGAAACTGTTG
This sequence comes from Isoperla grammatica, assembly GCA_945910005.1. Taxonomy (NCBI): domain Eukaryota; kingdom Metazoa; phylum Arthropoda; class Insecta; order Plecoptera; family Perlodidae; genus Isoperla; species Isoperla grammatica. Next base: position 52,411,940 of record OX246741.1, read on the forward strand.
CCGTGTATGGGTCCATTTCCCAGTTCGAGCGCCCAGCAGCTTTAATTGGTCGGGCTTCAAACGGTTACTTTGCTCCATGGAACATTTAATGGGCCTTGAAATTAAATTTGCCTGCATAACAATTAAATTTAAACGCGAAAAAAATCCGTATAACCTGCTAAGTATACGGTTGTTGCATGAGCCCGCTACAGTGTACAGTGCCATATATAGTCTAGTACATTACATGGCAAACTAGCCTCAACATGGAGGGCCAAACATTAAGGTACTGGTATTAGAATAATATCTTCTATAGAATAGATGGCGTAATTTCACATGTATAAATGGCTTCGTGTAGATTGTCACGGCCAGGAATAGACGAAATGGTGTTTTTCGGATAATCCAAGTTACAAAATGAAAACTTTGTGTCCACCAACGTTTCTTCCGAGCTATGTCAGGCATGTAAGTATTGAAACATTAGGTAAAGCCTCTACTGTTTTTCAAACAAAAAAATTTAAAAAATCTAAACAAAATAAAATGATTTAGTATTCACGAGGTATTTCGTGTTTCATTCTTACATTTCGTGTGTTTCATAAATACATTTGTATTTAGAGATGTTTAACTTTTCTCGAGACAAACTCAATTTTCTCTTAAGACAAATAATCTAAGAATAAATACCCATATAACTAATATGTAAGTCATTAAAAATTTAAATCTCTGTCTTATATATTATTGCATTTAAGTTTTTTTTTTTATTTATTTCAATATATGATATATCTTAATTTGCAATGGTACAATTGTAATTTCGATGTTTTACTGTACCCATAACATTGAATCTATGTAATGTGTAGGCTATTAGCGAAAGCTAAATAGATAAACATTACTACCACTACTACTAATCAGGCACAGATGTATACAAAAACGTTACTATAATAGACAGCAAAGAATAGGTCGAGGTAAGAAAAGGTCGCTAGATTCTTACGTATTTCGTTCTGATATTGAGTGATGAAGCGTAATAATGGAATGTGAGATAATCAGATAAAAGCCGTGGGCCACTTCGATATGAAATACCTGAGGAGCGTCGTTATCGAAATACCAGCTGGGACCGGATAATGATAATAAATATATGTATCAACAGAACTTATATGAATACATTAAACCTATCATAATATTGAAGTGCAAATCTCAAAAAATCTTTATTCAGATGATCTAGTAAATTAGGTAAGTTTGATGTGGTTTCTCTATCTCAAAGCACTTCAGAACCAGATAATACATCGAATAAATCTAAGATGAGAGTATTTAAAAAAACATCGTTTTAGCAGATACAAAACAAAATCTTTGGTATCAATCACATTTCATTATCTTGAAGCGTTTTTAAGAGAGACCAATCATTAAAATATAACGAGCTAACCATTGGCGTTAACATGTCAATTTATATTCATGCATTTAACACCGATAGAGGTGGCTCAGCGGTAAGACGCGAGACTCTATTTCGGGAGGTCGCCGGTTCGATTCCGGCTACCGGCAGTCCTGACTGAAGGTTTTTCCGAGGTTTTCCTCAGTCGTAAAGGTGAATGCTGGGATTGAGTCCTACTAACAGCCCTCGGACATTCCTTCCCAACTGTTAGTCACCTGAGGAGGGGCACATCAGGTAAAGCTGGTGTGCACCCTATAACGGGTATTCCTACAAAACTTATTATTATTATGCATTTAACAATGCCTCTTAACCAAGCCAGGTGCATTCTAAGATACAAAATGCATTAACTACGACAGTAAATAAAGGTGTAGGAATAAAAGACGACATTATATGAAAGAAAATGTGTGAAAATAAAGCTAAACAAAGTAAATGGTGGCATTTTCCCGTAAATGAAGTCATTTCCCATAGTGGGTCAGGCTGTTCGTAATTTCTCGGGTCGCTAGGCACAAAGCAATCTCGCTCAACGTGCTACGTGCCAGGCAACACTCACTTTTTCGATTCTAAAAGTAAACAATGTTATAATAATATTCCCTTGCTAAAATCGTGTTTGCGAAATGTGAATCTTTTGATGGGAGCTGCGCTGTTAAAATCAAACAGAACTAAGAGGAGGTGGTTTCGTCGTGAATTGCCGGTGAATTAAAAGCTCGTGAAATCTTAATGATAAGTCAATACAAGATGTCTTCAGGTTCCACAATGTCGTTGACCCAAAAGGTAAAGAAACGATGAGTGCGATGGAAATTAAAACTACCGCTGTCACAGATATTTCATAATGGAAAAGATTCGTGCCATTTAGGCCCGGTGTATTGTAATATCTTTACGCATAGCCCATCATTACTAATACCCGCGCTCATCTCAAGCAGCCGTTACACGTTGCGAACAAAGAAAAGGTTAAGCTACGTTATACTAAGGTTAGGTTAGGTTAGGATACGTTGGGTTACGTTAGGTTATGTAAGGTTAAGGTTATTTTGAGACCCCACGTGTTCTTCCAAAGTTTGCTTCGCAACGTGTAACGCAATCTGAGTAATAATATTCCAGGGGTAAAGATGTTCTGGTACACCGGTTAAACCAAACTTTTATATGGTCCAGATTACAAACAAACATGGCGCCTGGTAAAATACAAATTGTATTTTGTGTGTAATGTTTGTTGAAACCATGATATCAAATACGAGATTACAGCGTTGCCAGCTGTATTGTCTGCGTCATGTTAGTTCCAAACAATGCTCAGAAATGCAAGGAACCAGTTTGACAACACCTGTACATTAGTTCGTTTTGTTGCCACCAGAATGCACAGTCTCGTGGCGTATTTAAGAGTAGAGTTTTGTTGATGTGAATTAATAAACAATAAGTTCTTACACTTGGCATAAAAAATGCTTATTACTCAAAAAGTACAACGAACGAATTAGCTCATCTAAGACACCTACACATTTACGCGAATAAATTTCCGCCCTATTAAAATTATAACAGTTATCTATTTAAATTCTACCCCTTACCTGCTCGCCACATTTATTCATTCATTCTGCAATGCGGTTAAATAACGGGATGTGGACTCGACTCACCTTCTGCAGGTTCAAACTTTTAGCAAACTTTCCTTCCTTGCTTCCTCAACCCCTCGGGCGCCGCCCCCCCCCCCCCCCCGCCCGTCCTTGAGCCCAGCGGCGTCATGAGCTGTTGATCAAAAGGCCGCCCCAACTAATAACGTGTCAACCCGTAGCTCACTTCGTCTTCATCTGTCTCGCGTATTGTGTGACACGTCAAGATAAAAACACTTTTAAATTTCTCTGCAAGTAAGTTCTATAAGGACGCCCTTAAGCGCGAAAGAAAGAGAGAGAGGTATAGAGAGAGAGTAAGAGGGAGAGAGAGACCTCTATATCGGAAGTTAAAGGAGCTTACGCTTTTGATCCCGAACAGTTCAACTCTTTCAACAGGGGTATAGGGAGGGGAGGGGGGGGGGGGGAAGGTCTATACACAAACTTTCTCAGACTCCCCGCGGGAGCAAAACGTAATGAATAAATAATTTCTGTAACGAATTGCCTCTTTAATAATATTCCTCTGCAGAGACGGGGCTTACAATCAAACGACGGATGTATCAATGCGCGTTGAAGTCAACCTAGCGCTGTCGGAACGCATGAGCGAGTATTCAAATTAAAAAACAACATTTGTTTTGTATTACTGAACCTTATTGAGATCAAGATATACATTATCTTAGAATTTAAGGGATCGTATCCCTCTTCTTGTCATAAATACCACCCTTAGCGCAGGGTAGAGTTGGCCCAGTGGTTCACTCACTTACTAAGAACGCTGACGTTTACCTGATCCGAGTAACTCAATCAGAAGCTTGGATCTGATAAGATTAACTCTAGTCAATTAACTTGATCAGATGATTAACTTGTCGGGTCACTGATTAGTAATCTGCCAACAAGGCAGTGTTAGTGGGGTAGATCAGTTAACGCTCACAGTATATTGTGAATATCCGTGACAACCGTGACAACCTGACAAAATGAAATACGTAACTGAAAATCAGTTTGTTTCAGTTGGTCAATTTGCTGTTTCATGGAGTTGAGGGGGGGTCGGGTAGCAGGGGGGGGGGATAAGGAGGGGGCCGTCATTCTTACAGTTTCTCAACTATTGCACACAGATATAGAATACATAAATTACCCACGTAGTTTCACCTACTCGCGTAAGATGTCAGTGATATGTAAACCAAGTCTTAATATACCGTTTATTTGTCTCTTGAAAATGAGAAATGTAATCTTCTTGAAACGTTGGGTCAATCATTTAAACTATATGTACATAATATCATATAAATGTGGTTTTAAACCGTAAAATAGTTTAACATAATAATTATATCAACAAGTTTTACTGAAATGTCATACTAGAAAGCTTAATTTTAATTGCGTCGTTTAAACTCTAATTACAATCTATTTCAAAATATTAAAAATGTTACCACAAAAAAAATGATAGCCGTTAATAGTACTGTCTTGTTAGTAAATAAAACTTAAGGTATGGTGACTAAACACGGCTGCTCTCAAGTTATGTCTATCTAGGGTGACCAGACGTCCCGAATATGTGGGACAGTTCCGAATTTGACACAAGTGTTCCGCGTCCCGAAATGTTTAATTTCGGGACGCCTTTTGTCCCGAAATTGGAAAATTCTGGATTTGGGATTCAAAGATTACAAATATCAATTAAGAAAAAACGAGGGATATAAGTGGTCAGTACTCAGTGGTAATTAATTGTAATTCGGCGCACCGCCACAACTCGCAGTCTATGGATATTCTTTCAAGAACACTTCTTGTCGTAGTTGTTATGTGAAAATCCAGAAATTAAAAACCAACCCCGACTGGGAATCGAACCCAGGTCTCCCACTTGCCGGGTGGGCGCCATAACCCCTAGACCACCGGGACCGGTAATTCAATGACTGGATGTAATGCATTAAGATAGTATGTGGCGGTGGAACAACACTGCAACGCTATGGTTGCACTTGAGTTGACCAGCCACACATATATATTATATAATGCGTAGCGTGACGTAAGCTTGAACGATGAGAAATCTATGGATATTCTTTCAAGAACACTTCTTGTCGTAGTTGTTATGTGAAAATCCAGAAATTAAAAACCAACCCCGACTGGGAATCGAACCCAGGTCTCCCACTTGCCGGGTGGGCGCCATAACCCCTAGACCACCGGGACCGGTAATTCAATGACTGGATGTAATGCATTAAGATAGTATGTGGCGGTGGGTTTTTAATTTCTGGATTTTCACATAACTCGCAGTCTGTTGCGTAGAAAGTCTTATTTGCTTGCGCTTCCCTAGCAGAGCACTAGCGTGCAATGCACCAACAAGGCACGGCTACAGCTACAACCCCAACAAATCTAAAAAATCCAAATATCGAGTAACAAAATTTAAATTACTTAGAAAAAAAACACTGTCACCCTTTCACCTTCAGCACAGCAATATTTACATCTGACGGTGTTTTCACCTGCATTGGGTAAGAGCAAAAAGTGTCCCGAAATTTAGTCTTGAACGTCTGATCACCCTATGTCTATCGCAATATAAGTTGATGCCCTGAGACGAACACTCCTGTGATTAATTTACCTCTCGTAAATATTGAAGACAAACACCCTGATCAAATTATTCGGTAGACTATATTTACAATTACATTCATCGCGGTCCTGACAATGTAGACATCGCTTTAGGATACTCTCAAGGGGGCAGATAATTGTGTATTCTTGTCTTCTGCAGACAGTATTTCCTGTGCATGGGCGTAGACCTATCGTACAATACAATCTACTAAGTACCTCATAACCGCTGCGGTAAAGTCGCGTCGCGTTAACTTGCAAGGTGTTGTCGTCACGGATTATGTAATAGGGAAGTGACGCGTGTGACAACTATAGTCGCGTAGCGTTAACTTGCAAGGTGTTGTCGTCACGGATTATGTAATAGGGTAGTGACGCGTGTGACAACTATAGTCCCGTCGCGTTAACTTGCAGGGTGTTGTCGTCACGGATTATGTAATAGTGAAGTGACGCGTGTGACAACTACCAACCTAAATCTAGCTGCATCCCGTTCTCTTGTCTCAGGTATTGTAGTGATAATATCGCTGCATGTTGTCAGACGTGGTGGGGTCGCATTCCATTCACGGTCGGTGCAGTCAATGCAGTGGACAATAACAATGTAGGTATCAGGAAATCTTGAGGTGAATACCGTTGAATAGACCGTGTGGAGCGACCGTCTCTTCTCTGAATTTTAGGGGACACCTCGCTTCTTACGGCGTGGCCAGTATAGCTTCCAAGTCACTGGCTAAAGGTAAATACAGGTGTTCTACACGTTATAATATTCTTCTCGTGAAAATGATGTATCATGATGCTTCTATTTTGAAAGAGAAAAGAAACATAGACTATTGATGTTACCATCCGTGACGAGTTGGGGCGTTGTTTAATGTCTTCACAATCAAAGTGACCGTCGTTCCGATTAGCGGTGTTTCAGAAACCCTGCGAAAATGTAAATCATTCTTATCAAGCAATATTTATTATTTTTATTCTTCGTCATCTTATTAAATCTTGTTAATTTCTTTTCACAAAATGTATATTTTGTTTTATTTCAGTTGTTAAATAAGCTGTAACAATGTTATTGTATGAAAATATAAATAATGATATGATTGGTGTATTCGAAATTAAGGTTGGCTGTAAAAAGTATAAACTTAAAGCTCAGTTTCAGTTTCAGTTCATTTAATTTTTTCCATTAGTGTATACATGGTTGATACATTATAAAAAATTGTATGCTCCAATAAGATACCACTTGAGGCGGAGCATACTTTTTCTTATTTTGGAAATGAGCAATATATGAACATGAACAATAATGGTAATTTAATTGGGTAGTATATAAATATTTTGTAACGTGTACATATTACTATTAGTCATTTCTGTCGTGAAATGGATGAATGTACAGCAAACTATAACTAATCTCAAAAATAGTTATTTATAACTAACTAAAGTTACAGTTAACCATTTAAAAGTATAAAATGGAAATGTAATAAGGTCAATTATTCAGTTTTTAACCGAGTTGAATAGAGACATAAAACATTAATGTAGACTGGACGTAAAGTCCAATAATATAATATTACCCTGATGGTTCTGAACGTCATCCATCAATATACAGTTGAATTGAATTAAGACTGTTCCCTCCTTCTACACCTCGATATAACCACCATTATTTAGTTTTATCTTCTTATTTCCCTCTAACTCTGTTTTGAACCTGATCTAGATAAATGTTTCCCAACTAGCTCGAACGCCCGGGGATGAGAATATGACAACAAAACATTGTCCCAGAAGGTTCGAACTGCGCCCGAGCTTTCTATAAAATGAAGATCATTAATATCATCTCTTTTATTCATCTCAAAGGATGACTGATGTACGATCGGTAGCGCAAGGTGGACTCAGTCATTAATCACTCAGCTGACTGAAGACTGTGGTTAATGCCAATAACCCATTGGGTAGAGAACAGATGGTTGTAACACTTAAAAAATATTAGATGAACCATAATGAGGAAAACTGCTGCCGGAAGCTGCATAACATGTGATCGGTATTAATTATTGACTAACCAAGGGTGTGTTCCAACTTGATTACCGCCTGCTAACCACTAACCACTACCTGCTACACACTAAATGCTAACAGCTTTTGGCACGCCACTTAGTATGCTAATACAAAGTTTATTGTTATTAATCATCTAATGTAAATAAATACGATAATAATACTTCCACTCACTGGTTGGGTATTTTCCTATAACCTAAAAGTATCAGTTGGTGATGGCTGGTATCAACCATCTTGGTTTAGTGGGTTAGTTGGTGTCGTAGTGTACACTTTCGGCCACTACCCACTACCCACTAACCACTAGCCAAATAAGGAGCATTGGTCGTCTGCTTGTGACGTCACTTCTTTTCGATTAGTATAACTAAGCTTAGTCCACTACGAAAAACGTCAAGTTGGAACACACCCCAAGCATTCTGTTACAGAAACTGATTTTCATACATTTACATTGTATTATGTTCCTCGTTGCTACTTCGCATACAAACTCAATGTTTACACTTACGTTTGTATCATTGTTCTCATTATTCTTGTTGATTTCCCGTATGTTATTGTATCATGCTATTCCAGATGATAAGGGGGGGAGGGTGGATGAAGATTAAGTACATTTACAGAAATCCATGCCTTATGTGGATTAGAACCCACGTCTAGGATTGTTCATATTATAGCAATAATTATTCTTAATAATTATACGACATGAAGTGGAATGATAATAATTGTTCATAGAAATACCTACAGTCAGCAGGAATAAGTCAGCTTCCACTAGTTGTATTACGGTATCACAATCGGATATTTGCGATATCCAAAGTTATTGAAAACGGGGGTCGAAATTAACACTCTCCAGCTCGCCCGAGGTTAGTGAAACTGCTCGGGTAAGTACAAATCTCATTTCCCTAGCCCGACGGCCGAGGACTTTTTTCAGAGTTACCAATTGCCGTTAAAAAATCTTAATATTTCGCGCCCCGATAACCCAACGAGTTTCCAGTACCATAATATACTAATTTTCACGAAGATGTTTCCAGTTACATCCAGACGGCAGTATATCTGTCTTTCTAATTGCAAATAAGTTTCCATATATTTTGTACACAAAACAAAAATCTCTTAATTTTAGTAAAAATCGTTTGCGGTAACTCCCTAGCCCCCCCCCCCCTCCCTCCCCCCTCCCCCCTACAAACAAACGTAAAACCCGACAAATATTGTGACTTAAAACATTCACGTATGATTGTTTTAAATCAATTTAACCTATTTGATGGCGGGCTAGTACAAACGTTCTCAGGCTAGAGAACTATGTTTTGCCACTATAGCTCCCGTGATTGAAAAGATTCAATTCTAGCTTGTAGCTGTCAAAATTAAACGCAATCTTGAAAATCGCTTCTCCAAAAATGTAATATTATGTGTTTACTGGTATTCTACTGGATTTATAAGCAATAAATAACATTCTCATTTATACTCTGGGATACAACGTAAACAATTTTCTTCACTTATTTCTTGAACGATATTTTCTTTTTAATTCTTTTACCGAAAACAGCAAATCTATCTTTACTCGTGCGTTGGTTTCCATCGAACTCAAACCTCGAACAACCAACTTTTCATCCAGTGCTTTCACTGGGAAAGTCCAACCATTTGCTTTTTTATAATTTTGACAGTAATTGTCTCTTAATAGCGTAAGTATTTGGACAGCCTCGCTTTGTCTAAGCTCTCTAAAGTGACAGCGTCCCTCGAGCATTGCTTTCTTTGCAAGACAACAGTTTTTCTTGTAATTGCTACACTTTGTCTTCTTGTAAAGTTGATAGCGAGACCAGACCCAATGATAATGTGACAGCTCTGGTTGTATAAGTTCATTCGTCCCTCAAGTCCCAGTGGTAAATCAACGACCCCCCCCCCTCTACATAGCGTCGTGGGGAAGGACTTGACATGACAACATTAATAGTGTTGGTTTTTTCCATCCCAGAATCTCTTGCGAGAAGAAAACCTAATGTAGTTAGTGAATCAAAGTTAACTTTCCACATGTTTAGCGAACAAAAAATATGAGCTTTGCTGAATCTAGCTTTTAATACGGCGTTTATCCAAGCTCAAATTTCACACAATGTTTTTCAACTCATGGTTTAAAAATAATACTCCATAACCCCCCCCCCCCTCCTCCTCACTACCCCAAAACCCCACGTTAAAGTAAGAACACGCACTTGCCAACTACACGCGTGAATTTTTGAAAGTATCCGCTACCTTCCTTTGACTCAAGGTTACACCCAGGGACCCAAGTCTTGAACAAAACGACACGGTGTAGACATTACGGGTGTTTCGTTATTTCAGAACATATTTAATCCAATTATAATATGGTTATTAATTATATAGCACTGTTCACAACTAAATAGTAATGTTGTAGTGGGAAAATGCATAATTGCGATCCCGATCTCGATTACGATCAGGATGCTGATAATTGTGGTTAAGGCTTAGTAAATCTAGTGATTCTTCAATGACTGTTAAGGTGACGAGCTCGATCGCTTATTCAGTGGTGTTGTGGCCCCACGCATATTTGCAATCTATGGGATTTTATGCGTAACGCATTTTAATACGGCTTGACAATGTATCCTGCTAACGTACGCGGGTCTACGTCAATTTTACAATTTGCTCAAGTATGTGCGATGAATGTCTATCTTGCTACTGACTTTTGATATTATGCCATAACTTAGCTCGTCAAAAGGTATTCAAATGTTCACTCCTAAGGGGTTAAAGAGGAGTTTGGAAATGTAACGAGCTCTGAGGGCCTCTAGAGAGTTGGGGGGGATGTATACCCTACGAAATCTTTTCATATTCATATCGTTTCAAAGGGATATTACTTTCTTAAAGGATTGGTTTATTTTAGATATAATAATTCCAGTAAAAAAACGAATAATTATAACGTACATCCAGTTATAATTTACATTTACTATATTCAGACAGTAAGTTTTCTTTCTAAGTCAAACTACTTTCAATTAAAATGAAATTCTTCTTTAGTTATTTAACTGTGTAAAAATATACACAGTGCATATTTTCACAGTGATGTAGGATGTAAGTCTATCTACATCGTGTATGCAACACCTGAAGTTCGATGTTGCTCATAGAATAAACACGTATCATACAAAGTTATGAGTCAACAATGAGTCTCAAAAGTAGTTATTTTTTGCACGTGGTGTGATTTGATTACAATTAACGCTTTCAAATACATTTTAAAATACTACACACATTGCTCTCGTAGATATACATCAAAAATCGTTTTTATTATTTAACTATGAGTATTCCTGTGATATGCTGTTGTTGCATTCAGTAAATGTTTCTTATCACTAAACAAAATTTAAAATTTACTCTTGACAAATACATACACATTTTAAATTGTACTGAGTAAGCACTGATTATTATATTTAATAGCATTTGTTTATTGTATAAATATATATAAATCACATTCTTACGGTTGTAGATCACTTAAAACCAAACTATTTCCAGCTTTAAAATGTAGAATACACATTTATCTCTCATCTATTTCCAGGTTGTGTTAGCCATGGCCGAAGTAGACACAATGAAGTATTGAACAAGCTGTTTTATATTTACCCACCCCTGGCTGGCACGTTTTCGAGTGCTCTGCGCTTCAGTGAGTGCTTCGCTTCCAAAGCTCTCTTTGTTCGGCAGTAGTGTTTGTTCTTTACAATTACATTACGTGTTGACATACAGTGTCACACCGAGCAAGGCTGCAGGTCCCAGGACAATTCTCGAAGTAATTACTGGAATATGTTTGGAAGAACGCTCCTTTCCTTACAATCATTGTTGAAGCTTGCGACAGTTTCTAAATTATATACTTGATGATAGATAAATATTAAATAGAAACTCTAACTTCGTTATGAATGGGTATTGTCTGTTTTTTTCCGTTGACCCATTTCGTTACGTTAACATTGGAGGTAGAAGACGATGAATAATACATTTTTTCCACCTCTCTTTAATGGAAATTCGAAAAGAATAATAAAGCTTAAATTCTCTATGCATATAATTGGCGAAATAGTTTCCACTTAAATTCCGAGGTTATTAAAATCGCAAACGAGAACAAACCCCCTTATTCAAATTAATTTTGCATTCCTTTTATTGGATATTGTCATTTTCATGTTGAACCAGAAAAATGAATTCGAGCAAGAGGAGGGTTAGAATCACAGAAAAGACATTTGTATGGATTATTAGTTAATTATAAGATTCAATTTCCGTCCAAAAATATCTTACATTCCTAACTCGTCGTCTTCATTTCAGTAAGTATTCCGCTATTGCATATTTACTGGTTTTACAGATATAACGTTCAACATATCTCTAATGATGAAGACCATTTAATATTTTAAATGATAATATTTAAATAATCTAATGAAATAAAGTGTATACAATTTTCATATAATTGATTTTAAATTCGCTAAAAATATAAAATACGAAATACGAAAAGAAAATAATAAACAAGTTGATTTTCTTTATGAATGTATTGTTCATATGAAAAATTCTTGCACTTATTACTGAAATTAATTCGAAACATTGTCATATATTTAGATATGAATTCTTTAAAAAATGTTATTATATTACACCACAGTATTGTAATTTGAAGGTCAACATAGTTGACTTTTTTCGTTTTCGTTCTTCTCAGGCCTTCGTACTGTTGAAATACTAAAATATATCGCAAACATATACTGGGCTTCGGGCCTCATATGTGATTACTCTCAACAGTGTCACGTCAGATGTGTCCAAGAAATGTTGCTATATCGTTATGTGCTCGGTTAGGCGACGTAATATCACAGAATCCATAACAGATTGCTACATGTATGTACATTCATTATCATTCAATACTATCGATTGATTTCTTGTATCGAAAATGTTTATTTGATCGTTCTACATTCCTTTATAGCTGTAAATAGTTTACTCGAACTAACAATAGATAGCGCTGCTAAGTTACCTCCTTATCTGCGCCATTGATGGTTTCAACAAATCAACGATGAGTAATCTCCTCCTCATAGAAGTATATTTGCTTGCCACCAGATTGCATCTAGTCTATTTTGAGTGGTCTACAAAACAATTAATATGGTGGAGGTGCCGGGTCAGAATTATCAATTTGTTAATTTTGTCAACATTTGATAATAAATAATGGGTCAATGATTAAAAGAGTGAGACAAATACGGAGCGTTTTATGTGAAACATTCGGGTGAACCTTGTCATCTGAGGAAACTGTTATGAAAAGAGCAACTCGGTAAGAAATACAATATAATTCAGTACTCTGAACTTGTGAAGTATACTGTATCATAAACTTTACTACCCTTTTATGACGTAATAGGAAACCCTGCAATGTAATACGATACACGCCAAGATGGAACACCATACACCGTACTCTAGTGTGTTCTTTAGCACAGCAAAACGCTACGTGTAAGAAACTATATAGTGGGAAGGGTATAAGGCTTATAATGTAAGAGGTAGAACAATGTTACTCCATTCACATCTTAAAATACCGTTTCGTTTGATTGTTTTATTTTGTCTTGTTTTTATTTTAATAATTTCAAATTTATTTGTATATGGTTTGTATAAAGAAAGTATTTTCGTTCTTACTTCTATCTTTCTTTGTATATTTATTTTATCTAAATGATTTTAAATGAAATTATATACATGTATAAATTAAGATGTTAAGTACACTTTTTAGCTGCTTCGAGTAGTCAAATAAAACTGTATCTCATTGTTACTTTTAAGCTAAATGATTTTCTTTCTTGACTGTATTTCACGCATGATGTGAGGATGTATTTTACAGTGAGCATTTCTTTGCATTCGTGAAAAGTGCGAGTAGACAGTTATAGCTCAGGACCAATATCTTTCATTCAAGGTCAAACATAAGCTCAGTGCCGAGTAAACGCGATCTGTGGTGGACAGTCAACCAGTTAATGTGATTCCGACGAGAATCTGCTTCGTATCATTCATTCTGTGTGATGCCAACTTTGGAAGATGAATCCGCTCACTCGAATTGACAGAAATGGTCGTCGTCAGTTCTTTATCTAGGTCGACTTATCGCAATGGAAGAAATTCGATTAGTGCTATTTTGCCATCAATGTCGTAGTGATACATTTCCCAGAAGCTGTTGACTTTCCGAACGAGACAGAAATGGAGAATACAAATTCAGTACTTGCTCCAGGTTTCTGCTTACAGATTTAACGTTGGTATAACATCATATTATCATAACACAAACTGCAACATAAATTTGATTAAATTGCCAGAGTACATCGTTCTAGTTTCCTTAAACAATACTTTCGGTTTTATCAATATCATAATCAACATTTAATATTTAATCATTAACATCCATAATGTTCCACAACTTTGATTTAAAGTGCAAACTTTGAGGCTTCCCGTTTTCCACTGTATATTACTGCAGGTTTAACAGTGTACAGTCCAATTCCTTTGATAGATATTACAGACTGGCTTTGCTGGCTCGTTAAAATAGCATTTTGGACATAATTATGTGGGCATAAAAAATTAAAAAAATTTGTATTTTTTAAATTTGTAATGTCTTCTAACTACAGGATGTATGATGCCGCTTTTATATCGCGATGGGACTGGAAAGAGTTTAACACAACAATACAACCGTAGATAATCCGAAATGCAAATAGATTTTACAAAATAAATTGAGAAATAGAACTCTAATGTCTGTTTTATATCGTTAACACCATTGCGGCCAGATGTATGAGTATGTGTGTCCTACGGCTTTTCGCTATAAATATTGTTTTTCTCGATCAAAAAAATATTCATAATTTCAGTACCGTATTGCATACACATATGGGGATTTACTCAAAAAACAAAATACTGTTTACATGACACGCGCGTTTCAATTTAGTTAATATAATCGGAAAAATAATAACATTGATTTAAGCCAAAAATGTCAATCAAAGCTATTTTGTGTATAAATTATAAAATATTTTAATATTCGACATGCGAATGTTCATAGAAATTACGTGCTTTAATAAGTAGCTTAGCTTAAAGCATGTTGAATGTGCCAATTTAATACGATAACTAAATTCTAGAAAAATGACCAATTATTTTAAATAGAACAGCGATTATTTGTGTGGTGTGGGTAGTAACCAAAACGTCTGTTTGTCATCAAACAAAGAAGTACTAACTGAGGTGTTAGTGCCACAGTAAAAACCCTCGTTACATTACCTACTTCTAAATGTTTGTACTTGCACATGACTAACTACGCATAACGAACGCCGTTATTGCAACATCACTCAATAAATATAGCTTAGCTTGAATTAAAGGTTACAATACTCTTTAGTTTTATTAATTATTGAACTTTCGTCCTAGATAAATTATGAATATGATTGATGAAGATAAATAGTTATGCGCAATAAGAAAATTACCTCTGTGTTTTTATTTGCCATGGTTAGATACACTGCAAAAATATCCTCCAGAGTGACATTAATGCCACAACAGAGCAAGTCATATTGCAGTGACAGGATTGTCAAGACTATGACTATGCCTAAACCTCACGTCACATCCTTCAAAACTAACTTTACCGGTAATCTCAGTTAAGAAAGGCTTGACTAGGATTACTGTATGCCGAGTTAACAAATCCCTCCCTAACTCTTGACTAAGCCAGGACCAGCTCTCCTTAGCGCTGAGTGGGGTTTGTCCAGGCTTGCTGTAGTGGTTCTTACTTCGGGCCTAGCAGGCTTTGCCTGTGACGTCACGTCAGATGATTGGATCTCCGCTGTGACACCTGTCTTGTTGTGAGGAAGCCAAAACATATCCTGACAACACAGTAAAACAGCCTGGCCCGAAACAACAATAAGAACATTAATAAGTTTTGACTTAGATCACTACTTAAGAGCGAAGGATACCTCTACGTCAAAAACCACAGAAAATTTAATATTCATATTTTTTAATTTTTTAATTATATCTCAAGATCGAAACACAAAATCGAAAATCTGAGTAATCATAGCGCTGTCTTTTAATAAGTCCTAAACATTGAATGATAAATGTATCATATATTATTATCAGTATGACTGTGATAATTATTTCCTTAAATTACTAATGTAATAAGTATTACAGTCATACTGATTATGATGTAAGATACATTTATCATTCAGTCTGTAGGGCTTACCAAACCACAGCGCTATGTTTATTCAGATTTTCGATTTTGTGTTTCAATCTTGAGATATAATTAAAACATGACATTTTCTGCGGTTTTTGACGCAGATGTATCCTTCGCTCTTAATAAGTGGGATGAACGTCAACCATCTTAGGCTGTTGGCTTCTCCAATATAAAGAAAGCGATGTACAAAACACGGTTATAAAGTTTGGACTCAACAATTGTGTAATATTTCGGTCAGACGCAAAGATATTGCATTACTGAGGGTTCTACTGAAGAAAACTGCTAAAATATTTCTCAATTTGTGAGTTAACATTTTATAACCGTTTTCTAGTGAATAGTTTTGATAGTGACTAAGTGACTGTAGTGAATGGAGATTTGAAGAAATAGGCGGTGAATTTTTGGAGGTCAACAGACTTACCACACGTGCTCTGAATCAACTCCTACTTATTTGAATTAATCTATAAGACTGTGTTGAGTGTTTGTTGTATTTTAGAATTTTGCTTATCAAGCAGCCGTTTGATAATATTAATAGAGTACATTCTCTCAGAGCGCACTACAAAGGACTCGAGCGTGTTTGAGAAGGTACTCTGTACTAACTCTGTTGTCATACATATTACATAACAACTCTTCAATCGTGGGGTAGAAAACTCTATCAATTAGCAGTAATAGTTGTGTGTCGGCTGTCGGTCGTGGTTTTAGATTTTATGAGATTAGATATTAAATAAAATTTGTAAGAACACATGTTTATCTTCTGAAAATCCTCCAAATAGTTGCAGCAAAGGATAAACAACGTAACTAACGGTCACTTTGTAGCCGTCATTGCCGTCTATGTGCGTTACTTCATCCCATTAAGTCAATAATTAACATGCTCGACATCATGCAAAGATGAGTGTTATTAAAAATGTCTGTAAAAAATAAAATAAAAATAAATTCACAATTAGAGTCTACCTACTCAGTAGCGAATCTGATTTTCAGTGGGGAACTTTAATTAAAGCGACTAAACCAACCCTGTAGGTTTCAAACACCGTATTGATAAGTAACAAGTGTTATTGTGTATATACATATTGGAATAGTAGATGCTTTTGGATGTACTTACCACAATTGTAAATATGTGTAAGTGCCTAATATCGATCATAGCCACTATTCTAATAACAGAAATAGACAAATTTAACAACTTCACCAAAATCTGGCTATGTTGGATTACAAACTTTGCGTTCTGTGGATTATATTGTTTCCGTATGGAATTTGTACCGTAAACTTCCACAAGTACATTTGTCGAGGAGGGGAGGGAGGTGGGGGGGAGGGGTGGGGTGGGAAGGGGTATTACAGAATGATGCGTTCGTCGCGGCCTGGGGGTGACTAACGGTATCACGTATCTAACATGATAATCCTCGCAGAAGCTCCAAGATGAGACGAGAGAAGAGACCGCGGATTTGCGTTGCGTCGTCTCGCATGCAAACTGGCTGAGTTCTCGCTCTGTCTATTAGAAAGCCGAGTGTGGTCGGGAATTTATCGGGGTTGTTCTGATAAGGGGACGCGTGATCACACGTAATACATAGAGAGGTTAATTTCCGTGCGGGAAGATTGTTGGATATGTAATTAAGACATGAGCTGTGTTTAATGTTGAAACGGTTGCGTCGTTAGTTAAAGTCACGTAGGAATATGACAGACAACCACTGTCAAGTAACGCCCATGAAAAGAATAAGTCTACAAAATTTGCTTTAAAGACTGAGGCTACTAGCAACACCAAAAGACAACAGTGAAACAAATAAATTGAATCGATGGACAAACAACAAGCTTTCAAAAAATAATTTCTTCTAATTTTGGAAAACAAAACAAAAAACAAACAAAAACACATACAAAACTTTCATTTAGTCACTGACCATTATTAAAAGTTTAACATGGCGAGCAGTTACTAATTGCTACATTTGTTTTTATTTGTATGGTTAAAATTTTATTATTTTGACAGCTTATTGTTTGTCTATCAGTTCAAATTATTAGTTTCATTGTTGTAGTCCAGATGGGACGTCAGTTGCGGGTTACCTTGTTTTTCCATTTTCATTCCTTAATTTGACGTTTCCAAATAATATCTCTAACTTAAAACATCTTATGAAACAGATTGGTTTGGAAACAAAATAAAATAGAACAAGACCCAAGCACTACCTGGTAAAACTGGCAACAAGGTTAAGGTTGTTGCGCTATAACAAGGTTATGTTCTCCATCAATGTAACAGTGTTAATAAAATACCAGCATTGAACTTTCAAAATTTCCGTCCACTATTTTATTCGAAGGGCAGAATCTTAAAATGAATACCCCCATTACTACACTGGCACATGCATTTATAATATGGAACATGTCATTATTTAAAACGTAACTTGCTCTTATTCAAAGCACTTACTATAAATATAATCACTAGGGTAAGGAGCAGTGCTGGCAACGTAGTATCCGTGTAAGATAAGAGATTTGTAAACCTTGAAAGACTGAATTTCAATCAATATTTCAGACACTAAATAATGAATAATGCACTTAGGTAAGGAGCAACTGAAGTGGTGCCCTTGAGACTAATATTTGTAGAAGAAAGCCACTTCGAATGGATAACTAACATTATCCATTGATGGAAACTGACAGATCAACAGGAAGAAAGGCTACGTAATGTTCACTACATATACTTAAAACAGGAACAAAAATAGGTGCGTAGAAATATTGTGTACGTACAACACACAAAGTAAAGTCTTATTTTAATTCGTGCACGCAATACAAATCAGAAAGCTGGGATCCGCATCAACAACGACTGAAGCAAACTGTCGAAATAAGTTTTTACTTCGGCCACTCGCTATCGTTTCCATTTGCTTTACGCAGTTTATACACTCACCATGTTAATGGCTACGACAACGAGGTATCAGAAAAAAGTGTTCACAACATTGTAAAACATACAATCATTGATTAATCGTTGATGATAGAAGCATTCGCTCGCGTCGCGCTGGTCTCTCGTCAACATAAAAACGATACCTAGTTACATGACGTCATATATTGTACATGTCATATCTAGTTTCAATAGTAGCACATTTTAGTTTTAAGTATCTTCTAGTAGTAGTTTAGATTTAGTTTTCAAAATAATTCACTTTATGTACATGTATAAATTCTAACTCTACCTTATATAATATTATGTAGAGAACGTGCTCAATAAAAAGTGACTGAAGCCATGCACAAGTACTTTGTAGTTATATGAGGCTAGTCACTCACTCAGAAAATATCATAATTGTATACCATGTAATGAGTCTAAATACATTGAAAACAAAATTAATTATTCTAATTTGATTTCCAAAAAATAATTTCATAGTAGTCTTACGCTTGATTTATGAATAATGTATTACATACGATCACGATACGTAACATACGATCACGATTAAGTGACTGGTAACCGATGGTTGGTACCCATTATTCACTATGGAGCGTGGTTATATCGCCGACCAAGGTGATCAACCTTTTTAGAGTTTTCAACCGTTTAGATCAACCCCTTTAAGTTGACCTTGACGCAACCCGGCACCTACACCAAAACACAGCACACGCTCTGTCTGTTGGCAAATTATCGCCCGTTGTATTATTCTATACATCATTAATATTAAATTAATTATATTTTGAATTATATATGATTATACGGACTTTTAAGCTTAATCCGGCTTTATGGATTATGTAGGAATATAGCTAATTGTAATAATTTACAGTCCAGTAAGTCCAAACATTAAATTAAAGTTGAAATATCTCTTCCATGTATATATATATATATATATTCCGTATACACTATACAGTTTTCAATATCTTTTTATTGAAAGCGTATATTAAAGCATCTATCATATTAGCATTTATAATTGCACCACGAGTGTAACAAATTATAATAAATATTTCCATACCAATGTACACAATGTTATTGTGTTTAGTGATTATGATTGTACATTGCAATGATGTTATTCAACACCATGAGGGGATATGCATAAAGGACGATTAAAACCGAAAGCCCATGTCTTAAGCGGGATTCGAATCCGCTTCTAAAGGCCGCATCAGCTACCAGGGACTGCGGACTGTTGTGTATTGTGCATGTGCTTGTGGTAGATAATATTTCAGTTATACTGTTGTGTTTCATACATTTGGTTTTAAAATACCCTTTTACTTAATCATTATCTTGTTTGACACTATTACAAATTGCTATCTTTTATTAATGCTAATAAAATAAACACGATTGTTCCTTTACAAATAAAACTTGTCATCAGTGCAGTGATGTTTGGACGTTTGGATGGTGACAATAATGGTCTATTTTTTTTGCTTTTAAAATCTCGACCGGAAAGTGTGAAAGTACGAGAGATTACAGAAGTGATATATAGGTTAATTGATGAAGACAGAACGTTAAGAAAAAGATTTAAAATGGCCCAAAGACTGAATGAATTTTATTGGATATTATTAAGGTGATAGAAGGTTGGATTAGTAACTACTAGTTAACGAATTATTACTAAACGTAGATGTGGAATACATCACACTGGTTTTTGAGAAGTTTCAGAAAAGGTTCCGGAAATGATAAGTGTAAGGCTGTGTATATAAAAACAGATCAGTACACAATATAAACGCAATTTAATTGAAAATGTTGCCAACTCTAAGCAAAACATGTTTCCTCCTTTGAAACTATCTCGCATTGAAAAAAGTTCCGTCCAATAGTAATTTCTGCTGCCAACAAAACAAAGTCTTTGTCTTATTTCCTTTGTTATTCTTCGAGAACACTTTGTGGATATCAATATTCTTATATAAAAAGCCACATTATATATGAAACAACTCGAAACAAACTTCAAAAAGTACGGTAAACGTAAGTTTACCTTTTAGTGCTTCGCTTTTATATCATAGTCCACGTTTTTTAAAATCTTTTTTATCAAACTTTTATATGGTTCTATCAACTTAAGCTATAATTGTTTGTATTTCAGTACAATAACAAACAATGTAATTTTGATTCGGAACACACGGTATTCTCTGTTTGCTGGCGTTTACCTTGGCAACGTTTCAAGACTTTGTCTTGGAGTGAAACTCCCTGGGGGGAATTTCCAAATACAAAGCGAAGATATAACGAAAACAAATAGCAACCGACAAAAACTTTAACGGAAAACTTGAGCTTTAAAAGAACCCGAAAGCTTTCGATATTTTCTTATTGATTTTTCATTACTTACGGACACGTATGTTACGACGTTGGTGAAAACTCTGAAGGGGTTTTAAAGAGAAATAATGGATTCTTGTAAAAAAGATGTAAGAAAGTCGACAACAAAGCGGGGAAATAAAATTTATTTCTTCCAAACGTCGGTGTTATTGGAGTTTCTGAAAGAAGGGAATCATCAAACAAGAACGATTTCTCATGGATTGCTGTGGTGGTTTTGTATTAGAGCCAAACCCGCTAAGTTTTATTGAAGGCTAATATAGCCATAGGTAGGTCAAACTGCAAAGCTGCTTTTGTTTTTACGAATTAAGATTTTTACAGTTAGGCTACTTGCTTAATAAATTCATCTCGAAATCCTATTTTTCTGTTTAGGTATTTTATAAATAAACACATCATTAAATTATTCCAGGTAATAATATATTGTAATTAGCTAAAGTGGGTACTACTTAAAAAAAAAGATCGACCAGGTTGAAATTTCGATTAGTTTTTGTACATGTATTATCTATCTATCTACGTGTTTACTTTTTGACCAACATATTTATTTCATTTAAAAAAATAAGCTTGTAAATATATAATTAAGAAATGACATTTATTGTCTCCCACTTAGTTGACAGAAATTATTTAATTGGATTCAAAAGTTCACCTTAACCAGAACCACTCCACCACAATAAAGCCAGAGTAAAATGATGTCTACCCCGAATGTATTTGGAAAGCTGAACACTTTAACTCGTTCGTTCATAATTCTATTATATCCCCCCCCCCTCCCCCCCCCCCCCTCCCCCTCATACAATTTGTCAGAGAGGCTCTTAATGCTTTTATACTGTGTCTTCACTTGCAGAGCGACACTTAATGCGATATTGCTCGCCTCGCTTTTAGCTTTGTTTCGCTTTATCCTCTGTTTCTTGTGGATATGGGATTTCTACGACTTTTTGCTCTCCACATAACTTTCTTAACGAGAGTTTAGTATAGTTTCGTAATGTTGGAAGTACTTAGCCATGTTTTTTAGACTATTTTTCAATACTGACGAATTATATGATGAATGAATGAAATTAATATCATGTTGATTTGTTTTTAATTCATGAAATCAAATAAATCATCACAAATTTAGTGTCTTATAAGTTACTAAAACAGATTTTAAGTAGGACGCGACAGTTCATTTATTTATTTTCCTGTTTACTATTTCAATCGGAAACGAAATGAATTATAATTTTATGTGGGGCACATTGCATTAAACTATGGACTAATTTCTAATGCTGCTCCTTCTTTACAAAAGATACAAAACACAAACTAATGAGAAAAGTTAAGTAGTACTGTTTTTATAGCAGGGCTGAAAATTATGAATGATATGAGCAGATAAACATGAAACAAAGTAAAACCATGTAGGTCCACATGAGACAGAACACAAGATAGTGTTGTCACTTGTCAGAGAAGGATTTGTTTTCGGTGTCCCATTTTTTTTATAAACGTCCAGAAGAAATTTCAAAATTGTGATTTGATAATTCGTTGTTATTTCACCAAACAAAAGGGGAAAAACCAAAACGTCGCAAGTTTTTACAATAACTTATTCTGTCCAAGAAGGGAATTATGCATTCAGCAGCGTAAAATTTTAATCCGAGAGGCATTAGAGTCTGTCTTAGAAATATTGTCTTGAGTCAACAAACACTTCTTTTTAAATTACCATGGAATGATTGTGTTTATAGAACGAAACATTCCCAAAATAATAAAGAACGGTGTCGATCGAAATAACTGTAAAAATATGACCCTACCCTTCGAATATTCTAAGATATTTTTTCTTATTTAAAAGCAATTTTTAATCATTTAAAACTAATTTCACCACGCGCCATCAATTGAGTTTAGGTTCGTTTCGTTTGTGGTGATATCGAATTGTGTAAATCTACGGTTCAAACCGGAACCACGTGATCATTATTAGGCTGTGTAAGATACACAGACATAAAACATATTTTTGCAATCGGCGTTAATTTTTCAAATTAAAAATCAAAACTTTTTGTTACAAACAAAAATAGACTGTAAGTCGAAACAAAATGTTTTAACCTAAACTGACAGACGTTGAAGTCGTCACGGTCATTCAGGCACTGAATTGGTTGCCGCGTTCTAGGATCGTTCCCCGGCGTGGGCATGGAAGGATGTATTTGTTCATCTTTATGTGTTCAATTCAAGTCAGCGTCTCAATTATCACTGTTGTTAGAAACGAGACTCATTTCTCACTTCTCTCACTTCTCTCACTTCTCTCACTTCTCTCACTTCATCACTTCTCTTCACATCACTTCTCCGCAGCAATATAAGCTTCGTTCACCTGTCTTACACTGGCCAGTGTAGCAAAGCGTCTAACACGAGCTAAATAGCCAGTGTACACATCCCCTGCACTGACTTACACTGCTTACACCAGTGTTAAGTGTAGGGCTGGCGAACGAAGCTACAGACATGACCGTTTGAGGTTCTCCGCAGCAATATAAGCTTCGTTCGTCTGTCTTACACTGGCCAGTGTAGCAAAGCGTCTTACACGAGCTGAATAGCCAGTGTACACATCCCCTGCACTGACTTACACTGCTTACACCAGTGTTAAGTGTAGGGCTGGCGAACGAAGCTACAGACATGACCGTTTGAGGTTCTCCGCAGCAATATAAGCTTCGTCCGTCTGTATTACACTGGCCAGTGTAGCAAAGCGTCTTACACGAGCTGAATAGCTAGTGTACACATCTTCTGCACTGACTTACACCAGTGTTAAGTGTAGGGCAGGCGAACGAAGCTACAGACATGACCGCTTGAGGTTCTCCGCAGCAATATAAGCTTCGTTCGTCTGTCTTACACTGGCCAATGTAGCAAAGCATCTTACACGAGCTGAATAGCCAGTGTACACATCCCCTGCACTGACTTGCACCAGTGTTAAGTGCAGGGCAGGCGAACGAAGCTATAGACACGACCGTTTAAGGTTCACAGCCACGAGAAAGATCTTCGCTCTTTCTTGAGGTAAAGCAACGTTCATACGACCGATTTCTTTTCTTTTATCATCGCGAGGTGTTTATTTGCTCGCGGATATTTGAGTAAAAGTGTTTCCACTTCATTTTACGGAAACGTTTGACCATCCCTCATCTCTCCCCCCCACTCACCGCCTCACCTACCCTTGTGGCTCCCGCATTCCTATCTTTAGTGCCGGCTAATTGGGCTTTCACTTTTTAAAAGCAACCATAACTTCTCATTTCTTTCTCTTCTTTTTTATTTTCATGTGGGAACATAAATTTAAACAGTGCGAACCATAAATAAAATTCTAGCCGAGTATTCGTTGTAATTAATCTCTCTACAACAACAAACTGTCCGAGGAGGGAGGGAGGTGTTCATCACTCGTGGAGACATCAGTGATATCTGTAATCGACACCTCCTAGACGGGTCGCAGCGACTTCTGTGGAGACAACTTCGCCGATGAAGATGGAGGGCCCGTAAGAAAAAGCGTCTTGAATTAAAAAACTTAATTGAAAATTATCGCTTGGGTCTAAATTTTTACGCTTTTAGATCTCAATTATATTTTATATAAGAAATGAAATAAAGAAATATTTCTTTTATCATTCCATCACGATAAACTAAAACCATCACGAGATAATGATTGAGATAATGATTCTACCAATGCCGTTGATGGTAAGTTAATTAATAAATAAGTACAACACAAAACGATCACTAGAAAAGTAGAAAACTTGAATTACAAATTAAGGGAAGTTTAATTTTTAGTTTAGTTTACAATTTAAAGACCAACATTATAATAAGGTAACCCCGAACAAGTCTAAGAGCTCAATGGTTGCCTTAATGACCCCATAGTAAAATACCCATGACAATCTTTGTATTCATGTGTCTTAGCAATAAATTGAATTAAAATTGAATAACATTGAATTGATTATATGAAGAATAACAATAATTATCCATATAAGAATTATAATAATACTTCTTTAGATGCTACAAGCTCATATGAAATATCATGCTATAACGCACAAAAAATCAAACAATCACAAAAAAACACAAAAAATAAAAAAATTGAGAGCAACCTTTTTCTTCGACTCTAACCGTAGGCAAGCAAGAAGAAATCCCATCTGGCAGATGTTTAACATTAACAAACAAAACAAACAAAAATTCTCCAGTTCTCTAAACAAAAATTCCTTCTTTAAAGCCCGCGTTCATTACTTATATGAAGTTATATCTAGTGTTCATTTACTCACGTGCGGCTCGTTACTGTGACAGTTTTAACGGAAGGTTTTAACGACGGTTAGCCTTGGATTGTAGTGACGACCACGCGTATAAAGTCACGGCTAACGCTGCGTTATGACCGCGCGAGTGAGACTGTAAATCTTGCGCCCATTGCTGCGTCGTTAAGGCGACTGTTAAACTGGGATCAGCTCATGGGAAGCCGCTCGGACTGAGAGCAGACTGACATTACCTCAAAGCAGAGAACTGCTCAGTTGGTAGACCGATGTGTTCTTTTATAACGTTTAAAAGATAAAATTAGATCAGAATTAGGTACAATTAAAAGATAAACTTAAGGTGTAGAATCTATACAACTTTTGTTCACTTTTTTTTTAAATTAATTCGTATTTGCTAACAGTTTTTCGGTTGTTTCCTTCGATCACAAGGGCCTCCGGAAATTTCCAACTATCCAAAGATCCTATACAACCTCATTAGTTAGCTTATTTATACATACTTACTTTACATACCTTACTTATACACTCCGGCTAAATGGAAAAAAACTGCAACAACGGAACAACAACTGCATCAACAGAAGCTCCAGCATGTGCAATTCCAGCTGAAGTGGGAGGTAAACTGTTCCACCAGTTCCAGCACCGTTTTCAACTAAGCTACTTGCTAATAATCAAGTTAAAGAAGGGGGCAACAATCAGAAACTTATATTATTTATTCGAGGGAATGCTATATCAGGAGTTCTTTATATTAAAGGAACGAGTCAGTTCCCAAAACTTCCAATTATGATGGGTATAACTATAAGAAAATTATTACAAAAGCATGGGCCGTGACACGAAAACCCCAAATGAGCACTATTAATGGAAATCAAAAAGCGATGGTGTTCACCGTACAAAATGCAGGTATTCGTAAGAAAATTATTATTATATTGTGTATTCACCTAGTTACAGCAACAACAGGGTGTATTCACAAATTGCGCACTGGAGGTCACAATGACACGTTATTGGTAGTTCATTGTTACAATGTTTCAACGGGAATTAGGTTGAAGTTCAACTATTCTCCAACTTTGGTGCGCTATTTTTACTGAAAAACAAACTTAAATAAATTCATTCTTATCTCAGCCACTCTTTTTGTTGTTTACAATGGCTCACATACCAATTTCTGTAACCTTTTTTGAGGGATATACGTGTTCAAACTCTCATATATTTTCATTGTACAAAATATTAGTATTTTTCTATTGACAGCTAAATGAAACTTGAAATAGTACTATAGGTGGCCTCCAATATGGCCGATGTGACGTCACGTGAATACTCCCGGTTTATGTTCAAAGAGGGTGGAATTCTATGAACAGTAATTAAATAAATCGTTACTATAACAGCTCCCATCGAGTCATCGTATTCATGTATGTTAGTATAATATCGACAGATTACACTCGATTCCAGAAGTTAAGAGCGTTTGCCTGAAAGAGAACTGAATCCTGGAACTTCTTCATTTGAAATACGTAGAAAGCCTCAGGAGCTAGACACAATTATAATTGAATGATTGGATGTTGGTGTTCTTGTATGCCTAACTACTATTGTTGTATTCACTTACACATGCAATATACGTACACAATTAGTACTGTTATTATAAGGTAAATACAATATGTGAAATAAAACATCTGCAATAACACGGAGATTTTAAACGAAGTAACGTTCCATGATAATAACTTCAACTTTCATATATAACGTTAGCTCATATCAAATTACGTTACGTTCATTTCCCGTGTGTAAGACGAGACATGTTAGGCCTACATGATCGTAAGCCTGTGTGTTCTTTGGATCTTGATGTCCATTTAAGAGATTCAGAGTCAGGACTGCCGGTGGCCGGAATCGAACTGGCGACCTCCAGAATTAGTCTCACGTTTTACCGCTGAGCCACCTTTATCGGTAAAATTTTATATAGAATGTGACTGTCAATTGTGAATGTCAATGGTGAATGTCAATATAGACTGTCAATTTGCAACACTATTTTCTAACTGTATTGATTATATCATGTTAGTGAAAGTGCTCTGAAGGGTATCTGACTGTCAATACTACCTTCTAACTGTATTGATCGTATCATGTTAGTGATAGTGCTCTGAAGGGTATCTGACTGTCAATACTACCTTCTATCTGCATTGATCGTATCATGTTAGTGATAGTGCTCTGAAGGGTATCTGACTGTCAATACTACCTTCTAACTATATTGATAATATCATGTTAGTGAAAGTGCTCTAAGGGTATCTGACTGTCAATACTACCTTCTAACTGTATTGATAATATCATGTTAGTGAAAGTGCTCTGAAGGGTATCTGACTGTCAATACTACCTTCTAACTATATTGATCATATCATGTTAGTGAAAGTGCTCTGAAGGGTATCTGACTGTCAATACTACCTTCTAACTGTATTGATCGTATCATGTTAGTGATAGTGCTCTGAAGGGTATCTGACTGTCAATACTACCTTCTAACTATATTGATAATATCATGTTAGTGAAAGTGCTCTGAAGGGTATGTGACTGTCAATACTACCTTCTAACTGTATTGATCGTATCATGTTAGTGATAGTGCTCTGAAGGGTATCTGACTGTCAATACTACCTTCTAACTATATTGATAATATCATGTTAGTGAAAGTGCTCTGAAGGGTATCTGACTGTCAATACTACTTTCTAACTGTATTGATAATATCATGTTAGTGAAAGTGTTCTGAAGGGTATCTGACTGTCAATACTACCTTCTAACTATATTGATAATATCATGTTAGTGAAAGTGCTCTGAAGGGTATCTGACTGTCAATACTACCTTCTAACTGTATTGATAATATCATGTTAGTGGAAGTGCTCTGAAAGGTATCTGACTGTCAATACTACCTTCTAACTATATTGATAATATCATGTTAGTGAAAGTGCTCTGAAGGGTATCTGACTGTCAATACTACTTTCTAACTGTATTGATAATATCATGTTAGTGAAAGTGTTCTGAAGGGTATCTGACTGTCAATACTACCTTCTAACTATATTGATAATATCATGTTAGTGAAAGTGCTCTGAAGGGTATCTGACTGTCAATACTACCTTCTAACTGTATTGATAATATCATGTTAGTGAAAGTGCTCTGAAAGGTATCTGACTGTCAATACTACCTGCTAACTGTATTGATAATATCATGTTAGTGAAAGTGCTCTGAAGGGTATCTGACTGTCAATATTACCTTCTAACTGTATTGATCATATCATGTTAGTGAAGGTGCTCTGAAGGGTATCTGACTGTCAATACTACCTTCTAACTGCATTGATCGTATCATGTTAGTGAAAGTGCTCTGAAGGGTATCTGACTGTCAATACTACCTTCTATCTGCATTGATCGTATCATGTTAGTGAAAGTGCTCTGAAGGGTATCTGACTGTCAATACTACCTTCTAACTGCATTGATCGTATCATGTTAGTGAAAGTGCTCTGAAGGGTATCTGACTGTCAATACTACCTTCTAACTGTATTGATCGTATCATGTTAGTGATAGTGCTCTGAAGGGTATCTGACTGTCAATACTACCTTCTAACTATATTGATAATATCATGTTAGTGAAAGTGCTCTGAAGGGTATCTGACTGTCAATACTACTTTCTAACTGTATTGATAATATCATGTTAGTGAAAGTGTTCTGAAGGGTATCTGACTGTCAATACTACTTTCTAACTATATTGATAATATCATGTTAGTGAAAGTGCTCTGAAGGGTATCTGACTGTCAATACTACTTTCTAACTGTATTGATAATATCATGTTAGTGAAAGTGTTCTGAAGGGTATCTGACTGTCAATACTACCTTCTAACTGTATTGATAATATCATGATAGTGAAAGTGCTCTGAAGGGTATCTGACTGTCAATATTACCTTCTAACTGTATTGATCATATCATGTTAGTGAAGGTGCTCTGAAGGGTATCTGACTGTCAATACTACCTTCTAACTGCATTGATCGTATCATGTTAGTGAAAGTGCTCTGAAGGGTATCTGACTGTCAATACTACCTTCTATCTGCATTGATCGTATCATGTTAGTGAAAGTGCTCTGAAGGGTATCTGACTGTCAATACTACCTTCTAACTATATTGATAATATCATGTTAGTGAAAGTGCTCTGAAGGGTATCTGACTGTCAATACTACCTTCTAACTGTATTGATCGTATCATGTTAGTGATAGTGCTCTGAAGGGTATCTGACTGTCAATACTACCTTCTAACTATATTGATAATATCATGTTAGTGAAAGTGCTCTGAAGGGTATCTGACTGTCAATACTACTTTCTAACTGTATTGATAATATCATGTTAGTGAAAGTGTTCTGAAGGGTATCTGACTGTCAATACTACCTTCTAACTATATTGATAATATCATGTTAGTGAAAGTGCTCTGAAGGGTATCTGACTGTCAATACTACCTTCTAACTGTATTGATAATATCATGTTAGTGAAAGTGCTCTGAAAGGTATCTGACTGTCAATACTACCTTCTAACTATATTGATAATATCATGTTAGTGAAAGTGCTCTGAAGGGTATCTGACTGTCAATACTACTTTCTAACTGTATTGATAATATCATGTTAGTGAAAGTGTTCTGAAGGGTATCTGACTGTCAATACTACCTTCTTACTATATTGATAATATCATGTTAGTGAAAGTGCTCTGAAGGGTATCTGACTGTCAATACTACCTTCTAACTGTATTGATAATATCATGTTAGTGAAAGTGCTCTGAAAGGTATCTGACTGTCAATACTACCTGCTAACTGTATCGATAATATCATGTTATCGAAAGTGCTCTGAAGGGTATCTGACTGTCAATATTACCTTCTAACTGTATTGATCATATCATGTTAGTGAAGGTGCTCTGAAGGGTATCTGACTGTCAATACTACCTTCTAACTGCATTGATCGTATCATGTTAGTGAAAGTGCTCTGAAGGGTATCTGACTGTCAATACTACCTTCTATCTGCATTGATCGTATCATGTTAGTGAAAGTGCTCTGAAGGGTATCTGACTGTCAATACTACCTTCTAACTGCATTGATCGTATCATGTTAGTGAAAGTGCTCTGAAGGGTATCTGACTGTCAATACTACCTTCTATCTGTATTGATAATATCATGTAAGTGAAAGTGCTCTGAAGGGTGTCTGACTGTCAATACTACCTTCTAACTGTATTGATCGTATCATGTTAGTGAAAGTGCTCTGAAGGGTATCTGACTGTCAATACTACCTTCTAACTGTATTGATAATATCATGTTAGTGAAAGTGCTCTGAAGGGTATCTGACTGTCAATACTACCTTCTAACTGTATTGATAATATCATGTTAGTGAAAGTGCTCTGAAGGGTGTCTGACTGTCAATACTACCTTCTAACTGTATTGATCGTATCATGTTAGTGAAAGTGCTCTGACGGGTATCTGACTGTCAATACTACCTTCTAACTGTATTGATCATATCATGTTAGTGAAAGTGCTCTGAAAGGTATCTAACTGTCAATACTACCTTCTAACTGTATTGATAATATCATGTTAGTGAAGGTGTTCTGGAGAGTGTCTGACTGTCAATACTACCTTCTAACTGTATTGATAATATCATGTTAGTGAAAGTGCTCTGAAGGGTGTCTGACTGTCAATACTACCTTCTAACTGTATTGATCGTATCATGTTAGTGAAAGTGCTCTGAAGGGTATCTGACTGTCAATACTACCTTCTAACTGTATTGATCATATCATATTAGTGATAGTGCTCTTAAGGGTGTGACTGTCAATACTACCTTCTAACTGTATTGATCATATCATGTTAGTGAAAGTGCTCTGAAGGGTATCTGACTGTCAATACTACCTTCTAACTGTATTGATAATATCATGTTAGTGAAGGTGTTCTGGAGGGTATCTAACTGTCAATACTACCTTCTAACTGTATTGATAATATCATGTTAGTGAAGGTGTTCTGGAGGGTGTCTGACTGTCAATACTACCTTCTAACTGTATTGATCGTATCATGTTAGTGAAATTGCTCTGAAGGGTATCTGACTGTCAATACTACCTTCTAACTGTATTGATCGTATCATGTTAGTGAAAGTGCTCTGAAGGGTATCTGACTGTCAATACTTCCTTCTCACTGTATTGATAATATCATGTAAGTGAAAGTGCTCTGAAGGGTGTCTGACTGTCAATACTACCTTCCAACTGTATTGATAATATCATGTTAGTGAAAGTGTTCTGGAGGGTATCTAACTGTCAATACTACCTTCTAACTGTATTGATCGTATCATGTTAGTGAAAGTGCTCTGAAGGGTATCTAACTGTCAATACTACCTTCTAACTGTATTGATAATATCATGTTAGTGAAGGTGTTCTGGAGGGTGTCTGACTGTCAATACTACCTTCTAACTGTATTGATAATATCATGTTAGTGAAGGTGTTCTGGAGGGTGTCTGACTGTCAATACTACCTTCTAACTGTATTGATCATATCATGTTAGTGAAGGTGTTCTGGAGGGTATCTAACTGTCAATACTACCTTCTAACTGTATTGATAATATCATGTTAGTGAAGGTGTTCTGGAGGGTGTCTGACTGTCAATACTACCTTCTAACTGTATTGATAATATCATGTTAGTGAAAGTGCTCTGATGGGTATCTGACTGTCAATACTACCTTCTAACTGTATTGATCATATCATGTTAGTGAAAGTGCTCTGAAGGGTATCTGACTGTCAATACTACCTTCTAACTGTATTGATCATATCATGTAAGTGAAAGTGCTCTAAGGGTATCTGACTGTCAATACTACCTTCTAACTGTATTGATCATATCATGTAAGTGAAAGTGCTCTAAGGGTATCTGACTGTCAATACTACCTTCTAACTGTATTGATCATATCATGTTAGTGAAAGTGCTCTGAAGGGTATCTGACTGTCAATACTACCTTCTAACTGTATTGATCATATCATGTAAGTGAAAGTGCTCTAAGGGTATCTGACTGTCAATACTACCTTCTAACTGTATTGATAATATCATGTTAGTGAAAGTGCTCTGAAGGGTATCTGACTGTCAATACTACCTTCTAACTATATTGATCGTATCATGTTAGTGATAGTGCTCTGAAGGGTATCTGACTGTCAATACTACCTTCTAACTATATTGATAATATCATGTTAGTGAAAGTGCTCTGAAGGGTATCTGACTGTCAATACTACCTTCTAACTGTATTGATCATATCATGTTAGTGAAAGTGCTCTGAAGGGTGTCTGACTGTCAATACTACCTTCTAACTGTATTGATAATATCATGTTAGTGAAAGTGCTCTGAAGGGTATCTGACTGTCAATACTACCTTCTAACTGTATTGATAATATCATGTTAGTGAAAGTGCTCTGAAGGGTATCTGACTGTCAATACGATGTCTCCGTGCGAGCCTCCCAAGCAGCCAATGGTAAACGAGGCCGCTGTTCTTCAATAGGTCTCGGGCAAGACCATAGATGTTCTAGCGTTGTTCAACATGACAGGCAATTCCTTATTGCATGATGGGTATGGTAATGTGGTCGGGCGATGCAGAGATAGGGGATGTGAGGGAGGGAAGCGTACTTGAGAATCTAAATGAATGCGTTGGAAGAGGAATACGATAGGGAATTTTGTTTGTTTGTATAAATTGGTCGCAACGGTCACCCATTCAACGTGTATATAATATCTTATATGATCTAGTTGTGGCATAACTCTACGAATGGGTGACATTTCAATTTGGAGTAAAAATCTTTGTACACTGTAGAACATTGTTGATTCCATGGTAATGATTAATGTGGATTAGCTTGACAAAATTAAATTATTTACCATATTGGTTTAACATAATATATGAAAACACTGGGAATTATTACTTGTTTAATGTGATTATTTATGCTACAATAATAATTTGTAACATTATAAAAAGATAAATTTATTTGAATCCACTTTCTATCCTTCAATTTTTAAATCTTAATCTTAATTGGTTTAATGCACCTAAATTTTACATTCACATTCATATTCGATATTATTTCAATTACAAATTTTCATTAACCCTACAAGGTCGCGATTTAATGGGAGTTGTGTATTGATATTGTGTTTTAAGACAAGGTCATTTACAAAAGACCAAAAGTTTTAATTAAAAACCTTTCACGTGGAAATATGGGTATATTTGATGAACAAACACAAAATATAATAAGCGAGTGCACTTTCATAAATTTCACATCGAAAAATAAATATGATTTATACTATAGATATAAATATTCACAGCAATTTTGATGTATTATATTAAAATTATTACATGGTTTGAGTTCAACCGAGCTCCCTAATTGCCGCAAGTAAAATTGAACAGTTTAACTTCCCTCGACTACGCATTATAAACCCCAACCTACCCCAGTAATAACTTATTCCATATCTTGCCACAATGCACTAAGATGCATACGTAATTAAATGAGAAAGTAAGACCAACTTTGAGAACTTTGAAAGTACACTGGAGTAATACTGTAAGTGATTCATTCTATGGTACTAACTTTCAAAGCACCAAGCTATTCATTTCATGCACACAACAGATGCAATTGCAGCTCTGACAAGACGGAACACACAACCATAATATACAATTCACTTAACCACCCATACACGAATACAGCTCAGTGTTAATACTTGCAAAGGAACTATGCTCTGTTTGGAGACAGAATACATTTAAGTACATTGTACTTAGTTTTAGTGGCACTTACTTAACTTTATCATATAGTACTTCAATCCAACAGTATGGTTTGTTGCATGTATTTAATTTAGTCCCGAGGATGTTGATTTTGTTTTTGTTTCATCCTGATTAACAATGCAACTTTATCTTAATGTTAATTTACGCTCCTTATAGTAACGCCTTAGTTTGTTGCTTTCCTGGCTGAATGTGATTTATAACACTGTTATTAACAACAAATCTATTCTGTGAACGGTGTCTTGGGAACAATTTATAAAGTAACAAGTAGTATGATAATGGTGCAATTATTATAATGTAATTAAAACACATTTATGAAGTGAATATACATTATTTATAGTAGTAATGCTTACCTATCTTTTAGCTGTTTGTACTGATATTGTGGTAAAAGTCAGCAATCATAATGATATTCAGACCGATGTTCATATTTTTGTATTTCCTGAAAATGAAATACTTCGAGAAGCAAACCAAGACTGACATTGAATTCACTTCGTATTGTCAAGAGTACATACAGAGTAAACTATTCATAAAGTCGTGGAGTGCCACGTGACAAGATACGCACGTTTGTTGTTTGTATTGTATACAGCCTAAATCATAATATTGTCATGTAGCCAATGACGGGATCTTTATTGTAGATTTGCCACAGATAATGAACACAAGATAACACTCCAATAATTATCAACGAACCCACGCTGTGTCCCCGTGATCCATTCTCAGCAGTCGGCGCGTCTCGTTTTCGTGTGTCTCGAGCTCTCTTTCATCTTCCAACCCGTTGCCATAGACAGAGAAAATAACACTGATAATAATAAATAAAAAACACAAACCACACGACCAAGACCCCTAGATCGATATCAACGAAACGATGATCGATAACAACAATCGTTTCATGACATCTTCCCCCCTTGGGACAAAAATCGCCCTCGATTTTTTTTTCGTGTCTGGTTTGCAACTACAACAATACAATATTGCCACATTGTAGGCGATAAGTTCCTGGATATTGAAATTAACTCGTCGAAACACTCCGTAACGTAGAAATTTCGCAAATGCCAAATGTAGCAATTTGGTCGATCGGCGGTCAATACACATGTGAAAGGTGGTTGAACTGGCCGTACGCATAACGCAAAGCATTCAGAATGTGTAAACACCCCTACTACAGATCAAAAACCACCTCGTCCATGTGATGACCCGATCCACTCTTCAACACTTATCGCTTGAAAAATAAAAACAATTCTTAATCTTGCCAGGGTTGCTGCCATTCCGCCGGATCATAATACTTTTTGAGACGGGAAACATGTATGACATCAGTCATTATTTTTTTCTTCTTGTTCATCTTAACTTCGTACGTCAAATCCGATAATTTGGTCACAATTTTATACGGTCCAAGCCAACAATGCTGAAATTTATCAACCTGGCCCACTTTACGAATAGGAAAGAACACCTTGACATAATCTCCAACCTCATAGTCAACCTGACGATGGCCAGCGTCATAGTATTTTTTCTGTCTCTCTTGTTCCTTCTTGATAACGTCAAGCACGATCGTGCGAGCCTCACGAACTTGTTGCAATCGCTCCTCCGTTGTTTCACCTAGCTGCAAATCCGGCTGTAATCCTGCATCGATAGGAAGTGTTGGTTCCCGACCATATAACAAGTAAAACGGCGTGCACTTTGTCGTCGCTTGTAGGAATACACTTACAACCATATCCCAGCGTGTCAGCGCCCGACATGTCAGCGCCCAACATGTCAGCGCCCAACATGTCAGCGCCCGACATGTCAGCGCCCAACATGTCAGCGCCCAACATGTCAGCGCCCGACATGTCAGCGCCCGACATGTCAGCGCCCGACATGTCAGCGCCCAACATGTCAGCGCCCAACATGTCAGCGCCCGACATGTCAGCGCCCGACACCAAAGTGATGCAGTACGAAGGAGGCGATGACGACAAGGAAGGCGATCGCAACGCCCGCAAACAGTCTCGTCCTTATCGCGTCGCCCGATCGAGACGAGAGTAAACACTCTTCCGAGTAGTCTGCCTCGAGCAGTAGGGGGTCCTCCTTGTAGAAGTCTGACGCGTCTGCCTGAACCTCCAGGTCCTTCTGTACGTCTGCCTCGCTGACCTTGAGGTCAAGCAGCTCGTGCAGAGAGACGAGAGCCTCCGAGGGACCCTCGTCCGGGAACAAGTAGTCCGACATGTCATTCTACAGTGGGGAGCGTCACGAGCACTCGCCGCGAAGTACGATCGTCCGAGACCCGAAACATGCGCTAGATATCCTTTAGACCGCAAGCCAAACAACCTCCAAAGCAAAAGAAAAGTGAAGACACAGACATACCAAACTGACGTTCAAACTTATCGCGGTTAAAACCTACCCGGCGCCTCCACCATATCTGTCATGTAGCCAATGACGGGATCTTTATTGTAGATTTGCCACAGATAATGAACACAAGATAACACTCCAATAATTATCAACGAACCCACGCTGTGTCCCCGTGATCCATTCTCAGCAGTCGGCGCGTCTCGTTTTCGTGTGTCTCGAGCTCTCTTTCATCTTCCAACCCGTTGCCATAGACAGAGAAAATAACACTGATAATAATAAATAAAAAACACAAACCACACGACCAAGACCCCTAGATCGATATCAACGAAACGATGATCGATAACAACAATCGTTTCATGACAATATTATTTACATTATGTGACCTATTGGAAAATCTGATCGTTAGATTGCATTGCAAAGTGGTGGTTGTCCAATAATTGGTCATCTAATAATTCGTCCAATATACACTCACTAGTGTGTTGACGTAATTATTAATTATAACCCTGACACTTTCAGCGTCACCGTTAAATTTTAAATAAGTTTACTAACTCAAGCTTGCGTTATTTGCAAACCAAAACTCGGATAACGCAGATAAGCTTTGTATGTTTCTTTTCCTGTGACGCAAATACAATTTTTCTTATCACTACTGATATTTACGTTACAGTTGTTTTAACCATGAGAATGCAATGTTAGAATTACGTAAATTAACACTTCAAAACATTCAATTTTGCAAAAAATGTGTATTTTTGTTTATAATCAACATTCAAGTAAATAAGTGTAGTCGGACAATGCGACGGAATGCGTATCTAGTAATCTAACAACAGAATTATCTACTTAAAAGCATCGAGTAAATTCATGAAAGAGTTTGTTGAAGATTATGTTTGACATTTGCACAATGGCAATTTATAAAATATTCAAATCGCACGTTTGATGTTATTTTCCTATTCTGAGAACAACATTTAATTAAATTAAACGAAAACAAACAGTACGATTCAAATGCTAATTCATTTCAAATGCAATTAGCAGTTCCTTTATTTTTAAAGCAACGTTTTGAATGCAAAATGATTTTGGAATTGCTTAATTTAAATTTAAATTACTATGTTTGGACTACAGCATCACTCGTTCAATATCAAATCCTGCGGTAGTTTCCAGACGATTCCACAAGGCTGCTACAAATAATGGAATTACTACTTCAGGCAATCTGGGTAAAATATACTACTAACTAACAATTAACTACTGTACGTTAGGAAAATCAAATATATTACATACAAAATATAAATTCACTCGAGTAATATAATGAAAGGAAAAGGAATATGAAATATATGAAATATGAAATATGGAATATAGGTCCATTACAAAATAATTGTTATACAATTTGTTTGTGGTAGATAACTTCAATACGAAATTGAAATCTTCAGATTTCAAAGCATCTGATTGGTGAATGCTATAGTGAAAACAATTAAGAGTAGATTTAAGTATTTATTTGGAAATCATGAAACTGGCTCTGAGAACTCGCATATGAAAAGATTGTGGTTATTCCAAAAGGATTTTGTTATTCCACAAAACGTTGTAATTCTAATTCTGATAAGCGATAAAGAGTATCTGCGTAAAATGTGTTACTATAAAATTATCTCGATATACTTAAATATGATACATAACAATTGGTTTTATTTTATTTTACCTATTCTATATTTATTCGTTTGATAGTATTATAATGTTGTAAGACACACCTTTATAATCTTTTCACAAACTCTCTATTTTAAGTTTTGATATCGCCGTATTTGTATTATAAGCTTTTTTTAACAAAATAGATACATGTGCTTTGTAAGAGATTACTAGCGTTGTATTGTGAACAATAAAACGATCATGACATGGAGTCTCGAACCCCGCTCTCTGCATGTTAACATGTTAACTATTCACCCCATGCGCCGGCAATTATACATGGGCGTAAGTGCACCGTCATCATTTATACATACGAAGATAGGGGATTACCACAGCCACCTTTGAGCTGACCCTACCCCACACATGAATGTGACAACCTCCACTGGGAGGGTAATTACTCCAGACACATTCACTCAGCTCAAAGGACAAATTATGCATCTATGGCTTTCACACTTTATTAACATTTAGCAGCAGTCAACCTCAAAGAATACTGACAGTAAAACCAAGCAACATTTAGATGCCTTGCCGGTATTTCGCAATTATGAGATATCCAAATATTATTCCAAGAAATTGATGTGACGTACGTTGTCATATTACATGATGTATAAAATATAAAAAATAAATGCGTATAATTAAAGTATACGTTTCCTATACTCATTCCAAATTATTGACTCTATCGGAGGTCTTATGGTCTCCAAACGTCTTTTTAAAGGAAAAGCTAGTCTTAAAACCAAAACACTTATTTTTTGACGTTACACAAGGTATTTTGTTTTTACCCACAGATTAAACCTCGTGGTTTGATACTTTTTAACGATCTCAATCGCGGCCCTCTCTGGATAGTAGTCTACAGACCCACTGCAGGGAATGAGAGCAAACCACGTTTCTTTATTCAAATCACAAAACGTAAACGTTATAAACTGACATGAACAGACGGATTCTTTCATAGTGAGATATATTGTAGACCATTTTATGTGAAAAGGACCAGTAAATAGTCTAACAATTTTCTTGAAATACTTTTGCCTCTTATACTGTTTTTGTCGTTAAACTAACAATTATTGTAATTTGTAAATGGTGTGACAAATATTTATAATATATACTTAATTATAGTGTGACATTAATTAATTTGCTTCAAATTGCGAATTCAACTGATGAATCACATATTTTTATTATTAAATGAAATTAATCAAAATATGTTTTAAATATTTCTTTCGTCTTGAGTATTATCTAATTTTAACCTTTACCAAATGAATCAAAATATTTAGCGGCTTTTTATTATTCACGATACAAAACCATATTTTGTGGACATGTTACAATTTTCTCATGCTGCGCAGTTTTTGACTAAACACATAACTTTGCACGATTTTAACACATGGGGTAGTCTTTGTTCTTTATAGATTGTAATCTACCATTTTCGTTGAGGATAATAGTTTCTGTATTGCTGGTGTTAGTACAGTAATGAAGGGTTAATTGTGGGGGTTAAATACAAGTAGTTGCACAGCAGAGGGTCGTGGTTTCAACCCTAAGTAAGCTCATTAGTTTTATCTCTCATGTTTCAGCATCAATTCAAACTACAGATGAAGTCCTATTATAATGGAGGTCGTATAAAAACTAAAAACTTCAAAATAAACGTTAAAGATTTTCCCCGAAATGGCTTTGTTGAGAGTATTACATCGGATTTAGGTATTTTAAAATTACATATTTTAAATTATGTATACTATATATATATACACTGAATTTAAGTGTCAACATCAACTCTTTAAGTTAAGTGATAGCTACGTTTTGTTCAAAAACGTAAATATTATTTCCACTAACACCAGTACCCTCATTCCAGAACAGGCGGTTGTAGCCGGTTGTAAAGTTGCGCCCTCTATTCCGTAACCAGAGTGAAATTTACAACCGGTCACAAATTAAGTAATGGAATGAGGGCCAGACTGAATGCATGTGTTATTACTTTGAACTTTATTATTGTTTATATTCTTAATTTCAGGTAGCAATAGTAAGGTGCAACAGCTTATCAGTTTACAGGTAGTTGGTGTTGAGGTTAAAAATGTGTTCATCTTAAAGTATACCTAGCTTTTTTATGTCATCCCCCAAAAAAAAACTTAAAACCACATAGTCCAGCATCAAAGTGTCGAAAATCATAGTCCTGTGCAATTTCGAGGAAAGAGTATAGCACCATATACCAATGTGTTCATAAGGTTTCCCAGTATTTAGCGCACTTTGGTGCCAGAGCGATATCCGCGACTGGGGGCGGGGGCGGTGCCCCCAATTTTGACTACGCATTGCATTGAATATCGCTCAATTACGGCCAAACGGTTGGTCTGACAACGAAAATGATGATTATAAAATATATTTGTGTGTAATTGATAAATATTTCCTTGTCACAATTATTCATGTACGGTACATAGTGCGAAAGTTATCGTCAATTAAGTATAAAATTAATATATTCTCAATATATAAAAACATGGGACAACCATATATTATCAAAACATTACAAACACATTCATACACGTATAGAAATATCAGAGTGTTGCCATATCGGTGATTTTTTTTCATAATTTTATCTTTAAGCGATTGGTATTAGTGAAGTATTAAAGACAAGAATGCGTGGGGCTTTTGTGCGCCCGCTAAACACAGGTGTAATGCATAGAAGCATTGGCAATCATAATATTGTACTATTTCGAAAGAAAAGTACACTTATATCTTCGTGTTAGCTTCTAAAATAATAATTTGGATGGTGCCAATCTCCAAAATTAGGCGTTTACAAGTTATACATAAAAAACAAAATGGCCGACTCTCATGAGGTTTTTCCTATTTATCTTCACAATCGTGCATTTTTTTGGCAAAACTTAATATGACAAAAAGTGTTTCTAGTAAAATTCTACACACATATGATACTTGGATATTTTCATGGGAAGTACTACTTACGTACAAATTTAATTTTTGTATGTGTGCATCTGAACTCAAATGTACAAAACTTGGCTCCCGTTCGCTTCTTGATGAAGCAACTGTGACCTACGGGAGTGTTCTTAATATCTTCTTTTAAGCTCATCAAATAATAA
Organism: Isoperla grammatica; assembly: GCA_945910005.1. Taxonomy (NCBI): domain Eukaryota; kingdom Metazoa; phylum Arthropoda; class Insecta; order Plecoptera; family Perlodidae; genus Isoperla; species Isoperla grammatica. Next base: position 52,452,779 of record OX246741.1, read on the forward strand.
TATTGATGGTGCCAAGCTCCAATGATAGGCGTTTACGAGTTGCATGTGAAAAACAAAATGGCTGTCACTTCAGGTGGTTTTGGCAATTTATCAACATAACCGTACTATTTATGACAAAATCTAACATGACAAAAAATATCCTTTGTAAAATTCTACATACAATTCATATTCAGTTATTTTCATATGATTTACCATTTACCTACAAATTTAGATTTGAGTATGTTAATCTGTACTCAAATGTGGGTCCATGTAGCTGGCCCCCCCTTTTCATAAATGTACCCATTTTCCACTCGCAATCGTTTGTGCTACGTTTGTGCCGGATTGTGCCGTAAAAAGTTTCGTTTGTGCTGCCCCCGAAGTACCTTTAATAAAGGGGTCTAATAAGGGGGGGCTAACTACATGCCAGCCCCCCCTTTTTTTTTAAATCAACTCGAAACTGGTGTCAATCGTTTGTGCTACGTTTGTGCCGGATTGTGCCGTAAAAAGTTTTGTATGTGCCGCTCTTTAAGTGCCCTTAATCAAGGGCTCCAATATGGGGGGGCTAACTACATGCAGCCCCCCCTTTTATTAGAATCAACTCGAAAATGGTGTCATCGTTTGTGCTACGTTTGTGCCGGATTGTGCCGTTAACAGTTTCGTTTGTGCTGCCCTCAAAGTACCCAAAATAAAGGGGTAAAAAACACAGGACCATGTAGCTGGCCCCCCCTTTTTGTAAATATCCCCATTTTACAATCGCAATCGTTTGTGCTTCGTTTGTGCTGGATTGTGCCGCAAAAAGTTTTTTTCGGGCTACCACCTGACTAGCTTTAATAAGGGGTAACGCAGTGGGGACCAGGTAGCTGGCCCCTCCTTTTTGTAAATATCCCCATTTTACAATCGCAATCGTTTGTGCTACGTTTGAGCTGGATTGTGCCGCAAAAGGTTTTTTTCGGGCTACCACCTGAGTAGCTTTAATGAGGGTTACCCCAGTGGGGACCATGTAGCAAGCCCCCCCTTTTTGATAATATCCCAGTTTTACAATCGCAATCGTTTGTGCTATGTTTGTGCTGGATTGTGCCGCAAAAAGTTTCGTTTGCGCAGCCCTCAAAGTACCCAAAATAGGGGGGTCAAAATAAGGGAACCATGTAGCTGGCCTTCCTTTTTGTAAATATCCCCAATTTACAATCAGGATCGTTTGTGCTTCGTTTTTCATGGATTCTATACGTTCTATGGTATGTTCCAGTGGCGGCTCGTGCTAGGAGCTGCAGCACCCTCTCGTAAAATTATAAATCCCATTAATACTATTATTCAACAATGTATTATTAAGAAATAACAAGTTTATGTAACGTTTAAACATTTTTTTTACGCTGACTAAGCGATTTTTGTGGTGTGATTTATAAAGATTCCGTCGAGACGCACGCGAGTGCTCAGTGAGCGCGGGGGCATGTGTATTTCTTATGAGGGATGCTGCTCTGACCACAGCATCTCGTCTATGCATTAGCTGAATACAGAATATCGCTTCTCCCCTTGACGCGCCACTCTCAATTTCCTATGCTTTAAAACTGCACTGGGAGCTGCTCCAGTCGCAGCATCCGTGCTTGGGGAGGTCTTGGACCCGTTTTTTCTGTGTGTGTGAGAAGGAAAAAAAATTGCCTAGCACATGACAAACACGTGGTCAGTGCGGCAACTGAAGACGGAAGACCCCCGTGACCTAACAAGGACCTGTATTGGTATTATTTACCAGACCTTTTATACATTGATAGAAGTTACTAGCCTTTTGTATCCTGTTGTTGATTTCCTTTATTATCTTCCCGCTTGACATTATTTCACTTCCTAGGAAGGCAAAGCTCTCCACCACCTCCAGGGTTTCACCTCCAATCCGTATCTCTGCATGGTAGTTCCATACGTCTCCTTCTCCTGGCATTGTTACCACCTTGCTCTTGCTTATGCTTATGTTCATGCCTGCCTCTTCAATATGCCTCTTCCACCTGTCCGTGTATCTCTGCAGTGCCTCTTCATACTCTGACCATGCCACAAAGTCGATTGCCAACAGCATAACCTCCACCTTTTCTGTTTCTTCCATCTTTACCTTATTGTGTATGTCATCCATCACTATTATGAATAGCAATGGTGACAACACACTTCCCTGCCTCAGCCATCAATCGAAATATCGAAATCAAATTACGCAATTACGCAAATTACAAATCCCATTTATTTGGGGTACTTTGAGGGCGGCACAGATGAAACTTTTAACGGCACAATCCGGCACAAACGTAGCACAAACGATTGCGATTATAAAACGGGGATATTATCAAAAAGGGGGGGCTAGCTACATGGTCCCCACTGGGGTACCCCTCATTAAAGCTATTCAGGTGGTAGCCCGAAAAAAACTTTTTGCGGCACAATCCAGCACAAACGTAGCACAAACGATTGCGATTGTAAATTGCAGATATTTACAAAAAGGGGGGGCCAGCTACCTGGTCCCCACTGGGTTACCCCTCATTAAAGCTATTCAGGTGGTAGCCCGAAAAAAACTTTTTGCGGCACAATCCAGCACAAACGTAGCACAAACGATTGCGATTGTAAATTGCAGATATTTACAAAAAGGGGGGGCCAGCTACCTGGTCCCCACTGGGTTACCCCTTATTAAAACTAGTCAGGTGGTAGCCCGAAAAAAACTTTTTGCGGCACAATCCAGCACAAACGAAGCACAAACGATTGCGATTGTAAAATGGGGATATTTACCAAAAAGGGGGGGCCAGCTACATGGTCCTGTGTTTTTTACCCCTTTATTTTGGGTACTTTGAGGGCGGCACAAACGAAACTGTTAACGGCACAATCCGGCACAAACGTAGCACAAACGATGACACCATTTTCGAGTTGATTCTAATAAAAGAGGGGGCTGTATGTAGTTAGCCCCCCCATATTGGAGCCCTTGATTAAGGGCACTTAAAGAGCGGCACAAACAAAACTTTTTACGGCACAATCCGGCACAAACGTAGCACAAACGATTTACACCAGTTTCGAGTTGATTTAAAAAAAAGGGGGGGCTGGCATGTAGTTAGCCCCCCCTTATGAGACCCCTTTATTATAGGTACTTCGGGGGCAGCACAAACGAAACTTTTTACGGCACAATCCGGCACAAACGTAGCACAAACGATTGCGAGTGGAAAATGGGTACATTTATTAAAAGGGGGGGCCAGCTACATGGACCCCTCAAATGTACAAGCATTGGCTCCCCTGGGCTACTTGATGAAGCAAGTATGGACTATGGGAGTGGGCTCAATCTCTTTCTTTTAACTTATAGAATAATAATTTCGATGGTGCCAAACTCAAGTATTAGGCGTTCAAGTGGAACACGTAAAAAAAAAAAAACATTTTAGTATTAATTAACATGAAGAAATTTAAATTTTTAGGTTAATAGTAAGTCCTATAAAAATATGTAAATATCATATGTGTGTACAATTTTACAAGAAATAATTTTTGTCATATTAGATTTTGTCATAAAACGTACGGTTATGACGGTAAATTGGAAAAACTACCTAAAGTGGTGGCCATTTTGTATTTTACGTGTAACTCGATAATGCCCCATATTTAAGGTAGGCACCATCACAATTATTACTTTATAAGCTATAAAGAAGAGATTGAGCCCACTCCTATACTTGCTTCATCAAACAACCGACGGATGTACATCTGAATACACCATATTGGCGGGCATTTTGTTTTTTGCGTGTTTCTCTTGAACGCCTAGTACTTGAGTTTCGCACCATCAAAATTATTATTCTATAAGCTAAAAGGAAGAGATTTAGCCCACTCCCATAGTCCATACTTGCTTCATCAAGTAGCCCAGGGGAGCCAATGCTTGTACATTTGAGTACAGATTAACATACTCAAATCTAAATTTGTAGGTAAATGGTAAATCATATGAAAATAACTGAATATGAATTGTATGTAGAATTTTACAAGGAATATTTTTTGTCATGTTAGATTTTGTCATAAATAGTACGGTTATGAAGATAAATTGCCAAAACCACCTGAAGTGACAGCCATTTTGTTTTTCACATACAACTCGTAAACGCCTATCATTGGAGCTTGGCACCATCAATATTATTATTTGATGAGCTTAAAAGAAGATATTAAGAACACTCCCGTAGGTCACAGTTGCTTCATCAAGAAGCGAACGGGAGCCAAGTTTTGTACATTTGAGTTCAGATGCACACATACAAAAATTAAATTTGTACGTAAGTAGTACTTCCCATGAAAATATCCAAGTATCATATGTGTGTAGAATTTTACTAGAAACACTTTTTGTCATATTAAGTTTTGCCAAAAAATGCACGATTGTGAAGATAAATAGGAAAAACCTCATGAGAGTCGGCCATTTTGTTTTTTATGTATAACTTGTGAACGCCTAATTTTGGAGATTGGCACCATCCAAATTATTATTTTACAAGCTAACACGAAGATATAAGTGTACTTTTCTTTCGAAATAGTACAATATTATGATTGTTAATGCTTAGCTATGCATTACACCTGTGTTTAGCGGGCGCACAAAAGCCCCACGCATTCTTGTCTTTAATACTTCACTAATACCAATCGCTTAAAGATAAAATTATGAAAAAAAATCACCGATATGGCAACACTCTGATATTTCTATACGTGTATGAATGTGTTTGTAATGTTTTGATAATATATGGTTGTCCCATGTTTTTATATATTGAGAATATATTAATTTTATACTTAATTGACGATAACTTTCGCACTATGTACCGTACATGAATAATTGTGACAAGGAAATATTTATCAATTACACACAAATATATTTTATAATCATCATTTTCGTTGTCAGACCAACCGTTTGGCCGTAATTGAGCGATATTCAATGCAATGCGTAGTCAAAATTGGGGGCACCGCCCCCGCCCCCAGTCGCGGATATCGCTCTGGCACCAAAGTGCGCTAAATACTGGGAAATCTTATGAACACATTGGTATATGGTGCTATACTCTTTCCTCGAAATTGCACAGGATTCCATTTGATGCTGGATTAACAATACATAGGTTGTTTTCAATGGTAAATTAGAAGGATCTGTAGATATTATTATGAGTGTTGTAATTATTAACGAAAATACCGTTAAACATGAGTGAATCAATTTCGAACTTCTGATCCAAATCGATCAATTCGTGTCTGCTTGTCAATTGAACCAATCAGAAACATTTTAGCGTTGAACGACTTTGAACAAACTTTAGCTCCAACAAATTAATTTATTTTCAAACTTACTTTACAAACTTCTCTTGAAAGTAGGTACGTTCAATTCACGGCGTTTATCAAGCTGCGTTAGTCGCGTTTCAGCTACGGTTTTAGGAAAACAATTGAAAATCAATATTCGGAAAGAAGCTGTGAGTTTTCAAGCTAGTTTCATCTAAGTCAACCTGCCAATGGAATGAGGCAATTACACACAAGTTCTATAACTTATGCGAATGGCACACCTATAATATCAATGTTACTTATTCTGTGTTACCTACACATCATGTAAAATGTATTTTGTCATAAAATAAATAATTTAAAAAAAATCCAGTTGCGAATGGAATAAATTTTATTGCGGGCTGCAGAATATATTGGAAACATTGGCGAAGCCAAGAGCAATGGTACACACCGATACAAATATCGCTCACTTGGCGAGGAGGCGACTAGACAGATATGGCGTCTGTCTATTGGATTACGTTATAACGACACCAAGCTAAGCATTATACAAACAAGTCTCACACGACAAGTGTGCGAGGAATCGCTTCGTGAGCTCAGAGAACAGAGAAATAAAACGTCCGCTTGTTAAACGTGCCGAGAGCGAGACTGTAAATCCCCCCCCCCCTCCTCCCCCCACTCGCCAGGCAAAGAGTCCACGAAGTAGTTTGCAAAAACGAGACGCAAAAAAAAAATAAAAATGGTAATAGTTGAAACGATTCTGTAATTCTGGTAGTTTTACGATGCGATTGTGCTGTACGAGTGTATAAACGCGACCGTATCTTTGCCAGAGCTCTTCATTTCTTAGAAAGTTTAACAAAGAGCTTAGAAAGCTGTAAACTCATTTATTTTTACAAGCGTTTCTGAAACACTGTTTTATATGAAACGTTGGTATAATCTGAAGTTGTACGGAGAAAAATGCACAAAGGGATAATTGTTCTCTTGGAATTTCACGATAACAAAAAAAGATTTACTTAGAATCTCGCTTCTTCATTTTCGGTGGCTGTTATTGTGTACACTCCAAATAAAACTAATTGCCAGAATCTAAGAACTTCTCCATATCTTAATATTATTATGTTATACGATGTTTGTACTGATTATTTATGTTGATTGTAATCTAGAAAATAATTTCACAGTTACTTTGTACATATTATTTACGAAATTTGTAGGAAAGTTATACTTGTTGAAATCCTGACTATTTAATAATATAAATATGTATTTGTAGAAATAAGTTTTATATATTCTTAATATTTTAAATTTTATAATTAAGTAATTTAAGATTTAGAAATGTGATTATTTATTTATCCCAGCACAGTTTATACAACCAGAAATACATAGGATATAATAAAAAACATACAAACATCATCACGAAATAAATAGACATAGAATTATACATAATAAAAAAACAACACATTAGAATTCAAACTCTTTAATTGGTTCAAAATTGGATAAAAATATTATTTTACGACAGTCTGAAATGTTAATTTAATTACAAATAGTTTGATATAATTATTTTTTCTTGCAGTTTTCATTTACAATTAATTAACATCTATGAAGTTATTTGAGTAGCTAATGTAGATTCTTTCCCTTGCATATGGCTCCCGAGTTGTTAAATGGAATTACTATGATTTACGCGTTTCTGCGCCAACGTAACACAAACGTAAATTATGTCTACCAAACGTCCAATTATCTAATTTATCGTTGACACTCTCAAGCAGTAACAAGTTCATACAAGTTGGGCGTTGATAGTAGGCCGCTTTTACATTAACAAACTTGCATATTATCCATTTTAATCTTTTCTGTTTCTAAGCTTGGTTAGCGGTGTGTTAGGGCTGGTCCACACAGATTTTTAAGACATACGATTTAAGGTTTAACGCGTAGTCGTAAAGCTGGATCATAGGAAACACGTACTGGCGTTCACACAAAGTTTTAGTTTTAAGACGTTGTTTTCATTGTTGTTTTTAAAACAACGTCTTAAAACCTTATGCATTATGTCTTAAAAATCTGTGTGGACCAGCCTTTACGTGAGTTTATTGTTTAGTTTATCGGACAACATATACATAAATTACATAATAATGATGCATATTTGATGACAGATACAGTGATCTGTATTGTTGTCCTGTTTTATATAGCCTAATAATAGTAATTGTACAGAGATAAACAGGAAGAACGCAATACAAATATAATAAGCAATGTAATAATTTTAGCAGTGATAACATAAAATTATAAGTATAATAAAAGTGTTAGCATTAGTTATAAATTATAATGGTTGATTAAGATATTCGTTTTGTTGTAAAATGGTTTTATTTTTAGGAAGTCTGCTAGCCTTATTTTTTTAAATTATTATGTTGTCGGAGCTTTTTATGTGTTTAGCTAAAACCACGGCTTAAACATGCTTCACAAACTGTTATTGAATTACCCCACGTTTACTTTCAGCTCACTTCAGTAATCTGACAGATTTGATTCCGTGACGTGTATCTACTTTATACAAGTGTTCGCTCACTTGAGTGGGAGTGAACCGCCCAAATGTCTGTCCTCATTACGTAGCGTGACGTCACAGCCAACAGAACAAAACAAATTAATGCCACCAGTTGCATTCTTAACGCTCGAACTGGTAATTGAATCCATCAGCAGCTCCGACATCCCCAGATGTCTGTTTGTTATTTATTACTCTAATCCAATTGATTCGGACGGTTTGAATGTTCGCTCGTTCACACAATTCTACTCAGACAAGACGATTAAGTAATTTATCAAAAACATATTTGGCATTTCTCTCATCAATCTAGTTTTTTGTGCTAGATATTTCAAGCTCAGTAGTGCCAACCTAAATACCTGTGTCGTTAACGTTCTGATCCAGCCACGGCGATAAAACAAATGGATTATGGATTTATTTCGGTTGGTTTCGGTAAAATTATAATGAATTACCAAAGGTTTGAATATGTTTTTGGTCAAATTATATCACAGTAGTTTTAAATTGTTGCTGTACAAAATTATAAGGATTCACACAAAATGTCACACACTAATTTATTAGCTGCGTTTATTTATGTGCTGTAAACATTTAACAATCTATGAGGTTCAACTACTTTTACCTACCTGCAGTATTACAATTATTTGTGCAAATTATGATAACTACTACAAGAACACTATAGAAAACCGAACATGAATTCTAATTTCATATGTTACAGATTGAATTTACATCAAACTGCGTTAATCGGCATCAATTGTGTAAGAAACATTATTAAATCTGATAAACAAATGCCCAATTTTTTTTTTAAATACGGTAGGTGAAAGCTAGGGTCAAATATACCAAGTTGAATGCAACTGTTATCGATGTTTTTCACAAACTTTATCATGTCTAATGTTTGGCCACCTCTTTCTAGGTCAAGGAAACCCTGCGTAGGGCTCGTATTCAATTAAAGCGATAAGACAATTGGTTGGCCGCGCTCTGCTAGTCGTTAAGATAAGAAGCGATAACGGAAAGTCCCTCATTGAATAAACAGCCTCCTTCAAGGCACAGCGGGGCAACAAACGTGCTAGACAAATTGTTAAGTAATGCGACTTGCAAATGCCATTCAATGCAAATACAGTCTTTGATAAGAAAGTATTGAGTTTCCTGGCTTGTTAATAACTATCATTATCTTCGTAAAACCCAGGGCACGCAAGGATTAAAAAGGAGATTTCCCTTTTTAGAGAGTTTGTAAACATTTTGAGTTTTACTATCTTTATAGTGAGATTGATCTAGATGTATATCCGAAGAGGTTTTTTTTCAACTTTCTTTCCTCATGTTATAATATATACGTATTGTCTTTTCGAATTGCCAACCTTTATGCTTTTTCTTAATTTCATGTTTAAAGTTAAAAGTTATCCACTTAGGAAATTTTATGAAGAATGTATATAATCCTGATTGTTTATAATTTAATAAATTGTGTTTCTCCATCTAGATGTATCATATATTTCCCTAGTTATCGTTATTGACAGGCCAACTGGACTAGGCTAACAATTCACCTACCCGGCAAGTATCAACTAGCGATAGACCTGGAGAGCTAGTCCAAAAATTCCTTGCGATGCTGTCAATCTCCAGAGAATTCATTTTAAAAATGCTGCAACGCTCAATAATAATTGATAACTTTGTATTTTTTCAAACGATAGTTTTTAAACTTCTTTATCTGTGTTTTCAAGAGCATGATAAAAGTTGAATTAATCATTTATATAAAACATTTTATAATAGCAGTATAATGTATATATATATATATAAAATTCTCTAAGGAGAGAAATCATTTTTATCTCCTAGCTACGATTGCAAAGAAATAGCGAGCAGCAATTTCAAACGTTAAAGGACTCATTCTTTGTGCGGGGTTTGTTCAGCAGTGCAACTGTGCATGTTTTAACTATTCTACATCTACGTTATTCTCCTACTGTGATTTACACGTACAACTTTAATATTCGAGCAACGAATCTAGGACAAACGTTTCACTTGAATGAGACTCATACTCTGTCAAATGTAATCGTCCAAACTGATCATCATTTAGTCACTTCACGCAATCATATTATTACGTTTACTTTGGCCACTGCAGCTGAATCTTTTTCTCCCACACTCGATAGCAGACTCGTATCCTCCCCCTACCCCCCCCCCCCCCTCCCTCACCCCGCCCTTAAATCTATCACGCCAATACCCAGACAATGTTGACACACCACATTTTTCGTTATTTATTTATTTTATTGTAATTAAGGCCAGTATAGGGTACAATGCCATCTTTAGCCTGATGAGTTATGATTGATGAATGATAATGAGGAAGGGAGGAGGGGAAGCCTGGTACCGGCACGTAGCCTACTCATGTCGAAAATTACTAAGGGGACCATCGGCTGTACGTCCCATCCGAAAGGACGGTGTAACCTTGACCAGACATAGGTTCCTCCACTAACCTGGACTGCCGAGCAGTTGACGAGAAAAACGAAGCTGTTACACAATCTTTCGAACCCTCCAATCTGCTCTAACCAACGGTAACTAAAACTATTAACTATATAAAAGTATAACTATTACGTTAACTTTGGCCACTGCAGCTGGATCCTATTCTACCACATTCGATAGCGGACTCGAACGCCCTCTCCCCCCCCCCCCTCCCCCTCCCCAACCGCAAGCCCTTAAATCTATCACGCCAATACCCAGACAATGTTGACACACCACATTTTTCGTTACATTAGCTTCGCTTTTTCTCAACACCGACGTAGAAGTGTCTTGTCTAAGCAGCGTGAGTAGGCCTACTTCAGTTACCGTCTGAACAAGACCAATTCAACAGCGCTGGATTTATTTAGCAGCATCGGCACTTTTAGTATTTCGTTCTCTTCGATGTGTCGACACAAGAGATTTTCTTGTGATTCTATTCTTTGTTACTATCAATGTTAGACTCAGGCCGATCTCGGATAGTTATCTACCGCCCTTTTCATGCACGCTGATTCAAGGGAAGTAGAACATTCCTGGCGTTTTTTCATACATTAGTGAATGCGGTGTTCTGCTTAGTGGTGTGCACAAGCCTAATTGGTCACTCCGACTGCGTTTGGGGATTTTAGGTTGATTAATTGATTGATTGATTGATTTTTGGGCTTAACGTTTCATATTTTTTTCAACTTGGCTAATCGAGACGATGAGTGGGTGAAATATAATTATGATGGGGGTGTTTGGAGGAAAGGGGCAAGTAGGAGGGCAGGGGGAAAGAGGTAAAGGGAAGGTAAAGTGAAAGGGGATGTTGACTGCAGCTCGTTGACTTCTGGTATCCAATGCAAGGTAGTTTATTATCCATAAGTGCCTATTTCATGTATGTTACAGAGGTGGTAAGACGCGAGACTTAAGGCTCATTCACGATAAAAACTTAGTAGTAAATTTTAACTTAAACGTAGACGCTAGGTGTTCATAAACTCATTTAATAACGTTTCGTCAAATAAATTCTGAGCATGTTTCGGCTACATTTTCGATTTAGCTAGCCTAGGCCTTGCGGCTGGCGCTGATTGGTTCTTTCTTACTGTTAAGTTCATTTTTATTTTCAAGTTTGATCGTTCCAAACTTAACCGTAGCCCAAAACTAAGTTTAAGTTTTGGTCGTGAACAATCATGTGATCTTCCATAAGCCAAACCTTACTTTAAGTTGTAAGTTTACGGTTATGTTTAATCGTGAATTGGCCTTGATTCGGAAGGTCGCCGGTACGATTCTGGCCACCGGCAGTCCTGACTAAAAAGGTTTTTCCGAGGTTATCCTCAGTCGTAAAGGTGAATGCTGGGATTGAGTCATTCTAGCAGCCCTCGAACATTCCTGCCCAGCTATCCAAACACCCTAATAAATTAGTTAGTCACCTGGAGAGGGGCACATGTAAAGCTAGTGTGCACCCTATAACAGGTATTTCTACGAAACATTATTATTATGTTAAAAAAATAAGTAGGTCATTTAACCAGTACTAAGGGTGCCTTCTATTTCGTCTGCATAAGGTTTAGCTCACAGGGACCACTATGCAACCATGTTTGGAAGCTTCTAGGATCGTATATCGAGCTCAAAATATTTCCTACATTTTTGTGTGCCGGCAGTTTGTTAATTCTGCCACCTAGTGAAGCTTGCTCGAATGGCTCTTTATAAAAACACTAAGCACATAATAAATGGGCAGGGTGTTTGTAACACACACATTTTTTATACTTATTTTCTAGCAGTCGATCTTTTTATCACTTTTTGCTACGCTAGCAGCATCGTTCTTCCCCAAACGCAGCTAAGTAGATAATAAATTGGACGGATATACGTATAGGGGGCAACTCACTTTTTATATTTATTTTAAAAGAACAGTTCGATGTATCATGATTGCATTGCTGCACCCGCATCACCCATAGATCCGTCACAATGGTTTAAGCAAAACTTAAGGAGGGGTGGGTGAGTGGGGGGGGGGGGGGGGTAATTCCTATATCAAAATAAATACTGTTGGGAGAAAAAGAATTTCTGTTCTGCAGTCCAAAAGGGATCTAGAATGAATATGGTAAAAATACACAATACAAAGAATTTGTATACTATTGTGAAATGTTGTTATACAGATGGTTAAGTAAAATATTGTCCGAAGCCTTAAGAATCGTTATAATTACATCATCGAGAAGGGATAACTGAATGCAATTATTTTTATTGTGGCACAACTGTTCAAGCTCACAAAAAGACAACCGTCACATCCCAGTACTTCGCGTCTATCAGGTAATTGTAAGACTAATGAGATAGATAATAATAGAAACACAAATTGTATAGAGAATAATGGATGTATTTATTTATTTTATTGTAATTAAGGCCAGTGTAGGGCACAATGTCCTCTTTAGGCTGATGAGTGATGATTGATGAATGATAATGAAGAAGGGAGGAGGTACCGGCACGTAGCCTACTCCTGTCGAAAAGTACCAAGCTGACCATCGGCTTTACGTCCCATCCGAAAGAATGGTGTAACTTTGACCAGTCATACAGGTTCCTCCACTAATCTGGACTGCCGAGCAGTTGACGAGAAAAACGAAGCTGTTACACAAGCTTTCGAACCCTCCAATCTGTTCTAACTAACGGTAACTATAGTGTTTCAGGGGAGAGTGGTCACCCATCCAGCTCCTCACCTAGCCCGAGGTTGCTTAACTTTAGTGTTCGTATGGGAATAGGCTAAGCGACCGCGGCTAAACCGTTGGCTAAATATTAACTTCGTAATAGATTCGGTTTTTGTAAACGTGTCTTCGGCAGTTGTGCGTTGCAGCAGTGTAAAGTTATGGGGTCGCTATCAAACCTTTTTTTATCAGATAGACAAAGCCTGGAGGGTAATGTGATCAAACTAATGAGTCATAGCTGCACTCGCGGACTGCATAGAGATGCAATCTGCTCGCCGATCAATACAAGGTCATGTTCACCTACATTCACATCTCATTTGGATGTGCATGACAGAGAGCATTTGTGGGGAAAGTTTGGTACATGTCTTTAACACCATAATAATTGTGTGTTAGCATGTTGTACTCCTTCTATACTTTACTTAATTATACATTTTTAAATTTCTTTATGCTTTATATTCTGTGATTTTAATTAATGAACGTATTACTTTTATATAGATACCTATCCATATAAAAAAAAACAATATTATATTTGTACCACGATTCTTATTTTTTAGTTATTCTGTCACTATGTTCGTTCATTATTTTAACTGTAATCATTGTATATATAAGGTTTGTGTGTTTTTTTACTTATTCTTGTTTTAATTCAACCGTTGAAAAGGCGAATGTGAAATTAGAAATGCTCTACAGATAACCTTTCCATGCACAAAGTGTGTGTGTATGCTTGTTCGGTTCCACAAATATGTATTTACTTATTTATTCACTTTTATACATATTAAATGGGGTTGGCAAAAAAAAGAGCACATCTCCAAACGCAACAAGCAACTGCCAACCCGTTTTTCTATAGATTTATGGTAAACCGAATTTACGTTCAGAGTATCGAGATTTTTCCTATATAAGTTTTTTTTCTATTGGTAACGTTAAATTCTGAATCCACTTCGGGTTTGGCTCATTCTTCAAGATATTGCTGCCACGGTCGCCTTCAAACTATTAACTCAGTCTCAACGACCATTAGCTTCACTTTCAGCGGTCAGTTAGTTTCACAAATTTGGCAGTTCCTCATAAACCAGAGAGGGTTATACTTTGTAACTGTGGCTTATGTCGTAGTGTTGACTCAGGCGAGCAATGGTCGTATAGACAATAACAGGGTATCATTAATACCAATATACAATAAATACAATCTATATAGGAAACCGTTAAAACAAAACGATTATATATTTATTTATATTATAACATTATTTTTAAGACTATAGACAATCAAAATCAATAATCATAACCTACAATTAAGTCAAAATGTAAGCTTGACTTTGCATTGTTACCGATTACTAATTTCATAATGTTTTTTCTTAGTTTAGATTAGTTTAGATTACTTTAGAGTAGTGTAATCTGTCAATGTAAAGAGCGTCAGCTCATTCTGACAAATTAAGATTATCTCCCAAAAAAAAAAACTAATTATCAAGCTTTTCACAATTTCGCCAAATAGGAACCAGAGAAAACTTGACAAGACTGAAAAATTCAAACAAACACAAGTCACGACATAATCTTTTAATGGGGTATTTCCCTTTATTTTTCCGGGGATTTAATTTGTTTGACATTTTTAACATATGGCCAAAACGTGATATTTTGCTTTTACCTTTGCCTGTTACAACATAACTTTGTCTGTTGTAACGTTATATGCCCAAGTTATTACCAATCATTCAAGATTTCCTACTAAAACACAATTAGGTCAGTAAAATTATGCTCAAATTTGTAAATCAGTTGTATTCCTGAATAGAAAAACAAAGAAATAAATCCATAAATAAATCAAACTCGTTCAACATCATTGCGACTTTTAACTAAAGAGTTATTGATTGTTATCATGTGTACTTTTATTTTGGAAGTTCCAAGATTTTCGATACGATAAATTATTATACGATTTTATTTGAACAATCCATCAGTTTATACATCATTGTTGGTACTTATAAACATATAGCAATATTTGTGTAGTGATTGCATTAAACCGTTGGGAGAAGCAATCACCATCTTTGGCATTGAAGGCGGGAACCAACCCGCAATAGTGTAATCAATGGCGACACTTAAAGCGAACTGACTATATAGGTAGATGCTCTCTGTTCAATGGCGACACTTAAAGCGAGCTAACTATATAGGTAGATGCTCTTTGTTCAATGGCGACACTTAAAGCGAACTAACTATATAGGTAGCCAAAACATTTTACATCACCTTTGGACCACGTTCAAACTCACTTCCAGCAACATCGATTGTGAAAATACATATGATTGGATGCAATATGTCCCAAGGTTGCAAATGTTTAGTCTTAAAGAGAACTGACAATATAAAATACTTAGGTATATTAATTGATTGTCATCTAAAGTGGAACTATCATGTTGCAAATTTAGTCAATAAACTTAGGCATGCTATGGCACTATTCTACAATCTGAGAAATATATTATCGGTACGGCATCTTAAATTGGTGTACTTTGCTACAGTACAATCAATTCTCAATTATGGTATTATTGGCTGGGGAGGAGCATATGGCTCCCATTTTTTAAAACTTGTGACAGCACAAAATATTATATTGAGAATCATGTTGAAAAAACCTTTCAGATATTCTTCAAAATTTTATATAATGAAACGGAAGTCCTTCAAGTTCGAAAATTATACCTTTTAGCAATACTCAAGTCCATTTACTCTAATAAAATAACCTCCCGTCGGGTCTCCCAAATTCACAATCACTTCACCAGAAACAGTAGATTTAATTGCGTACAAGAGCTGCGCGTTGTCAAAGGATTAACACAGAGGCACCCGATATTCCTTGGTCCTAAACTATATAACTTACTTCCGTCTCACATCTCACTACTCAAATCAAAATATTGCTTCATGAAACAATGTAGTATGTGGTTACAAAATCTCAGTATAGAGAAAGTTAATTATATTGTAAACTGTTACCCTGGTATCTAAAGAATGGTCGAAAATTGGTTGTTATCAGTGTTTATATACTGTTTTATATAAAGAAAATAAAATAAACATTAGTTAGTAGGCCACAAGTTTTCTTTACATTATGAACTTCTCTCTCATATTTATACTAAGTAATTATTAATATTGTATCTACTAGCATCTACTTTTGTCTTTTATTATTATTATCTTAGTGTATAAGTTCCTAATTCATATGTATAATTTTTGTTCTATAAATGGCCACACCTCAGGAGATTGTTTTCCTACTGTGGCCAAAAATAAGAAATGTATGTAACATATTATCTGAATTATTCAATAAATATTCTATTCTATTCTATTCTATTCTCTTTGTTCAATGGCGACAGTTAAAGCAAACTAACTATATAGGTAGATGCTCTTTGTTCAATGGCGACACTTAAAGCGAACTGACTATATAGGTAGATGCTCTCTGTTCAATGGCGACACTTAAAGCGAACTAACTATATAGGTAGATGCTCTTTGTTCAATGGCGACACTTAAAGCGGACTAACTATATAGGTAGATGCTCTTTGTTCAATGGCGACACTTAAAGCGAACTGACTATATAGGTAGATGCTCTTTGTTCAATGGCGACACTTAAAGCGGACTAACTATATAGGTAGATGCTCTTTGTTCAATGGCGACACTTAAAGCGAACTGACTATATAGGTAGATGCTCTCTGTTCAATGGCGACACTTAAAGCGGACTAACTATATAGGTAGATGCTCTCTGTTCAATGGCGACACTTAAAGCGGACTAACTATATAGGTAGATGCTCTTTGTTCAATGGCGACACTTAAAGCGAACTGACTATATAGGTAGATGCTCTCTGTTCAATGGCGACACTTAAAGCGAACTGACTATATAGGTAGATGCTCTTTGTTCAATGGCGACACTTAAAGCGAACTGACTATATAGGTAGATGCTCTCTGTTCAATGGCGACACTTAAAGGGGTTCTCACCCGCTAGATTTATTTTGTACCATATGATCTACTGCACCACACCAATCGATAATGAACCATTAAACATCGTAAGTTGAAACCTGTGAATTGTTATTAATAAATGAAATTTCTGGTTAACTGCCGCGGCGACTGTTGGTGTCAGCCGGCTTTTGGTGCGAGTGTACTCGAAGCGATATATCTAGACGGCCTTGGTGTACTCCATTCGACACCGCATAGCAGACCGCGTTCATTGTGCATGCGTTGACTATTTCCCCTCCCAATACTACTACTCTCTCTCTCTCACTCTCTCTCTCTCGCTTGGCTTACTTGACACCAACTCGACAGTCGACACCGGCCGGCTCGACGTGCACAGCAACGCACAGCAACGCTCAAAACGAAATGGAGCACCCGATTACACATCTTTATTTTGTACCTGAACGGAAGCTCCGATTACAAAACCAAAATATACGAAATACGCATAAAAGAAAGACGCAGCGAAAAGTATTACATTATTTTTTTTTTGGAGCAGAATCCTCCAAGGTCCCAAGGCATACAGGTCGTCCCAATGCTATTTCTTACGGGAGATTTTCGCCGATGGGACCTAGCTCGAAAATCACTAACTTTGATATTTTTTCCCCGGGTTATGATGAACCCGATTTCTTTTCATTTGGTCGCTAATTTCATAGCTAATCAGCCTTAGTTAAACATATTTTTTTGGTGTAGCGGGTGAGAACCCCTTTAAAGCGAACTGACTATATAGGTAGATGCTTTCTGTTCAATGGCGACACTTAAAGCGAACTAACTATATAGGTAGATGCTCTCTGTTCGGTCTCTGATGATAACTTAAAATAATGTTGACGAGTTATTGGGTGCTCGCTTTATGTTACCCAGGCGTAACGTTAGCAATCTAATTTAGCACTGAGCACTGAGTACTGTGTGGAGGCAGACCATTGCGTTGCCTGGAAGCAGCTGAGCCGACAGTCGAGAACTCGACCATTGAATAATGGTACCGAAGACGCACGTTTCTAACAATATCAGTTTATTATCCGTAAATAGAATTTATTTTACAATACGATTTGTCAAGTTAGTTGATATTCTACAAAAATTACAAAACAATAACATAACTTACAGAACTTACGAATTTACAATTACAAAGTTTACTAACAAAATAAAAACAAAGAGTTTAATTAACATAAGTACAATAAATAAGAAATATATTTGCAAGAGAGCTATAGTTAGGTACTTATAGTATAGTTCGTTATAGGAAGTTATTGTTATAGAGAAAAAAATAAATAAACAAACAGACAGACAGACAGTCAAACAAACAAAATACAAACAAACAAACAAACAAACAAGCAAACGAACAAACAAACAAACCAACAAACTCAGCACTGCACGAAGATGATTCAAGTATTCTTCTACTAGCGTGTAGAACCTATTTGCTAACATTAATAATTCAAGCATATTTTTCAAGTGAGGGGTTTATGTATTTTTTTTTATCAGAAGGAAAGATCCCGTGGATGGTTGTTTATATAAGAAAAAAGTAATTGTTGAGCAACTAACCCAAAACACGTGATTTCGTTCATTTGTCCCTACTTTCTTTTTGGGATAGGAACGTGTTTACACGTGTAAATCATTATTTGTCACAGATGGGAATAAAAAAATGAATAATTTTTAAGTATTTAGCTATATCAGCTGATAATTCTGAGGGTGTCGACTCCCAGTTATCTGCAAGTAGTGCGCTAGTAGTGCGCTGCGTGTTCTTGCCTTATCAACAATCATCGTTCACTTAAAACTAGTTGACATTTAGCTCCAATGTGAAGTTAAGTTGGCAGCTCGGCCTAGAAACGGGAAGTCCAACAAACATAACTTACGTTGGTGTTCATGTTCGAGGTTAGGTTCAAGCAGATAATAATCGGGTTCGTGTTTGGAAAATATAAGAAATCGGTTCCGAGTTTTATTTCAAAACTTGTTGAGATGAACTAAACTTGTTTGGCTTCGCGCTCGAAATCAGGTTTGGTTAATTAAAAAACAAACACAAAACAACGATATGAGTTTTAAAAGTTGTTTGGTAGAGCTTCATTTCATTACGCTGATGTAAGTCATAAACTTAATTTACTTACATAAGAGAAGTTTTAGAAGTTGACAGACAATCTGTGAAAACATACATCAGCTGCCGAACAAACTAGTTTAAGAAGGATGATTTAGATAATAGCCTGCAAATATCTGTTCTTGAAAAAACATCACATGGCGGCGAAATATGAGTACATATTTTCATAATGAATATATCATTTTCAAAATTGATCCAGGACCGTTAGACTGAGTTTACACTGTCTTCTTAATCTTTAATGACAACAATGCACAACAACAAAGAATTAACCTTGATATAATGTTTGAAACTAGTTTTTATTGTTGTGCATTGTTGTAATTGAAGATTTAGATGACCGTGATTCAATTTTGTAAACGGTCTGTTTCCATTCGGTCACGAACACGAATGCATGTCAACATGAGATTGGATGTTTATAAGTGAAGTAAGCGATGACAACAAAAAATCAAATCACTTTGTAAGCAAACCCCAACTTATAGCAACTGGACCAATGATATGTAACACCTATAGTAGGCTAGATGCGCAACCTAGCAGCCACAGGCGTGTCAATTAGAAGCCATCTTGAATTGGGCAACTACTACAGGCGGGAATGGGAGTCTCAAACGCGACTTTCTGCCGCTCGCAGCGCTAGTAGTAGTGAAAGGTCCAAATTAGCCTGTAAACTGCCCAATTCAAAATGGCTTCAATTTGCTACGCTCGCTACTGAAGGGAAGGTTGGGGATTGGTGATCTAGCCTACTATAGCTGTTGAATATCATTGGACTGGACCGTTTGCTTTCCGTGAGTTTTTACAAGGCTGTGCACTGATCGATGCACAGGGCGGTAACTTTGAATGTTTGGGCCGAATGTTTGTGGACGTATTCGTGGTCGCTTATCAACGCGTCACACAGAGAGTTTCCAAGACTTTACATCCGTCATTGCTAAATATGTTCGTTGTTTACAAGGCTGTTACGCGGACCACAGGTTGCGAACCACCTCGCTAGCAGAACAAATAAATAGCCAGACTTCTTCAACAAGTGTATTAACTTTCACTGGTGAAATAATGTAGGTAGCACATGTTCATAAATGTTTTGCGGTTTGAACAACTTCTCGGCCTAAATTCATTTCAAACACCAATCTAATCTCATTTAGGCGATGTACTGTGCGACGCGAAAACATTCGCCCTGTTACATCTATTTCACAAACAAATGCTGATTTGAAAATGTAGGTGAACTATATTTCTAGAACCTTTATTTACAAAAAATAATATCATATTATCCTTTTTAATCTAAACTTAATTAATTTCCACATATTCACTTTCGTTATCTGTAGATTCTCATAAAATTAAAATAAATAAAATAAATTAACATTTAGAGTCTACCGACGACTCAGTAACTAAACTGATTTGCAGTGGTATGCAGATATGATATCTAGTTGATGCATCTTCCTACAATTTCGATATAAAAGTGGTTTTGAAGATAAGAACAGGACCCCCCCGTAAATTCCCACGCTCTGTTTCCGCAGACATAATGATCTGCTACATCCCATTGTTTTACACACCTACTTCATCAGCATGAACGCTCCACTAACCTGAATTGCCGAGCGGTTTGTAGCAAGAAGAACCTGCTGAGTATGCTACGAGTCCTCCATACGTTGCACTACCTGGAACAAAAGACAGAGGTGGTGAGATATAATTTACTTGCTCATTTAATTTATTGCAGATTTGTCCGCCACCCTATGAGCCACTCTGCGAAGAAGATTATTTTTACTTTTCTCTGTTCTGGTTTCACAGGGAAGTATTTCAATGGTGTAAGATAATCTCGGCTTGGCCTCGTGTTCAATTAGGGAGGAAGGCTTTTAATTTACAGGGTTATTCTTCAAGGCCAGTAACGAGCGGTGTGTTTGGCCTCTGAATAAACACTCCGAGTAATAAGACCAGAGTCAACATTTAACTCTTAACTTCAGAAGAAAAATTGTTCCGCAATTATGGGAATCTGAAAAAATTAACAAATGTTTGTTATTCGTTATTTTTAGAGACAGAATGTGTGAGATATTGTCTTGTGATTAAAAAAGTTACTCGGCTAGAATAAGGTTCTAACTATTAGTGTCGTTGGCTTGGATTAATGGGGAGGGAAAATAAAGTTAGAGCTAATCTCTTAGGTGAAACAAGATATAATCTGAAAACTAGAACGTATCTTTACATCGTTAGGCAAGATATAACCGCAAGGGTTGGCTGAACACACTTCATTGTTTCAACAAGAAAAATAAATAATCTCATTAAGAAGTTTTCATGCTTCAGTGAAAACATGTAAATACTCATTTACTTAATTTATGTTTGTTGAGTAATTTCTTAACTGGGTGTTTTAAAATAATTATTGACTCAGTCTTTTAATGGGGGTGGGAGGGAGGGGGGGGGGATGCTTTACTTACAACGAGAAACAACAAAGTATCTTTCCAAACAACGATGTATACTAACTATAAACATTGCAAACACATTTTAATAAATGTTAAATCGGCCCCCATTTTGTTGTTTCGTCGATACAATTGTATTAGTATTACATTTCAAGAAGGACAATTGTACATATTTCAATCTGTGTTTTGTAATTGATTAGTAAAAATTGATTGATAAATACAGAAAATATAAAGACAAAATAATTACTAATGGGAAAGAATAAAAATCATGAAAAAGATGAGCAAGTTATAACACATCAAGCAAACAACTATAGTTGATTGTACAAATAATGAAAATATAGATAGAAAAAGCAAATTCACAGGAACATTATTTATTTGAAACTTTTTGATAGAGCTATACGTTCAAACAAAATTTCCACATACTGTTTGAGCTTTGAATCACAAACTCGCTTACAACAACTTTCAACAAATAGTTTATCTGATTGAGGTCATTATCTTTAACACTTAGTTAACGAACGCTAAGATGCGACGGGATGCGATATTATTAAATGAAAAATGAAAAATTTTAAATGTAATTTACTTAACGAAACCTATTCTCTAAACTATCTCGTCCAAGCTTATGACGTCATCTTCCAAGAATCCTTTATAATGTCTTCTGCATTAGGCCTATCTCTTCACACCCCTACAGTGGTCGACTCCGGAACGCCAAGTTGCTTCTGAGATAGGCTTTGTTTGAGAAGAGACTAGATGATAATGTTATCTTATACGCTTGACCAGTTTGCCTTCGCTATTCACGATCTCTATCCATCCTTGGTACAACTTCGGTAGTTGAACACACAAATGTTAGGCCAACATTGTAATGCGAGCGGTTGTTGATTGTGAACTGTGCGCTGACTGATTCAAACTCTGACTGGTGTTAATTCAACCATTGTGCTTCTGATATATCACGCGTTACCATCTGTCCAATCAAAACTTTGGGTATTGTGACGCGATATGGTGTTAATTAAATGTTTAAACGTGTTTGGAAGTGTGTTTGGTGGGGGGCTGGGAGAAATGCGAAATATAGCTTATTATTTGTATTACTGCATTATAGCTTATACATATTAGAGTTAGCCAAAATGTGATCATACTACAATCTTGAAATATATTTTATTTACTCGTTTTTCCGAGTATTATTCCTTCATAATGCTTCTCACAAAAATATGTACAAAAATAAAACTATAGTACAATAGATTTTAGCATGTTGATTTATATTTTAATATTAGTGCAATGAAAATGCGTTTATGCATTGTTTTAACTAAAAACACATATTATGTGTATGCATATATAAATTAAATAATAAGATATTCAGTGCCGTTCTTAATTTGATTTCCCGGCATTGCTGGAGCACTGTGTGACAGACTTTGGTCTGCACCAGTGTAGGCCTTCTCACACAAGCGGCGGAATATCCCGGCAGACAACAAATCCATATATATATATATATATATATATATATACATGTAGTCATAGGTTATTGAGTTTTTGTCCACGTAACTTGCCCTCTAGAGACTGGTTGCTGGCCCAGAAATGGGCCATTGTCATTGTCTCGACGTTTCGGCAAGATCGCATTTGCCATCTTCAGGATGATTCGTTGTCGTTTTAGAGGCTGAGAACCGAATGGTTTCCTCTCTGGTGTGTCCATTCCTTTATATATGTTATATTTAAAATTAACAAAGTTTTAATTGGAAATTAAAAGTTAAAACAAAATAAAAAGTAATAACGTTTACAAAAATTGGAATAACTGTAGATATTTTTTTAAAAAGCCATAATAATTGTGGAGTATTTTAAGATTGACGAATGTTGATATATCTACACTGCACAGTGTAGGTCTAAGACAAATGCATAATGACACGTAGTTTACTCCTGCTGGTTGTTTATATTAGTGGTATATGTGGAAAACATGTGACTAAGCACATTAGTTTGAGTGAAGGAGCGTATTAAATAAATATTTTGTGTCAACGAGTGTACAAACATTTTTTTATGTAGAAGTTTTTTTTTCTTTTTACTTCTCACATCTAATTTCTCATAGAAGGTAAACGAAAATCCTGATTTATATTCAACCAGTCCACACAAAATCCTCACTCACAACTTTCAGGTGCGCAATTATGAAGCTGTAGTAAAAATACACCATCACTTTGAGCTTTTTTTTTCAAATTAAATTATCTGATATCCAACACCGTTCTTCATTTGATTTCCCGGCATTGCTTTTCAAGCGATTGCTTTGCTTGCTCACATGTCTAGTAGCCATGTATGTTTACTGGGTCGTTCCAGCGCTTTTAGTTAGCGTCGTCACTTGACTGGGATCGTATCCAAACATTATATCAGCTCATCTTTATTCATATGTGCTCAGTCTGCTCTAACTCATCTCACGGCCGTGGTACTTTCACACAACATGGAAGATATGTACCAAGGGTTACTTAGAATACCAACACACGGTTGTTGTTCATAATGCTTAACCGTTGGTAAGCGTCTAATAAATAAGTTTAATTAGTAATTTTTTTTTAAGTAATTAATAACCAATTATTTATTTATGAATTGGCCCCATACAGCATTTAATGCCATTTAACAGTGACCAGTATAACAAGGGATAATGAACAACGATGCATGATGATGAAGAAGTGAGGAGGGGAAACCCAGTACCGGCACGTAGCCTACTCCTGTCCAAAGTACCAAGGAGACCATCGGCTTTACGTCCCATCCTAAAGGACGGTGTAGCTTTGACCAGTCATATAGGTTCCTCCACTAACCGGGACTGCCGAGCAGTTGACGAGAAGAACGAAGCTGTTACACAAACTTTCGAACCCTCCAATCTGCTCTAACCAACGGTAACTAGTGTTTCATTAAAACATTAAGACATTAAAAATTGAAACTTATTTAAAAACTTAACCTAAATTGGATTTGCACTGTAACTGCACATAGTATTAGTATATTAGTATATTTAATAAGTTAACACAATTACAACTCATGCCTGTAAATGTTAATTGTTAACTAAGGAATCTGCAAAAAGTTGATATAAACTTGAATTGATTTCTGCCTTTATAATTTCTTTATACTTTCCTTTTTATTTGTTTTCACTTTTCATTCAAATACGTTTTACAAGTTGTTATAATTAGTTTTGCAGTATTATTAAACATTTTCATACCTATACTGTATTTTACTATTCGATTAATTTTAATAATGCATTATTGTTTGAACATTGACTTGTACAATGTTTACTGCTATGATTGCAGAAGAGTAAAACCATGTTCTGGTCTACTCTTGATTCACTTATGTCGACTACTGTACATGCTCATCCAATGCTTTGCTCTTCATACCGTCTGATTCTTATTTTCTTTTTCACTACGTTCATTTCCAACTCAAGGAAACGATGCTGGCGCAGAGAATGGATTTCTTTTCTTCCATGAGCTGAGCTACAACGAGTTAAAAACTATCGCCAGAGGGTATTGTCAATAGCATAGGTCTTACTGGGTCAATCCCATTGCAGCGTCTTGTGTGAGTATATTCTTCGCTCATAATGGACTGACTCAACGAACTTTATAGTTCAATTTTGAAAGCTGAGAATGCATACGTGCATTTCTTATTTCGCACTAGAACGGAAATGTATTGTGCAATGACAATGACAATTTATTTTTCTAGCTAGTGAAAAGATTACTGCGCTTTTTGAAATGAGGTTTTTCTTATTTTGTGAAATAACATTGTGATGTCATTTCCTTTTTTTCTATCCATCAACGTTTTGAATCTCTTTTACCTTTTCATATACACGTTTATTGAATAACCTCTTCATAAATAAGTAAACATTTTCCACCTATTTATCATTTTAATAAATACACTATTCGAAGTTTTAAATAAAGTTTCAGTCAAATTAACGAGTGAAGCTGAATCCAAATACAATGGTTGATCATGCTACACATAATGGCGTTATTCCCCCTAACATTATGACATAACGGAAAGTATTTAAGGCTTATTGGTAATTAGTTTTAATTAAACTTGCCCAAGTAATGGGGAGGAAATAATCATAAATACAATGTGGTAAATTTGTTTGAAGATAGTAGCAACAATAAGTTACAAACAGTTTCGTTCATTTGAATTTCATTTGTTTCAACAGGCTGAAAACTCTTCATTGAAATAATAGTTCTTATATTTCACCATTAGATGATATTAAGACACAATATTTACAGCAGCGAAAATTATATTATCACAATCACATTTAGGAAGCACTTCTAAAGCACATTTTGTCCATTCGAATGTACCGTAGATCCTAATATCATTATTTCTACTTTCTTAAACGCTTTCTTTTCGCGATGCACCTGTTTAAAACAATCCGTTAATTGAAAATTCCTTGTACGGATTTTTAAAACCACTTACTTTAACGTAAGTGAAACACAATTTCTTGGAAACAAAAACAACTCTCGTTAAATAATCTAGAATTGTAGACAATGTTGAACTCACATCCTTCAGATTTACTACTTGTCAATTTGCAAAACAAATTATTTTTTCAGGCATGAAAATAGATTG
Source organism: Isoperla grammatica (assembly GCA_945910005.1). Taxonomy (NCBI): domain Eukaryota; kingdom Metazoa; phylum Arthropoda; class Insecta; order Plecoptera; family Perlodidae; genus Isoperla; species Isoperla grammatica. The sequence goes on from OX246741.1 coordinate 52,478,558, forward strand.
CAAACAAATTGCAGCTTACGACAGCATAAAACATCTTATTCCGCTGCGTTCACTTTGTGTTTTAATCAGAACAAAGTAGACTTCCAAGGTATCTTCACATCTGCTCCGTGTTTCATCTCACAATATCACTCGAAGTGACTCTGAGCGATTTCAGTAAGACAATCGTAAGTTTCAATTTGCTTCATGGCTTGACAATCGCTGACAACTTGACATACTTTTAAAACTAAATTTAGAGAAGGAAATAAGGTATTTGTCTACGATTGGCCTGATGTAAAATGCATTCAAACAACGGCAATATCTTCATGAATCGAGTTTTATCAAATATATTCAGAAGTCTGTAACCTGGAACGCATCAATATATGGATATGAAACATTGATACGATACAAAATGAGAAAGAATAGATCAGTCAATTGTTTTAGTTGTGATGTTATTGGAAATGTTGAAAGACCCATAGGGTAGAAAGCGTCAGTAATTAAAGATATTTTAAATACCAAGAGAGAAGCGTGATGGAAAGTTTAACAACATAAGAACGGTGCTTGTTTGAACGTCACTTCAAAACTCTAGAATTATCCCATTATGAGAGTATTCATTATTTGTTTTATTAAATATTTATATAATTAAGTAATAAACGAGTGATAGACAGAGCGAGACCCTCATAGCACAAATCACAAAACGTAATCGACATATTATTATAGCTGTATGTGTTATGCCTTGTGGGGCATGTGCTGCTAATCATGCTTCTATTCCCGGCTTGGACTAGAATTGTTTAGCTTCTAGTAACTGTTATGACTACTAGTCTCTAAAACATCAATATTATACTAGCGTAGATGTAAATAGTGACTTTGGAGCCGTCACACAAACGAGGCACTTTTTAAAGACAATAAAGTACTAATTTATTTTATTTTGATTTATTTATTTTTTACTTAATACGATATAATTAGATTATGATAAATGTAACCAAACAATGTTGACAAAATATAGATAGTTACAAAAGAATAATAACTTTAAAGAGAAAAATAGGAGAGAAGGTTACAGAAGATTGGGATGAAACTGAAGAATCGTTTAGGTAGACAAAACAACTAATACTAAAGAATATAATTGACCAGAAAGTGAATGATGAGAACATGTTAGAAGCTGGCCAAGTGGCCAAGATTGCAATATTTCCAATATAACACAGGATATGCAGCAGTGCTATTTGCTAGCTTCATTCTCCATTTAAATATGTAACATTTACTGTACTGAAAGTATGATTTATTAAAGGTACCGGCATAGAATAATATACTTACAATATAGAAGATGGTCACGGTTTTGTATAAGACTGTACTCTTGGTAACAATACGGTTTCATTATGAAATGACTTTCTCTAATATATTCAAATTAAAGTCAGCGATTCGGTCGCCAGCTTAGCCCCCCCCCCACCCCTCGACAGGCTCGGGTGGCCCACGGTTACCGATAAAGCATATATTATATACATTAAAGTGCCACCTATCGACGTAATCGCACTTTCACACAAAGTGCTTTGGCAAGAGTTTCCAATGCTCTTAATATAATTGAACGTGTGCCAATATACAGAGTTACAACTTAATGAAAAGGCATTGAGAGTCGCTACAATAGTGAACCCGAATACACATTACGTTAAGTGTTCGAGTATTTTGAAACATGTTCTTGACTCCTACATGAGGATATTACTTGTTATTTTATATTGAATTGTTAGATCAAAAGAATGGCTAAAAATCCATCTTGGAATATAAGAGAAAATACACAAGTGCACTAAATGTGCCTAGACAACAGCTATTACCAACATACGCGCTGATAGTATCACTACTATAACGGAGGCATGAGAACTAGATGTAACTAGATTTAGGTTGGTAGTTGTCTCCTGCGTCACTCGACTATTACGTCATCCATGACGTCACCACCTTGCAAGCTAGCTCAACGCGTCGTGTAGATGAGATGAGTGATGTCACGACCCGACGTGGATGTGTCGTCATCACCGGAAGCTCATTGTGAACCGTTGTCACGTTGAGGTGTATTTGACGTCGCGCTGTCCGCCCAACATGACGTCATAACCCGCAGGACATACAAACTAGAGAGCATCATTTCGTTGGAGGTAAAATATGCAGGGGTGTATTCCTCTGAAGTATTATGTAGACTTTGAGTGAATGGTGCGATAATAGGGGAAAAGATCCATTTTATTCTTATTCTCTTTTCTTGCACATGATATTTTGAATGTTTTTTGTATGTGCTATATGTACTATGTAGCACACAACACTATAAATTAAAGATACATTTTAGGAATTAAGATAATAAACCTAGATATAAAAATTCCTATTGTGCGCGGGCTGTCTAAATTATAATACTTAATTAGATATGTCTTTATGACTATATGTACGCCCCGAGTTAGTATTTTTATGTCCACTTGTTAACTATAATCTTATCAGCATACTACCCCTCTTCAACAACCCCTTGATATCGCCACATATAGCTTACATACGGTTAAGACTAGAAACTAGACGGTTTCGTTGGTGGCGCAAACGCAATAATAGCTTTACGTTCACCCCTCACACCCTCCCTGACATTCATACAAAATCAAAATATGTAAAATTGGTACATGCTAGACTGTTTTTGCTACTTTATAAACGTGTATACAGAGAACATGAAGCTAGAATTAATTCAATGTAGTAAGGTTAAAAATGTCGTTGCTACCATTGCTTACATGTATACTAAACATGCAATGAATCAACCCGGCTCAGTGAATACAATCATGGTGTTTCCATATATATCATGACTTGTCTCATTGGCTGGCGATATAGCCATGTAATGCGTGTAATACATGGCAGTGTGTACAACGCGTCGCACAAAGGAACGTCTAGACATGGAGGAACGAGGAATAGAACCAAGAAATATTATGCTCTCGTTTATGTAATAATACAGATATGAGTTCCATTCCATTTGTTTGAGACTTCGTTGTGTTTTGTTTCTTTTTCCATGTGTGCATGTTTGTAATTTTGAAACCTACTCGCTTTAAGATAAAATTAATTTCGTGTACATTTTGTGCTTATACTGTGAATACGATACATGGTAATATATAATCCGTTATGGAAAACAAAAGCAACATATTTTGAACGATATCAACAATTTATTTTTTAAAACGTTTAAACTGTTGTATCGATTGTCAAAAAATTCTTTTAGTACATCATATTTACCACTCTGATGAATTTTAGATGAAATTGGCTTTGCCGAGTGTCAATTTCATGCCATAAATACATTATGAGGAAAATAGAGTAAAAAGTGTTTTTAATTCAAATGTGAGAAAAAGTTACAGAAAAATTTACTCTGTATATATTTGGTCAGTCATTATAAAATATCGTTTATGTGTAAAAACAGTTCAACGAGATTAGTAGCGGGATGACGTTAGTGATAAAATAAAATACCCACGCCAATATTTGAAAGGATTAGATTTTCAGTTTTCGTCCAAGGGTTCCCTCTCAGTTACACAGGCATTCATAAATCAGCTTTATGAACTTAAAGCTCCGATTTTTTCACTCCATAAACATGAACCTACCTCCGTTAAGATGAAACATGGTTACATGTTTCGGAATCAAGACCATAAAACCATGAGCGACAGGGTTTTATTGCTTTTATTACTTCTTAGGGATATAAAATGTAACCTTTCAGCAATCATTCAATATGTCACATAAAAATAACTATAATACCATAAGAGTCTCGAATTGAAAGTAAGTAATGGTATATTTAATGGATCGAACTCTTCAACTAGTTTAAGTTAAGGCCAGTTTTGAATGAACAGCGAAACCACATCCCTATAGTTGCAGGAGTCCACTTCATGTTATTATCAATCCGAGGAGCGGCTTCAAGCATCTCTCCAATCTTTCAGCTGTTCTACGAACATTTCTACAATACATTATTTTAATGTTGTATCTTTAACAGTGATTTAAAAAAAAGGGTATTCTTTAAAAATTTCTGGTAACCAAATCATATTTTACAGAATGAAGGTTCAAGTAAGAAGGGTAATTTTGTCCTTTCATCGTCATAATATACGCATATCAACCTCATCTAAATGCGGGGAAGAATCGGGTATAGGGACGTTTATATGAATTTAGGAAGGAACAGAAGCAATGAGTTAATATATCCGGGGGTAAAAGGGGGGGGAGGGGAAGTGGGGGTTGAATGGATGCAAAACATTCCATACTTGAATGGCTCCCAGCTTCCGCATAGTCGTGTCTTTTCCATGTTAAACCCAGATTACCCTGCTTCGAAAATAAAAAATCTAATTTATTCTCAGAATGTACAGTATGAACAAAAGTTATGATTCTAACTTTATATGAATTGCTTTTGTAGAAAACTGACCTCGATTTTAAAGTGGACTCTTAAATTTGATGTCTTTAATTCAGGAAATAATGTAATTTTACGGGATAATTTAAGGTGTCTGGATTTAAATAGACGTTTTAACATAAGGGTAATAATAAATCACAGCAATTAACTTCATCTCAGCCCAAGTAAGCTAACTTATGACGAGGTGGGACGCGTTTGTCGTCCACGGTGACAGGACAGGAGAGTCTCACAATAGTCGCAAAACAGAGCAAAATTAACTTATTTCAGTAAAATCTTGAGAACTCCACAACATATTGAATAACTAGTTACTTACCAACATTTATGTCCAAAAAAGTATATTCCTGATTTAAAAAGTTTTAAACATTTTAATCATAATCCGCTTTATTATTTTGGAAACCAATTACATAATTAAAAACGAATTGGTTCATCCGATATTATTGCAATATTTGAAATGTTTGATATTGCTCTTTTAAGGTTTACTAAATGTTGGTTAGAAAATGCGGTCTCCATCTTCTTTTTTTAAACAAATCCGTATATTGATACAAGAATATTTTTTTGTTTGGTTTTGAAGTATAGTAATTTTAAAAAATGTATACATTTATTGTTGCCTTTATGTATAGCCATAATTAAGAATTGGCTAATGATTTTTTTTAGATGTCGGAAAACAGTTAATGGTAAAAGAAGTTCGTCCTTTGTGTACCCTCAACATACCCACAAGACATATCTTGTGTCGAAAACCCTCCTCGTAACCAGCATTACCTATGCACGTCGACAAGTACCCAAAGAATAACGGGCCATTACTCTTGGCACTGCGATTATGTAGCTCGGCCAGCTCTAGGGTCGGTGCCAACTTCAGACTGGCTGAAGCAGTGAGAAGCTGGTACATGGCTAGCTAATATAACCAATCTACCAATAACATGTATTTCAACTCACCCCTTCCAGGATCTAAATGATAGCTGAATTCGTAAGGGTTTAAAGGGGATACTCTCAAATGAAAGGGGATTTAGTAGCGAACATCGAATTAAATTTAAAAAAAGGTGTAGACTAATAAAGACAAAAAGTTCATACATATTCAATTTTACCGTCCCGCAATAATTGAAACCCGAAAACACAGCTAGCGGAGAAGTCTGTAACTAAATAATGGTTCAATTACTAAAATTGCATTTTAAATTAGTAGTTATTATTTTTAACTACTACTATCACTTGTAAGGGTCAAAGCATGAGCGAAATCAGTGGTCATAATATGCGAGTTTAATATTTTAAAAACATAAGTATATGCGTGGTTGTAATATCATTTGATTCGATACATTTCGATACATTTTGCGTTTGTAAGATTTTCAAATGTGATGACATTGTGATGACTGTAAGTAGGTTTAATAGAACTCAATTTGCTCTAACATGACTGAGGGAAACCTCGGGAAAAACTTCAGTCACGATTAAGTGCGGTGGCCGGAATGTTATAATTTGCATCTTACAACAGGCAGAGCTATTCTAGGGCCAAACGGGGGAGGAGTTTGGAAGAAAGAAAAAGGTAGGAAGAAGTAAAAAAATAAATACATAAATTCACATTTAGAGTCTACCCACTCAGTAACTAAACTGATTTGCAGTGGGGGACTTTAATTTAAAGTGACTAAACCAACCCTATAGGCTCCGAACGGCATCGACGAGTGAGCGATAACCAATCAAAGATCGATATTTCAAATACGAAACATATGAATCAGTGATTGGACAGTGCGAGCACCTGCGGACAAATGTCAGAATCAACAAGGCCGATTCAGAACAACTTTGAATTTATTGAGTGCTTCGTTGTTAGGACGGCTCCAAAGCCACCGTTTACTTATTCCTAAGATAAGATGTAATGGAACTGAATTCTTAATAGAAATTAGCAAACTTCTGCATGAACCGAGATTTGAACCCGGGACCTTCTGCATTGAAGCAGGGATGGTAACCACTGGACCAACGTACACCACAAGTAATTTTAAAGTTGTTTAGCTGGAGTAAAGAGGTAAGTGTAGAACCCATTGAGTGGCTTCTTACGACAGGCAGAGTCACCGTTGCAGACATGGTTTGATGTTGCGTCCTCTCAATATGAATATGTCAGACTTACTATTCCACTATCATGTAACGTATGCATAGATGTATGGATGGTGGATGCATGGACGGTTATGTAATAATGATTCTCGTGGTATATCAATGAATTGTTATTCCAGTTAGAGCACGGGAAACGATATTTTCACAGCTGAACCTCATAAAGGCTGCGCTGGCCCAAATAAAACTCCAGCGATCCCGACTGTGTCGGTTGAATCTCTGCTTGGAAACTGGGGCTATAAAACATATCTCGGTCTAACGAAAGAAAATTCCACGGGAAAAATGATGACAGCAAGTTAAACGCGAAAAGAAAATCTCGAGCAGGCAGAAAAGTTTTTTTTCCTCGTGCCATATTTTCTTATAAGACACATTTGAATTTTGCCTAGGTGTAACGAAAATACCCTTACTGGGTCGCCCGAGTGGAAACTCGGGAGACTTCGTAAAACGAACATAACGTGTTATAAAGTAATATGGAAACTTCGGAAAGGAATCTGACTTTTAACAAGCGTGTTGCTATGTTGTTAAAATAATTATCAACCTTCAACTGTTGCATATACAGTTCAAAATACAACCGTGATGTTATAGTTAACGTTGTTGACAATACTTTGAGTATAGCTCGCGAAATACACAGTCAGGTCAAATCATCCACTTCATATATCTGTGACGTGTTCATTTCCCGATCATTTTCAACTACAGAAGTAAACCCGAAATATATTAATAATGCATCTATCAGGAACCTCAAAAATACAAAATAATTACTACTGTTACAATACTCAATTAATATTCTGTTAGTATTAGTTATATTTTAACTATAAAAAACATAATCGTTCATGTATAGGTTATTTTAGATGACGGAAAACAGTAAATTCTCAAAAGTTCGTCCTTTGAGCACCTCAAAATACCCACAAACAAGACATATCCTGTGTCAAAACCCTCCTCGTAACCAGCATTACCTATGCAAATAACAACGACAATAAAAACATGGATTCATTACTTAATAAACACATAAATAAATATCCATACATGATGTTAATTTCCTTGGCCTGCATGGACGGAGTATTTCCTATGGTGGTAACCACCTTGATGTGTCCTTGACAGAGGTCAGTATCTTTAGTTCAAGGTCCGTCAGCGGAGGCTCGTCAAACTCAAGTGTACCAAACCTCCGCCAGGGGATCGACGGACCTTGTCTTTAGTTTGCTGACGGTCAGGAAAGAAACATCTTTACCGACACTGACATTGTTGTTGAAGTTAACAGGCTGTGGGTTGCACAAGTATCACTCTCAGCTCAATTAATCATGATGCGTAGTCTATGCTTTGTTGTGACCAACTTCTTAGACAGAGTCAAGACACTCTCGGCTGTGTTTCTGTCCATACCAAGCGAGCAGTTTGGCAAACAGGTAGAAGAACGTTCGTTACTATTGTTCGTCGGACTCCATGAACAATACGATTGTTCAAGAGTGTCGAGGTTTGACCTTGAATATGTTCAGCGGATGTAAATTAATCAGAATCCAGTGTTTGCCATTAATGTTTAGTAAAGTTGTCCTAACAAAACTATCTCATGCTTACGAACAGGGCGCGAGATACGGGGGTGGAAGGGGATCATAACCCCCGAAAAAACAGCTTGGCCCAATTGGCGTTGGTGTCGAGCTTTGGCTTAAGCCAAAGCCTCCTCAGTTATCTTGAACGATTATTTATTTTTTCATAGCCATTTTTATAGCTTGAAAATTTCAAGTTTACATTTTCACCGATTACTGTAATTATACTGACATCGTGGACATATTTTTAAATTATAATAACGTGATAGTGGACAGAAATGTGACCCTACGTGTTTTAACTGCCCATGCGCCCTGCGAGGCTCCTCGTCCTCCCGTCTTCCTCCAATCTCCCAAATAAAGTGATCCTTAAAAGTTAAAACTAATAAACACGGAATATTTGGACTTTGGACTAATTTACCAAAACACTACATCTAATCGCGTTCTAAGACGGAATTTTTGGACTAACATTAATGTGTTTTAATATTCTTACAAATTTTCTTAATTTATGTTACTATTATATATGAGTATGACGAAATCACTTATATGTATAATAATAATAAACGAAATGGAATTGGTAACCTGGAAAAGAAGCTTCTGCACTGCGTCAGGAATCTGCTTATTTTCGTTAAAGTAGCGTGCATGAACCTTGACACACAAGATCTTGAACGTAGAACGCGACGAACTGAGGATAATGTTCGTTCAGTAAGCGAACATTCCTACCGAGCAATTAACAGACTGTTCGGAAGTGTTCGTCAATGTTTGTGTGAACTCGGCTTTAGTCGGCCTTACTCGATTGTTATCATTTCTACTTTGGCTAATTCATCCACTACGAAGTATTGAAAACACTTCTTTCCTGATGAGAATACGTATGATATCATTTCCAACTCTTAACTCCTACATCACGTTTAAATATAATCAATTTTCTTCTCCACACAGCATCCTAGTGTATGTATAAAAATGTTTGAAGGTCTTATACCAACTTTATTCAGGGTACATCGAAAGACGTGAAGCTGGAAATATATAATGTGACTTTAACTCATATTTTGATAATATTAAGCCAAATAATATTATGAACTAAACTTTTGGAATTGAATTTAATCCGCTGCCACGACACTGGCATAGGCAGATATAAGCGGCAACTTGACAGCAAACTGTAGTAGCAAGAACGCAAAATACACATCATACATTGTACATTGTTTCCTACAGAAGTTTAATCTCACTGGATAGACAACAAAATTAAATATAGTTAGTTTTTATTTTTGTTTCAAAAATAATTTCAATTTTGTAATTATATATTTTAATTATTATTGGCCTCGGTCTGAGAAAGAAGTAGGAACGGGTTTCTCCGAAAATTCACCGGTTTTAAAAGTAAGTGACCTTGGTATCGTTTTACAAGTGTGTGTGTGGTTTTAATTTCTAATTATTACGTAGGGTATATTTACTAATCTATGTCGTATTTCACGGACGCAACTGAAATATTATTGAATTGGGACGAGCGCATATTGATTTAAAATTTCATTGAAACCAGAATAATGTAACATTTAGTACAGACGACAGGTTGTTACTTCCAAGAGACTGTTTGCTTGAGCGTTGACTATTTATGATGTATGTCAATGTCAGCAAGTGCCCGATGCATTTCTCATGGACCTCACGTCCACTTGTAATAAAACAAGCGCAAGACATCAGAACCTATGACTGTTTGACAGACTGAACTACTTACAGCTCTGAGTCACGCTCATGTATACTTGACAAGACAGATGTGTCCAATGTTGTTTCCCGACAGACAGAGCGAAACAGTTAGGAACGATTTCTTGTATGTCCAAACAAAGTGGCGTGTCCATTGTCCAAGCTGCAGGACAAAGTGGGATTTGCAAGTCCGAGTAGCAGCCTCAATAACAGGGGGATTTCGTTTGTGACAGTCCGGCATAAGCTCTAGAGTAAATGGATACTATTCCATTTTGAAACAAAAAACACATCCAAAGAAAAATTATTCACTTGAAAATGTCTACTTTTTGTTTCTAAAAGAAGCGTTTTGCATAATTTATTACGAGTACTTACTTTATATTTATCTCCTATTTCAACGGCGGGGCTGAATGATGTATGCAGTAATAGCCAGCTTAGAGAAAACTTTGTTCCTTTTAAGAAACGGAAAAAGGTGAAGCAGATTTGCTGAGGATGTATTTCTGGGCATGAATCACCTCACAATCGTAAGAGCATCGATCAAACACTCAAGAATCTGTTTCACCGGCCACTTCAAGCTCACAGTAAAATCTACAGAACAAAACAGATTTAACAAACTTATGCACAAACAACAGTATGCAAATTGAAAAACACCAGTGGAAGAATTAACACTTGAAAAATAATTTTCTTTAGGAACATATATAGTAGAAAAAACGCCCTGTGTTACGGCATTATTTTTATAACAATGACTTTTATTTTGACATTCTAGAATATAAGAACTCTTACACAGTCTTTTTTCATAAATTATACTTATAACATTTTCACAAATTATATTATGCTCAGAATTAATTTCAGAATATCTACAACCCATGAGCATTATAGGGTACGACATCAAAGACAGCTGTTTACCTGCGCTGGCAACCTGCGCTGGTTACCAGCGTAGAGCTACGTCATGAATGTCACCAAGCTTTCAAGTGCAGCCATGCTCAGAGCAAGCAGGTTCCCCGTTCCAGCTTGCCAGCGTTCGGTTTTCATCAATGAAAAAACACGTTTGCCTGCACCGATTACCAGTAAGCGGTTTTGAAATTTCTCTATATGCCTTACCTTTCATGTAGGTGATGATGCATGTACGTGAATGTGACAACATTAATTAATTTTTAAGCATGTTTACGTAGAATCTAAATTTGTCAGAGAAAATGTTAGTCCAGACAAAGTTTTGGTTGACTGAATTCAGGTCCCCAAACGTTATGTTTCACGACAACGGAGCACAATGCACTTTCCTTTGAAGCCGAACTGCGGTGCTCATGACAAACGTCAGCTCCATTGTACAGAGGAAATGTACACTGCATACACCCAGAATGTGTAATGTACAGAGCTATACCTGCTCTGCTCTTTGACACGCAATGTTTGCGCAGACTTATGTTACCAGTGGTCGTTACTAAAGTTCGCGTGTCAAATAAATGACCACAATTCCCGGCATCGGTTACATACTTCAGTTGTAAAGGACGGCTCACGTGATTAGGTTTCAGGTATTTCATTCATGTGATTTCAACGTGAAAGCTCTTGTTCGTGTAATAAACTATCGGTGATCAGGCTGACACAATCGTTTGTTTGTTTGTTCACAGTTGAATGCACTCGCGAGTCCACACTGGGCTCAGATCTCCCGACTACGCATGTGACCTTTCATAACAACCGGTGCAAACGCATTTCAGGTCCTTCAACAAGCTTATTTTTCGTAGGAATCCCCGTTATAGGGTGCACACCAGCTGTACCTGCTTTACATTCTGTCGTAGTGTGTTTTATTATTTTAACGTATTTTCTTGACATGCCGATATTCATGAAAGCTAACTATAATGCATAACTGGATGTTCATATTCTAACCTTCTTAGACCAATCAGCGCACAGCAAACGACCTCTATCAAATGATGAGTGTTCATCCGTGAGTTCTTGTGTTTAAGCTTTGACATAAATTAGTAATCTTAAACCATTTATCAACTTAGTTAAACCCTCCACCTTAAACGCCCAATGCGGTCATAAACATGTTTGTTCTTATAACTCACGGACGTGATATGGTAGGGGTCATCCATGTGACCTTCAACCTAGTCTGAATGTCACTCGGCCATGACCAGACCTCACTTCCAGGTCACAACCATAAAATGAGTTTAGCTATACTCAAGTAGCTTAATAGAATCACGTGAGACTCGAAACACGTCGCAGTTTTGACTCCCACTATCACAATCCTGACTTATTTGTATTTGTTTTCTGCTAAAATGCTAACCCAAATATCCCAGAATGCTAACCACAAACAAGTACAGCCAGACAGTGCATGGAACTGTGATTCGAATGCAAATTGTGACAGATTTGATTGTAATTGGTTCGATTATTGTTAAAAGGGCATTTTTCACATAACGTCTTTGTATGGTACAAAGACATCCATGAAACGTATCGTTACTCTGTCTATTACAACAATGAGCAACACTTTTATAGGATAAGGTGGAATTTTCTGCAAAGTCTACTGGATGAAGGAAAAGTATGTCCGAGGGCTGTTTGTTAAACTTAATTCCAACATAATATTTTCAATATATTAATCATGTACACTGTCTAGTCTACTGAATAATGTATATGCATCAATGTTTTATTTTCAAATAATATACATCATGTTTATATTATGAATATTCCGTTTGCAGTGTTTGCTTTATTATAATATATTTATTATTATTATTGTTTTTATAATTGTTGTTTGTTTGCTTTGATATTATATATTTATAATTTAGTATGTTTGCAACATGAACGAGATCCCACTGGTGATAGAGAGAGCGAGAGAGAGATAGATAGATAGATAGATAGATAGATAATGGTCTTTATTGAAGGCGGGATTAAGGCCAGCTAGGCCTTATCTTCCATCCAACCTTTTAACAAATAATACATTTTGATACAGACAATAAACAATAGACAGTAGTACAATAATAATTAACTATTCAATACATATACTAAAATACAAACTCATAATGAAAAACAAAAAATTAATTGCAAATAAGGTTAACCATTCATTCGAAAACTACATAAGAGTTTAATTTGAAGTAAGCGTTAACATATTAAAATATAATAATAACGCAGTAATTATTTAATCAGTGTCTACGATCATTCATACATAGCAATTTAACAAAAGAAACAAACAAAACAAAAAAACAGGAAAACAGGAAACAGGCTTATCATTCATGCACACCCCATTCATACGGCAACAAGAAAGTTTTACGAAATTTTAGACAATAATATATAGATAGCTATTTGGTGGATTTGGTTTTTACGTTATTATAGCTATATTTCGGCCTTGTGATGACATTGCTCGAAATATAGATTGTGAGTTTTACTCTTGAAAATGTAAAAATTATTGATGTGCACATCCCTGATCTCTGAAGGAAGGGCATTCCAAGTTCTAATGGCGTTGATTGTAAATGAGTTGTCAAGTAAAGTTGTCCTGTGTAATGGAAAAGTAAGTTGTGTGCCTGATCTCGACCTTGTGTTAAAGAGATGGTTTGAGTGGAGGTATTGAAAATTGTCAGTAAGGTATGCGGGTAAAGAAGTGGATAGTATTCGGTGAACCATACAGACTGAGTGAAGGTTACGTCTTTCGTTCAGACGGAGCCATGAAAGATGTTTGAAACCAGGGGTGATATGATCGGATTTCTTGATTCCTAAAATAAAACGTATACATGAATTTTGAGCCCTCTGTAAGCGGATTGCCAAGTCTTCGGTCAAGTCATTATAAACAACGTCACAGTAGTCAAAATGTGGGAGTATGAGGCATTGGACAAGCATTGTCTTCAGTTTGGTAGGTAAAAAGTTTTTAAGTCTGTTGAGTGAGTGTAATGCTGCAAGAGAGAGAGAGAGAAAGGGGGGGGTGGAACTCTAGCGGGGAATCCCTCAACCAGTAACGATAGAGAGACGTGACTCGAACAAAACGCATGGACGCTATAAAGACTGGTTGAAAGACGAACGTTCGAGGCGTGGCTCATTCAGCAGAGAGCTTTATACAATATACAACAGACTACTTCAGAAACCCACTCTTTACGCATCTACTCTAATGGTTTAGAAATTAAATTAAATGAACTACCATACTACAATAATTAGATTGTAAAACTACGGAACGCATGTATACAAGTAACTAAATGAACAGTTACCCTTTATAAATAGTGTCTCGTAGAAGAAATCTTACAGTGTAAAGAAAATGTTATTCTGCGAACAAATATGTACACTATTAAATGGACATCTTTTCAGTTAATAATAAGATGTGAATAAGAAGATCTGAGGACAGTTCTCCTCAAAATGTCTTCCATAAAGAAAACAAAAAATCAAGCAAAACAAATTTACCACGCCGAAGATGTGAAGTAACTTGTGTAAGTTTTAATTTTATATCGGTTTTAAATATTCAAGAGAGTATTCAAACTCTTAAACGCCTAACCAGCTTAACAATTTGTACATTCTATTCAGCCGTCGCTACGATTGGTTTTGAGTGTGTCATAATCCTTAATTGGTGTTCTTTGATTTCCATTATGTTCTATACGTTGCTAAATTATTTACATTCTAAATCCTTGTTCGGTTTGTAAATGGGTTCACGTGTCGAACTGTCCCCGTTATTGAATTCAGATCAATCCTTTGAATCCCCAAAGCTCCCACACACACATTCTTCAATAGACTCAACCACTAGAAAGAAATTCTTATCTGACCAACTTTATTGGTAATATTCCTTTATCGAACCATATTTCACAGGTTGAATAATATCGGGTGTGAGATTTATACGCGTGGTTTGGGTTGATCCATACATTCTCGCAGCGCGATCTAACCCCCACACGCACACGCACACGCACACGCACACGCACACGCACACGCACACGCACACGCACACGCACACGCACACGCACACGCACACGCACACGCACACGCACACGCACACGCACACCGCAGTCATCATCATGATGGCTCTATAGTTGAGCGCAGAACCGCTTGGCCTGGATCCAAGGAGAGGCCACAATCCCTACAGGAGGTTTTTTGGCAATCAGGAACCCAGGAACACGCAGATTCCGTCTCCCTTAAGACTGTGTGCGATGTTATCAAGGACCTGCAACCCCCCTCCCCTTCCCTCCCCCCCACACCTCGTGTCTGACTTGACCTTTTCATGCATGAGCGGCGATAAATGATCCCGCTCAAGTGTTCACCCAAACCCTGATAATAGTATGAGAGGGGGTTGTGGGGAAAGGGGGGGGGGGATGGTTCACTTGATAACGGAATAACTTTAGGAGGATGATTAATACTTGTGTTCTGAGTATTTTGAGATAAGAAAAAGGAAATATTCTTTTTGTTTAATTGGACATTTATAGAAACGACTGGAGTAACTTTGTATCACACTCTTTAGTAGTAATTTATATGAAATATTTAGATACATAATGATTGGAAAACACTTGCGTGTAAAAGGGCCCCGCTCTAATGTTTCCTACTAGCAGTGACCCAACATCAAGTAATAATAATAATAAATGACGCCTACTGTAATAAAAGTAAAACATAGCCATAGTGCAATACGACTACTCTTGAAACAAGCTGATATTTTTTATTTTCTCGCGTTTTGTGACACATTCGTTACGGAATATACAAGGGTAAAGATCTGTTGAGTATTTTATGAGAGGTGGAATTAACAATTCCCTCAGCTATGTTGGTCACGACCCAACTTGGTCATGATGGTGGAGCAAAAATGGTTTGTGAAAAAAGTTGGAGTTAAATTTGTCGACGTTTCGTATTTATTTCACTTTGACGGTAAAAATAATCATGTACTGGTATTTTAGACCAAACGCTAACATTCTCTTAGTAATATCATATATGGCAGCTTTTGAGAAAAACATCATGGTGTTCGAATTGCTATGTGAGAATATCTGGACTTTGATCTAGAGCTTTAGTTTATTTATCCTTTCATGTATTAATGTATGTATAGTTATTATTATATAAACACCAACGTAAGGCCAAAGAAAAGTTTTCTATAGGGGTCATTATTATTTCTTGTTTATTATATTCTTTCTTTAATGGGGGTTATTTTTATAGAAATATTTTAAAATGGAACAAGTGCCCTAAATATATATCTTGATGTACCACAGCCTACTGTATGAAAAATATGTAGTGCTTTCGTCATATGATCCATCTGGCTGCAGTTGGACCGTGTAACTGGCCATCCAATTTCTCATCAAATTTGTTGTCAAATAAATTGAGCTCAAGATCGAATTCAAGAAGTTGGATGAAAAATTACCGTGTAATTCGGGCTTTATAGACTTTTGTGGATAAAGAAGTTTACGAATGCAAACATATTAGATCGATGCTTTGAAACCAAAATTATTGGAAACAGATAACTATTGTTATGCAACGTGTATGTGCTCCTTATTTTTCACATTCTGTTTTAACAACATTTATTTAATAAATAATATATCAATTTATTTATTTCTATAATAACAAAACAATTTCTTTCGTAATGTTACACCAAACATAAAAAAAATGTATGGAAATAGAACCGATTTGCTTCCAGTGAATTCCATCAGAATAAAAGTGTTCATATAAAGTGTAATCATGAGGCTCAACCAACTTAGTACAGAATATGCGTAGGTTTGTAAATTCAATGATTGTTAATTTGTCCCGCTCTACTTTCACTCAAGATTATACAGGATTATCTGTGTTCATAATATTCAAGCGGCATTAGCGTTATAATATTAAATACTTCACAAAAGAGCCACTTTATATAAGATTCTTTGGAATCTTATATAATATTATACATAGTCAAGTAAGGCCTACTGCTTTTTTATAATATTGAATCTTTTATAAAAGAGCTTTAAAAAGTGAGATTTTTTACAACATCATAGTGATATTATAAAATCATAAAGTATACGACATTTGCAAACTATAATAAATGAATTGCTCTCGATATCTTCAACACTAAAAATAAAACGATTTTATTTTCAACTGAAAATTTCCAGTCCCCCACTGAAAATAAGTTATGTGACTGAGTGGGTAGATTCTACGATGTATACATTTATTTTTATTTAACTGCATTCCCATATCACAACCTAGAGGCCCACTCAAATTAAAGTGATCTCTGCTATCAAAACTTGAAACTAACAAACGAACACATGTGTTTCAATAAACGTGTTTCTCTTCCCTGAAATTACACAGACAGCTGAAAAAGGAAAACAAACCGCCAGCTCGGTGAATCAAAGTAAAGCGCAGCGATCTGTGGCGATTACACTGGGCGGTGAATTAAGCCTGTACTACACACAGATGCTAATCATGGCAACAGCTTTCCTTTCAGTCCATCGCACATTGCGGACAACAACCATTGCAACCTCAGCTACTCATGTAACGAGTTGGTCATGGATGCAATTAATGTGCAACACTCATTTTAAATTTATTTTCAGTTAAATTTATTTGTATTTATTGTAAGGGTTACAATAAAGCATATCGTGTACATGATAACACTCATTAAATTCAAAGTTGTTCTGAATTGGCCTTGTTGATTCTGACATTTGTCCGCAGGTGTTCGCACTGTCCAATCACTGATTCATATGTTTCGTATTAGAAATATCGATCTTTGATTGGTTATCGCTCACTCGTCGATGGTGTTCGGAGCCTACAGGGTCGGTTTAGTGGCTTTAAATTAAAGTCCGCCACTGATAATCAGTTTCGTTACTGAGAAGGTAGACTCTAAATGTGAATTTATTTTTATTTTATTTTATTTTACAAGTTAAACGCTTGATGCGCTTCTAAAGCTAAGAGAAGGAAAACGAAAATACGCATGTTCAATAAAATAACTAAACTTATACAGAAATAAACATGTTGATTGTTCAGTGGATGTATAATGAATGATATGAGTTTATAATAATATAAGAATTAGTTCTGAAAGCGAAAATATTTCAAAATATTTTCATTCGGAAGAGTTTAATGGAAAACTCATGCATTATAATGGCGGGAAAACAGGACATGACTTCATAGCGAGGCGACCAACCACATTCAAATGCAAACCAAGTTCCAGTTTTTAATGATTAAAAAAATTTAAAAAAATAGCTTCAAAATCAACAATAAGTAAAATGATGCCCGTTTCACCAAAATACACTACCGGTACATGCATATTGAATATGCTATGTTATTTGAAAACATGGTTACCCATCCTAGATTACTACATAGGCAATTCGCAATTAATATATAACTAGATCAATTAATTTAAATATATAAAACATTTATAGTCCATCCACTCAGTAACGAAAGTGATTTTCAGTGGGGTATTTTAATTTAAAGCAACTAAATCAACCCTGTTGGCTCCAAACACCATCGGCAAGTTAGCGATTACCAATCAAAGATCGATATTTCAAATAAGAAACATATCAATCAGTGATTGGACAGTGTGAACACCTGCGGACAAATGTCAGAATCAACAAGGCCGATTCAGAACAACTTTTTTTCTAACTATTGTTTTAACTATTAAAAGTACCCGATGTGACGTTTTGATAGTCAACATATCACAGTATGCCTAATCGCCTCTAGGTTTTGAAGTATAACCGCCTTTGTCATACTCAACACAGATGTATATATTTTCCATCACGCCTATCTGTAAACACGAAGTAGGCCTACACAGATTCGGATCTATTCAATACAAAGGATTTCATTGTACGTTGATCTGTTTTCACAGAAAACCATTCACAGCATTTCACAGAATCATTTGACCAGTTAATTAGATATTGATCAAATTAGTCAATACATTTGTGTTGTGCCTAAACGAACATATTCGCAACATTTACACGTATAGATACATTTACAAGGTTGGTGAAAACGATTGCCCTGATTATTTTGAATCAGAAGCAATAAAATGAATGACATTTTACAGTGCACAGGTATGTTTTCAAGCGTACCAACAACAATAGAACTATAGTACATGAAATTGCCGCAGAAGCGCCACAGGCGACGAAATGTCCATTTCCAACTGCAATGCCACATTAACTGTTTCATAGAATAG